>CP129447.1:2407500-3607500 GCA_030445155.1 Quercus variabilis
CCCCTATGACAAAGATTGCAGCCCAAAAAAGAAAATGAAGATTTACGGATCTCCTAAGCCTGCAAGAACCAAATAGAAAATATTAATAAACCAGCCCATAACCATATCGAAGATTATCACTTACATTGCATTCAGCAATAGAGCCTAACCTTGTTAGCAATATTGTTGGAAAGCCAGTCTAGTCCCTCGTACATCCCTTCCCCTGAAGTGGCACATGTGCTCTGGATATACCTGAAGTGGCAGTGGCCCCAATCAATGGATACCAAATTTCCTATGCATAGGGTAAAACATGAGAGAGAGAGAGAGAGAGAGAGCGCGCATGTGTGTGTGTGTGTTAATATTCCAATGACGTTGACAGAGGGAATGAAGACCAAGCTTATCAGTTATTTCAGCAGCATTCATGGCATTTGGAAGATCCTGCTTGTTTGCAAATACAAGCAGCACAGCCTCCCTCAATTCATCCTAGGCATTCAACCAGCAATATTATTATGCACAAGAAAATTTTAAACAAAACTCAGAGATGGTAAGTAAAATGAGCTATTGGCAATAAGATGTACACGGGGTATTTATGTTATTAATACCAAAACAGTTGAATTAGAATACTGCAGAGACTAACAGTATTACAAAGCAATGTCAGTAATAAAATGATCTAACTAATTATGTGAATTTTTAATTATGTTTAAATGTGTTAGTTTCTAATAGGCTAGTAACCAAAAAAAAAAAAAAAATTTTCAATAACCTTTTCCAAGATCTAACTAAACTAAAACATTACAGGTTCCACTCAGTTTATAACAAGATGGAGCCTTTAGTTACCTCATTCAACATCCGATGCAGCTCATCCCTAGCCTCAACCACACAGTCACGGTCATTGCTATCAACCACGAAGATAAGCCCTTGAGTGTTTTGGAAGTAATGTCTCCACAAAGGTCGAATCTGTACATGCACCATACAAGACTCAGAAAATGGGCAGACAATAATGCCTAAGGGAAAGTATAGCTCTCAATAAATTTAACTTCGTGGATCACCAACAACACATTAATAACAATGGATCACCCATAAGCATGCCATTTTCAAAGTGTGAAAAGTACCTATGTTAACCAACTAATGCATAATACAAACATACAAGCGTTCAAGTATACACTTCTTTGTGTGTGCTCTATCTAAGACTTTTTTCTTTAAGTCGAAATAAGGAGGCCTCGGTGGCTGAGTTGAAGAAGTTCCCAAATGGTGTTCTTTATACAGCGAAGATTGGGATTTGGAATCTGTCTACAGTTTAATGTCTAGAATTTATGGAGCTTCTTTGAAAGGAGTTGGGGACGATCAGATGTGTTGGAAACCTGCTAAGGGAAAAGGTTTTGCTGTTCGTTCTTATTACCAGGTTCTAACAAAAAGTTTCGACCAGTCTTTCCCTTGGAAGACTGTTTGGAAGTCTAAGGTCCCCTCTAGAGTTGCTTTTTTGTGTGGACTGCAGCTTTGGAGAATATTTTGACTATTGATAATCTTAGGAAATGGAAGATTTTGATTTTGGATTGGTGTTGTATGTGTAAAAGAAATGGGGAATCAGTTGACCACCTCCTCATCCATTGTTCTATTGCTTTTGATGTATGGTTAATGGTGTTTACTTTGTTTGGCAATCATTGGGTTATGCCAAAAACAGTGGTGGAGTTGTTGGCTTGTTGGCAAGAAAAGTTTGGTAGGCATCGGAATTCTGCTATTTGGATGGCTGTGCCCCATTGTTTGATGTGGTGCATTTGGAGGGAGAGGAATAACCAGCATTTTGAGGATTTAGAGAGATCAATTTCTGATCTTAAACTCTTCTTCCTTAAGACTCTTCTGGATTGGGTTACAATGTTTGGCTTTCATTCTTTTTCTTCAGTCCATGGTTTCATGGACTTCTGTAGTTTATGCACTTGATTCGTTTTTGTCCTTGATGTTTACTTCCTATATACTCAAGCGACACCCCTCTTTTTTTATATATTTTTATTACTTATAAAAAAAAAAAATTGCGTACGTATGTATGTATGTATACATATATATATATATATATATATAATTGTGTGTATAGATTGTGCACACACAACATGAATAGCTGTCCTCACATTAAATAAGGAAAAACTGAAAATACAATGTCGCATTCAATGAAGCTTATGAATATGCTATGTGCTGATGGAATAACTAATCAGCACAAGACTGTCAATAAGCACATAAATAACGAATAACTAACACAAAAACATACTTCCTCTTAAAACTAAGGAAGAAACTGAAAGACGAGGTGGCTCAAAATAATGTACATACATTATCTTTATGTTGCGTGCTAATGGACAAGCATCTAATTAGCACAAGGACAGACACATGCACATAATAACCAACAGCAACTAAACACAAGTTATCAGGCACTTGTCTGAAATGTCTGCCACAAGCTGAATAGCTTTTCCTTAAATAGACAAGGAAAAACTAAATCAGAAAGTAGCTAGTAGATCTAGCTTATGAATTTGTTGTGTGCTAATGGTTCAATATCTAGTTAGCACAAGACCGTCCATAAGCACTAAAGAAACTAGGTGCACATAACAATCACAGAAACATGATATAATTAACAATATTTTCCTGATTTCACATTTATGCTTAAAGTTTCAGTTGTTATGAAACTTAAATACTAAGATCACATACCTTGTCCTGGCCCCCGACATCCCAGACAGTGAAGCTGATGTTCTTGTATCCCACAATCTCCACATTAAGTTGCAAATCTTCAAGTCAGTGGACAAAAAAGCTACTTCTTTAAGTTCAAAAGTGTTTCAAACCACACCAATCTAAATTGGTCCAATTCCCAAGTCTAGTGTCAATACAGTTCAGGAAAGCATGTAAAACTAAGACAAATTCAGCATAGAAATAGAAGTAAGGTATTCACTACACCTTACATTTAAGCGTACATATATTTTTATTGTAACATTCAACACGCAACTCCAACACTTAATTTAAGCATAATATACATATATTAATGTTTATTCCACTACCTAATGGATGTATGACCACAAAGAAGGTCAAACTTTAGAACAAATATATTTCGCATTAACTTTACATTAGACAAAATTTGAAATAACTATCCATGAAAATAGGTCGAAAGCAACAACATGAGTGCACAATGAAATCTCAACAAAAGATAGAACAATTAAAAGAACGATCAATCTTCCATATATAAATGAAGAGAAAGTTCATCTTGTAATAAATATAAAATTTACTCCAAAAAATTAAAATAAAAAATACATGTTGCTTACAGATTGACAAGCAATGGGTACAAATATGAAGCTTGTCCTTGATCTGGAGAAGTTAAAAAACCTTCACACAAACTTTGAAACAATTCTTAAATGTTCTTATCTACTTAATTAGATGATAGCAAGTCAACCAACATGGCCACAAGCCTACATTTTATGGAATAGCTCTAGTGCAGCCTAGGGTCTCTTCACTCGACAAAACCCACCTATAAGACTACAGTAAGTGACAAAATTGGGAGCTCCCATGTTGGACAATTCAAATTGAAGTTTTTAAAACAATAGAATATATAAATGATTGGAATAGAATCAAATTGAAGTTTACTCCTTTCATGCTACACCTTTTATGGCTATTTTAGGAGGAGAAAAGCTATGTCCACAACACTTTCACAACAAGTCTTGAGTGGCAAGCTATTATTGGTTGTTACTAGTGAGCAAATAAGCAATTTAAGTGGTAAATTCAAATTAAAATCAATAATAAGTTACCACTTATAATTTTTTGTGAAAATGTTGTTGACATAGCACTTCTAATTTTAGGAGAGAATGTCGCATTGTTCATGTGTGATATGGTTCCCAAGACCAATTCTATATCTATCACAACTCCATAGAGAGTAAAGTTCTCCTCCCATCCAATAACTCCTTGTGAGGGTCAACCAAATCTTCACTTCAAATAAAACCTATTTAATTACAAATTAAAAAAAAAAAATGAAAGGGAAAAAACATCAATGATATGAAAAGAAACATCACTTCATAAAAAGTAAATAACCACTTCCAACAAATATACATACACCTTAAAGATTGACTGGCAAAGTCTAACTAAGTAATTCTTGAAGTGCTTTATCTGCTGGATTTGCAGATAGCAAGTCAACCAACAAGGATGCAATGGTTGCATTTGCTGAAAAACCCTTGTCAACCATTATCTTAATAAGTTCCATAGCCTTTGATGTCTCATTATGTTGCAATAACCCTTGGATTACTGTGTTATATGTGCAATCGTCAGGTGAACAACCACTTCCATCCATTTTCTCTAGCAACTCACTCGCTTCATCAATTAGCCCCTCTTTGCAAAACCCTTTGATCATTATATTGTAAGTCCAAACATCAGGTTGCAATCCTTTTGCAGGTAGACTATAAAAGAGTTCTCTCGCAACTTTAAGATTCCTGACATTACACAAACCATCAATTAAAATGTTGTAAATCACAATATTGTTGCCCAATGTTTTGTCTTCCATCTCAAGAAACACTTTTATTGCCTCAACAACTTGTCCATTCTTGCACAGTCCATCCAACAAGACAGCATAGGTTTGGGGATCTGGAGGTTGGCCACAAGCCTGCATGTTATGAAATAGCTCTAGAGCAGCCTTGTGTCTCTCCACTCGACAAAACCCACCTATAAGAGTGTTGTAGGTCACAACATTAGGAGTTACTCCCTTGTTGGACATTTCATGAAAGAGATTCATTGCCTCATCAATTCTTTTCGTTTTACAAAATCCATTAATCAATGTGTTATAGCTAACAACATTAGGTGAACAACCCCTCTCAACCATCATGTTCAATGCTTCGCTGGCATCCTTCAATTTATTTTGTAAACAGTATCCATCAATCAAAGTACTATAAGAGACTACGTCAGGCTCAATGCCTCTTTGAATCATCTTATCAAAAATAATTTTCGCCTCTATCAACATCCCCTCTTTGCAAAATGCATCCACCAATATGCTGAAGGTCCTCACACTTGGCATGATCTTCCTTTGTGCCATCTCGTTCAACAAAGTAGTAACCTCTCTCCACCTGCCGCAATTGCATAGGCCTCGAATTAAAGAATTGTAAGTGCTAAGGTCCAGCTGAATGCCTTTACTCATCATTTCAGTCAAAAAGTTCAAGGCCTCAGTTACCAACCTATCCTTACATAAACTATCAATGATTGTGTTATACGCTGTCAGATCAAGCTCAAAATCTCCTTCTTCCAATTTCCTGAGCAACCCAATAGCCATATCAGTCTTACCAATCTTACACAGAGCATTTAGCAACGTTCCACAAGTAAATGCATCAGGTTGATACCCTTTCTTCTCCATATCCTCTACCAACTTCACAGCTCCAGCAATGTTACCTTGAAAACAGAGACCCTTCACAAGGGTGTTTAGAGTAATAGAGCTTGGGTGATAACCAAGTTTCAAAATTGTTGCCAAGACAGAAAACCCAAAATCTACTCGGTTCAAAAGGCATAAGCAGTTGACCAAAATATTAAGAGTATAAATATCAGGAGAGATACCAAATGATTCGATTCGTTTAATTAGAGAAATGACTACTGGGTAATGCTTCATTCTTGCAATGACACCCAACACGTGATTAAAATCGTCAATGGAAGGCAAAGGGCGCGTGTGAAGCATTTTATCAAACAGGTCTAAGGCATGATCAACATTCCTAAAGCTTCTAGTTCTGCACTGATCTCTAACAGATTTCAAGAATTGATCTTGATTGTGATTGTGATTGTGATTGTGATTGTGATTCGGGTTCTTTTTAGCACTAGCAATACTAGTAGTAGTAGCAGCGGTAAGAGTAGAATAATAATAAGAACGAAAAGAAGAGTGGGAAGTACGAAGCAGCGTACCCATTTTCCTGAAGATCCAGCAAACAATTCGGCAGCGGAAATCAGAACGAAACGATAGAGTTTGAGAATTGAGACAGCGAGAGAGAGAGAGAGAGAGAGAGATATAGAGAATCGGTTCGGTTTTGAGGGCAGTTTAGTTGAACTAAGCTACTGATCAGTTAACTGATGGGGAGAGAGAATTAAAAAACCTGGGGAAGGGGGCGGCTGAAATGTACACACTTCACCAGATCATTCTTCTTCTTTTTTCCCGTTTAGAACAACGATTTTACTATTTAGTCCTCGTTCCCATTAACTTAAAGGAGCCGGTTGTTGAACATTGATTGGGTTTCGGTGGGGTAGTTTTGGAATTTTGTGGACCTTTTTAATAAGCCTGACCAATTACAAAAAAAGAGTGGTTTTTGGTTTTTTTGGACTATAAAAATGTAATGGTTTTTATACATTTGCTACTATTAATTAATGATCTACTGTCGCATAAGAGTAATTAATTATTATTTGAACCTGATGAGATTATTGGGTCATCAGTTCTAAATTCATGTAGAACATATAAAAATCACAGTCAGGGATTCAAGCAGGTTCCATCATTTTAGAGATGGTTTTTGCTCTTGTGGGGACTATTGGTGTCCTTTATAAACTCCTAATGGGTGAATGTCCATTTGGTTCCTCAGAGTCACACCCACGATGATGTTGACATAGGATTAGGAATAGGAGAATTGGAATTTGGGACAGTGAACGTTAAAAATAATAATAATAAATAAATAAATAAAAAACAATTTTTATTACCTTTGAATTATGCCTCATCTCAGTCTCACTAATGCCCTCTTTCCTGTTCTTGCAATTAAACTGTAATATTGCAGTTCATTGAATCACAGTTTCTTGAAATTTCAAGGACCGCGTTACATCAAATGTCTCGTTGTCATTAAGAATCTAAAAGTCCAGAAACTAAATGCTAACAATTGGTTAAACTTGGTCAATTTTGGTATTTTGTCCATGGTTGGAACCATCAACAAGGTGACTGATTGTTAAAACTGCAAAGATGGTTTCACATGGTTTCTCCATCATCATCATAATCTTATGTCTTTCAAGTCTCTACGAATTCCTTAAGTTGAGGATTGTTTGACAGAATATTGTTTAAGTTATAATCTGTGATTAAATATGCATGTCTCATGTTTATTAAAGAAAGGCAAATTAGATGATAAGATACTCATTTGAACAAAGATGTATTGTATTTCTAATAAAGGCTGCTGGTAATAATTTTTGGAATAATGTGGGTAATCTACTATGAGGTGAGTATCAAATTACTAATTCTTCCAAAAACTTGAGGAAATGGTGAATTTAATTACTTAACCATAATACTAACCCTCTCCCTCACATGTGGGCCTAAAGTTCTCCTTAATAAGTGGGGCCCAACACGTAGGATTTTTATTATTTTAAATAGAAGGTGGTAAAAATAGGGATCAAACTCAAGATTTCCTACTCTAATACCATGTTAAATTACTAATTCTCCCAAAAGTTTAAACTTTTAAGAAAATGGTAAATTTAATCGCTCAGCCATAATTCTAACAGTAAGAATGGAAATGGTGAATTTGATCACTTAACCATAATTTTAACCCTCCCTCTCACATGTGGACCTAAAGTTTTCCTTAATAAGTGAGGGCCCAACACGAGAGATTTTTAATATTTTAAATGGGAGATAGAGTAAAGACATGGATCAAGCTCAAGATTTCCCACTCTAATACCATGTTAAATTATTAATTCTCTCAAAAGTTTAAACTTTTAAGAAATGGTAAATTTAATCGCTTAACCATAATTCTAACTGTAAGAATTAAGGCAGCAATGAATTTGTTTTGGGTGTAAATGATTTTCGAAAAATATTTTACACCCAGGTCCATGTTTGACACCACCTGAAAAATTGTAAACAACTATCCATTAAAACAGGTTCCAACTTCCAAGCAACAACATGAGTGCACAATAAAATCGCAACAAAAGATAGAACAAGTACAAACAACCATGCATACATAAATGAAATAGAAAAATCATGAAAAGAAACATCAATGATATGAAAAGAAACATCACTTCACAAAAAGTAAATAACCACTTCCAACAAATATACATACACCTTATAGATTGATGGACAAAGTCTAAATAAGTAATTCTTGAAGTGCTTTATTTGCTGGATTTGCAGATAGCAAGTCAACCAACATGGATGCAGTGGTTGCATTTGTTGAAAACCCCTTGTCAACCATTAACTTAATAAGTTCCATAGCCTTTGCTGTCTCATTCTGTTGCAACAACCCTTGGATGATTGTGTTATATGTTCAATCATTTGGAGATAAATGGTTCCCATCCATTTTCTCTAGCAGCTTACTTGCTTCATCAATTAGCCCCTCTTTGCAAAACCCTTTGATCATTATAGTGTAAGTCTGAACATCAAGTTGCAATCCTTTCAGAAGAAGACTACTAAAGATTTCCCTTGCAGTTGTAAGTTCCCTAGCATTGCACATACTATCAATCAAGATGTTGTAAAACACAATATTGTGGTCTAACTTTTTGTCTTCCATCTCTTGAAACAATGCCATCGCGTCCCCAATTTTTTTGTTCTTACAAAGGCCATCCAACAAGATAGCATAGGTTTGGGGATTTGGAAGTTGGCCACATGCTTGCATCTTATGTAATAGGTCTAGTGTAGCCTAGGGTCTCTCCACTCGACAAAACCCACCTATAAGAGTGTTATAAGTCACAATGCTGGGAGCCACTCCCTTGTTGGACATTTCATCAAAAAGGCTCCTTGCTTCATCAATTCTTTTATTTTTGCAATATCCATGGATTAATATGGTATAGCTAAACACATTAGGTGAACAACCCCTCTCATCCATCATATTAAATGTTTTGACTGCATCATCCATTTTGCTTTGCATAAAGTAACCATCAATTAGAGAATTGTAAGTGATTGTGTCAAGCATGATTCCTCTTTCAATCATCACATCAAAAACTTCTTTTGCCCCTATCAACATCCCCTCTTTGCAATATGTGTCCATCAATATAGTGAAAGTCCTCACACTTGGCACAATCTTCCTGTGTGTCATCTCATTCAACAAAGTAATAGCCTCTCTCCACCGGCTGAAATTGCATAGGCCTTGAATTAAGGAATTGTAAGTGACAACGTCCGGCTGAATGCCTTTACTCATCATTTCAGATAAAAGGTTCAAAGCATCAGTTACCAATCTATCCTTACATAAACTATCAATGATTGTGCTATACACTGTTAGATCAAGCTCAAAATTCCCTTCTTCCATCTTCCTAAGCAACCTAATAGCCATACTAGTCTGTCCAATCTTACACAGACCATTTAGTATTGTTCCACAAGTAAATGCACCTGGCTTATACGCATTCTTCTCCATTTCTTCTACCATCCTCGCAGCTCCAGCAATGTTACCTTGAAGACAGAGTCCCTTGACAAGGGTGTTTAGATTAATAGAGTCTGGGTGATAACCCAGTTTCAAAATTGTTGCTAAGATAAAGAACCCAAAATCTACTCAGTTCAAATGGCCGAAGCAATTAATCAAAGTATTGAGAGTAGAAGACTGGGAGCAATTCCTGATGAGCCCATTTGTTTAAATAGAGTAATGACTAATGGGTAATGCTTCATTCTTGTAATGGCACCCAAAATGCGATTAAAGTCAACAATGTAAGGCAAGGGGCGCATGTGAAGTATTTTATCAAACATGTCTAAGGCATCATCAACATTCCTAAAGCTTCTAGATTTACACTGATCTCTAATAGGTTTCAAGAATTGATTTTGAAATCGAGTTTGGGAAACTTGATTTTTTTAATAAACAATGAGCAGTCACTTCTAAATTTCAACAAAAGCATTAGGATTAAAAGTTAAAAGTCAAATTAGGAAAGAAATGCTAATTTGGGCGCAACTAGTTATGAGTGCTTTAGTAACTTCAGGGAATTTGCTGTCATCATTATGTGTTTAGAAGATTACATATACGTGTTTTCTGTTTCTCTTGATTTCAATTGAGTGTGCTTCATATGATTCATACCCATTAAAGAAAAATCTTTCTTCAGAAGCTTTTAGCAAATACAATGTCATGTTTGTAGGTTTGGTTTGAAGCCATGAAATGTGGTAGTAATATGAAAACATGGAGCAAAAAATTGTTATCATTGTCATGTACACCTCTATGTTCCAGCTCTGATTGCCCTTATGCACTAATGCGGTTGGGCTATAACTTAAAAAATTGATTGTAACTTTGACAATTAATGAAGCATCTTGAAGTAGGATCATTCATTATCTCTTTTTCTAATATCATTGTTAGAATAAATGCTAGCATGCAATATCTTTAATATTTACTACTTTAAAAATATTCTGTTTCCTATTGCTAGTAATGTTATGTAAAAATGTGTTTGCAGACTGCTAGACTTCACAAGGGGGAAGAGCATGCTGAAGCCAGACAGCTCATTTTGTGTTGTTTATTGGTGTTGTTGGATATTAATGTTCAGCTCTGCATCTTACATTATTTTTAATTTTTTGATAATTTAATATTTACAATAGTAATGAAGGAGAATTCTAACCATAATTCTTCTCATAAGGAAGAGAAAAAATACGATTGAATTACAAAACTCTTTGACTAATCTTATTTTAAATTTCATTCAACTAATTATAACGAGACACCATAGATATTTATCTCAATAATATTTGGTTATTTATAGAATTCAAGTCTGCGCCTATTCAAAGTTTAATAGTTTGTTTGGATTAGTTTTTTACTAAAAAGTTTATTTATTTATTTGCTTAAAGTTAACAAAATACAAAAAACTTTATAATGTATCATCATACTTTTTTTTTTTTAAATTTGATGGGGGGAGAAATATTTGACCCTTGACATTTTAATTGGAAATATCAAAATGTTCCAATTGAGTTAATAAAATAAGTGAATAAGCTAAAATATAAAATTATACAAAAGGATTCTAGAGTCTAGGCTATAGTTTTGACTTAGACCTCCTAGTATTTCAAAGTTCAAAACAAACCATATAGATTTTAAACTGTAAAAATCAGCCTCAAGAGTTGGCTAAGCGGTTCTTAAAGTCTCATGATATATATGAGATTATGAGTTCAAAACTACTAAGTGTGAGACAGGGGATCTATATATAAGGGTGGCTTGATGCATTTAGAGGCTTAAGGCAAAAAATGAATTGGGGTTTTTTTTTTTTTTTTTTTTATTTAACTATGATTTTATATATATATATATATATATATATATAAATTTAAATCTTACTTAAACTATATTATCTTGTTTTAGATGAAAAATTACTAATTAAAATAAACCATGTAGAAATTTTTTTTTGGTTGAGAAAGTCTATAGGCACATAAAATTTGTCAAATCTTTTTCACACATGTTGATGTGTGGCAAATTTACAGTGGTAACTGGTAAGTAAAAAAATAATATTAGTAATGGACCCAGATAAGAACTTGTAAAAGTTTATCAACTCAATTGTTGTGAAAAAAATAAACAAAATTTTTGTGCATTGCTCTTTTTATTATTTTTTTAGAAATGCTACATTTATAATATTTTCACAACAAATTTTAGGCGTTAACTTGTTACTCATTTTGATTAGAACCCACAACTAAAATTACTTTTTTGTATGCCAATAATAACCAATAACAACTAACAACCTGCCACTAAAAATTTATTGTAAAAATGTTATAAAAATTTTTGTAACCATAACATTTCTCTTTCTCCCTCTTTTCTTGTTTTTCATTTGATTAAAAAAATATATTATTTTATTTATTAATTAATATTTGAGCTTAATTAATACTATTATAATGAAAAAAAAAAAAAAAACTTTATTGGTTAATTTATTGGTTAGCTAATGTTAAGAGAGCACAAGGGCATTTATCTCTAAGTCCACAAACCATGTACATTGTAAGGACTCAAGGCTATATTATGCTTCAATGGATCTTTGAGTACCCATGCAACTTCACCACACAAGAGAATCAACCTTTTAATCATAAATGAGAATTAGGGGGGAGGAGAAACTATTACAACCATATCCACTGAAGGAGAACCAAAAGCGAGGGTATCTCAAAATAAGCAAGGTTTAATCATATCTATGAACTATGAATCATAAATTATTTAGAATCTACAAGGCAAATGTCAATTTCTATCATATTGTAACAATGATCTAAACAAACAGATACATTCTCAAGACAATATCAAATGTAAAATGCATAGACACCACATAACGACAAAATCCCCTTTGACAGAGATTGCAGCCCAAAAAAGTAAATGAAGATTTACGGATCTCCTAAGCCTGCAAGAACCAAATAGAAAATATTAATAAGCCAGCCCATAACCATATCGAAGATTATCACTTATGTTGCATGCAGCACTAGAGCCTAACCTTGTTAGCAATATTGTTGGAAAGCTAGTTTAGTCCCTCGTACAGCCCTTCCCCTGAAGTGGCACATGTGCCCTAAATATACCTGAAATAGAACCCAAAGCAATGGCCCCAATCAGTGGATACCAAATTTCCTATGCATAGGGTAAAACATGAGAGAGAGAGAGAGAGATAGAGAGATTGAGTGTGTGTGTGTGTGTGTTAATATACCAGTGACATTGACAGCGGGAATGAAGACCAAGCTTATCAGTTATTTCAGCAGCATTAATGGCATTTGGAAGATCCTGCTTGTTTGCAAATACAAGCAGCACAGCCTCCCTCAATTCATCCTAGGCATTCAACCAGCAATATTATTATGCACAAAAAAATTTTAAACAAAACTGAGAGATGGTAAGTAAAATCAGCTATTGGCAGTAAGATGTACATATATGTTATTAATACCAAAATAGTTGAATTAGAATACTGTAGAGACTAACAGTATTACAAAGCAATGTCAGTAATAAAATGATCCAACTAATTATGTGAATTGTTAATTGTGTTTAATTGTGTTAGTTTCTAATAGGATAGTAACATAAAAAAAAATCAAAAACCTTTTCCAAGATCTAACTAAACTAAAACATTACAGGTTCCACTCAATTTATAACAAGATGGAGCCTTTAGTTACCTCATTCAACATCCGATGCAGCTCATTCCTAGCCTCAACCACACGGTCACGGTCATTGCTATCAACCATGAAGATAAGCCTTTGAGTGTTTTGGAAGTAATGTCTCCACAAAGGTAAAATCTATACATGCACCATACAATACTTAGAAAATGGACAGACAATAATGCCTAAGGGAAAGTATAGCTCTCAATAAATTTAACTTGGTGGATCACCAACAACACATTAATAACAATGGATCACCCATAAGAATGCCATTTTCAACGTGTGAAAAGTACCTATGTTAACCAACTAATGCATAATACAAACATACAAGCATTCAAGTATACACATGCCTAATTGCATATGTATGTATGTATACATATATATATATATATATAATTGTGTATAGAGTGTGCACACACAACATGAATAGCTGTCCTCACATAGAATAAGGAAAAACTGAAAATACAATGTCACATTCAATGTAGCTTATGAATATGTTACATGCTGATGGAATAACTAATCAGCACAAGACCGTCAATAAGCACATAAATCACGAATGACTAACACAAAAACATACTTCCTCTCAAAACTAAGGAAGAAACTGAAAGACAAGGTGGCTCAAAATAATGTACATACATTATCTTTATGTTGCGTGCTAATGGACAAGCATCTAATTAGAACAAGGACAGACACATACACATAATAACCAACATCAACTAAACACAAGTTATCAGATACTTGTCTGAAATGTCTGCCACAAACTGAATTGCTTTTCCTTAAATAGACAAGGAAAAACTGAATCAGAAAGTAGGTAGTAGATGTAGCCTATGAATTTGTTGTGTGCTAATGGTTTAATATCTAGTCAGCACAAGACCATCCATAGGCACTAAAGAAACTAGGTGCACATAACAATCACAGAAACATGATACAATTAACAATATTTTCCTGATTTCACATTTATGCTTAAAGTTTCATTTGTAATGAAACTTAAATATTAAGATCATGTACCTTGTCCTGGCCCCCGACATCCCAGACAGTGAAGCTGATGTTCTTGTATCCCACAGTCTCCACATTAAGTTGCAAATCTTCAAGTCAGTGGACAAAAAAGCTACTTCATTTAGTTCAAAAGTGTTTCAAACTACACTAATCTAAATTGATTCCAATTCCCAAGCGTAATATATATTTTTATTGTAACATTCAACACGCAACTCCAACACTTAATTTAAGCATAACATACATATATTAACGTTTATTCGACTACCTAATGGATGTATGACCACAGAGAAGGTCAAACTTTAGAACAAATATATTTCACATTAACTTTACATTAGACAAAATTTGAAATAACTATCCATGAAAATAGGTCGAAAGCAACAACATGAGTGCACAATGAAATCTCAACAAAAGATAGAACTATTAAAAGAACAATCAATCTTCCATATATAAATGAAGAGAAAGTTCATCTTGTAAAAAATATAAAATTTACTCCAAAAAATTAAAATAAAAAATACATGTTGCTTACAAATTGACAAGTAATGGGTACAAATATGAAGCTTGTCCTTGATCTGGAGAAGTTAAAAAACCTTCACACAAACTTATGAAGCAATTCTTAAATGTTCTTATCTACTTAATTAGATGATAGCAAGTCAACCAACATGGCCACAAGCCTACATTTTATGGAATCGCTCTAGTGCAACCTCGGGTCCCTTCACTCGACAAAACCCACCTATAAGACTGCAGTAAGTGACAAAATTGGGAGCCACTCCCATGTTGGACAATTCAAATTGAAGTTTATAAAACAATAGAATATATAAATGATTGTAATAGAATCAAATTGAAGTTTACTCCTTTCATGCTACAACTTTTATGGCTATTTTAGGAAGAGAAAAGATATGTCCACAACACTTTCATAACAAATCTTGAGTGGCAAGCTGTTATAGGTTGTTACTAGTAAGCGAATAAGTAATTTAAATGGTAAATTCAAATTAAAAACAATAATAAGTTACCACTTAAGATTTGTTGTGAAAATATTGTTGACATAGCACTTCTAATTTTAGGAGAGAAGGTCACATTGTTCATGTGTGATATGGTTCCCAAGACCTATTTTGTATCTATCACAACTCCATATAGAGTAAAGTTCTCCTCCCACCCAATAACTCCCTGTGAGGGTCAACCAAATCTTCACTTCAAATAAAACCTATTTAATTACAGATTAAAAAAAAATTTGAAAAGGAAAAAACATCAATGATATGAAAAGAAATATCACTTCATAAAAACTAAATAACCACTTCCAACAAATATTCATACACCTTATTGATCAACTGACAAAGTCTTAATAAGTAATTCTTGAAGTGATTTATCTGCTGGATTTGCAAGTAGCAAGTCAACCAACATGGATGCAGTGGTTGCATTTGCGGAAAAACCTTTGTCAACGATTATCTTAATAAGTTCCAGAGCCTTTAATGTCTCATTATGTTGCAATAACCCTTGGATTATTGTGTTATATGTGCAATCGTCAGGAGATAAATGGTTCCCATCCATTTTCTCTAACAACTCACTCACTTCATCAATTAGCCCCGCTTTGCAAAACCCTTTGATCATTATATTGTAAGTCCGAACATTAGGTTGCAATCCTTTTGCAGGTAGACTATAAAAGAGTTCTCTTGCAACTTTAAGATTCCTAACATTACACAAACCATCAATCAAAATGTTGTAAATCACAATATAGTTGCCCAACGTTTTGTCTTCCATCTCAAGAAACACTTTTATTGCCTCAACAACTTGTCCATTCTTACACAGGCCATCCAACAAGACAGCATAGGTTTGGGGATCTGGAGGTTGGCCACAAGCCTGCATCTTATGGAATAGCTCTAGAGCAGCCTTGTGTCTCCCCACTCGACAAAACCCACCTATAAGAGTGTTGTAAGTCACAACATTTGGAGTTACTCCCTTGTTGGATATTTCATGAAAGAGATTCATTGCCTCATCAATTCTTTTCTTTTTTACAAAATCCATTAATCAATGTGTTATAGCTAACAACATTAGGTGAACAACCCCTCTCAACCATCATGTTCAATGCTTCAATGGCATCCTTCAATTTATTTTGCAAACAGTATCCATCAATCAAAGTATTATAAGAGATTACGTCAGGCTCAATACCTCTTTCAATCATCATATCAAAAACTTTTTTCGCCTCTATCAACATCCCCTCTTTGCAATATGTGTCCACCAATATGCTGAAGGTATACACATTTGGCACGATCTTTCTCTGTGTCATCTCATTCAACAAAGTAATAGCCTCTCTCCACCGGCTGAAATTGCATAGGCCTTGAATTAAGGAATTGTAAGTGACAAGGTTCGGCTGAATGCCTTTACTCATTATTTCAGATAAAAGGTTCAAAGCCTCAGTTACCAATCTATCCTTACATAAACTATGAATGATTGTGTTATACGCTGTCAGATCAAGCTCAAAATCTCCTTCTTCCAATTTCCTGAGCAACCCAAGAGCCATATCAGTCTTACCAATCTTACACAGACCATTTAGTAACGTTCCACAAGTAAATGCATCAGGTTGATACCCTTTCTTTTCCATATCTTCTACCAACTTCACAGCTCCAGCAATGTTACCTTGAAAACAGAGACCCTTCACAAGGGTGTTTAGAGTAATAGAGTCTGGGTGATAACCAAGTTTCAAAATTGTTGCTAAGACAGAGAACCCAAAATCTACTCTGTTCAAATGGCATAAGCAGTTAATCAAAATAGTAAGAGTATAAACACTAGGAGAGATACCAAATGATTCGATTCGTTTAATTAGAGAAATGACTACTGGGTAATGCTTCAATCTTGCAATGGCGCCCAACACGTGATTAAAATCGTCAATGGAAGGCAAAGGGCGCATGTGAAGCATTGTATCAAACAGATGTAAGGCGTAACCAACATTCCTAAAGCTTCTAGATTTGCACTGATCTCTAACAGATTTCAAGAATTGATTTTGATTCTGATTGTGATTATGATTCGGGATTTTTTTAGCACTAGCAGCAGCAAGAGTAGAATGACAATAAGAACGAAAAGAAGTGAGGGAAGTACGAAGCAGCGTACCCATTTTCCTGAAGATCCAGCAAACAAATTCGGCGGCGGAAATCAGAACGAAACGATAGAGTTTGAGAATTGAGAAAGCGAGAGAGAGAGAGCGAGCGAATCGGTAGGTTTTGAGGGCAGTTTAGTTGAACCAAGCTACTGATCAATTATTTGATGGTGAGAGAGCATTAAAAAAGGATTTTTTAAGAAATTAACTACAAAATTCAAACTATTTTATTAGTTAACTAAGGTTTGAAACATATTGCATTTTTAACAATTCGACTTTGGAGGAGTCGAGTTCTGTGTTATAAAATCGAGATCACTGGACTCAATTTTCCTTTTTGACCGCAAGTGAGCTGGCCGAAATGGTGGCCACGTGGACCATAAATCGACTCCAGTGGAGTCGTCTTGTAAGCAAAGAAAACGACTCCAGTGGAGTCGTTTTCTTTGCTTATAAAACGACTCCAGTGAAGTCGTTTTATATGTGTAGAAAACGACTGCACTGCAGTCGTTTTCTTTGCTTATAAAACGACTTCAGTGAAGTCTTTTTATTTGCGCAGAAAACGACTCCACTGGAGTCGTTTTCTTCGCTTTACCTTTCTAATCAGTTCCACGCGTCGCGCGCTACAAGAGGATTTCAAAACAAAAAAAACTCGTTAACTCTCAAAACACTCTCAGTCTCTCACACTCACTCTCAGTCTCTCAACTCTCAAAACACTCTCACAGTCTCTCTCTCACACTCACTCTCAGTCTCTCTCACTCTCGGTCTCTCTCTCACTCGCTCGCACAGACTCACTAGGGCTCTCTCTCACTCGCTCGCACATCTCGCTCCGTCGCCGCTCTCGCTCCGTCGTCGTCACTGCCCTCGCTCCGTCGCCGTCACTGCCCTCGCTTCCGTCGCTCCATCTCCGCCTCGATCCGTCGCTCCGACCTCACAAAAAGTAAGGACTCTCTTGTTTGTGCATTTTCTTTTCCTCTATTGTAAAAACTGAGATCAGTTTTGTTTTTTTTTTTTTTTTTTTTATAATTTTTTGTTTAATAGGAACAAAGGCAAGGTGCATTTTATTTTCATGCTTATTTTTTTATGATTTTCCGTTTTGTTCTTCATATATTGCTGATTCACCTTATTTGTTTGTGCATCTTATTTGTTTGTGCATTTTATCAAGGTCGTGCTTGCTGTCAATATGCATGTATACTCAACTATGAAAATGGGACTGTGAATTAAGTGGGTGAAAATGGGACTGCTTGTTTCTTCTGAAAATGGGACTGTGAATTTCCTGAATTTATTAATACGTTTTTCTTAATCTGTCAATTGTGCGTAGTTGTAGTTGTTTATGTTAAACTCCTTTTGTGGCTACATCATTATTATGTTAGTATTTCTAGATGATATGCAATTTCGTTTCAACATGTACCGAAATGATTAAGCACTTGATTTTGTTTGGCATGCTTGCATTGTAATGAAGATGGTTGTCAACGCTGTTGCAAGTTTGTGTTTGATTTGTGGACATGGATATGCTGCCTAGTTGTGTTAAATTTCACCTTCCTCAGTCAACTAGAGAGCAGCTGTACTTGTACTTATATATTGGGTCTATAGGTATCAATCAAATACATCTAATATATCAGGAAGTTAAAAGGAGAGAAAGAGGGAAGGGGGGGGGGGTGGTTGGGTTAGGGAAAATCGCATGTTGCATATTACCATCTAATCCCTAAGTTAAATGTTTTTGACCATTTGACTAGAATGAAGTGTTTTTAAATGTTGCAATCCTAAATGTTGTTGGTGATGCAAACATTACTAGATAGGGTCATATCCTTGGAGGCCTTGTTTTAAGAGGAAAACTGCATAAAAGGTCTAGAGGGAAGGATTTCATTAAATTATGTGTTGGTTTTCTATTAATATCAACAAACATGTGATTGAAAAACTATAATGATAGCAAAATTGCTCAATTTTGACCTTGTTATACCAGTAATTTCATCACGTTATTAGCACTTTTGTTTCCCATTTCCTTTAAATTTTTCACATTTTGAGGTTGGCAATCCGTCAATATTGTATTAAATATTATTTTGATTAGGCAAAGAGAATGAAATATCTCAATACTAGTTAATACTTAAAATTCAAATATTTTATATGCCCAAATATTAGCGTAAGCATATTAATCCAATTTTATAACCATTTTTTTTTCTAAATTATTTTTCTGGTACTGGCAGTAGGACCCAAAATCCCATGTTAGTCGCTATAGGTTAGTGCAGAATGGTATTTTATCGGTACATTTTAGAAGGGTATTGGTACAGTTCTTGGCCATTATGACCCTTATTAGTATGTGCAACTCATATGGTTCTTCCTTCGTCCTCTTCTCCCGTATTCCTCTTCTCTTTCTTTTGCATGAATATATTGGTTTAAGAAAATACAGTATGTTACTGTCAATTTTTTTGTTTTTTTTGGAGGTGCTTTTTGATTGGAAAGTTACACATCCACCTTACTGTTACAGTGCGGAGGTGTTATTTGAGTTAGAGTTCATTGATGTGTACTTTTTTTTATTGGTAAGTTACACGTGCACCCAGTGGTTTTGAACCTACGACCTCACACTCTACCTAACATGTGCAAGGGAAGGAGGCACCAGTTGAGTTAGAGCTCATTGATGTATACTATTTTCGATGTTATTAATGCATAATAGGATATAAATCATTTTGTCATTATTCAATTCAGTATTAAAAATGATAAAGAATTAAATTTAATAGCTATTCGTTATAACATATACAGCTATTTTGGAAAAAAAAAATCAGATATGTTCCTGCCTTTGTTGGTTTTATTCCCTTTCGAAGGTCCCACATCAGTATATATGAAGCAAGAAGCAGGGAATTAGATGTACTATAAGGCATAGAATCAAATTAGAAAATTTCAACCATGAATCTAGACAGGAAAGTGTCCTTGTTCCAAAAACCTTTCAAGTGGACATTTTTATGGCCATCTAGATTGAGTTTGACCAGAGTAATCATGTTATGTATCGAAGCAGAAGCTAGTCTTTTACTGTGATAATATTATGTCTCAACTATTTAGGTCAGTTGTATTAGTTGAATAAAATCATGACAGCATGAAAACAATAAAATTAGGACATATTAAGTCAGAGAATCGGTATTGCTTTTGCACCAGCAATGACCATTTAGGTTCCTTTTCTTTGCTTTGTATTTTCTTCATCAAAAAGACTTTTATCTTTCTTTTGATTTGTATTAAGTTGTAATATTTGTGCCTCCTAGGCATGAGGATAAACTGTTTTCTGGGTTTCTGCATTGGGTTTTTTTGGGCTGTGTTGCTGTGTTTCTGTGTTGGTTTCTGGGCTGCCTAGCTGTAATTTCTGGGTTCTTTCTTTTGGTATTTTCTGGGTTTCTGCGTTGCTGTTTTCTGGGCTGTGGTGATTGTTTTTTTCTACCGTAAAAGGTCAATAAAAACAGTTATATTGTTAAAAATCCATCCCCTCCCTTTTTTTCTTGAGTTGGTCTGCCACATTTCATTTGATTGAGCTCATTATTACTATTAATTTAGTACTTCATATGTACTTGATATTTCCATATATTTTGCACTTGGTTGATTTGTTTCTCATAAAACCTGTTTGCACTTTTGTTTTGAAAATTGTATGGTGTTTGATCTGTCTTTTTGCTGAATTTGTGCACACTTCAGTAAATGGGATGGTCTTCTTTGGTTGCTTGTTGATTGCTTAAAGATTTCTTTCCCAATATGAGTAATTTCATACATTTAGGCATTAAATTGCATTTATATTTTCATATCTCTCTTTCCTTGTAACATATTAATGATGTTTGAAACCGTAAGTGAATAGTTTAAAAAGACTTTAGGTGTCCCTTAGGGATTTTTTTAGAAAATAACTATAAAACTCAAACTATTTTATTAGTTAACCAAGGTTTGAAACTAATTTGGTATCTAACAATTCGAGTCTTCTAAAGTCGATTTCACTGTAGCAAATCGAGTTTATGCCACTCGATTTCTGTTTTTAAATTTACTGTTCACCATTGTCGTCCTTCGTTTTTTTTTTTTTTTTTTTTCCCTCCATTTCAGGTCCTGTTAACCATGTTGTTTTCTGGGTTTCTGCATTGGGTTTTTTTGGGCTGTGTTGCTGTGTTTCTGTGTTGGTTTCTGGGCTGCCTAGCTGTAATTTCTGGGTTCTTTCTTTTGGTGTTTTCTGGGTTTCTGCGTTGCTGTTTTCTGGGCTGTGGTGATTGTTTTTTTCTACCGTAAAAGGTCAATAAAAACAGTTATATTGTTAAAAATCCATCCCCTCCCTTTTTTTCTTGAGTTGGTCTGCCACATTTCATTTGATTGAGCTCATTATTACTATTAATTTAGTACTTCATATGTACTTGATATTTCCATATATTTTGCACTTGGTTGATATGTTTCTCATAAAACCTGTTTGCACTTTTGTTTTGAAAATTGTATGGTGTTTGATCTGTCTTTTTGCTGAATTTGTGCACACTTCAGTAAATGGGATGGTCTTCTTTGGTTGCTTGTTGATTGCTTAAAGATTTCTTTCCCAATATGAGTAATTTCATACATTTAGGCATTAAATTGCATTTATATTTTCATATCTCTCTTTCCTTGTAACATATTAATGATGTTTGAAACCGTAAGTGAATAGTTTAAAAAGACTTTAGGTGTCCCTTAGGGATTTTTTTAGAAAATAACTATAAAACTCAAACTATTTTATTAGTTAACCAAGGTTTGAAACTAATTTGGTATCTAACAATTCGAGTCTTCTAAAGTCGATTTTACTGTAGCAAATCGAGTTTATGCCACTCGATTTCTGTTTTTAAATTTACTGTTCACCATTGTCGTCCTTCGTTTTTTTTTTTTTTTTTTCCCTCCATTTCAGGTCCTGTTAACCATGTTGTTTTCTGGGTTTCTGCATTGGGTTTTTTTGGGCTGTGTTGCTGTGTTTCTGTGTTGGTTTCTGGGCTGCCTAGCTGTAATTTCTGGGTTCTTTCTTTTGGTGTTTTCTGGGTTTCTGCGTTGCTGTTTTCTGGGCTGCATTGCTGTGATTTTTTCCTGCTTGGAAGAGGATGGTGAACAGGACCTGAAATGGAGAAAGAAGGGAAGGAAAACAAAAAAAAAAAAAAAAAAAGAAAAAAAAAACAAAGGAAGAAGATGGTGAACAGTAAATTTAAAAAGAGAAATCGAGTGGCTTAAACTCGATTTGCTATAGTGAAATCGAGTTTAGAAGACTCGAATCGTTAGATACCAAATTAGTTTCAAACCTTAGTTAACTAATAAAATATTTTGTGTTTTATAGTTATTTTCAAAAAAAATCCTTTGAATCGAGGTTGTCATTGTTGGATTTTTATAAGAGGGAAGTGAAAGTGAAGCAATGGGAGAAAGCGTGCGCAATTTCAGTCATGTGCATTAAAAACCATAGAACCTTCAAAACCTTGGATTTCGTTGATGATTATATTGTTGGCTTGTTGCTGATCATTAATCTTTCATCGAGTTGTTGAGTGTTTAGGAATCATTTTTCATTTTTAGAAGATCGTTTTATGGATTTTAACCAATAAAATTGACCAAACCTAGTC
Organism: Quercus variabilis; assembly: GCA_030445155.1. Classification (NCBI taxonomy): domain Eukaryota; kingdom Viridiplantae; phylum Streptophyta; class Magnoliopsida; order Fagales; family Fagaceae; genus Quercus; species Quercus variabilis. Next base: position 2,430,071 of record CP129447.1, read on the forward strand.
CTTTTCTATGGCTAGAATTTAGTAGTGATTTGTCCTATTAGAGTATTATTGTTGGAGTTTGCTTTTCTTAGGAGGAAAACAATTATGCTATTTGCAGAGTTAATTATTGGTAGGAAGCTCTCATGATTTATTTCTTTCAGATTAATCACTACCCAATAGACAATTAGCCAATCACAATTTGTACATTGGTAGAACTAGTCATTATTTTTTTTTTCCGAAGAGTATAAATGTTTGTTTATATGTTTCAGTTTATTCTATTTTTTAAGATTTTGGGATAAGCATGATCACCCCGTACTCTTTTTTTTGGTTGAGAAAATGATAAACATGATTACCCTGTACTCTTTAGTTTGGTGTTGATCATGACCTACTGAGTCACATTTTAATTGATCATGATCCTTGCCAATTTATGTTCAGCATGTGCTTATATTTACTCTTGACTCCCTAAACTCCATGCAGTATGGCTGCTGTTCCTACTCAGAGTCGTGATGAGTTTGGACCTAGTCCCAGTGATGATTCGGTGTTAAGATTTCTAAAAACTCATCGATCGTGCGCTGTTTGGGAAGGCAAGGTAAAATTAAAACCAACCACGTGCTGAATATTCTCTTCTTATCCTTTTACATTATGTTGATATTTTTGTTTTTCTCATTTCTAAAATTCTAAGTTTGTCAATGGTATTACTAGGTTCGAATGCATAGTCATGCCCATTAGTTGGGTTAAGTTAGATTGGTTTTTCAAATACCAATAAAACTTAACATCACGCCCCTTAACCCCAAAATGCATATATTTTTCTAGAACCATGAATTTATATCCAACAAAGCTAAGGAAATTTATCCAACCAACTAACATCTTAGGTTTGATTTTTGTTAGGAGACTAAAGAACTATTATCTTATACCCCACAATCAAACAACTCATTAGAGAGTAGAACCCAAATTTCAACTTTGGGGGCCAACGAATGAAGTATGAACTTTTTTTATTTTTTGATATTAAGAAAAAAAAATACTAAGATTCAAGATTAAACAAATTTATGAAAATATGAAACTCCTATCTATTCATTGTTGAAAAAAATTTTGACAGCCTTTCAAGAATCATCTAACCACCACTTAGAAAATTGAAACAAAAGCTCTCAATTTAGCCGGCAACAATAAAACCAGCATTGAAAACCTTCAAAGTTCTAAGTTCTTACACTGATCAGTGATAATTAAGCATTCAAAACTCCATTCATGGTGGCTATATGTGGTCAATTATTTTATTTTATTTTTGGGAGAGAAAAAATTATCATACAATTGTTTGTATGATATAAAATCATACAAATGGGTCTTTTTAGAATTAAGTACAATTGTTTGTATGATATTTACTTATAAAAAAAAAAAAATTGTTTGTATGATATAAAATTGTCAGATAATAATTTCAAATGGGTCTTTTTAGAATTAAGTATTACATGAATAATATTTGGTTATTAATTATTAATTTAGTAAATGTTTGATAGCTCTGCACTGTACACTAGCATTCTATCAAATGTATCAAGTGCATTACATCCTTTTATTTTGCTCCCGTTGTTGCTTATTTTTTTATTTTTATTTTTTGGGATATGTTAATTTCCCTTTATAACAGCTATATTTTTGTTTTTTGGGATCAATAGCTATAATCACATATACAAAGGTTATGACATATTACATTTCATTTCCATGGTTCTATCATGTGCAGGATCCAGGGGCACTTAAATGCCGTGGTCGTAATGACGAGCTTCGAAAACGACGTCCCATAGTGGTGGATGATCGTGTCATCGACATTATCAAGAGAATTGGATTAATTGGGTTGTATAGGACGCCGTGCAGAGAAATTGATAATAATTTGATAACGGCGTTGGTTGAGCGATGGCGGCCTGAAACCCACACCTTCCACCTGCCATGTGGTGAGACAACAATCACATTGCAAGATGTGGAAGTTATTTTCGGGATTCCAATTGATGGTGAGGCAATTGTTGGAAGAACTGATTTGCCATGGGAAGCAGAATGTCAAAGTATGCTTGGAATTTCCCCCAATGGAAATGTGCTTAATGGACAAAGGATCCTAATTAAGAAGCTACTAGAGAAAATTGACCACGGGTTGCCTAATGATGCTGCAGAGGTGGTTGTGCATCAATATGCACGGTGTTATATTCTAACACTGCTGGCAGACACACTTTTCGCCGACAAGTCTGGTGATCGGGTGCACATCATGTGGTTGCAGATGTTGACGGACCTTCGCAATCCACGTCTGTATAGTTGGGGGAGCGCTTGCCTTGCATGGTTGTACAGAGAATTATGCAGGGCAACCGACAGTGGTGCCAGTCAGATTGGTGGGGCCTTACTACTGGTTCAGTATTGGGCATGGTTTAGGCTCCCTTTTTTGTGCCCAAGGAAGGAGGACCTCCCACCAGATGATGCATATGGCCCACCATTCGCACCTTCTCCACTGTCCATTAAGTAAGTCTCTTCGTTGATCGATTCTGAAAATTGGAATAGAAAATATAATTATAACTGCCTCTATTCCTCAAATGTTTAAAATTAATATGATTTTTATTTAGTTTTATATATCGTTTTACACCCACTGAGGTCATATGTTATTATTGATGTATAATACAAGTGTTATTAATTTCTAGCTTCACCACTAATCATACGTTTAGATAATCATTGTTTCGTATAAACTTAGTGGTATGTAATGTTACATTTACGATTGCCCATCATTTATTGTTGTTGATTACTTCAAATTCTCAATTCCAAGTAACACCCTCTCTTTCTTAATTGTAGGACTGTGTGGGTCATGACCACGAAAAATAGCCCCCAAGAAATTTGTTTGGTTCGGTACCGTCAACTATTAGACTGTATGCGTCCCAACCAGGTACCCATTATTGTGTTCCTTCTATTGTGTATGACTATTGTATATACTGCTTGTAAAATAGCTCATACTTGAAAATTATGGAACATTGCATAATGTACTGCCTTTTTACTTGGCTATTTCAGGTGGTGTGGGAACCATATCAAGATGACTTAGCCCACCTGCCTCCGTTCTGTGTCGCAGGAAGGGACGTATGGACGGCGAAGGTGCCACTTGTATGCTTTTGGCTTGTAGAAAAGCATACACCGGACCGTGTTCTTCGTCAGTTTGGGATGGTACAAGAAATCCCCCTATATGTTGATACTGACGACGCCCTTCATGCCATAGACCTGAGGGGGAAGATAGAGGTGATTTGGGCAGACAAACATTATGGCCATATCCAAGTATGGAATGGTCGAGCACGAGCTCTATGTCATGGAGCACGACTACAGGGTGCTATGTCACCTGCTCATCCATACTTCGGTTGGTATCATAGGGTGACTTGGAGGTTCGTCGACCACACTTCCGCTTCACTTATTCTTATGGTAATCGCTTCGACCTTTCTTTTCAATTTTTGTTGCGTATCACCACTTTTTTGTTAGATGTACTAATTGTATTTTTGTACTTGCAGGTTGACAGTCACAAGCAAATGTTGACGCAGTATACAGTAGGCAGTCCCATGTATAAGCAAATCTCAGCCTTACTTAAATATGTGGAACGCCTTTATCGTATGACTGCCAAACTTCCCTTGGAAGAGATCGATGGGGCATATTCAGATGTGGCAGAAGGTACTGGACAACCAAGCACAAGTGCAAATCGTGCCAGCCATAGCCATAGTCACCATAGTGCACCCCATCAGGCTGTTAGTACGCCGAATCCCCCTCCACCCCCACATGCATCTCCGGCGCCAGAACTCCCTCTACCCCCACATGCATCTCCTACCCCAGAGTTCCCTCCACCGCCACATGCATCGCCTTCCCTAGAGATCCCTCCACGTACTACTCCTGTAGTTCCTGACCTAGAGATCCTTCTTCCCACTGCTCATGCATCTTCTTACCCCGAGATCCCTTCACACACCTCACATACATTTTTTGACCCCGCTCATCTTTCATTTACTCCGCCATCCTTTGATCTCGGCTATGATTTTAGTCATACCCCTCCTGTCATGCACACTCTATCCCCCTCGTACAGCATTGGTCATATAGACCATGTACCACCCCATAGTCAGTCCATGTCATTCATGCCTACTCCTGGACTGCGTATAGATCCCATGACTACGGGGGTCACTCACATTTCGTCTGCTACACCATCCTCCCCCGCAGTTGTAGGATCTTCAGTTGTTGGGAGTCAAGCAGAACAGCCAGATGTGCATGTTGAGAATGAGCAGGTAGTTGTTGGGTTACAGCCACCCCCACAAGGTCGACCTAAACGCACAAGAAAAGCACCTCCTTGTGGGACAGGTGGTCACAAAGCAGGACACAAGGCTAGCCCCGCGGTATGACAACTCATTTAATGTAATTAATATTGAGTAATTGTTGTTAATGCTATTATAATTCACGTAATCCATTGTTTGGTTGTAACTCTATCTTTGTAGCAACACGAGGAGCCTCACCAAGGAGATGCAGTACCCCCTCCCCCACCTACCAAACATTATACGAGACAGCATAAACATAAAAGGCATTAGGATCAGCATGCCATCTGCATCAAACGCAAAACTTGTATCCTTATTATGCCCTTTATATATATATTTTTTACGCTGAAGGTGCCCTTTATAGAATAAACTTCATGTAAGACTTGTTACTTTAATAGAAATAGTCACCCCTGGACTTTACCTTAACAGATTTTTCAGGTTAATAAAATAATCTCAGAGAATGCGTTTGATGCTGATTTTTTATTTTGGAGCTGTAGCAGATGTTGGGGAAAGCACCCTTTTCCCGCTTAAGTAAGCATTGCTTTCAATATGTACTACACAGTGTTATCGCTTGTGGGACTTATATTTCTTGCATCTTAAGAATTCAAACTATCTTGAACAAGTTTAAATTTTATGGAAACCATGAATGTATAACTTAGGGATTATCATTAAAATGTTTTAAGGAAATTATATTTCGTTTGGCTGGCTTGTTTTAAGAAATATGTGGGAATGGCCTCTTTTTCTAAAGGAGAATCATTTTAGTTACAGAGCTTTGCCCTTCTTTGCCACACTAATTCTCAATATGGAGATGTGGATATGGTGCCATGATTGACATTGTTTACGAACCCTGGCAGGAATGACAGTTGTTCTAAAGTGGTAATCCCATCCATCTTTTTTGCTATTTTTCTTATAAATGCATAAGGAGATTATTTATTGTTTGTTTTTATTTTTAAAAAGCATTGAGAAATTTCTCAGTGCTAATAGATGGTCTATGATTGAATGTGTAATGTGGGTATATGTCATAATCAATTGAAAATATATCCATTATATAAGGCAAAAGATACCTACGCAGCGAACATTTCTATATATAGCCTAGTGGTATATGTCATAATCAATTGAAAATATATCCATTATATAAGGCAAAAGATACCTACGTAGCGAACATTTCTATATATAGCCAACTAGGCTATATATACAATTTAGAACTTTATATATAGCCTAGTTTGTCAATGTTTCATGATTATGTACTCTTAGTTTCTGAGTTACAGTTGATTTTGTCATTGTTACCAACAAGCTGTTTTTTTCTTTTTTGTGTCTTGGAGGCCACCTCATGGACGCCACTATAGAGTCATAGTTACAATAAAGAGGAGATAAATCAGGTAGGAATTTTCATTGATGCTTTTTAAGATTTGAATTAGATTTTTTGTCCTTATGTTACGTTTTAACCCTTTTAAGAATGTTACTTGTGTTTTAATGTTAAATCTGTGCATTGAAGTTGTACTACTCATATGGAATACTACCTTTTACTTGCAGGATGCCTGCAGAACTTTCTTACTCCGGAAGCTTGATAATCTTGCAAAGGATGATAAATGCCAAATAACAATGATCTCCACTTAGGCTACTGCATTGTACTTGGACAAGGTTTGATTATTTCTATACTGAATTGTACCAAGGCAATCTCTTTGCCTTATTAGACTAGTTGGTATGTTAAGGCTCCTAAGAGGGTTTCTTTCTTTGTTTGTACTACACCATTATGTGGGCATAGTCCCTTAATAAACCACCATTACGTAGTACAAAAAATGCGGGAAAACCATTTTTGAGACATGTGAAAGAAGATTAGGAGTTTTAGTTATCTTCAACATCACATGTATTGTATCAGCTGGTATAAAAAATTCCAGCTGATATAAAAAATCCAAAAATTTAGTCAAATAAGTTGAAGTGTTAGTGTGAGCCACACAAATGTTTACTTTGGGTCTGATTAAAGTTCTATATATTTGATATTGTATGATATATCTCTCCAAATGCAGCTTGAGGGTAATAATGCCTGAGTTGATGGTGACAAGGAGAAAGATGATGGTCGTGGTAAATCACTTAAGGTATACAAGATAATTCATTTATATCTTCACTACTCAACCAAATTTCAAAATTCTTGACTTTGCTATATGCTTCGGTACAGGCAAACAAAGAGGAAGATGACAAAATGAGGACAAGGTCGACAAACGTTGCAGCCTGTGCTGCTGTTGGAGGAGATGACATGCATTCCAAATGGCAACTAATGGCTGAGCAAGCCCGGCAGAAATGTGAAGGAGGGGTGGATACATCTGGTTCTCAACCAAGTAAAGATGTGAGTCGCAAGCCTTTATCAACATTTGGAAGAAAGGACAACCAAGCAACAGAGAAAAGGGGCAATGCAGCTCCTGTTGCTGCTTCTGGTAAGCGTGCTTTAATTTGATTTCAATTTTGGAAGGTAGCAATGCAGCTCCTGTTGTTGCATTTCCCTGATACATGGCCCACATTAATAAGATACCTTAAAACTGGATCAAAAAAATCCTTGGATATGACCCTATCTAGTAATGTTGCAACAACATAAGGTCTCATTACCAAACATTAATAAGATACCCTAAAACTGTTAGGGATATTCATGTTGAGAGATTCATAGAAGTGGCTAGTATACTTCTACTCAAAAAAAACTGCAATTAGAAGTCTTAAAATGGCTAACTTTTAAATAAGCAATTTTATGATCTTTCTCTAATTGATTTTGTTCCCAATAAATATAAAATTTGATAATTAAGATAGTTATTAATAGGCATTTATTGTGACTTGTTTGTATGTTGAAGTATCTATTAATAGGCATTTAATGGATGATGTAAATACAGTAGGTTTTACAAAGAATTATTGTAGAATTTAAGCTCAATTAAAAATATATAGATTAGAATAATGATATGAAAAATGAAGGCTTTTAAAAGTTAGAAACTTTTCTTTAACAGGGGAAGTTACTACCCCAATTTATTAAGCATGTCCGCATGACTTTGTGAGGCTGGGATTGCTTCTTTTTTCTTATTCTGTTTGTCCCTTCTGTGTGGGCCTGTTTTTCAAGTGCTGGATTAAACTGCCTCGCTAACAAATCAGGTGGAATCTTGATTAGAGTAGTGGGTCAAAACCTGGACCTAGTTGTGGTCCATACCATGGTTTTTTTTTTTTTTTTGAAAGGTCCATGCCATGGTTCAATAGCAAATAAAACACCTGAAAAAATAACCAAAGTATTTTCTAAATAAAAAATATCTAATATTTTTATAATAAATTAGAAATAATTAGTTGTTATTAGTTTTAATTTGAACTTACTACTGGAATTATTTTGTACTCTATTAATAACAACCTATCTCTTACAATTTATTACATAAATATTGTAAAAATATTATAATATAACATTTCTAAAAACATTTTAGACCAAAATAAAAACCTTAGTAACGAATTCTTTTACTCTTCAATAGCAAATATTATTATTATTATTATTATTATTTATTTACTTTATACTTTATTATATATAAGAAATATTCAAATTCTTTTGAACCGATATTTTATTTTATTTTTTTTAAGATAACACATTTTTTAAAATAAAAAATTAAGCAAAATATTACTACTCCACAAACAATAGTGGTTGACTTTGTTCATACTTCAAAGTGAGTTAAAAACTTAAAACAATGTTATCGTCAGGAAGCGTAACACAGTCAGGTTGCCGTTTAGAACCATGTCTCGTCTCGTTATTCGTTAAAACTTATGCATAATATTAACCTCTAAAAAGTAAAATATTAAAAGTAAAAAAAAATAACAAATAAACACGAGAAGCAAACCCAGTAGAACTCAGCCCACTTCTCTTTCTTCTCAGATCTGCCTTTTCTTTTATTTTTTCTCTCTAAACACAGAGAGAGAGAGAGAGAGAGGCGATGGCCATGCCGATTAGGGTTTTTCTTCTTTCTCTATTGTTCTTATCATTCGCTGATCACAGCTTTTCGCTTTACGAAGATCAAGCTGGCCTCATGGACTGGTATAAATTTTTTATTGTTTTTCATTGATTTGTATGCAATTTTTTATTTCAAAACCAAATAATTTTTCTCTCATTCGTTTTTGTAATCCAAACTGAGCTTCGATTTCCTTTAGCTGATTGATTTTGTGTTTGAATATGGATTTTGATTGAAAAATAGGTTTCGTTTTTTATTAATTAAATTTAAATTTGATATAATCGTGAATCACAGGCACCAACAGTACATAGGGAAAGTGAAGCACGCAGTGTTCCACACTCAAAAGACTGGGAAAAAGCGCGTTGTGGTGTCTACTGAAGAGAGTGTCCTCGCTTCGCTTGATCTTCGCCACGGGCAGATTTGTACGTGGGGATTTTTAGTGTTTGAAATCTTTGCCTAATTGGGTTTTGTTAGCTCCAATGATTTTACATTAGGAAACTTTCATTTTTATAGGATATGTTAATTTATGCTCGGGTTTTGTGCAGTTTGGAGACGTGTTCTTGGGGCCAATGATGCCATCGATGGAGTTGATATTGTGCTGGGAAAATGTAATGGTAACCCTTATTTTCAACTCATTTATTTAAAACCATATGACTTGGTAATGCAATGTTAAGTTGTTACTTTGGTCGTCAAGAAATTTTGATTTGCATGCTATGAGGCTTGCTTTTAATGTTCTTCAGCAAATTCGTAACTCAGGTTTCTTTGTATAACAGGGATTATCTATATTAATATCTCTTCACCATTGAGCAATTGAGTTGACTACTTTTTTGTTGTGTTCATCAGTATCTATTTCTGTCAATAAACATAAATTGCTATAGCAATGCCTCGATTTTAGTAAGTGTAGAAGCAACCACAAAAAAGAAAAAGAAAAAGTATGCTCAACGCCGTCTACTGTGCTTATACCATGTAGTTATGCATATTACTGGATTTGATTCCTAATTTTAAGAAAAGTTTAGCATTTTATTGTGCTTTGAGTTGTTGCTCTTTCTATTATTTCTTTGTAAATTTGCTTCTCCCTTTTGGCATCACCTACTGGAGTCCTGATCATACAACTTATATTGTTGATCAAATGCTTAGATATTCCATTCTAACATTTTCAGATGTCATTACCCTTTCGTCGGAGGGAAGCATTTTACGTGCATGGAGCCTTCTGGATGGGCAGATGGTGTGGGAATCTTTTCTTCAGGGTTCAAAGCCTTCTAAATCACTATTGTCTGTACCGGTTAGTGAATGTCTTTGATGTTATTCTTAGTAATTTGTGAGAAAGTATATGATGTTTCAATAATTCCAGCTCAGCATCTAGTTGGTGTTTCTAAAACCAATAAAAAATTGACATCTGCCCTAAAAAGAAGAAACATCAGCGTACTAAACCATTTAAATTAAAAAGACGAAATTGACCTGAAAAATTCAAAGACCCGCCCTCTCTTGAGAACTCCTCTTTTTGCAAAATCAAAATGATCATCTCTCTCTCTCTCTCTCTCTCCGTTTTTCTATCCACCACCACAGCACACCAGCAGCTCCATGACTCCATCTTTTCTCTCTCAACTCCAAACCAAAAACCATTTTATTTTTCCTCTTTTCAAAATCAAATCTCAATGTCTTTCTCCCCAGTCCACACGCCACCATAGCCTTTATTCTCTCTCAACCCCAAATCCCAACAGCCAATGCCCAGCGGTAGCGTCTCCGTCGGCACAACACCGCCGACATCACAAGTTCTGAAGAAACCGGCCTTTGTCTCATCATAAAATCCCCAAAATCTTCTCTTTCTAGCAGAACCACCCTACATCGGAAACTTCATGCTACTTCCAACACCCGACATTCACAAGAAAAAAAAAAATTTTTTCCTCTGTTTCTTTTCTGCATTTTTCACATTTTTTTGTATGCTTTTTTTTTTCCCCCCAAAATTACAGATATTTAAAAGAAACAAAAGAAAACCAAATGATTTTTTGTGTAGAAAGGAAATTTGTACCTGTTTGATAAAATGTCTCAATGAAGATGGATGCACTCCTTTGTTCTTAAACTATTATCAATCAACAGAATATACAATGTACAGTAAATGGTTAATCTTCTTTTTTTTAATGTTCTTTTGGATTAGATTAAAGTTGTTATTTATTTTTATTTTTTCACTTTTTTGTTATAGTCTCATATGTAGAAACATAAAAAAGCTTCTCTCTTTGTTTGACAAATAGCTTGCTGCCTTTATTTTGCTGATAAAATGCTTTGCTGATACGTTTATTGAAATCTTGGTCTTGAACAACTTCATTTTTGTGTGTGAAGGTTGTTGACTGAATATAGTTTCCCCAATTCTAAACTTTGTTTTTTCTGCTGTTGAGTTTACTGATGATAACATACACTCCAGTATGTTTGGGCTCATATTAATAAGTAAAGAAAATTTGGCATACACCAACTGAATGCTGAGTTGAGTTTTTATGATGTTGGATTTGGCACCATATGGATGCTGGGTTGAGTTTTTTATCAGGTCTGCTTCTCTTCTTTAGTTTACATTTATAGATATATAATTGTTTATGTTGTTCTCATGTCATAGGCTTGATCAAGTGATAAGCATTGGATTGAAAGTTATCTAATGAAAAAAAAAAGGGACAATAAAAAGGTTTGAAATTTGTCTATTTGCTACCACGACCATGTGCCTTTGGCATTCAATTTTTCTTTTAATAAGCAGCTCCCACTTAGTTTTGATGGTAATGGTATATTATATTGAGCGAATTTGAATGATAGATTTATAGTAGTCCCAAAATTTTTATTTTCGCTTCTTTTGTGGTTATTCTTAAACTTTTATTTTTTAATTTTTATATGAAGTCCTGAACTTTAATTTGGTTACTTTGTTTGAAAGTAAAAATCTGAATTTTCAAAGCAAAAATCAAAGAACTAGTATCTAGATTCAATATTGTCTATTGTTAGTGTGTTTTCCATTAAAATTTAATTTAATTTGCTTTAGTATTGGAGTAAAGTGACCAACTAACCAACCTTGAATTGGTTTTGCAGATTGTCTAAAATTGCTTGTTTATAATGGCTGTCAGAAAATAAATTTCAGTAGCATATAGCAATATTGGAGCAGCCACACATAAGCAATAGCTTGAGGAGTACACTTGAAGACGTGCTGAACTTAACAAATGAGATTGACTAAGTTTCATTTGGGATATAAGAGATGTAAATCAAGCAGCTCGTGAGATTGCTAAGTGGGGCTTTGTTAACAATTGAAATGGTTTTGTAAATTGTGGCCTTACCGGCCAGATCATCTGATATATCATATATGTGATCATGAAGGATGCTTTGGATTGTACAATTTGAATTTAGTTCTTTTTAAGAAAGCTTGGTTTATTGTTAAAAAAAAAAATTATATATATATAATGGGTGATTTGGTCACGTGTCTAAGATATCTTTATGCAACTTTTAGAAAGAAAAAAGAGAACACACAAACATTGATAAGATTAAAAAAAAAGGGTAGAAATAAGAGAACACAAAAACATTGATAAGATTAAAAAAAAAAAAAAAAAAGTAGAAATGAATAGTTGTAATTCATTTCTTGGCTTGGTGATACAGGGACAATCATTCTCCCTTGTGAACCTGTGAACTTAAAACTATTGTAAGATTTGAGTAAAAAGGGAGCAACTTGTAGCATTCACTATATCATCAAAATAACAAAAAAGAGATAGTCTAGCCCCAATGAAAGGTTTAAAATTTTTAACGTCAATGTATCTAATGTTTTTTTTTTCTTTTCGAACATTACCATTTCATTAATGTTAGCTTGGTTAACTTTTCTGCAGCATAGAGGTTCAACAGATTATTCAGCCGCTTGGAAATGATAAAATCTACGTTGTTGGTTTTGTTGGTTCTTCCCAGCTTGATGTTTATCAGATAAATGCTAAGAATGGAGAGTTGATCAAGCACGCAAGTGCTGCCTTTCCTGATGGTTTTTTAGGGGAAGTATTATCAGTTTCAAGTGACATGCTTGTATCGTTGGATAGCACTAAGTCAATTTTAGTAACAATTAACTTTCAGAATGGAGAAATCAGCTTTAAAAAGACCCATATTTCAGATTTTGTTAAGTTGTTGTGGATTTTGTTTGGCAGTTTATCTTGTCAAATAAAAAAAAAAAAAAAATTGGCAGTTATCTCTTTTTGTTTAATCCTAAAATTTAGCCATTTACTACTCATCCATACAAAAGTTAAAAAGAACCTAAATTTAAAAATAGTAAAAACTTTTAAGCACTTTTTGTAATGTAAAGTGGGCAACCTGGGTCATTTTTTTGACAGGTTTTCATTATAATAAAAAAAAATCTTATATAGTTATTGACCAATCGTTTTACCAATGTGACAATATATGCAGAATTTTATTTTATTTTTGTGTTGGAATGGGAGGAGAAAATGACATATGTAATGTGTTGCTATTTGAGAGAGGAATTGTGCTACTTCATGGGCTCCCTTTCTAGTTAAACAAAATACCAAAGTAAATTTTCAAATCAGCTGCTACATTTTCAAGTCCTCTAACAACATATTGGCTAAAGTATTTGAGAGTATTCAAATCAGCTGCTACATATATATATATATATATATATATACAGCTGATATATATATCTGCCTGTTGATGGTTCATTCTATACCAGTACATAAATTTGCATTGCTTGTTTCTCTTGTGTTCTTTGGTGTAGGTTCAATTGTTCAAGCCTTTTGAATCTGGTTCTTAATATAAGATCAAAGTGTATCAGGTGTTGCTATAATAAACACATTTTTTAACATATGATCCTGCAATCCTAAATCTTTTTAGCTCAGGAAAAAATACATCCACCCAAAGGAAAGACTTTCAATTTCTAACAGTTTGTCAAAGTAACATCCGCTTGCTAAAATCTCCCGCCATAGTTGTTGTATCACTATATTCACCAAAGCCCCTTCTACCAGTGGTGAAAACATTGCCCACAATCAAATCCTTGAGACAAAATGACAGATTTAGTTCCTCAACATAATTTTAAGTCTCTCTTTCACACAAAATAGGAAAAACAAGTTCATTAAATTATCCAATGATAATTCATTAGATATAGAATACTTCGATTATAAGTTCATTCAATGATAAAAAAATAATAATTGTCCACATACAACATAGTGCTAATAATTGTCCGCATACAACATAGTAGTAATAATTGTCTGCATACAACATAGTAGTAAGTTCAAATACACAATAAAGAGAACCTCAATTTACATCTGGAATACCAATCCAAGAGCGAGTATCTGCATGCCTGACAAAAATTCAAATATTGTCGTTAGATACCAAAAGTCAAAACATACGCACTAATCTATGCAACTTGGCTAACTTCAACAATCATGGCATTTTATATAAAAGCAAGGCTAGAGTACCTGTTATGTTTTGCATTTAATTTGTAATAGTTAGTGAGTTTCTTGCTCTGTTGATACCTATTTCCTAATTTTTGTGGTATAAATATGCTCAGCAATCAATGTACTACATTGCAATGCCTTCTGCTCTGAACAATATGAATTTATGGCACTTTTGGCAATTCATGCAGTTCTATACAACAAATTTGGCATGGATCATGGAAGATACTAATTTGTTGTTTGAAAGTACAATGAAGAACTGAATTTTTTTGTTATTTTTATTTTGGGTTCTTTCTTTTGGTGGTGGGTCAAATAGGTTGAAGTGGATTAGATATGAAAGAAATTTTAGAAATTCTACTAGTAGCCCTAAAATCATTGGTTTTATACATGCAAGATTGGTTTTAATATCTACCCATTTTCTAATTTAAATATGCTAAAATCAAGGCAACAACATTTAATTGATGTCCATAATGGCATTTTATATGAAAGCATCACTTACCTAGTTTGGATTATTCTCGCTTGTCGAAGCCCCACGGGAAAGTGGACATCTTCTACGGTTATGCCCATATTGATGACACAGTCCACAGCTCTGCTTTTGTTGAATCTCCCTCAAGTCAGAATTTGGCCTTCGGGTTCCCGGTTCTCGCCGAACCCCATCCATCTCATTCCGTATCCTAGATGCCACAGGTCGACCTTTGCCCCGCAACAAGTTTGGGTCAGGCACCCACTTTGGACCGTCCATATCCCTCCACAATGTATCTGACAATGGCACCACAAATGGATGTGAGTAGGTGCGAATGGCATTCTCCAAACTATAACATGGGTCAATATATGTAGTCGCATCTTGCCCCAAGTGCTGAAGAGCTTTAATTGCATGAGAACAAGGGATCTTTCGATTTTGCCACTTTCCACAACGACATGTTCTGGCTATTAGGTTTACTTCATGACTATGGTGTCCCCCTCCAGAGTTATTGATGTTGTATGCAGTAATTACTTGATATATACCATTCTGATTATTATACGCTGCTATTTGGTGTGAAATAGATTTTTCCAAGTTTTTTCCATAGATTTCTAAGGCATATTTACTCCATACCTTGGCATTTGAGAGATCATGAGTAATTCCTTTATGTCGATCATGGAAATACGCAACAAGTTTGCTGTGTGTGAATTCAACCATTGCAGCAATAGGTAGGCCACGGGCACCTTTGAGTACTCCATTGAAGCACTCTGATACATTGGTTGTCATAGCCCCATAACGGTATCCACCATCATATAGCTGGGTCCACATTTGTAAATCCTCTTTCATTAGATATGTGTATGGCATGATGGATGAGTCGGGCTCACTTTCCTGCCGCTCGGTTCTCCGTTTCTTCCTAAGGGCCTCAATCTCGGCTTCCTTGATAGGTTGCATGTACAACTCAAATTTAGCTTCCTGAGTAGCATACCCCGCTTGCAAGGCCAGTGACTTTAAAGTGGCGTCCTGAAAATGTGTGTTGAAGTTGCTAGCAACATGTCGAAGGCAATATCTGTGAACTACTCGTACTCGTCCATCATCATCTCTAGGCCAATTTGCAATTGCATTTTGAATACCCTTATGTCGGTCAGAAATTATGCATATGTCCTTATCTGCTATCACATCCCCCAGTGCATTCCTGAGGCATTCTAAAAACCACCTCCAACTAGGCCCTGACTCTTTGTCCACAACGGCAAAGGCGAGAGGCAAAACCTTGTTGTTGGCATCGGTGGCCATTGCAATCAACAACACCCCTCGATATTTACCATACAAATGTGTCCCATCAATACTGATCACTGGCTTACAATGTCTAAATCCTTTAATGCATGGAGTGAAAGCCCAAAATACATAGCGCAATATTGTATCACCGAACTCGTCCCTAGGTATGGTGTGATACCAGAACCGGGTGCCAGGTTCTTGATCCAAGTATGCCAACAATAACTTTTTCAACCTTTGGTAAGACTCTTCCCAATCCCCAAATATCTTTGCAATAGCTCGTTGTTTCGCATCCCATATCTTATAGTAAGAAAGCTTATGCCCATAATACTTCCCTTTAATGAAATCTCTGAGGTGACAAATTGTTGCCGTGTGTTTTTCTTGTAACAATGGAACAAATTCTGCTGCAAGAAAATTACAATTCATCATTCTACCATCAAGGGCTATGGCAAGGGGTGTACAACTGTGAGGACCCCTATAAGATGTGACCATCCATAGACCATGTTCAGACTTCTCGACTGCCCCAACGTACCACATGCATGACTCATCGGCGCAATTCACAGACAATCTACTTTTGGTCGACCTACTAGTGATAATGTTTCTGTTATGCTTTGCGGCATAAATTGTTAATGCACGCTTCACTGCCTCTTTATTCGCAAAAATCAACCCTTTCGCAAAATTCATGTCTGGATTCCAAGAAGAACCAAATGCATGCTGAACAACTTCAGGATCAACCATATTTTCCCAAGTATTTTCATAAAATGATGAGGCAGGAGGTTCATAAACAGGGGTCGTATTTGTAACATGCTGAACTCTGACATTAGCGTCCGCATCATCTTCATCACATTCAGCCATATCATCAACATCAGGAATTGGAGAAATTTCATGATCATCAACACCCCTGTCAAAGTCACCATTATCAATCCTCTCTTCGTACTCATCTCTATCGTCAGGATCTTCCCCAAAATAGTCTTCATCTTCATCTTCAACTACTGGAACTGTAGAGGATTCACCTCGATGTGTATAAAATTGATCTTCATATCTATTTCTAAGTTCGCTCTCAATTGTTACCGGTATCTCTTGAAAAGGGGGTGTATAGCCTCCCAATGTGGTGTATTGATCATCTAGGACTGTCACTTGTAGAGATGTAGTTGCTTGTACAATTTCTTCCTCTACGTCGACTTCTGCACGCGACTCCAAATTGACATACAACTCAAAATCTGCTGTTTGTTTCCATTTCTGTATCTTACTAAACATGAATTTCACATGTTTGTCCTCTGTTATCTCCATATATCTGTAATTAATGCGTTCATTAAGGACTTCATATGGAGAACGGAAAATAATATGTATGTCATGCAAAGTAGAGTTCACTTGCAACTCTTCCATAATTTTTACTTTCAGGTCATTCAGGGTCTTTAGCTTATGGCGTATCATCATATAATAGCACTGCATACCCGGACCTTGAAATGATGATCCGTCATAAGGGTTGGTATTGGTAAGGGGTCCACCGTAGTATATAGTTATAAGGATCATTGTCAACCTATAAATCATCAAGTGCAATTGTGTTAGTTACAAATTCATAACGCTTAATCAACATTAATCACAAAACTTTGCGTATGAAATGCCAACAATACTAACTTCAACCAAATTTGCATATACTGACCTTTAGTAATCTTACAAAAATAGTCATTACCAAATTCATATTCTTTAAAAATTTCAAATCATTCTAGGGGCATGACTTTCAAAACCCATTCAAATAAGTTATGATGAACAAAAATATTATATACCAACCAGTTATTCATTGAAATCTTTGTTACAAATACTATCTTAGGTATCAACTCATAATCCATTTCATATCCATGATAAAGACCTAAAACTACTAAATATACCTAACAATTGATCACAATATTTACTACTAAATATTCCCAATACATCACAATAGTAATTTAAAAAAAAAAAAAACAAGAACTTAGCACATTATTATCACAATATTTATACTAACAATCAAAACAAATATTCTCATATGTTGTAATAACATAATTAATCACAAAATTTTGTACTAAATATTCCCAATAATCACAATATATTTTTTTTAAAAAAAAACTTAGCAAATAATTTAATCACAATATTTACACTAACAAAAACAAATTCCCAATATGTTGTAATATCACAATATTTAGTTCTAAATATTCCTCATAAATGTGTGTATATAATGTATTCATGATCTTAATATAATGTGTTTTTGTTAGTGTAAAAGTGTGTATATAATGTATTCATGATCTTAAGTATTTATGATCTTAAAGTATTCATGATTTTATAAATGTGTATATAATGTGTCCAAAAAAAAAACTAGCAAATAACAAAAAAAAAAAAATTACAATATATTAACAATTTAATTACAATATCACTAACAAATAACAAAAACAAAAATTTTTCTAATATGTTTTAAAAATTTTCTTCAAAAAAAAAAACTAGCAAATTACCTGAGATGATGAATGTGAGAAGAGCTGTTGCTTGTTTTAAGAAGTGTTGAATGTAGTGTTGTGTGAGGTGCAACTGAGGGAGAAGAGCTATGAGAAGGAAAAAGGAAGTGCTGATATGTTCAAAAAGTGCTGAAGGGTGACCCGGGTAAGAAGGAAAAATGTCTCTAGTTAGGACCCATGGCAACACGTGGAAAGGGAGTGAGATTAGTTAGAAATCGAGTCCAGAGGAGACGAATTCGCTGTGCTCCCTGCCATGGATGAGACTGGGATGGGACGGGATGGGACATGGTGACAGAGGATGTACAGAAATCGACTAGAGAGAGGTCGATTTCTATGTGTAGAAATCGACCTCAGTGGAGACGATTTCTACACGTAGAAATCGTCTCCTCTGGAGACGATTTCTACACATAGAAATCGACCACTGTGGAGACGATTTCTATGTATAGAAATCGTCTCCTCTGAAGTCGATTTCTATACATAGAAATCCACCATTCTGCCTACGTGTCCTCCACATCAGCTGCGCCCGAAACAGAAATGCACAGGGAACTCGACTCTACTGTACTCGAATTGTTAAAAATCAAATTAGTTTCAAAGTTTGCCTAACTAATGATATTGTTTGGAATTAATGGTTAATTTCTTAAAAACCCCATTAAAAAAACTGGGGAACGGGGCTTCGCCAGATATTCTTCTTCTTTTCTCCTGTTTAGAACAACGATTTTACTATTTAGTCCTCGCCCCCATTAACTTAAAGGAACCGGATGTTGGGAACATTGATTGGGTTTCGGTGGGGTAGTTTTGGAATTTTGCGGACCTTTTTAATAAGCCTGTACCAATTACAGAAAAAGAGTGGTTTTTGGTTGCTTGGACTATAAAAAGGTAATGGTTTTTATGCATCTGCTACTATTCATTTAGGACCTGGTATTATGCGTAAGTGTAATTAATTATTATTTGAACCTGATGAGATTACGGGGTCATCAGTTCTCAATTCATGTAGAATTCATAAAAATCAGAGTCTGGGATTCAAGCACGTTCCATCATTTTAGAGATGGTTTTTGCTCTTGCGGGAACTATTGGTGTCCTTTCTAGACTCCTAATGGGTGAATGTCCATTTGGTTCCTCAGAATCACAACCACGATGATGTTGACATAGGATTAGAATTAGGGGAATTGGAATTTGGGACAGTGAACGTAAAAAAAAAAAAATAAAAAAAAAAAAAAAAAAAAAAAAACAATTTTTATTGCCTTTGAATTATGCCCAATCTCAGTCTCACTAATGCCCTCTTTGCTGTTCTTGCAATTAAACTGTAATATTGATCACAGTTTCTAGAAATTTCAAGGACCACGTTACATCAAATGCCTATGTTGTCATTGAGAATCTAAAAGTCCAGAAACTAAATGCTAACAATTGGTTGAACTTGGTCAATTTTGGTATTTTATCCATGGTCGAAACCATCAACAAGGTGACTGATTGTTAAGACTGCAAAGATGGTTTCACATGGTTTCTCCATCATCATCATAGTCTTATGCCTTTCAAGTCTCTACGAATTCCTTAAGTTGAGGATTGTTTGACAGAATATTGTTTAAGTTATAATCTGTGATTAAATATGCATGTCTCATGTTTATTAAAGAAAGGCAAATTAGATGATAAGATACTCATTTGAACTAAGATGTATTGTATTTCTAATAAAGGCTGCTGGTAATAATTTTTGGAATAATGTGGGTAATCTACTATGAGGTGAGTATCAAATTACTAATTCTTCCAAAAACTTGAGGAAATGATGAATTTAATTACTTAACCATAATGCTAACCCTCTCCCTCACATGTGGGCCTAAAGTTCTCCTTAATAAGTGGGGCCCAACACGTAGGATTTTTATTATTTTATATAGAAGGTGGTAAAAATAGGGATCAAACTCAAGATTTCCTACTCGAATAGCATGTTAAATTACTAATTCTCCAAAAAGTTTAAACTTTTAAGAAAATGGTAAATTTAATCGCTCAGCCATAATTCTAACAATAAGAATGGAAATTGTGAATTTGATCACTTAACCATAATTTTAACCCTCCCTCTCATGTGTGGACCTAAAGTTTTCCTTAATAAGTAAGGGCCCAACACGAGAGATTTTTAATATTTTAAATGGGAGATAGAGTGAAGACATGGATCAAGCTCAAGATTTCCTACTCTAATACCATGTTAAATTATTAATTCTCTCAAAAGTTTAAACTTTTAAGAAATGGTAAATTTAATCGCTTAACCATAATTCTAACTGTAAGAATTAAGGTAGCAATGAATTTGTTTTGGGTGTAAATGATTTTCGAAAAATATTTTACACCCGAGTCCATGTTTGCCACCACCTGAAAAATTGTAAACAACTATCCATTAAAATAGGTTCCAACTTCCAAGCAACAACATGAGTGCACAATGAAATCGCAACAAAAGATAGAACAGGTACAAACAACCATGCATACATAAATGAAATAGAAAAATCATGAAAGGAAACATCAATGATATGAAAAGAAACATCACTTCACAAAAAGTAAATAACCACTTCCAACAAATATACATACACCTTATAGATTGACGGGCAAAGTCTAAATAAGTAATTCTTGAAGTGCTTTATTTGCTGGATTTGCAGATAGCAAGTCAACCAACATGGATGCAGTGGTTGCATTTGCTAAAAAACCCTTGTCAACCATTATCTTAATAAGTTCCATAGCCTTTGCTGTCTCATTCTGTTGCAACAACCCTTGGATGATTGTGTTATATGTTCGATCATTTGGAGATAAATGGTTCCCATCCATTTTCTCTAGCAACTTACTTGCTTCATCAATTAGCCCCTCTTTGCAAAACCCTTTGATCATTATAGTGTAAGTCCGAACATCAGGTGGCAATCCTTTCAAAAGAAGACTACTAAAGATTTCCCTTGCAGTTGTAAGTTCCCTAGCATTGCACATACTATCAATCAAGAAGTTGTAAAACACAATATTGTGGTCCAACTTTTTGTCTTCCATCTCTTGAAACAATGCCATCGCGTCCCCAGTTTTTTTGTTCTTACAAAGGCCATCCAACAAGATAGCATAGGTTTGGGGATTTGGAAGTTGGCCACATGCCTGCATCTTATGTAATAGGCTAGTGTAGCCTGGGGTCTCTCCACTCGACAAAACCCACCTATAAGAGTGTTATAAGTCACAATGCTGGGAGCCACTCCCTTGTTGGACATTTCATCAAAGAAGCTCCTTTCTTCAGAAGCTTTTAGCAAATACAGTGTCATGTTTGTAGGTTTCGTTTGAAGCCATGAAATGTGGCAGTAATATGAAAACATGGAGCCAAAAATTGTTATCATTGTCATGTACACCTCTATGTTCCAGCTCTGATTGCCCTTATGCACTAATGCGGTTGGGCTATAACTTAAAAAATTGATTGTAACTTTGACAATTAATGAAGCATCTTGAAGTAGGATCATTCATTATCTCTTTTTCTAATATCATTGTTAGAATAAATGCTAGCACGCAATATCTTTAATATTTACTACTTTAAAAATATTATGTTTCCTATTGCTAGTAATGTTATGTAAAAATGTGTTTGCAGACTGCTAGACTTCACAAGGGGGAAGAGCATGCTGAAGCCAGATGGCTCATTTTGTTGGTGTTGTTGGATATTAATGTTCAGCTCTGCATCTTACATTATTTTTAATTTTTTGATAATTTAATATTTACAATAGTAATGAAGGAGAATTCTAACCATAATTCTTCTCATAAGGAAGAGATAAAATACCATTGAATTACAAAACTCTTTGACTAATCTTATTTTAAATTTCATTCAACTAATTATAACGAGACACCATAGATATTTATCTCAATAATATTTAGTTATTTATAGAATTCAAGTCTGCACCTATTCAAAGTTTAATAGTTTGTTTGGATTAGTTTTTTACTAAAAAGTTTATTTATTTATTTGCTTAAAGTTAACAAAATACAAAATACAAAAAAAAAAAAAAAAAAACTTTATAATGTATCATCATACTTTTATTTTATTTTATTTTTTTAATTTGATAGCAGGGAGAAATATTTGAACCTTGACATTTTAATTGGAAATATCAAAATGTTCCAATTGAGTTAATAAGATAAGTTAATAAGCTAAAATATAAAAATTATACAAAAGGATTCTAGAGTCTAGGCTATAGTTTTGACTTAGACCTCCTAGTATTTCAAAGTTCAAAACAAACCATATAGATTTTAAACTGTAAAAATCAGCCTCAAGAGTTGGCTAAGCGGTTCTTAAAGCCTCATGATATATATGAGATCATGAGTTCAAAACTACTAAGTGTGAGACGGGAGATCTATATATAAGGGTGGCTTGATGCATTTAAAGGCTTAAGGCAAAAAATGAATTGGGGTTTTTTTTTTTTTTTTTTTTATATATATTTAACTATGATTTTATATATATATATATATATATATATATATATATATATAATTTAAATCTTACTTAAACTATATTATCTTGTTTTAGATGAAAAATTACTAATTAAAATAAACCATGTATAATTTTTTTTTTGGTTGAGAAAGTCTATAGGCACATTAAATTTGTCAAATCTTTTTCACACATGTTGATGTGTGGCAACTTTACAGTGGTAATTGGTAAGTAAAAAAATAATATTAGTAATGGACCCAGATAAGAACTAGTAAAAGTTTATCAACTCAATTGTTGTGAAAAAAATAAAGAAAATTTTTGTGCATTGCTCTTTTTATTATTTTTTTAGAAATGCTACATTCATAATATTTTCACAACAAATTTTAGGCGTTAACTTGTTACTCATTTTGATTAGAACCCACAACTAAAATTACTTTTTTGTATGCCAATAATAACCAATAACAACTAACAACCTGCCACTAAGAATTTATTGTAAAAATGTTGTAAAATTTTTTGTAATCATAACATTTCTCTTTCTCCCTCTTTTCTTGTTTTTCATTTGATTAAAAAAATATATTATTTTATTTATTGATTAATATTTGAGCTTAATTAATACTATTATAATGAAAAAAAATGAAAAAAAAATGAAAAAAACTTTATTGGTTAATTTATTGGTTAGCTAATGTTAAGAGAGCACAAGGGTATTTTATCTCGAAGTCCACAAACCATGTACATTGTAAGGACTCAAGGCTATATTATGCTTCAATGGATCTTTGAGTACCCATGCAACTTCACCACACAAGAGAATTGACCTTTTAAGCATAAATGAGAATTAGGGGGGAGGAGAAACTATTACAACCATATCCATTGAAGGAGAACCAAAAGCGAGGGTATCTAAAAATAAGCAAGGTTTAATCATATCTATGAACTATGAATCATAAATTATTTAGAATCTACAAGGCAAATGTCAATTTCTATCATATTGTAACAATGATCTAAACAAAGAGATACATTCTCAAGACAATATCAAATGTAAAATGCATAGACACCACATAACGACAAAATCCCCTTTGACAGAGATTGCAGCCCAAAAAAGTAAATGAAGATTTACGGATCTCCTAAGCCTGCAAGAACCAAATAGAAAATATTAATAAACCAGCCCACAACCATATCGAAGATTATCACTTATGTTGCATGCAGCACTAGAGCCTAACCTTGTTAGCAATATTGTTGGAAAGCTAGTCTAGTCCCTCGTACAGCCCTTCCCCTGAAGTGGCACATGTGCCCTAAATATACCTAAAATAGAACCCAAAGCAATGGCCCCAATCAGTGGATACCAAATTTCCTATGCATAGGGTAAAACATGAGAGAGAGAGAGAGAGAGAAAGAGAGAGAGAGAGAGATTGAGTGTGTGTGTGTGTGTTAATATACCAGTGACATTGACAGCGGGAATGAAGACCAAGCTTATCAGTTATTTCAACAGCATTAATGGCATTTGGAAGATCCTGCTTGTTTGCAAATACAAGCAGCACAGCCTCCCTCAATTCATCCTAGGCATTCAACCAGCAATATTATTATGCACAAGAAAATTTTAAACAAAACTGAGAGATGGTAAGTAAAATGAGATATTGGCGGTAAGATGTACATATATGTTATTAATACCAAAACAGTTGAATTAGAATACTGTAGAGACTAACAGTATTACAAAGCAATGTCAGTAATAAAATGATCCAACTAATTATGTGAATCGTTAATTGTGTTTAATTGTGTTAGTTTCTAATAGGATAGTAACATAAAAAAAATCAAAAACCTTTTCCAAGATCTAACTAAACTAAAACATTACAGGTTCCACTCAATTTATAACAAGATGGAGCCTTTAGTTACCTCATTCAACATCCGATGCAGCTCATTCCTAGCCTCAACCACACAGTCACGGTCATTGCTATCAACCATGAAGATAAGCCCTTGAGTGTTTTGGAAGTAATGTCTCCACAAAGGTCGAATCTGTACATGCACCATACAATACTTAGAAAATGGACAGACAATAATGCCTAAGGGAAAGTATAGCTCTCAATAAATTTAACTTGGTGGATCACCAACAACACATTAATAACAATGGATCACCCATAAGAATGCCATTTTCAACGTGTGAAAAGTACCTATGTTAACCAACTAATGCATAATACAAACATACAAGCATTCAAGTATACACATGCCTAATTGCATATGTATGTATGTATACATATATATATATATATATAATTGTATATAGATTGTGCACACACAACATGAATAGCTGTCCTCACATAGAATAAGGAAAAACTGAAAATACAATGTCACATTCAATGTAGCTTATGAATATGTTACATGCTGATGGAATAACTAATCAGCACAAGACCGTCAATAAGCACATAAATCACGAATGACTAACACAAAAACATACTTCCTCTTAAAACTAAGGAAGAAAGTGAAAGACAAGGTGGCTCAAAATAATGTACATACATTATCTTTATGTTGCGTGCTAATGGACAAGCATCTAATTAGCACAAGGACAGACACATACACATAATAACCAACATCAACTAAACACAAGTTATCAGATACTTGTCTGAAATGTCTGCCACAAGCTGAATAGCTTTTCCTTAAATAGACAAGGAAAAACTGAATCAGAAAGTAGCCAGTAGATGTAGCTTATGAATTTGTTGTGTGCTAATGGTTCAATATCTAGTCAGCACAAGACCATCCATAGGCACTAAAGAAACTAGGTGCACATAACAATCACAGAAACATGATATAATTAACAATATTTTCCTGATTTCACATTTATGCTTAAAGTTTCAGTTGTTATGAAACTTAAATATTAAGATCATGTACCTTGTCCTGGCCCCCGACATCCCAGACAGTGAAGCTGATGTTCTTTTATCCCACAGTCTCCACATTAAGTTGCAAATCTTCAAGTCAGTGGACAAAAAAGCTACTTCATTAAGTTCAAAAGTGTTTCAAACTACACTAATCTAAATTGATTCCAATTCCCAAGTCTAGTGTCAATACAGTTCAGGAAAGCATGTGAAACTTAGACAAATTCAGCATAGAAATAGAAGGTATTCACTACACCTCACATTTAAGCGTAATATATAGTTTTATTGTAACATTCAACACGCAACTCCAACACTTAATTTAAGCATAACATACATATATTAATGTTTATTCCACTACCTAATGGATGTATGACCACAGAGAAGGTCAAACTTTAGAACAAATATATTTCACATTAACTTTACATTAGACAAAATTTGAAATAACTATCCATGAAAATAGGTCGAAAGAAACAACATGAGTGCACAATGAAATCTCAACAAAAGATAGAACAATTAAAAGAACAATCAATCTTCCATATATAAATGAAGAGAAAGTTCATCCTATAAAAAATATAAAATTTACTCCAAAAAATTAAAATAAAAAATACATGTTGCTTACAAATTGACAAGTAATGGGTACAAATATGAAGCTTGTCCTTGATCTGGAGAAGTTAAAAAACCTTCACACAAACTTATGAAGCAATTCTTAAATGTTCTTATCTACTTAATTAGATGATAGCAAGTCAATCAACATGGCCACAAGCCTACATTTTATGGAATAGCTCTAGTGCAGCCTAGGGTCTCTTCACTCAACAAAACCCACCTATAAGACTACAGTAAGTGACAAAATTGGGAGCTCCCATGTTGGACAATTCAAATTGAAGTTTTTAAAACAATAGAATATATAAATGATTGGAATAGAATCAAATTGAAGTTTACTCCTTTCATGCTACAACTTTTATAGCTATTTTAGGAGGAGAAAAGCTATGTCCACAATACTTTCACAACAAGTCTTGAGTGGCAAGCTGTTATTGGTTGTTACTAGTGAGCAAATAAGCAATTTAAGTGGTAAATTCAAATTAAAACCAATAATAAGTTACCACTTATAATTTGTTGTGAAAATGTTGTTGACATAGCACTTCTAATTTTAGGAGAGAATGTCGCATTGTTCATGTGTGATATGGTTCCCAAGACCAATTCTATATCTATCACAACTCCATAGAGAGTAAAGTTCTCCTCCCATCCAATAACTCCTTGTGAGGGTCAACCAAATCTTCACTTCAAATAAAACCTATTTAATTACAAATTAAAAAAAAAAAATTGAAAAGGAAAAAACATCAATGATATGAAAACAAATATATCTTCATAAAAACTAAATAACCACTTCCAACAAATATTCATACACCTTATCGATTGACTGGCAAAGTCTTAATAAGTAATTCTTGAAGTGATTTATCTGCTGGATTTGCAAGTAGCAAGTCAACCAACATGGTTGCAGTGGTTGCATTTGCGGAAAAACCTTTGTCAACGATTATCTTAATAAGTTTCACAGCCTTTAATGTCTCATTATGTTGCAACAACCCTTGGATTATTGTGTTATATGTGCAATCGTCAGGAGATAAATGGTTCCCATCCATTTTCTCCAGCAACTCACTCACTTCATCAATTAGCCCCGCTTTGCAAAACCCTTTGATCATTATATTGTAAGTCCGAACATTAGGTTGCAATCCTTTTGCAGGTAGACTATAAAAGAGTTCTCTTGCAACTTTAAGATTCCTGACATTACACAAACCGTCAATCAAAATGTTGTAAATCACAATATCATTGCCCAACGTTTTGTCTTCCATCTCAAGAAACACTTTTATTGCCTCAACAACTTGTCCATTCTTACACAGGCCATCCAACAAGACAGCATAGGTTTGGGGATCTGGAGGTTGGCCACAAGCCTGCATCTTATGGAATAGCTCTAGAGCAGCCTTGTGTCTTCCCACTCGACAAAACCCACCTATAAGAGTGTTGTAAGTCACAACATTTGGAGTTACTCCCTTGTTGGATATTTCATGAAAGAGATTCATTGCCTCATCAATTCTTTTCTTTTTACAAAATCCATTAATCAATGTGTTATAGCTAACAACATTAGGTGAACAACCCCTCTCAACCATCATGTTCAATGCTTCGATGGCATCCTTCAATTTATTTTGCAAACAGTATCCATCAATCAAAGTATTATAAGAGACTACGTCAGGCTCAATACCTCTTTCAATCATCATATCAAAAACTTTTTTTGCCTCTATCATCATCCCCTCTTTGCAATATGTGTCCACCAATATGCTGAAGGTATACACATTTGGCACGATCTTTCTCTGTGTCATCTCATTCAACAAAGTAATAGCCTCTCTCCACCGGCTGAAATTGCATAGGCCTTGAATTAAGGAATTGTAAGTGACAAGGTTCGGCTGAATGCCTTTACTCATTATTTCAGATAAAAGGTTCAAAGCCTCAGTTACCAATCTATCCTTACATAAACTATGAATGATTGTGTTATAAGCTGACAGATGAAGCTCAAAATTCCCTTCTTCCATCTTCCTAAGCAACCTAATAGCCATACTGGTCTGTCCAATCTTACACAGAGCATTCAGTATTGTTCCACAAGTAATTGCATTAGGCTTATATCCATTCTTCTCCATTTCTTCTACCAACCTCACAGCTCCAGCAATGTTACCTTGAAGACAGAGCCCCTTGACAAGGGTGTTTAGAGTAATAGAGTCTGGGTGATAACCAAGTTTCAAAATTGTTGCGAAGACAGAGAACCCAAAATCTACTCGGTTCAAATGGCCGAAGCAATTAATCAAAGTATTGAGAGTATAAACATCAGGAGAGATACCAAATGATTCGATTCGTTTAATTAGAGAAATGACTACTGGGTAATGCTTCAATCTTGCAATGGCACCCAACACGTGATTAAAATCGTCAATGGAAGGCAAAGGGCGCATGTGAAGCATTGTATCAAACAGATGTAAGGCGTAACCAACATTCCTAAAGCTTCTAGATTTGCACTGATCTCTAACAGATTTCAAGAATTGATTTTGATTCTGATTGTGATTATGATTCGGGATTTTTTTAGCACTAGCAATACTAGCAGCAGCAAGAGTAGAATGACAATAATAACGAAAAGAAGTGAGGGAAGTACGAAGCAGCGTACCCATTTTCCTGAAGATCCAGCAAACAAATTCGGCGGCGGAAATCAGAACGAAACGATAGAGTTTGAGAATTGAGAAAGAGAGAGAGAGAGAGCGAGAGAATCGGTCGGTTTTGAGGGCAGTTTAGTTGAACCAAGCTACTGATCAATTATCTGATGGTGTGAGAGCATAAAAAAGACTTGGGGAAAGGGGCTTCGCCAGATATTCTTCTTTTTTTTCTCCTGTTTAGAACAACGATTTTACTATTTAGTCCTCGCCCCCATTAACTTAAAGGAACCGGTTGTTGGGAACATTGGATGGGTTTCGGTGGGGTAGTTTTGGAATTTTGTGGACCTTCTTAATAAGCCTGTACCAATTACAGAAAAAGAGTGGTTTTTGGTTGCTTGGACTATAAAAATGTAATGGTTTTTATGCATCTGCTACTATTAATTAATGATCCACTGTTGCATAAGTGTAATTAATTATTATTTGAACCTGATGAGATTACGGGGTCATCAGTTCTAAATTCATGTAGAATTCTTAAAAATCACAGTTAGGTATTCAAGCACGTTCCATCAGTACTATGTTGGCCCCAACACTTCCATCCAGCTCTCTCTCTCTCTCTCTCTCTCTGTTATGAATTTGATTGAAGTTGAATTTGTGTGCAAAATGTATTGGATTCTCTAGTGCCTGCACTATTGGCTGACTAGAATCGAAAGTTTATCTATGTTGAACAGGCAAGTTCTTTGGTCCAATTGATATTTAGACGATAAAACACTGGGAAAGAGAAGGAAACTAAACTTTTAACATTTAAAGATTTAATTAATGAAAATTGAAAATCCTCACACTAAGCATTATATTGGCTTTTTTTACTTATTTGATGGATAATCTAAGATTTAAAATTGCTATTTCTTTTTCTTTTTCTTTTTTCCACATTGTCCTAGTAAACAAACAAAGCATCATGGCTTGGTTGGTGGAGAGACCGTGAAAAATGCATGGGACTATGCAGGACTTGCACATAGGATTAGGAATAGGAGAATTGGAATTTGGGACCGTGAAAGTTAAAAAAAAAAAAAAAATTAAAAAAACATTTTTTATTGCCTTTGAATTATGCCCCATCTCAGTCTCACTAATGCCCGCTTTGCTATTCTTGCAATTAAACTGTAATATTGCAGTTCATTGAATCAATGTCATGAAATTTCAAGGACCGCGTTACATCAAATGTCTAGGTTGTCATTAAGAATCTAAAAGTCCAAAAACTAAATACTAACAATTGGTTGAACTTGGTCAATTTTGGTATTTTGTCCATGGTTGGAACCATCAACAAGGTGACTAGTTGTTAAAACTGCAAAGATGGTTTCACATGGTTTCTCCATCATCATCATAATCTTATGCCTTTCAAGTCTCTATGAATTCCTTAAGTTGAGGATTGTTTGACAGAATATTGTTTAAGTTATAATCTGTGATTAAATATGCATGTCTCATGTTTATTAAAGAAAGGCAAATTAGATGATAAGATACTCATTTGAGCTAAGATGTATTGTATTTCTAATAAAGGCATTGGTAATAATTTATGGAATAATGTTGGTAATCTATTATAAGGTGAGTATCAAATTACTAATTCTTCCAAAAACTTAAGGAAATGGTAAATTTAATCACTTAACCATAATGCTAACCCTCCCACTCACATGTGGTTCTAAAGTTTCCTTAATAAGTGGGGCCCAACATGTAAGATTTTTAACATTTTAAATGGGAGGTAGTAAAAATAGGGATCAATATTTTCCTACACAAAAATCCAATTTTACACAATCTACCAAAAAAAAAAAAAAAAAAACCTCTTGAAGACCACACTCTACATTGATAATAATTTTTCCAAACACAAAGTTTATTGTGATTTCACTTATTCTTCCATTAATTGGAACACATAGTCTATGTTTTCTTTTTCCTGATAAGTATAGTAGGGGTGACAAATGCATGGCCAGTGCATTGGTTTCTTCTCTAACATAGATTTATATTAATGGAGTTATTATATAGTTTGTTAGAATTATCTAAAAATTCTTTGATTAGGTGATAATTTAGGTCTCCTTTAAGTATAGTGGTTGTATGGTACCAAACAACTAATTTTATTTTTTTAAGAAATTTAATAAATTTTTTGCAATTTGGTGTTTTAAAATCAAAAGAATTAAATCAAATTAAAAAATGTAAATAAAATATGCTAATGTGGAAAATTGTGGAGAGATCAACCAAAAGTCAAAAACTTCAGTTATATATATATATATATATATATCCATCTTGTTACCTCATTAATACTAGCATTTTTTTTCTCACTCTCTCTCTCTCCTTATTGATTGTGTGTCCTCTATTTTCAATAATCTGCAATCCATACTCATCTACTAAAGAGCACCCCACCATAGCCAAATATCCCCTTTCGGCACAAAAGCAATATAGCAATTAAATTTATGTTAATTGAATAATTCCATATCACCTGTACGTAAGACAAAATTTGAACTTCAAGTTCAAAGGGGTTTGTTAAATGGGCTTGAAACCAGTTTCGTTCTACTAAAAATGTATACTTGCATTCTTCCATTAATATGCGCGATAGTTGTATCAAATGCATTGATATTAGATATATGGAGGGATCGGGGTTTGGCAGCACTTGATGCCATTACAACTTCTTGAATTTCTTTGTTTTTATCACACAAGGGAATATGCACCCTGCCATAACTGGGCCATCTAGGAACTTCACTAAGGCAAATATATTGCAACCTATGGCAATGAAACTGTTTTGGGATTGGAAGCTCACAATTTCTATGGTCTTTGTAATGCTATTAGTATAATTCGAAAATATTGGATAGTTGACATGAACTATGTCTTCTAATGAAATCTCCAGCACCTACAAGTTGAAGCTCTTCGGGAGCTATTCTAAATGGCTACAAAATGCATTTTTCCCATAATATGTTTGAAATTAAGTCTTTGCTAAACTTGCTGATTGTATAAATGTAGTAATCGGGTAATTTATCCAATAACGAAATTGTCTAAAACACTATTTGCCTCACGACCAACTCTTAATTGATGAATGGGAATGTGAAGCAGAAAGTCCAACTAGAAATTTCTAGTGTATTATTTAATAGCTTCTCTGCGGAAATGGGAGATTTGGCTATGGTAGGGTGCTTTTAGTATATGTAAGGTTTGCAGGTTATTAAAACTGGTAGTGCCCTTTAATCAAGTGGAAAACAATAAATGAGGAGAGAGAAAAAAAATGCTAGTATTAATTAGGTAATAAGGTGTAAAGTCTTTACATTTAATGATGTTTTTTCAACTGTTAAATCTTTTAGAAATCTATGACTTAAAAAATGTGTAATTCTTATTGAGTCACATTAGATGTAACTTGAACCCATTTTCTGTGACTTAAAAAATGCGTAATTCTTATTGAGTTACACTAAATGAAACTTGAACCCATCTCTCTCTCTCTCTCTCTCTCTCTCTCTCTCTCTCTCTCTCTCTCTCTCTCTCTCTTTGTATACACACACACACACACACATATAGATGGGGAATAACTATTCATCTTTAAAAAGTTTGTAATAACTATTTCTTAACAGGTGTATTAATTTCTAAAATTAATATATTTCCAAATGAACAAACTTTCCATATGCACATAACAATTATGAAAATAAATAATCATAAAAAAAAAATCTCTCTTTCAAATTTAAAAAATTTTATTTTTTAGGAAATATAATTATATGAGTAAAATATTTCCTAAAATATATCTTAAGTTTGATTTAAAAAATGTTTTCATTTTATTGTCTTCAGGGTTCTATTATTATGTTATCACCAAATAAATGAATAGTAATAAACATTATATTAAAACATCTTGTATTCCTTGTAATACCTATTATATTATGTTGCCATTAAAAAAAAACGCTGCTATAAATAGCTTTTTTTTTGTAATGTTATTCCTATGTAATTACTGTTATAGTTTACCAAACTTATCCTTAGACCTTGAGTAACTCCAAGATTGTGGGGATTACTTCAAAAGCCAATGCATAAATATGAAATCAAACTTGTGTGTGTGTGGTGCACACTAGTGGCTCCAAGTTAGAGTCAGGGTGATCACAAAACCACCCTAGCCTGGAAAAAAAAAAGTCATATTATATATAAAATTTAAAAATTTTATGATATTTTTACCTTAAAAAAAAATGTACAACCACTGCAAAATTTTTTAGGTCCAATATAATTAAACTTTAGACAAAGTTTAGCAACAAACTTGGTTGTAGATTAAGGCTATAACTCTACTCAATATTTTTTTTTATTAGATATGAATTTTAACAATTCCACAATTAGATCACATTTTTTTTCTTATATTCTTCATACTTGCAAAACTTCAAAAAGATTAAAGATAAATAGCTTATGTCATCAATCAAATGTTTAATTTTTCATTTTCTAAAAAAAAAAATGTTTAATTTTCGAGTTTTTGTAGTCTAAAATTATACGCAAAAAATAAGTTTATGGATTAAATAGTAAATAACATTCGATTGACATGAAACTTGACCTGTGTTTTAAGAACATAAAAAACATACAGTTTAACGGTTAGATTTTCAAAATATGCAATCATGTTAATTTGTTTAGTGAAAGTTGTAGTCTTAGGCTACAACTAAGTTTGTAGTCAAATTTTGGACTTTTTAACAATATATTGGGCCTTTACAAATAAAAAGAAAAATCCAAGAAAATTTTATTTAACTAAAATTTTGAAAGAGATAAACTTGTGGTATTGATAATGAGATATAATTATCTTTTTTTTTTTATTAAATATTGTATAATTTAAGTTTCCTAATGACCATCCTTAAAAAAAAAATCCTAAAAACGCCACTGGTGGTGTAGCTTAACTAGGGGAAGCTTATATATAACTTATATACTACTTGACATCACTGTTAATCTGCTGCAATAATGGGCAATACATTATGAGAAATTTTTATCTTATTGAGTGGATACAATCGTGGACACAGGCATGTACAAGAATCCAATAATAACATCAAGACCAATACATTGGCAAAATTTTCACACGTAAGCTACATTCTGCACATTCTTCTTCTTCTTCTTCTTCTTCTGGATGCAGATCTTTAAAAGTCCCATAACATCCCCTTCGGTTGACCTAGACCATGACTTTTTTGTTCACTCAACCTTAAGCCTATTCCAATCAAGTTTAGTACAAATGGGAAAGTCATTGGAATATCTGCAGTCAACTGAGGTCTCTAGACAATGCTATTTGGACCTTTGAAAGTTTGAATTGTAGAAGTGTTGACTACTTAAAATTACATTATTATCTTAATTTTGGTAGATAATATCACATCAATTTCATATTTAATTATTCGTAAATATGTGAATTTGAAAGATTTCTAAAAAATATACTCATTACATGTAGTGGGAGAATTTATTTTTATTTTTAATTTTAGTTTATTTACCATTTTAACCTTATTTCCCTTTTTAAGGAATAAGAATATATTAATTAAATTAAAGGTATTTTTGGAAGTCAAAAATGCAATAACTAACTAACTTTTTTTTTTTTGTTGATACAAGATAAAAATTCTACTCTAACCTAATTTAAGTGCATATAAAAAAAAATGCATATATGTGTGAAGCTCCCTCTTGGAGACTTGAACCTCAGTCCTTACCCTCCACAATGTATATATGTGTGACCAACGCACCAAAGGTGTGCGGTGGTAACAACTAACTTTTTGAATCCTCTTAATATATAAAGATAATGGCATGTCCTTTGAAGCATTTTTATGGATTCTATTTCGTTCCAGTTGGAAAATCTCGCACCGGCATGCAAACCAGAATGATAACCCCCTTATTAGAGATGACAATTTTTCCCCACCCCACTTAACCCGCCCCTCTCCACTTTGCCTCGCGTGGGTTTTCCCCGCCCCACAAAGGTGGTGGGGTGGGGATGGGGCAAGATTTTAGCCCTGTATTATAAGGTGGGGCGGGAATGGGATTAGACTTTTTAGACCTACCTCGTCTCGCCCCTCCCCTCCTCGTCCCCACCCCGTCTCGCATTGCTAAGGGTTATAATTGTAAAATTTTCATACCCTAAAACCTTACTATTTAAACAAACATATTAATATTATTTTATTTTATTCTACCCAATGTAGTTCTCTGCCTTTATTTTGTTATATGTTATACTCTAAGATTTTTTTTATTTATTATTTTTTAATTTTTTTTTAATGATTGTTTTGTTAAACACTTGGCTATATTATTCAATTATTTCTAAAAATTGATTTGATTTGATGGGATACATTTAGTTGTAATTTCAAGTATATATTTATTAATGAAATAGGTTTCATTAAAAAAGTTATACTAGTTGTAGGGCAAATTAACAAAAAGTAGAGTTTTACAGGGTAGGTTGGGGCAGGGCTTCGTGGGGCTCCAAGGGGTGGGAATGGGGTGAGAAAGTTTTCCCCGTCATGCGGGGCAGGGACGAAGACCCCATCTTTCGGCCCCGCCCCGCCCCGTTGCCATCTCTACCCCTTATTCCACCTCGAATGAAATTTCAGCCCATTTCGAGCATTTCAATTAATACTAGCCGAAATTAAAGATTTGGCCAGAATGCAAAAGTGAATAATAATCTCAATTTTTTATTTATAATTCGATAATTTGGGATGGAAGATTTGAATTCTATATTTCAATTAGAAATGCTAGTGAGCATTATATGAACTATAAATCACTTTCCAATCCTAATCTCAATTTTAAATCAAAACAACTAAAAAGCGATTTGCCCTCACATCAACCATCCCCAACTTTGGTGTTGATAAGGTCCTTTACGCCATTCAGGTAAAAGTTTTGACAATTTGAGTAACATAGATGGGAATTCCTGAATTGGCGACTGAAAAAATGTTGTTGTTAGCACTTTTACCATTTAAAAAAATGAATAAAATTTAGCGCATACTTCCTTACATTAAGCTACTCAATTAAATTCAAACAAACATATAATTATATTGAATTTAATTATGTCTATTTTTTTTTTAATATTGATTTTAATTGTCTTTAAAAAAAGATAAGACATATTATATTTTATTGGCCAATACAATCATACATTTGAATTTAATTTGGGTTATTAACGTTGTTTGCCTAAAAAAAACTGCACTTAAATTTTGGAGAAATTTTAAGTTCACAACATTTTCACAATAAATCATAAATAGTAAGTTATTATTGGTTCTCATTTAAATCCAAAACTTAAATTATTCTTTTGCCCACTCGTAACTACCAGTAACAATTTACCATTTAAAATTTGATAAGAAAGTATTGTGAAAATGTTGTAAATATTGTATTTCTCTACGTGCATGTTTGTTTCCACGTTGTCAACCCAAAAAGCTCTTTTTGAAAAAAGCTAGGCCTAAATGTGCGTTTGGTTCAGCCCAAATTGTGAAGAAAACGCACAGTATGAAAATGGAGCTCTGAGCTCCATTTTGGAAAACGCCTGTGCGCATTTGAAATCTATCCGTTGGACTCATAACACAATTACCAAATTACCCTTTCACACCATTCCTCATTCCTCTCATCACTCTGCTCTGTCCTCTGCCCTCTCAATAACAAATTTCCAAATCCAAACACCAAAAAAAAAAAAAAAAAATCTATAACAAATTCCCAATTCAGCTAAGGAAAAAAAAAAAAAAATCCCTTGCAAATTAGGATTCCTCAAAATGCAAAAAAAAAAAAAAAAAAAAGGATATTGCAAAATCTTTCAAATGGAGTTTGTACCCATCTTGCAGTGGATGAGCTCCAGTGGAGAAGAAGTTGAAGAGTCATGAGTTCCGATGGCTCTTAGAACACATCGAGAACACAATCATCGCAGCGACCGGCACCGAAACAGTCCCCGCTATCGTCGTCTTTGTCAGAGGGACCCTCCAAATCCCAACAACGACTCGCGACTCCTCCACCACGGCCACGACCACCTCCACAACCACTGCCACGAAGAAATGTTAGCAACCGTCGAATAGTGAATTTGTGGACGTTGTAAACAACGGTAGGGGAAAAAAAAAAGGAAGGAGGAGAGCATGGAACGTTCTAGAGTTTGGAGGAATGGCAGGGAAAACAAAGGAGAAAAGAAGGATAAAAAAGAAAAGAGTAAGGGTACGTGTGTGGAGGAAAAAAAAGAGGGAAAAATAAAAGGAAAAAAAAAGAAAGAAATGCCGTGTGTGGAGGATAAAAAAAGAGGGAAAAAAAAAAAAGAAGGAAATGTTATCACAATTTTTTCACAATAAATCTTAAGTGGTAGGTTAATATTAGCTAATATTGGTGAGAAAAAAATAATTTTTTTAGAAAAAAAAATTTTAATAGTACGTTAAAATTAAAATTAGTATCAATTTTTATCACAATATTTTCACAATACTTTTACATTAAATCTTAAGTGGTAGGTTATTATTAGCTAATATTGGTGAAGTAGTTGATTTAGGTATGAAACAAACTCCTTTATATTTACATTGTCCTTTTTGGTAATTTACCACTCAAACCACCACTTTTATAAGTGCCAACCAAACACTCAACTTTTTCAAAAAACACTTTTTAACAGTTTTTACCAAACACTTAGTTTTTTCAAAATGCATTTTTTTATTATGCACTTTTTGAAAACTCTACTTTTTCATTATGCACTTTTTTAAAAAACTGAACCAAACTCACCCTAAATTTTGCCCTTACAAGGTACAAGTTACAACACAAGTACACAACATAAGACTAAAATGTAAGACAATAAAACTTCTTATGTCCTTTTGATTGGTAAAGCCAAGGAATCATGTAGATGTATTATGTCATGCAACTATTTCTCTCACATCCTGTTAAGCTGGCACTTTGTGCAATAAGATATAAAGGCACTCCGCACTACTACATGGGTGCGTGTGTCAGTCCAGTCCAGTTCGGTCCTTGGCTACTTGAAAGAATTGCATACTCTTTTGAGTGAGGTCCTGAAAAGTGAAACCAGTGGGTGACAGTCTAGTTCGGTCCTTCACTACATATGGGTGCGTGCGGTGCGGGTAAGTGGGTTTTATGCAAGTGAGTAAGGATTAAGGTAGTCATTTTGATTTTTGCAGAAAGAATTATGAATAAGTTACTTGACACTAAAATTAAGAAAATTAAAATGTACAATTTGTTGGTGTGGGTGTGTGTTCCAAACACTTTTATTCTTATTTATTTTCTAGCCGTTGGAAATTTATGAATAAAATAGCCATTGAGCAATTATGAGAAAAATAGCCGTTAGACAATAATTGATAATATAGTCGTTGGGCTTTTAAGGGTTATTAGTAACCAATAACTATAGACTATTATCTTCATAAGTAGCCTATATAATACTCATCATAACATATTTTTCAAAATGGTCTTTTTACTACTTTATGTTTTAGATACACAACTCTACTATCTTTCTCTCCCACATATTTTTCTACAAGAATATTTGTTCTAAGGAAAGGCAATAGAAGGTTGTTCTTAAACCTTTTGTGAGTGGAAGTGCGTACATCACAAAAGTCGACGCTATAATCTAATCCTAGGAGGTTGTTTGGCCAAGAGAACCAATCGCACCAAGTTTTACTTTGGGTGGCACGAATCAACCTTTAAGGACAACGCTTTCGCAGCATGATTCTATAGCACTGTGAGATTGTTCTAAATTCCTTCTTTTTTTTTCTTTTTTTTATGAGTTTGCTAATTATTTGAGATATTATTTTTGTATCAAAACTTGTTTATTCACTAAAATATTTCCAACAATCTTAAAGGCTGATTTCATGCTTCAAAATGGATAAACAAGTTATATTGATCATGAAATTTTATATTGTGATATGATATTATGTTTATAAAGAAAAAATGCTAGCAGTTATATTCTTAGATATAATTACTTATATCTTTTGTAGAGTTTATTCTGCTATCTGGTTTATCTAAATAATTTGGTGGACTAATATTTTAGTAGAAAAAATAAATGATGTCCATCCAATGTGATTTTGATTCTCTAATCTAAATTAATATGTGAATAATATTATGAAACGTTGTCTTGATATGTGGATATCAACTTATTGCATTTGCAAGTATGTGATACTATATGTGTATTATATGTGAAATTGTTTTATGTCTATTGAAATCTAAGGAACATGAGATTGAAGAAAAATGTATGTGTTTTGAGAAATGTTTTTTGGCATTCAAAAGAAAAATGTTAGCAATAATTTTTATGAGAAATGAGGTAAAATTTTATTTTTTGGTAGAATTCTGAAGGAGAAAAAAAATGGTGTAGACTTATGGTGAAGGCATTTCTATTGTTAAGTGGAATCAATAGTGCCATATCAACTTGGTACTCCTTTTGTATAATGAAGATACAATGATAATATAATTTAATTAAATTTTATTTTCCTTGCTAAAGTATTCAAGCAATCATTTATGGTCATGTGAAAAAGAAATTATGGATGATTAACCGTTTGTATTATACAATTGTGGTATAATGATGTCAAATTTTACAAAATATTAAGTGTCTTATTCTTGTAAAATTTTGGACGTTCCTAAGAGTGGTTTCTAGTAGCTAGAGGCTATTGGCTTTATGTACAAAAACTATTATTTCTACATCTCTTAACACAAATATATGAAATGAGAAATTATGAAAAAATAATTAAAATTTTCTTTATATGTATATTTAAAAAAAAAATGAACCAACTACTATTTTGGGCTAGTGGATAAGATTTAATGGGAATAAATATTCCTTTTATCCACCAAGTGCAAGAGCGATATTGAAAAAAAAATTATATATATACACACACATATACATATACATATACATATACATATTTTTATTGGCTATATGTGTTGTTTTGAGATGGTGGATAGGTTTTTATGAACTTGAAACAAAAAGACATTGCAAACCCATAACAAGAGGAACCAAACTCCTTAGTTTGGAACATTATAATTTGGATGATTTAAAACACACAATGACTAGAGATAGTAAAAAAATTTATGTAATCTTTGTTGATGACCATTCTATATTTAGTTAACTTTGTGTATTAGGAACTGAAGATGAAGTTTTGCAAATATTTTTTAAATATAAAATAAAGTTGAAAATGGCGTAAACCTAACTTGGTATATCTTGAATTGTGGGGGTGGTTGGCTAAGATGTTACCCAAATTTAAAAGCCGAATACCTAAAAGTGTGGGGGTACTTGCCTAAGGTCATGCTACATGAACCTATAAGGAGAAAACTTAATTCTTAGATATGTGATTGTGCGTTTATTGGTTATGTTTGCTATGGTTCATAATATAAAATTATTTTCATCAATAGTGATGTATTTAGAATTTAATCCTATTGTTGAATCTTAAAAATAATTTTTTTTAAGTATGAGGTTCCTTTGAAAAATAAAGAAAATATGTTTCATGAACTTATTAATACTTCTAGTGACCTTGTTATGATCTACAAGAATTGAGAAGAAGTAAGCGAACTAAGGAGAGAAAGAGTTACGGTAACAATTTTCTTACCTATATTGTTGAAGATGAACATGTAAGTTATTATGCAATTAAATTTGTTGATGCACTATTATTGTTGGAAGCTTTTAACAAATTATTAGATTATGTCTAATCACACTGCTTCCACCTAAGGTTAAGCCTATTGGTTGCAAGTGGGTGTTTAAAACAAAATTTGTATGGTTGAAAGTGGGTTTTCAAAAGAAACTTATAATTGAATGAGCATAGATAAGTATAAGGCATGCTCAGTAGCTAAAGGCTATAAGCAAAAATATCATGTTGATTATTTTATATTTATTCTTCGATATTA
The DNA here is from genome assembly GCA_030445155.1 of Quercus variabilis. NCBI lineage: Eukaryota > Viridiplantae > Streptophyta > Magnoliopsida > Fagales > Fagaceae > Quercus > Quercus variabilis. Next base: position 2,470,150 of record CP129447.1, read on the forward strand.
GAATTGCATCTACAAGAATGTTGTTTGTCATTGTATCTATTTACAAACCTATTATATATCATATGGTTGTTAAAACTGGTTTCTAATAAGTGAATTATATATATATATATATATATATATATTATATGGAGCAACCCGAGGGTTGTGTTGTCCTTAGACAATTATGTAAAGTTTGTAAATTGGTTAAATCCATGTAGGGATTAAAACAAGCACCTATACAATGACATGGAAATTTTGATATATGATGCTTACACATGGATTTGTGACTTATGGTCATATAATAAGTTAAATAATAATGAAGGTGTCATTATTTGTTTATATGTTGATAACTTACTTATATTTGGAACTAGCCATAATGTTGTGCATGATACCAAATGTTTTCTTGCCTCTAAATTTGATATGAAAATTTTGGTTGAGGCAAATGTTATTTTAGGCATCAAGATCCTTAGGGATAATGATAGCAGTGTACTATCACAATCTAATTATACGGAAAAAAAAATTAAACACTTTGATATGTGACCTATGTCTATTATGTATGACTTAAAAATGCACTTGGTTAAAAATCATGGTGATAGTGTTTCACAAGATAAATATGCACAAATTATTGGTAGTTTAATGTTTTTGACAAATTGTACTCGTCCTAATATTGCATATGTTATTGGTAGATTAAGTAGATACACTCATAATCCTAGTATTGAGCATTGGGATGCAATATCTAAATTATTGAGATATTTAAAGGGGACTTTTGATTTTGGTTTGCCATATTGTGGCTATCCTACTATTTTAGAAGGATATTGTGATGCTAATTGGATCTTTGATACAGATGAGGTGAAACCCACTAGTGGATATGTGTTTACACTAACTAGAAGGGTTGTCTCTTGGAAGTCAACCAAGAAGATTTGCATAGTGAGATCTAATATGGAAACAGAGTTAGTGGCCTTAGAGAAGGCTAGGTCTGAAGCTGTATCGCTTAGGAGTATATTAATTGATATACCTCATTTTACTAACTCTATTGTCTCTATTTGCTTTCCTTGTGATTGCCAGATTGCCATAACACGTGTTTAGAGCAAAGTTTATAATGGGAAAAGTCGACATATCCAATTGAGGCTAAAGCAGCTTATTGATAATGATGTTATGTCATTAGAATTTGTGAAATGCGAAAAGTCAACATATCCAATTGAGGCTAAGGCAACTTATTGATAATGATGTTAAGTCATTGGACTTTGTGAAATAGGAAAAGTCAACATACCTAATTGAGGCTGAGGTAGCTTATTGATAATGATGTTATGTCATTGGACTTTGTGAGGTCTGAAAGGAACTTGGCCGATTCTTTGACCAAACCACTAGCAATAAGGCTAGTGAGTGAGACATCTAAGGGGACTGGACTGATACCCAAGTTGCAACACTGTGGCTAATGCCTAACCTTTCTATGATGGGTGATTCCACGTAAGAGTTTAAATGGGTAGAGGTCATTAGTGGTCTATGGGCACTGTCATTTGTTACGTGTTTTCCGCTATCTCGATAAGGAGATTAGTGATGAGTCTATCCCTATGGTGTGAGAAAGTGCTAAGTTGCAGAATTTGGTGAGGTTGAGCTTTAGGCTCTTAATGGATCCATATCCCTACCTGTTGGGATAGGGTGTATCTGCACACACTCTTGATGGATGCCACCGATTAAGTTGTAAATTGTTGGAGGTTAAGTTTTAGGCTCTTAATGGGTCCATACTCCCTACTTGTTGGGATGGGGTGTTCTGCACACACTCCTGATAGATGCCACCTATAAGTGAGTGGAAGTTGTGCCGCTTCCTATGAGACTTTTTGGGTAGGTCTCTAGAACTCTCATGAAACCCAATGGCGCATGGCCTGGATAAGGCGCCAACTTGCTTAAGAACAACCTTGATAAAGAAAGTTACGTGGGTAGTAAGCTTGGTTAAAAGAGTTTTAACTCCACCATTGTCTTTTAGTTTCTACTTATTTATCCTATGTATGGTTAAAACCTTCTGGTACCATATTGATGCATGCTTTCTTTAGTTGTGTGCCTTTCCTATTTTGTGTTTGTAACATGTGGGAGATTGTTGGTGTGGGTGTGCGTTCCAAACACTTTTATTCTTATTTATTTTCTAGCCATTGGGCAATTATAAGAAAAAAAGTCGTTAGACAATAATTGATAACATAGTCGTTAGGCTTTTAAGGGTTATTAGTAACCAATAACTATAGACTATTATCTTCATAAGTAGCCTATATAATACTCATCACAACATATTTTTCAAAAGGGTCTTTTTGCTACTTTATGTTTTAGATACACAACTCTACTATCTTTCTCTCCCACATATTTTTCTACAAGAATATTTGTTCCAAGGTAAAGCAATAGAAGGTTGTTCTTAAACCTTTTGTAAGTAAAAGTGCGTACATCACAAAGGTCGACACTATAGTCTAATCCTAGGGGGTTGTTTGGCCAAGAGAACCAATCGCAACAAGTTTTACTTTGGGTGGCACAAATCAACCTTTAAGGACAATGCTTTCACAGCGTGATTCTATAGCATTGTGAGATTGTTCTAAATTCTTTTTTTTTTTTTTTTTTATGTTTTTGCTAATTATTTGAGATATAATTTTTGTATTAAAACTTGTTTATTCTCTAAAATATTTCCAACACAATTGGTATAAAACTATATTACAATTAAAAGTTAATGTGGATTTAATTTTCAATTTTGATTGTGCTTTAGCTTTAATATATTATATATGATATGATTAAGAATAATAATTTGATGTGTTATTAACTAATTTGCAAAATTACACTATCCAATATTGGGCATAATACTAATACATACATACATACATACATACATACATACATATATATATATATATATATATATATATATGTATTTATTTATTTATTTACATTGAGTCTCATACTTTCAAGCTTATTCATGAACATATGCTCATTTAGAAGTCGAGTTTAAACTTGGGCTTAAATTTGACTCATTTCTTAATTTTTATATATGTAAGTTTTTTCTCATGCCAAGCTCAAATTATTTACAGTAATATTATCATTGTCACTTAAACAGAATAATAAATGAGTGTTTGAATAACTTTTTTGAATTGGTGATATGCTAGTTTATAAAAACTATATAGTAAGTATCATTAGTTCACTTTGGGTGAATTAATCATATTAATAAGTATGAATTAATAATAGATTTGAAATAAAAAATATATAATTAAAAAAACTAAAATTATTTAAGTGATATTTAGATGTAAAAGGCTCTTGTAAAATTTTCGCCTTAGGCCTCAAACTATTTTGGGCCAGCCCTGACTCTTTCACAAACCCACGTGCTTGGAACACACCACATGTACGTAGCACAAAAAATGATTTGGTAAAAAAGTTACGTAAATTATTCATATCAGTCAGTGTATAATAGCTGTGGGGGTAAAAGCCCATGATCGTACACTGGGCCTTGGGCTTTATATGGGATATGATGTGTCCGAGGATGGGTGAGTAATTAAAAGAAGCCCAAAGTTCAGAATTATAAAAGATGGAGTGGAGGAGGATAGTCCGAGAAGAAGCTCATTCTCGGATAGGATTAAATACTGATCAACTCTGTACGTCAGCAACTTAGGTGACCCTCCAGGAGATTTCCACGACAATGATGATCCTCATACACGTACAGAAGAGATAAGAACCCAAAAATATCTAAGAGAAAAGCTGTTGCCACTGCATTAAATGTACTACAATTACTTTTCTAACCGCATTTATGTGAAGTAGACCCCTGAACAGTGTTTCCTTGATCACTGCAACTCACAGAGAGGCTAGAGAAGGTGGCTGATGGGATAGGTACTCAAGTGACCAAGTGGATTATTGACAAGTGTAGGGTAAAGATTGTCTATAAGAGGCTATATTTAATAAGAGAGGTCCTCACGTAAAGGGGAGGAAGGAGGGGGAGAAAAAGACTAGAACAATCAGAATTGTATTTGTAAACATTGATATTGATTTATACAAAGAATGTCCTCCTCAGTTCTAACATTTATCCAGTCTTGTATGTATAGTTCTTACGTGATCATTTGTTAACACCATGCTAGCCGTTAGTAACATTGTTTGAGCCTAGCTCTTTAACCCACTCTTTATAAATTTATTGTATCGGGCTCATTAGGCCATTACCCAATTCTTTTTTGAGCTTGGGGTTCAAATTGTGACCCTACAGTAGCATAAAGAGTAAATTTTGCACATTCAATTTCAAAAACCATCCACATTAGTCTATGTAAATTTGTATAAATTTGATTGTTGCTACAGTAACCATGTAAATATACATGATTATTATTCACATGCAAATCTATTTTTTAACAGATCTTTGCACACACACACACACACACACACACACACACACACACACACACACACACACACACACACACACACACACACACACACACACACACACACACACACACACACACACACACACACACACACACACACACACACACACACACACACACACACACACACACACACACACACACACACACACACACACACACACACACACACACACACACACACACACACACACACACACAGAGAGAGAGATGATTTGAGAAAATAATAAAAAAAATTGATAAAGATATTATATTAATAAATGCAGTGTAAAATAATTAATTTGATGTATGAGCTTTTGAAAAGTGGTTATATCAAATAAAAAAAATTATTATGTTAAAATAGACAAAAAAGATTTGCACGAGGTTATGCAAATGCTTTAATAAGCCAGGAATTGAAGTGGAAAAAAAAAAAAAAAAACAATATAATCCTATTGTTCACTATCAAAATTAATTGTTATGATCCTATTTTTTACTATCGAAATCAATTGTTATAATTCATGTTAGGAGAATTAACTTAGTAGAAGAATCACATCACCATTGTCTAGTGATACTCCCACTCAATAATATAGTGAAATAATTTAAATTAATTAGATTAAATTATAATCTCAATTTGATAATTTGGAATGGAAGATTTGAATTCTATATTTCAATTAGAAATGCTAGCGAGCATTAGATGAACTATAAATCTCTTTCCAATCCTAATCTCAATTTTAAATCAATATAACAACTAAAAAGCAATTTGCCCTCACATGCATCAACCATCCCCAACTTTGGTGTTGATAAAGTCCTTTACACCATTCAAGTAAAAGCTTTGACAATTCGAGTAACATAGATGGGAATTGCTGAATTGGCGACTGACAAAAGACGTTATTGTCATCACTTTTACAGTTTTTTTTAAGAATAAAATTTATTGCATACTTCCTTACGTTAAACTTCTCAATTAAATTCAAGCAAATATATAATTATATTGATCTTAATTGTGATTTTCAAAAAATATATATATATTGAATTTAATTGTCTTTAAAAAAGATAAGACATGTTATATTTTATTGGCCAATACAATCAAACATTTGAATTTAATTAATTTGAGTTATTAATGTTGTCTACCTAAAAAACACTGCACTTAAATTTTGGAGAAATTTTAATTCCACAACATTTTCATAACAAATCATAAATAACAAGTTATTATTGGTTTTAATTTAAATCCATAACTTAAATTATTTTTTTGTCCACCCGTAACAATTAGTAACAACTTATTACTTAAAATTTGTTGTGAAAGTATTGTGAAAAATGTTGTTAATATTTTATTTCTCTAACTTTTGTCATTACAAGGTACAAGCTACAAGACAACATAAGACTAAAATGTAAGACAGTAAAACTTCTTTTGTCCTTTTGATTGGTAAAGCCAGGGAATCATGGAGATGTATAGTGAGCGTTTGGATAGTGATGAAAGTCATGTTTGCGTTTTTGTTCTTCCTTTTTTTTTTTTTTTTTTTCAAGGCGTGTGAGGGAGTAAGCGGTTACTGTGCGACTACTGTTCAATGAACAATAGCTACACTTGTTGACTTTTTGTCCATGAACAGTGCATCTGTGTACTGTTTATGGACCCACAACTTTTTCATTAAAAATGGATCCTACGGTACTATTCACACATTTAAAAATTATTTTGCTACAGTGTTTTCAGTTTTCAGTTATATCCAAACAGACCCTAGTGTCATGCAATCATTTCTCACATCTTGTTAAGTTGTAAGATATCAAATACAAGGCACTACATGGGTGCATGTGGGTCAGTCCAATCCAGTTTGGTCCTTGGCTACTTGAAAGAACTATACTCTTTTGAGTAAGGTCCTGAAAAGTGAAACCAGTGGATGACAGTCAAGTTCGGTCCTTGGCTACATGTGGGCGCGTGCGGGTAAGTGGGTTTTAGGCAGGTGAGTAAGGATTAAGGTAGTCGTTTTGATTTTTGAAGAAAATATTATAAATAGATTAACACTAAAATTAAGAAAATTAAAATGGACAATTAGCATAAAACTATACTACAATTAAAAGCTAATTTGGATTCGATTTTGAATTTTGATTGTGCTTTGACTTTAATATATTATTATATATGATATGATTATAAATAATAATTTGATGTCTTATTAACTAATTTGCAAAATTACACTATCTAGTATCGGGCATAATACTAATACATTTTAATATATATGTATATATATACATATTGTATCTCATACTTTCAAGCTTGTTCATGAACACATGCTTATTTAGAAGTTGAGTGTAAACTTGGGCTTAAATTTGATTTATTTCGTAATTAATATATATATATAAGAGTACGTTTGGTAGACTGTAACGGAAATTACATAGGAATAGAAATAGGTATTACAAGAAATAAAAGATGATGTAATGTAATACTTATTAATTTTCACTAGCTTGTAACCCTATGTATATGCATTAATGCATGGATACACTTAAAGATATATAATAAGATACATAATATAATTCCTATATATATAATTTAAATACTATTGATAGTCATTTTTATATTTTATTAACTCTTTAAAAAAAATTATAAAAATATGATTAGGTATAAAATGTATATTGTCCATATATCTTTTTAATTATTTTGAAGCACTTTTTTTTTTTTTTTTTTTACGATTCATTTATTCTAGAGTTTTTTATTTTTGTACTTAATAATTCACTTGGATGAATATTTATGATGTGGTCCCACATTTAATTCTAAAATTAAAAAATAAAACTCTTTAAAAATAAATAATTTAAGACACATGGCACAAAATTGAAACTCTAATTCGAAATTTTAATTTGAATTTCTCTTAGTTTCACCTATTATTATATACTAGTATGTAACCCCGTGCTACCGCACGAGATTGGTTAATTGTAATGATGCTATTGGCCAATTTTTTTGTTTTTTTTTTTTTTAGGTTTATCACACAAATGATAGAATTAAATCAAATAATGAAAAATATATATTGCATTTTATTATTTAAGTAATGCTATTGGTCTTTTTTTCTTTTCTTTTTTTTGGTTTATCATACGTATGATAGCATTAGATAAAACAATGAATAAAAAAAAGAGAATATTGCATTTTATTATTTAAAATATATAGAGGGACATTAATGAAACTTTCTTCAAAAGTTTCTAATAAAATTGAACATGAATAGCGTATTGGAATTAGAAGTGTGTTGCACTTCATAGTTTTTGGTAGAGATGCCATCAGATAGCACTTTTCCCCTATAGACATGTCAATACGCTGTCCTTGAGTTTATTTTGAGTACGTTTCAAGCCGAAGTCAATATTGTTGTCTCTTTTAACACTTCAAATTGTCATTGATTAATTTCACAAAATTAAAATTTACAAAACATTTTACCTTCTTGTTTTTTCAACATCCAAAGGTTAAATGTTTCTATTAAAATCCAAAAGTTCACCTAACTAAAAATCATATATACATATCTTTCATCAATTACTAATAGCTCTACAATCTATTTATGCACCAAAAGCAATGACTAACTTGAAAGAAGAGAAAGATTACATGCTAGCATAAACTATCACTTCCAAAAGCATCATTAATCAAAGATTAAAATGAAACTATCATTCAAAATAATTCCAACAGTTGCCTCTGTCCCAAATTGTAAGTTTCAATCTTCTCCCACCAATTGTGAGCAACTTAATCTCAAAATCCACACCTGAAAATGATTAAAACAATAATCTTGCAAAATTGTGATGATAAGATATTTATCTTGGTAGATTCAGTTTCCACATTGAGCATTATGAATAGAGGTAACTTAACACCAACATTTAAAAATCAAATTGGACACATTGCACAAAATTAAACTACAATTAGAAATTAATTTGATTCGATTTGAATTCTAAAATTGAATTTCAACTTAATATAATATATATGATTATATTTTTGTCCACTTTTAACAAATTAACAAAATCTTAATCCAAACACACTAAAAACTATTAAAAAATAAGAACTGATCATTGAGCTTGGAATCTTCTTGGAGGCACTAGTGAAGTACTAATGTATGAGAGTGTGAAGTAAGAAAGAGTGGGATTAAATATTGTATTTGAACCTGACCTTGCTCTGAGAAATCCGTAAGGAGAAGAAGAGGTAGTGTGTGGGTCTAGTTGGTAGAGGTTGAGAGAGGAGGAGACATGGGATGACGATATGGAATTAGGAGGAGATGATGTTTTACTTTTATAATCTTTCTCGTTGGACTCTTTGATTCTGGTTGTGAGATTAGAAGAGCTCCAGACTTTATTGAGATCACCCATAAAAGTGTGCAGGTGAGATGTTTTTGCTTAGGCCAATGAGTATTATCATTGTGGTTTTCTTGACTTCCGTATTAAACGTTAATGCATTATTTATTTGGGCACAAAAATTAAAAAATTTAGATAAGATACATGATACAAAATTGGAGTCAAATTTATAATCTAATTAGATTTTTTTTTTTTTAATTTTGGTTAGGACAAGTGGCGCAAAATTGAGAATCCAATTGAAATTTAATTGAATTTTCTCTCTGCTTTACCTATTATTATATATATAGACTAGTATGTAGCCTCGTGCTACCGCACGGGAATGTATATATTATTAATTATGAGTTTATTTATATTTAAAAGGCTCAGTTAAGTCTATATTCATATTATTAATCTGAAAATTTCATTAACAAAACTTAGCAGTATTTATATTTTACACAAAAAAATAAACCTTGGTGACAATGTTTATCCAAAAGATCCATTCACGCTTTTGACTCTTCAATCTCTATTGGTGATTGAAATTTTCGCAGCTAAAAAAAATTTAAAATTAAAAAAACAACCCTCAGAGTTGTACTTATTTTGTAGTTTTACGATGGATCATTTTGTAACATGATGGGCATTTGTGTAAAAAAAAAAAAAAAAAAAAAACCTCTGAAGTTCCATGGCTGATAAAAAAAATTCTCTCCAATTTCTTTTTATAAAGAGATGGGTTTGTGCGTGTTTTTATTCATCCTTTATAATTGTATTATCACGAAGCAGGTCCAATGGATTTAGATTGGTATTACCGATTCTCAAAGCATGAGTGTTTAATGTGATATTAATTTCATCTCATTGGCTTCTGCACATGATAGCAAAATTAAAAATAATTAGATTGTACACATGTATAGTAAAATTTCTCTCAGCTTCACCTATTATTATATGTATAGATTTGTTTGATGACAACACAATAATAGAACCCTGAAGACAATGGAATGAAAACATTTTAAATTAAACTTAAGATATATTATAGGAAATATCATACTCATATAATTATATTTCCTAAAAAAACAATATTTTTAAAATTGAAAGAGAGATTGGTTATTTTTTATGATTTTTTATTTTATAATTGTTATGTGCATATGAAAAGTTTGTTTATTTGGAAATATATTAATTTTAGTTTAGCTATTATCATCATTTTAGGGATGAATAGTTATTCTTCATTTTAAAAAATGACTATTTATAAGGAATGACTACTCCCTGTAACATAAGTATAACTAAACTATTGAATAGCTAAACTATAGAAATAATTATTACATTACAGTATTTACTACAGTCTACCAAACGTACCTTAAATGTAGTTAATAAGGGTGTGCATGAGTCTAATTGGATCAAGTTAAATGGTTTTTTCAATCCAACTTTGCTACAAATTTGGTGTTTAGATGAATGTATGTATGATAAATGTCTGTATATCCCAACAGTCTATTAATATGACTACTATTATATGTCAATTGTCAGGTAATTGTTTATATAAAATTTTTATCACACAGTAATTGGGTTCCTAGATAAAAAAAAATTTCTGTTAGTAGTGCAATTTTTTTTTGTCTTTTCTATTTAAGCATTTGATCACATCTAACATGTTACAAAACCTAGTAGTTAATGGCTTAATGCCATTGCCATCATTCATATGGATTGAAAAACCAAGTAAATAGATTTTTTTTTAGATGAAAGTACATGTTATATTATAGAAATTAAATATATTTTATTTTATGATGTTATAAAAGTATAGTATTAAATTATTAATGCATTATAGATTATGGAGTCTTGTAGTTCAACTAACACCTCTTAAAGAATTTATTATTTTTTTTATATGTATGTATGCGTGTATGTGTGTGTATATATCATAGTGTCTTTTTTTTCTTTTCTTTTTTTCTTTTTTTTTTAGGGCAATTGCCTAAGGATTAAGCTGACATTATGAGGTTGACCTGACTCTTAAAAGACTAGGTACAGATTGTAGGTTTTGCAATTCATTCAACATGGCAATTCATTCAACACAACCAAATTCTGACAACTAAATAAGGTTGATTCAACTTTTACCAAAACATAAAAGGAAAGTTAAATGAAAAATTAAATGTAAACACAGTTTGGCTGTAACAGGTTAAGAATCCAAGAAAAATTAAATGAAATTAGTCATTCACAAACCTTATCGTATTAAGAGGCTTCTATTTTTTTTCTTTTTTCTTCTTCTTGATATTCTTTGGATTTACTTGGTATTTGATCAATTGATCCACTTGGAAAGCTTGTGATGTTTTGATACCTTTAGTCCTTAAGAATTTTATTTTATTTTTTGAATTAATTGAATTTAAATGCTAATATGGCACATTTTAACGACAATTAAAAAATTTTAAATTTTATTTTAGTTGCCACACAGGCTTCAAATGTGTCAACAATGCACACTGTTTGTCATGTAAGCATTTTCTGTTAGCAAATTAACGGTAGGGACCAAATTAACTATAAGTTGAAAAAAAACATAGACTAAATTGACTGCTATCAAAATGTAAGAACCAAATTGAATGTGACCCCAAAATGTAAGGACTAAAATAGTGTTTTCGCCAACTATTTATTTGTTTCAAAGTTCTAATAATTTCTAACAAATTTCTTTAAATCAATCATTGTACAACAAAACTTCCCCAACAAAAGCATAATATTTCAGGACCAAAATTATACATAATTCCTGACATTTATTAGGATTCTATACCTTAGGTTCTTGAATTAAATTCATCTATGTAATTGTATTGGCCAATACAATACAAAATGTGTTATCTTCTTTCAAGAATAAATAAATTAAAATGCGTAACTTATCAGTCAATGCAACCACGTGAGTGAATTTAACATAATAGAATTTTTTATCTCTTCAATTTTTTATCTTCTCTAAATAGAAATTTGATAATGATTATAGTTATTTATAGCCATTTATTATTACTATATTTGTATATGAATTCCTAATAAAATTTCAACTTAGTTGATTTGAGCGTGTTTCATTTAAATCTTATAACTTCCAAAATGTTTTTTTTTTTTTTTTACGAAACAAAATGTTTCATTTAAATATAAAAGTTTTTAAAAACGTTTTATTTAAACCTTTTATCATGTTTTTCCTAATTGACATGAAAAAAAGAAGGTAATGCTAACTAGATGTCATTATAATTATAGTTATTTATAGACATTTATTATTACTATATTTGTATATGAAATTCGGAAATCCTTTATTCTACTATTTATAGAAAATATAATATACTAAGTTCCTAATATAATTTCAACTTAGTTGATTTGAGTGTGTTTCATTTAAATCTTATAACTTCCAATTTTTTTTTTTTTTTTTTTTTTGGTGAGAAACAAAATGTTTCATTTAAATATAAAAGTTTTTTAAAACGTTTTATTTAAACCTTTTATCATGTTTTTCCTAATTCTCATGAAAAAAAGAAGGTAGTGCTAATTAGTTGAGCTACAATACTCTTGACTAAATAAACTGTATTTTGAGATTTTAAGATTTAAATATAACATTTTGACCATAAAAATTTAAATAAAAGACATCAAGGTTTTAAATGTAACTTAGCTGTGTTTTATTTAGTGGAGTTGTTATACTTGATTGTAGTTTAGCGGAATTGTTAGAAACTAAAGATGGGATAGATGTCATTATAAGTTGTAGTGTCTCACAGTAATATATCACACTAAACAAAGAGTAAGTATATAAAACAAAATAAGAAGTTCAACAATATGAGCCATCAACACCAGATGGTCAAAACTTCGTGGCCTTCAACTTGGATATTGGTCAAATTCATGTACAATAAGCTACAATGATGAGAGATGAATCTCTTTCAACACCAAGTGATGCAAATATCTGAACTCTAAATGGGTGACCCTTCTAGCCTTCTCAATGTTTCAGAATGGCATATTGGTTCACCAATTCAACAACTTTGCTCAACAATGCAATGTTGAGCATAGTGATAACTCAAGATGTGATGCATTCAAAATTTACTCAGCCTCGAGTACTAAAAGCAAGTGCCTCAAGTACTCAAGATGTGGTTGCTGTATACAAGATGCTCTCCCCACAGTTGGAATACAATTCTTTTTATCTGAAATTTCATGAAGACCCCTAGCTATTGAGATGTAACCAATAACTTGTTAATCTATTAAGGCTTCAACAACAAAATCTTTGTGCATTTAACCAAAATCCTGATGGTTATAGATTAAAATTTCAACAATTTTTTGAATGTACTTATGCATTGAAAGAGGACCCATGATGGACGAGAAGATCAAATCAGCTGTCCCATAATCAAGCCCTAGAAACTAAAGTACCACTTACTACCACTATTCCAAACAAAGAGATTTGTGACACGTAAAAGATTATCGTCAATGGATCTTTGAGTACCCATGCAACTTCACCACAGAGGAGAATTGACCTTTTAATCATAAATGAGAATTAGGGGGAGGAGAAACTATTACAACCATATCCATTGAAGGAGAACCAAAAGAAAGGGTATCTCAAAATAAGCAAGGTTTAATCATATCTATGAACTGTGAATCATGAATTATTTAGAATCTACAAGGCAAATGTCAATTTCTATCATATTGTAACAATGATCTAAACAAACAGATACATTCTCAAGACAATATCAAATATAAAAAGCATAAACACCACATAACAACAAAATCCACTTTGACAAAGATTGCAGCCCAAAAAAGTAAATGAAGATTTATGGATCTCCTAAGCTTGCAAGAACCAAATAGAAAATATTAATAAACCAGCCCATAACCATATCGAAGATTATCACTTACGTTGCATGCAGCAATAAAGCCTAACCTTGTTAGCAATATTGTTGGAAAGCCAGTCTAGTCCCTCATACAGCCCTTCCCCTGAAGTGGCACGTGCTCTGGATATACCTGAAATAGAACCCAAAGTAATGGCCCCAATCAGTGGATACCAAATTTCCTATGCATAGGGTAAAACATGAGAGAGAGAGAGAGAGGGTGTGTGTGTGTGTGTGTGTGTGTGTTAATATACCAGTGGCGTTGGCAGAAGGAATGAAGACCAAGCTTATTAGTTATTTCAGCAGCATTCATGGCATTTGGAAGATCCTGCTTGTTTGCAAATACAAGCAGCACGGCCTCCCTCAATTCATCCTAGGCATTCAACCAGCAATATTATTACGCACAAGAAAATTTTAAACAAAACTCAGAGATGGCAAGTAAAATGAGCTGTCGGAGTAAGATGTACAGGGGTATATATGTTATTGGCATTATATCTCTAATTAGTGCACAAACCATGTACAATTGCACCATTGTCAGGACTCAGGGCTATATTATGCTCCAATCCAACCATTTATAGATACTTTATTAAACATTGAGAATCTTACAAAGTATATAATAATTGCTGTCTTTGATAAACAGTGTGAGCCATTACTGGCTGTCAGTGTCACATTTTCAACAATGTGGGCCATCAAAATCAGGTATTCACGTTTTCAAGCCCTTAAGAGACCAAAGTGATGCAGTTTTATCCCATCTTAGCTCTATCTGGGTGATCACCTTTGGCAGCATTTAATTAAGCTTCCCATATAGATGCATAATGTTTTAAGAGCAAAACTTACAATACAATTTCTTCTGTTCCTTAGATACCTTAGGTTCACCACTCACCAATTAAAATCAATCATGTAATTACATTGACCAAGCAACACAAAAGCTGGTATCTTCTCCAGCAGACAAATAAATTTAACTACGTGGCCCATTAGCCAGCCACGCGAGTGAATTTAATTGGGGAACATAAGGTAAAACATCCAAGGAATTGTATATAAGTTCTGTCCATGTTTCAAAAATGGCAAAAAGGTCTACCTGTTTACCAAAAACAAAAACTTTGCATAACAATGCACACAACGAAAAAGGCCAACCTTCAAATTACGAATATGAATGTTGGACGTAATTGAGAACCACCAATGGGCTCAAGTACTAAAAGCAAGTGCTAGTATTACAAAATTGTTGTTGGTACAGTATAATACACGCTCTCCTCATATTTGTGTTATACACCTCTAATTTAAGCTCAAAACCTCCTTCTTCCAATTTCTTGAGCAACCCAATAGCCATATCAATCTTACCAATCTTACACGGAGCATTTAGTATCGTTCCACAAGTAAATGCATCAAGTTGATACCCTTTCTTCTCCATATCTTCTACCAACTTCACAGCTCCAGCAATGTTACCTTGAAGGCAGAGACCCTTGACAAGGGTGTTTAGAGTAATAGAGTCTGGGTGATAATCAAGTTTCAAAATTGTTGCTAAGACAGAGAACCCAAAATCAACTCGGTTCAAATGGCAAAAGCAATTAATCAAAGTATTGAGAGTAGGACGACTGGGAGCAATTCCTAACGAACCCATTTGTTTAAATAGAGTAATGACAACCAGGTAATGCTTCGTTCTTGCAATGGCACCCAACATGTGATTAAATTCCACAATGAAAGGCAAAGGGCGCATGTGAAGCATTTTATCAAATGTGTCTAAGGCATCATCAACATTCCTAAAGCTTCCACATTTACGCTATGTTTGGTTGGGGTGAAAAGGGGAGGGAAAACAAGGGAGAGAGGAAAATGGGAGGAAAAATGTTATTTTCCTCTGTTTGGTTCAGGAGAGAACTGAAGGGAGGGAAAATAGGGGAGAAAACAAGTCACCTGGGCCCACAAAAATTCATCTCCCCAAATTGGGAAGAAAACAGAGGAGAGAAAAAGTTCCAATCCTGAAATGACGCATATACCCCCTTAGATTGTTCATCTAAGTCAAGGTCAACCAAATCGCCGTCGTCATCGCCCTATGCCGTCCATCAAAATTTCATGCCGTTGACTTCGCCACCCACAAAATCTCATGTCGTTGACTCCGCCACCCACAAAATTTCACATTGTTTGACTTCGCCTCCCACAAAATCTCACAGGTCACCTTCGCCACCCACAAAATCTTGTTTCTTATTCCTTTGATGTCCTCTTCATGCTCTAGTTTCTGGACCTGGATATGGGACCATGGGTAGACGAAAGGTTGATTTGAATGGGTTTTGTTTTTGTTTGTTTCTATTTTTCTATAAGTGCAAGTGTGCAACAGTTTCTTTTTATATATATAATCTTTTTTATTTAATAGGTAAGGTGAAAAATTTATTAAATTTGTATGTAGAGTTTTTTTTATAAGAAATAGTCTGTGTAATATTCCTAAAAAAAATATGTAATTAAAAAAATTAGATTGACTTGCTTATAAATATATTTATATATTTGTGGGTAATATAATTGAAAATAAAAATATAATATTTTAAATAATAGGGGTATAAAAGTAAATTTATACCAACTATATTTTTCATCCTCTCATTTTTCTCCTCATCCAAACAAACAAGTTTTTCATCCCTCCACTTTTTCATCTCTCCAACCAAACACACACAAGGGAAAACTAAATCTTTTCTATCCTCCCACTTTTCCATCATCTCATTATTTTCTATCCTCCCACTTTTCTATCTCCCCAACCAAACAAACCCTTACACTTATCTATCATGGATTTCAACAACTGGTTCCGATTCAAATTAGAGTTTTTCCTATCACTACTTCAAGCACGAGAAGAATAGGAGGAAAAAGCATGAAATGGAAATGGAACGATAATGAAAGGATTGGAAGCACGAAGCTTACCCATTTCCCTTCCCTGAAGATTATTTCGGTGGTGGTAAATCAAGAGAAGCTTACGGTAATGAGATTTATGTATGCTTCCTCCTCCTCCTCCTAGACGTGCATCATCATGAGGAAATTTTCTATGCTGCTAGGGTGAGTGAAAATGCTTTATTTTACCTGCAAAAAACTGTCTTTACAAAGACTCACTCAACTAGAACTCAACACAGCTGATGAGAAGCTCTCTAGAGATGGCGTTTTAGTAAAGTAGAGCATTTCAGTAAAGTAGAGAATTTATTGAGTTGACCACCTAATCCAAGCAAGTAAATAAAGGTAAAATACTATTGTATAAAAAAGTAGGTTAGATACTAGATATAAGGTTCTCTAGGAAGGCCAAGTCACTTTTGCCTAATGGTCCACCGTTCCATTAAAAAACTTCTATTTGTTTAATTACAGATTTTTTTTTTTTCAAAAAAGACAAAAAAAAATTAAGAGAGAAAAAACATCAATGATATGAAAAGAAACATCACTTCATAAAAAGTAGATAACCACTTCCAACAAATATACACACACCTTATTGATTGACTGGCAAAGTCTTAATAAGTAATTCCACCTTAGGGTGTTAGTGCAAAAGACCACCTTGTATCCCATGCTATTCACATTAAAACTAAAAATTCAATGTTGAAAGGAGCTTTGAATATAAACAATAGAGTTTATGGTGGAGTGTAGTCCATCATGTTGGCCACAAAAAAATTAATTTTGCAATAGAAAATTAATAGAGTTGGTAAACCAAATATATATATATATATATAGTGACGTGGCCAATGATGTGGCTTAACAGAAGCGTGACAACAATAATTGTTACACTTCAGCTTTTAGATATATATATATAAACAAGTGTCACATGCAAAATTCTAAGCAACAAAAGAATTTGTAATATCCAACTACCTATAACTGCAAACAAGTAACACTTTATATAATAAAACAATGTTAACAATATAGCAAAAGAATACCAATGGTAAGAAGGGTGGCCACAATCTCTCCCAACTTCAGCTGGTACAAAATGGTAGTCTTGCCCACTGCATGAAGACCCACCATTAGAGCAAAAGGCCAGCTGAAAAGCTTGGTAAAAGAAAACCCCATCTTTTATATCAAGCTAAATTCCCAAAATCACAAGTCAAAGACCAAATCAACCTAACAAGAAAACACCCATACATTCACATCACCTAGTTCCTACTTGTACACACAATATTCAAAACCATTAATATTGGAATTGGACCAGAAGGTGGAGATACTATAAATATCTCATTATAATGATTTTGCAGTAACTTACAACACGAATTTTATAAACCTTGTTGTATATTTCACAAGACCTATGGGATTATCTATCTTATACTTGACCAAACATGACATCACTAAGTTAACATTGTGTATTTCAAAAAGATTGGTTTTCTTTAAGCATAACATCACTAACTAAAACAAAGAAACCTAACCCAAGTTAGCCTAGGAATTCACAATCTACATACCACAAAATGAAATTACAAAAGCTCCAAAAGAATCAGCTCTCAATGTCCATGAAATGTAATTAATCACTAACAAATGAACTATTCTTTAGCTATATGATCACAAGTTGGGAGTTTCCAATTCATTTCATTTACTTTAAATTGTAAATGCCAAAATGATTAAACCATGAAGTTAATTTTGTATTGACAATATTAGCATTAATTTAAATCAGAAAAAATTTTGAAACAACTATCTAGTAAAATAGGTTCCAACTTCAAAGCAACAACATGAGTGCACAATGAAATCGCAACAAAAGATAGAACAAGTACAAACAACCATGCATACATAAATGAAATAGAAAAATCATGAAAAGAAACATCAATGATATGAAAAGAAACATCACTTCAGAAAAAGTAAATAACCACTTCCAACAAATATACATACACCTTATAGATTGACTGGCAAATTATTAATAAGTAATTCTTGAAGTGATTTATCTGCTGGATTTGTAGATAGCAAGTCGACCAACATGGATGCAGTAGTTGCATTTGCTGAAAAACCTCTGTCAACCATTATCTTAATAAGTTCCATAGCCTTTGCTGTCTCATTCTGTTGTAGCAACCCTTGGATGATTGTGTTATATGTTCGATCATTAGGAGAGAAATGGTTCCCATCCATTTTCTCTAGCAACTCACTCGCTTCATCAATTAGCCCCTCTTTGCAAAACCCTTTGATCATTATATTGTAAGTCCGAACATTAGGTTGCAATCCTTTTGCAGGTAGACTATAAAAGAGTTCTCTTGCAACTATAAGATTCCCGACATTACACAAACCATCAATTAAAATGTTGTAAATCACAATATTGTTGCCCAATGTTTTGTCTTCCATCTCATGAAACATTTTTATTGCCTCAACAACTTGTCCATTCTTGCACAGGCCATCCAACAAAACAGCATAGGTTTGGGGATCTGGAGGTTGGCCACAAGCCTGCATGTTATGAAATAGCTCTAGAGCAGCCTTGTGTCTCTCCACTCGACAAAACCCACCTATAAGAGTGTTGTAAGTCACAACATCAGGAGTTACTCCCTTGTTGGACATTTCATGAAAGAGATTCATTGCCTCATCAATTTTTTTATTTTTACAAAATCCATTAATCAATGTGTTATAGCTAACAACATTAGGTGAACAACCCCTCTCAACCATCATGTTCAATGCTTCGATGGCATCCTTCAATTTATTTTGCAAACAGTATCCATCAATCAAAGTACTATAAGAGACTACATCAGGCTCAATACCTCTTTGAATCATCATATCAAAAACTTTTTTCGCCTCTATCAACATCCCCTCTTTGCAATATGTGTCCACCAATATGCTGAAGGTCCTCACACATGGCACGATCTTCCTCTGTGTCATCTCATTCAACAAAGTAATAGCCTCTCTCCACCGGCTGATGTTGCATAGGCCTTGAATTAAGGAATTGTAAGTGACAAGGTCCGGCTGAATGCCTTTACTCATCATTTCAGATAAAAGGTTCAAAGCCTCAGTTACCAATCTATCCTTACATAAACTATCAATGATTGTGTTATACGCTGACAGATGAAGCTCAAAATTCCCTTCTTCCATCTTCCTAAGCAATCCAATAGCCATATCAGTCTTACCAAGCTTACACAAAGCATTTAGTATCGTTCCACAAGTAAATGCATCAGGTTGATACCCTTTCTTCTCCATATCTTCTACCAACCTCACAGCTCCAGCAATGTTACCTTGAAGACAGAGCCCCTTGACAAGGGTGTTTAGAGTAATAGAGTCTGGGTGATAACCATGTTTCAAAATTGTTGCCAAGACAGAAAACCCAAAATCTACTCGGTTCAAATGGCAGAAGGAGTTAACCAAAACATTAAGAGTATAAACATCAGGAGAGATACCAAATGATTCGATTCGTTTAATTAGAGAAATGACTACTGGGTAATGCTTCAATCTTGCAATGGCTCCCAAAATGTGATTAAAATCGCCAACGGAAGGCAAAGGGTGCATGTGAAGCATTGTATCAAACAGGTCTAAGGCATGATCAACATTCCTAAAGCTTCTAGATTTGCACTGATCTCTAACAGATTTCAAGAATTGATTTTGATTCTGATTGTGATTATGATTCGGGATTTTTTTAGCACTAGCAATACTAGCAGCAGTAAGAGTAGAATAACAATAAGAACGAAAAGAAGTGAGGGAAGTACGAAGCAGCGTACCCATTTTCCTGAAGATCCAGCAAACAAATTCGGCGGCGGAAATCAGAACGAAACGACAGAGTTTGAGAATTGAGAAAGCGAGAGAGAGAGGTTTTGAGGGCAGTTTAGTTGAACCAAGCTACTGATCAATTATCTGATGGTGAGAGAGCATAAAAAAAAAAAAACTGGGGAAGGGGGCTTCGCCAGATATTCTTCTTCTTCTCTCCTGTTTAGAACAACGATTTTACTATTTAGTCCTCGCCCCCATTAACTTAAAGGAACCGGTTGTTGGGAACATTGATTGGGTTTCGGTGGGGTAGTTTTGGAATTTTGTGGACCTTTTTAATAAGCCTGTAGCAATTACAGAAAAAGAGTGGTTCTTGGTTGCTTGGACTATAAAAATGTAATGGTTTTTATGCATCTGCTACTATTAATTAATGATCCACTGTTGCATAAGTGTAATTAATTATTATTTGAACCTGATGAGATTACGGGGTCATCAGTTCTAAATTCATGTAGAATTCTTAAAAATCACAGTTAGGTATTCAAGCACGTTCCATCAGTACTATGTTGGCCCCAACACTTCCATCCAGCTCTCTCTCTCTCTCTCTCTCTCTGTTATGAATTTGATTGAAGTTGAATTTGTGTGCAAAATGTATTGGATTCTCTAGTGCCTGCACTATTGACTGACTAGAATCGAAAGTTTATCTATGTTGAACAAGCAAGTTTTTTGGTCCAATTGATATTTAGATGATGAAACACTGGGAAAGAGAAGAAAACTAAACTTTTAACATTTAAAGATTTAATTAATGAAAATTGAAAATCCTCACACTAAGCATTATGTTGGCTTTTTTTACTTATTTGATGGATAATCTAAGATTTAAAATTGCTATTTCTTTTTCTTTTTCTTTTTTCTACATTGTCCTAGTAAACAAACAAAGCATCATGGCTTGGTTGGTGGAGAGACTGTGAAAAATGCATGGGACCATGCAGGACTTGCACATAGGATCAGGAATAGGAGAATTGGAATTTGGGACCGTGAAAGTTAAGAAAAAAAAAAAATTTAAAAAAAAAACATTTTTTATTGCCTTTGAATTATGCCCCATCTCAGTCTCACTAATGCCCGCTTTATTGTTCTTGCAATTAAAACTGTAATATTGCAATTCATTGAATCAGTGTCTTGAAATTTCAAGGACCGCGTTACATCAAATGTCTAGGTTGTCATTAAGAATCTAAAAGTCCAAAAACTAAATGCTAACAATTGGTTGAACTTGGTCAATTTTGGTATTTTGTCCATGGTTGGAACCATCAACAAGGTGACTAATTGTTAAAACTGCAAAGATGGTTTCACATGGTTTCTCCATCATCATCATAATCTTATGCCTTTGTCTCTATGAATTCCTTAAGTTGAGGATGGTTTGACAGAATATTGTTTAAGTTATAATTTGTGATTAAATATGCATGTCTCATGTTTATTAAAGAAAGGCAAATTAGATGATAAGATACTCATTTGAACTAAAATGTATTGTATTTCTAATAAAGGCTGGTGGTAATAATTTATGGAATAATGTTGGTAATCTACTATAAGGTGAGTATCAAATTACTAATTCTTCCAAAAACTTAAGGAAATGGTGAATTTAATCATTTAACCATAATGCTAACCCTCCCACTCACATGTGAGCCTAAAGTTCCCCTTAATAAGTGGGGCCCAACATGTAAGATTTTTAACATTTTAAATGAGAGGTAGTAAAAATAGGGATCAATATTTTCCTGCATGAAAATCCAATTTTACACAATCTACCAAAAAAAAAACCTCTTGAAGACCACACTCTACATTGATAATAATTTTTCCAAACACAAAGTTAATTGTGATTTCACCTGTTCTTCCATTCGCTGGAACACAAAGTCAATGTTTTCTTTTTCCAGATAAGTATGGTAGGGGTGACAAATGCATGGCCAATGCATTGGTTTCTTCTCTAACACAGATTTATATTAATGGAGTTATTATATAGTTTGTTAGAATTATCTAAAAATTCTTTGATTAGGTGATAATTTAGGTCTCCTTTAAGAATATTGGTTGTGTGGTACCAAACAACTAAATTTTTTTTTAAAGAAATTTAATAAATTTTCTGCAATTTGGTGTTTTAAAATCAAAAGAATTAAATCAAATTAAAAAAAGTAAATAAAGTATGCTAATGTGGAAAATTGTGGAGATGTCAACCAAAAGTCAAAGACTTATATATATATATATATATATATATATATATATATATATCCATCTTGTTACCTCATTAATACTAGCATTTTCTCTCTCTCCTTATTTATTGTGTGTCCTCTATTTTAAATAATCTGCAATGCATACTCATCTACTAAAGAGCACCCCACCATAGCCAAATCTCCCCTTTCAGCACAAAAGCAATATAGCACTTAAATTTACATTAATTGAATAATTCCCATATCACCTGTATGTAAGACATAATTTGAACTTCAAGTTTAAAGGGGTTTGTTAAATGGGCTTGAAACCAGTTTCGTTCTACTAAAAATGTATACTTGCATTCTTCCGTTAATATGTGCGATAGTTGTATCGAATGCATTGACATTAGATATATGGAGTAATCGGGGTTTGGCAGCACTTGATGCCATTACAACTTCTTGAATTTCTTTGTTTTTATCAAACAAGGGAATATGCACCTAGCCATAACTGAGCCATCTAGGAACTTCACTAAGGCAAATATATTGCAACCTATGGCAATGAAACTGTTTTGGGATTGGAAGTTCACAATTTCTACGGTCTTTGTAATGTTGTTAGTATAATTCGAAAATATTGGATAGTTGACATGAACTATGTCTTCTAATAAAATCTCCGGCACCTACGAGTTGAAGCTCTTCGAGAGCTATTCTAAATGGGTACAAAATGCATTTTTCCCACAATATGTTTGAAATGAAGTCTTTGCTAAACTTGCTGATTGTATAAATGTAGTAATTGGGTAATTTATCCAATAACGAAATTGTCTAAAGCACTATTTGCACCACGACCAACTCTTTATTGATGATGAATGGGAATGTGAAGCAGAAAGTCCAACTAGAAATTTCTAGTGTACTGTTTAATGGCTTCTTTGCAGAAATGGGAGATTTGGCTATGGTAGGGTGCTTAACTTTTAGTATACATAAGGTTTGCAGGTTATTAAAAATGGTAGTGCCCTTTAATCAAGTGGAACGAAATAAATGAGGAGAGAGAAAAAAATGCTAGTATTAATTAGGTAGTAAGGTATAAAGTCTTAACATTTAATGATGTTTTTTCAACTATTAGATCTCTTAAAAATCTATGACTTTAAAAATGTGTAATTCTTATTGAGTTACATCAAATGTAACTTAAATCCATCTCTCTCTCTCTCTCTCTCTCTCTCCCTCTATATATATATGTGCGCGCACACACATAGATGGAAAATAAATATTCATCTTTAAAAAGTTTGTAATAACTATTTCTTAACATGTATATTAATTTCTAAAATTAATATATTTCCAAATGAACAAACTTTCCGTATGCACATAACAATTATGAAAATAAATAATCATAAAAAAATAAATAATCTCTCTTTCAAATTTAAAAAATATTTATTTTTTAGGAAATATAATTATATGAGTAAGATATTTCCTAAAATATATCTTAAGTTTGATTTAAAAAATGTTTTCATTCTATTGTCTTCAAGGTTCTAATATTATGTTGTCACCAAATAAATGAATAGTAATAAGCACTATATTACAGCGTCTTGCATTCCTTGTAATACCTATTATATTGTGTTGCCATTAAAAAAAATGCTGCTATAAGTAGATTCTTTTGTAGTGTTATTCCTATATAATTACTGTTATAGTTTACCAAACCTATCCTTAGACCTTGAGTAACTCCAAGATTGTGGGGATTACTTCAAAAGTCAACGAATAAATATGAAATCAAACTTGCGTGTGTGGTGCACATTGGTGGCTCCAAGTTAGAGTCAGGGTGGTCACCAAACCACCCTAGCCTGGAAAAAAAAAAGTCATTTATATATAAAATTTAAAAATTTTATGATTTTTTAACCTTAAAAAAAATGTATGACCACCGTAAAAATTTTTAGGTCCAATATAATTAAACTTTAGACAAAGTTTAGCAACAAACTTGGTTGTAAATTAAGGCTATAAATCCAGCTATTTTTTTTTTTTATTAGATATGAATTTTAACAATTCCACAATTAGATCACATTTTTTCTTCTTCTTATATTCTTCATACTTGCAAAACTTCAAGAAGATTAAAGATAAATAACTTATGTCATCAATCAAATGTTTAATTTTTCGTTTTCTCAAAAAAAAGTTTAATTTTTGAGTTTTTGTAGTCTAAAATTATATGCCAAAAATTAGTTTATAGATTAAATAGTAAATAACATTCGATTGACATGAAACTTAACCTGTGTTTTAAGAACATAAAAAACATACAATTCAACGGTTAGATTTTCAAAATATGCAATTATGTTAATTTGTTTAGTGAAAGTTGTAGTCTTAGGCTACAGCTAAGTCTGTAGTCAATTTTTGGACTTTTTAACAATATATTAGGCATTTACAAACAAAAAGAAAAATCCAAGAAAATTTTATTTAACTAAAATTTTGAAAGAAATAAGTTTATGGTATTGATAATGAGATATAATTATCTTTTTTTATTAAATATTGTATAATTCAAGTTTCCTAATGACCACCTTAAAAAAAAAAAAAAAATTCTAAAATCACCACTGGTTGTGCAGCTTAACTATGGGAAGCTTATATATAACTTATTTACTACTTGACATCATTATTAATCTGCTGCAATAATGGGCAATACATTATAAGAAATTTTTATCTTATTGTGTGGATAAAATCGTGGACACAAGCATGTACAGGAATCCAATAATGGCATCAAGACCAATACATTGGCAAAATTTTCACACATAAGCTACATTTTGCACGTTCTTCCTCTTCTTGTTCTGGATGCAGATCTTTAAAAGCCCCGTAACATCCCCTTAGGTTGACCTAGACCATGACTTTTTTGTTCACTCAACCTCAGTCTATTCCAATCAAGATTAGTACAAATGGGAAAGTCAATGGAATATTTGTAGTCAACTGAGGACTCTAGACGTTGATATTTGGACCTTTGAAAGTTTGACTTGTAGAAGTGTTGACCTCTTAAAATTACATTATTATCTTAATTTTGGTAGATAATATCACATCAATTTCATATTTAATTATTTGTAAATATGTGAGTTTGAAAGATTTCTAAAAAAATATACTCATTACATGTAGTGGGAGAATTTATTTTTATTTTTAATTTTAGTTGATTTACCATTTTAACTTTATTTCCCTTTTTAAGGAATAAGAATATGTTAATTAAATTAAAGGTATTTTTGGAAGTCAAAAATGCAATAACTAACTTTTTTATTTATTAATTTATTGTTGATACAAGATAGAAATTCTATTCTAGCCTAATTTAAGTGCATATATGTGTGAAACTCCTTCCTGAAAACTTGAACCCCGGCCCTTATCACCCACAATGTATATATGTGTGAACAACGCATCAAGGGTGTGCGGTGGTAACAACTAACTTTCTAAATCCTCTTAATATATAGAGATAATAGCATGTCCTTTAAAGCATTTTTATGGATTCTATTTCGTTCCAGTTGGAAAATCTCTTACCGGCATGCAAACCGAAATGATAACCCCTTTATTAGGGATGTCAATTTTTCCTCGCCTCGCTTAACCCGACCCTCCCCACTTCGCCCCGCACGGGTTTTTCCTGCCCTGTAAAGTAGTGGGGCAAGGATGGGGTAAGATTTTAGCCCCACACTATGGGGTGGGGTAGGGATGGGATTCGACTTTATAGACCCGTCTCGCCCTGCCCCTCCTCGTCCCCACCCTGTCCTGCGTTGCTAAGGGTTATAATTGTAAACTTTTCATACTCTAAAACCCTACTATTTAAACAAACATATTAATATTAACTTATTTTATTCTACCCATTGTAGTTCTCTGCCTTTATTTTGTTATGTGTTATACTGTAAGATTTTTTTTTTATTGTCTTGTTAAACACTTGGATATATTATTCAATTATTTCTAAAATTTGATTTGATGGGATACATTTAGTTGTAATTTCAAGTATATATTTATTAATAAGATAGGTTTCATTAAAAAAATTGTACTAGTTGTAGGGCAAATGAACAAAAAGTAGAGTTTTACGGGGTAGGATGAGGCAGGGCTTCGTGGGGCTTCAAGGGGCGGGAATAGGGTGAGAAAGTTTTCCTTGTCATGCGGGGTGGGGCGGGGATGAGGCAAGACAAAACCATGCGCCGGGGGGGGGGGGGGGAGACGAAGACCCCATCTTTCAACCCTACCCCATTGCCATCCCTACCCCTAATTCCACCTCGGATGAAATTTCAGCCCATTTTGAGCGTTTCGGTTAATACTAGCCGAAATTAAAGATTTGGCCAAAATGTAGAAGTGAATTATAATCTCAATTTTTTAATTTATAATTCAATAATTTGGGATGGAAGATTTGAATTCTATATTTCAATTAGAAATGCTAGTGAGCATTAGATGAACTATAAATCTCTTTCCAATCCTAATCTCAATTTTAAATCAAAACAACTAAAAAGCGATTTGCCCTCACATCAACCATCCCCAACTTTGGTGTTGATAAGGTCCTTTATGCCATTCAGGTAAAAGTTTTGATAATTCAAGTAACATAGATGGGAATTGCTGAATTGGCGACTGAAAAAATGTTGTTGTTAGCACTTTTGCCATTAAAATATATATATATATATATATATATATATATATATATTTCGCATACTTCCTTACATTAAGCTACTCAATTAAATTCAAACAAACATATAATTATATTGAATTTAATTATGTTTTTTTAAAAAATATTGAATTTAATTGTCTTTAAAAAAAGATAAGACATATTATATTTTATTGGCCAATACAATCATACATTTGAATTTAATTTGGGTTATTAACGTTGTTTGCCTAAAAAAAACTGCACTTAAATTTTGGAGAAATTTTACGTTCATAACATTTTCACAATAAATTATAAATAGTAAGTTATTATTGGTTCTAATTTAAATCCACAACTTAAATTATTCTTTTGTCCACTCATTCAGGGTCCCATTACTCAAGAAGCTAGTCTTTTAGAGATGAAGGACTTTATGGTGGACACGGGATGGGCTTGGGAAAAAATCCCATTTGAGCTTCCTCATGAGATTAAGATGCTTATTCAAGCTACTCCCACTGCCTTCACTAGTAGAGGAGTTGATAAATTGGCTTGGGCAAATTCTTCAAAAGGCATATTTGAGTTAAAAAGTGCTTACAAGATTGCTATGGGCATTGTGGATGCAACTTCTTTCCCAGCCAATTGGCTTTGGAAAGCTGATACTCTTCCGAGAATAAAAACCTTCTTATGGATGTGTGCTCATAACAGTATTGGGGTTAAGGTGTGCCTTGAAAAAAGGGGGGTAGTTCTTGATAACACATGCCCTATATTTCTAAGAGGCTCGGAGACTATTTTGCACGCCTTTTGTGACTGCCCGCATATCACGCAGGTATGGAATTAGTTAGGAATCACTCCCTCAAATCATGCCTTTTGGAGAAGTGATTTGCATGTGTGGTTGTCTATTAATGGTAGGAATGATTGTAGTGTGCTTGCTACCAATCCTCCTTGGAGGTTTATTTTTCCCTTTGCTGTGTGGAATATTTGGAAGAGTAGGAATAGGTTTGTTTTTAGCAATTTAAGAAGAAATCCAAAGTTGGCTAGTGATATTTTGAATCAAGCTTGGGAGTTTGTTCATTGTGGGGCAACTCCGAGAGCCTATGTGCAAAAGGTGCTGAGAAGGATTTGTTGGGAGAAGCCGCTTAAAGGTTGGTTGAAATTGAATACAGATGGATCAGTGGAGGGTGGAAGTGGTTTGGCTTGTTGTGGAGGGGTTATTAGAGATGCTAATGGGCAGTGGGTAAGAGGCTTCAGCAGAAGGATTGGCATCACTACCATTTTTGCTGCTGAATTATGGGGTTTGAGAGAGGGCCTGTTGTTGTGTAGAGATCTTAATATATCAACTCTTGTGGTTGAGCTAGATGCTGAATCCATTGTGCTTGCTCTAAAAAATCCTTCCTATGCGAACAACTTTATCTCCCCTATTTTGGATGACTGTAAAATGTTAGTCTCTCACATGCCTCAGATTCAGATCAAACATTGCTTCCGCCAAGCTAACCGCTGTGCTGACAAACTTGCTAGCATGAGCTTCAGTCAGGTTCTTGACTTCTCTTTATTTGATAGTCCACCTGTGGACATGATTGATGTGTATGAGGATGACCTCAATGGGATGTATTTCGATAGATTATGTCTTGAATTTTGTATTTCTGCTTAGTTTGTTTTAATGAATCGTTGTTCACCAAAAAAAAAAAAAAAACTACTAGTAACAATTTACTATTTAAAATTTGACGAAAAAAGTATTGTGAAAATGTTGTAAATATTGTATTTCTCTAAATTTTGCCCTTACAAAGTACAAGTTACAACCCAAGCACACAACATAAGACTAAAATGTAAGACAATAAAACTTCTTATGTCCTTTTGATGGGTAAAGCTAGCGAATCATGTAGATGTATTATGTCATGCAACCATTTCTCTCACATCTTGTTAAGCTGGCACTTTGTGCAATAAGATATCAAGGCACTCCACACTACTACATGGGTGCGTGTGTCAGTCCATTCCAGTTCGTTCCTAAGCTACTTGAAAGAACTATACTCTTTTTTTAGTGAGGTCTTGAAAAGTGAAACTAGTGGGTGACAGTCCAGCTCGGTCCTTTGCGACATGTGGGTGCGCGCGGTGTGGGTAAGTGGGTTTTATGTAGGTGAGTAAGGATGAAGGTAGTCATTTTGATTTTTGCAGAAAGAATTGTGAATAAGTTACTTGACACTAAAATTAAGAAAATTAAAATGTACAATTGGTATAAAACTATATTACAATTAAAAGTTAATGTGGATTTAATTTTCAATTTTGATTGTGCTTTGGCTTTAATATATTATATATGATATGATTAAAAATAATAATTTGATGTCTCATTAACTAATTTGCAAAATTACACTATCCAATATTGGGCATAATACTAATACACACACGCGCACACACATACACATATATATTTATTTATTTACATTGAGTCTCATACTTTCAAGCTTATTCATGAACATATGCTCATTTAGAAGTCGAGTGTAAACTTGGGCTTAAATTTGACTAATTTCTTAATTTTTATATATGTAAGTTTTTTCTCATGCTAAGTTCAAATCGTTCATGACAACATGATAGTTACATTCCAAAAAAAGCTCTAAACTTAGTTATTATAGGGGGTGTGCATGAGTCTAGTTGGGTCAAGTTAAATTGTTTTTTCAATCCAACTTAACTCAACTCATCAAATTGGTAGAACCCAATTCAACCCAATCCACATGGGTTAGTTTAGTCAATTAGTTATGCATACATATTTTATGCTTTGTGGAAAATTAGACTTTTACCAATTGATTCTCAAAAAAATTAAAATAAATAAATAAATAACACTTTTTTCAATAAATTATTACAATTCATATTATATACTTAAATTAAATTCCAAAATTTTCAAAATACCAAAAATTTCAATATTATATACTTAAATTAAAATTAAGATAATAAAATAAACTTATATATATATATGGTGGGTTGTGTTAAGTTAGATGTGTATTGAAAACACTATCAATCAAAGCTAACCCAGCATATTACTCAAAAAAAAATTCTCACCCAATCAGCCCACGAAAACTTCGGTTGTGTAGAGTTGATGGATTTGATACACACCCCCCCAAACGGGCTTTTAAGCCCAATCCAGTCTAACCCAAAAGCCCATAAGAACCAAAATTTTGCAGCACCCACGCCCTAACAAGTAACGACAACAGTTTGTCTGTATAATTCTTCAAAACTCTAAACCCTCTGAAAAACCCTAAGGTCCCGCCGGAAACCAAAAAAAAAAAAAAAAAAAAAAAGCAATCAAACAAAGAGCTTTTTACTAAAACCCTAACGAGAAAAACTTCACCTTCACTTTCTCGGGCATTTTCTCAGCTACCAAAAGCATTTTAGGCAGCTCAATCTATATCAAAATGAAGAAGAAATTGTCGGCGGCTCCAAGAGGAGGAGGAGGAGGAGGAAGAGGAAGAGGAGGTAGAGGGAGAGGAGGGGCAAGAAAGGACGAGAAATTTTCGGAGGATTCGTTTTTCATGGCGGAATCGAAGAAGCGGCGGAAGATTGCGGACGACGCCGACGTGATAGACAGCGGCGAGTCGGACGATGAGAGGGGCTATGGATTCCGCGGCGGTTCCGATGGGGAAGATGATGACGGCGGCGATGCTGAGACCGCCGACGAGGTGAGGCAGCGCGTGGCTATGGCACAGTTGGATAAGTATCGTAGAATTGCTAAGGAAGAAGAGGACGAAGACGACGAGGACGACAGCGATGAAGGGATCGATAGGGTAGGCGAGAAGGAAGGCCTCAGGGACTCGCTTGTCGCGAAAATTTTGCAGCAGGAGCAGCTGGAAGAGAGTGGCCGAGTTCGCCGAGCTATGGCCTCTAGGTATTGTATTGCTTTTTCATTAGTGTCTATTGGTTTTAGCAGTTTTTGTTTAATAAAATTTATAGCATTTGGTTCTGAATTGGGTGCTAATTCGATTAGAAAATGGCGGCCTTAATACTCGTATTCTGAACAATATGATTGATTTTGAGTTAATATTGTTTATTTATGAGAATATGTAGAACATGTATGTATGATCTACAATGCAATTCAGGGTACAAAAGCCGAAAGCTACTGGTGGGTTCAAAGTGTTATTGAAGCACAGACAATCTGTGACTGCTGTGGCTTTATCAGAGGATGACTCGAGGGGCTTTTCAGCTTCCAAGGATGGTAACATTTTGCATTGGGATGTAGAAAGTGGGAAACGCGAAAAATACCAATGGCCTAGTGACGATGTAATAAGGTCCCATGGAGCCAAGGATCCGCAAGGTTCGGCTAAGAAGCATAGTAGAAATGTTTTAGCACTAGCTGTTAGCTCTGACGGTCGGTATTTGGCTACTGGAGGATTAGATCGCCATGTTCATTTGTGGGATACCCGTACACGAGGCCATATTCAGGTAAATCTAGTTTATTACTTTTTTTTTTTTGGAAAAAAATGTCTGATGATTCAAAACTTTTTGTGGTTTTTGTTTAAACAATTGCTATAATTGGGTTTAACTGTGGAATGTCAGTGACCTATCAAAACATGCGACATTTAGTGACAGACAATAGAGAGCCTCTGCTGAATAAACAGGGTCTTAGAATTAAAGGGGTTATTCTACATTCTGGAGTCCACTTAAACTACGTCCTGGGTGTTAAATAAATGTTTTGTATGGTACCAAAGTTCACTTAATCTGGGTTATTTTGTGCAAGAAAGATGTAAAAAAAAGTACTGTACCCCCATGCCTGAGACTTGCACTCCCCTGGTCAAATCAGCCAAGCTGGTCCAGTCCCACTTGGTGACAATTGAGCTACAAGCCTCATGGCTTGAATATGCCCAGATATTTTGCACACTGAAATGCTTAGATTCATAATTATGATCTGTCTATTAATATTGACAAGATCTTTGAACAATTTCTCAAATGGCAGACATCCTGAACAGGTGATGGACTGCTGAGTTTTGAGAGGATTCTCCTTATGGCCTATCTATGTTTGCAAGTTGAACTTCAAAATTTATGTATCTAATATACATTTTTTATTTCCTGACGCTGTTAGGGCAACATTTAAAACCTGAAGTTTATGGATCTTATGTACTATTCTTAATTGTCTGTGGTGTGTTTAACAGGCCTTTCCAGGTCACAGAGGATCTGTATCATGTTTAACCTTTAGGCAAGGGACTTCAGAACTTTTCTCTGGTTCATTTGATCGAACAGTCAAGATATGGAATGCAGAAGACAGAGCCTACATGAATACATTATTTGGCCACCAAAGTGAAGTATTATCTATCGATTGTTTACGGAAAGAACGGGTGTTGACTGTTGGACGAGATCGAAGCATGCAGTTGTTTAAGGTAAAGCATCTTTCAGTGATTCCTTGCAAATAGATTTACTTAGTTGAAATAAAATTACATAGATAATGTCAACTTTGCATAATAGCAGAAGTTGACATGAAGGGTGATGGCAAACGAAAGGATACGGTTTATACTGTACTTAAATTAGATCTTTCCAAGAGTACATTTAAAAAACTTAAAGTAAACATACCCAAAGGAAATGCCAAGAGCCTCATAGCTCAGTGGCATTGCACTGATGCTTGAAACTATGAGTCCAATTGCTACTGCAGATATGTGGTTTTAAAGGGCGAACTATGGTCCACATATTTTTATAGATTATTGTTTTCTTTCAGTAGTATATTTGAGTTTTTGTGGTGCTTTTTTTCTGTATCAGTTGGATTTGTCTTTCTTGTTGTTATATTTGGTCTTGACATCACCTTCTATGCTTTGTGAAATAGGTCCCTGAGGAGTCACGTTTAGTATTTCGTGCCCCTGCATCTTCTCTGGAGTGTTGTTGTTTTGTTAGTAATGATGAATTCTTATCTGGCTCCGATGATGGAAGTATTGAGCTTTGGACCATGTTGCGAAAGAAGCCTGCACACATTGTAAAGAATGCACATCCTTTATTGGCTGCAAACGAGAATCTCGATCAAAAGAATAGTGAAATAATCCCTAATGGACATTTAGGTAAAATTGTAAAATTCTGTTTTCATATTATCTATCAGGGAAATTATATGTAATGTTTAAGTATTAAATGGTCCTATCAATCTTTAAATTTCTAGGATTAGTCTATTTTTGGAGGAAGTAAAGATTTTGTAGTCAGTGAGAAAAGATCTCATCGATTTTCTTATTCCATGCCTTCTATCATTTACAAGTGGGTATAAAATTATTTTACACCTGGAGAGGACACCAGGTGTAATACTTTGTGTTGTTTAAACTGAAATCCGTCAATCTTTAAAAATAATTAGTGGAAAACAGAATTCTAATATGTTGTATTTTTTGGATAAGTATATTCTAAAATACTTTATTAATCTTTCCTTGTGCTTTCTCATTTCACCTGTATTCTAATGACATGCTAATGACTTCCATACTGCAGAAAATGGTAACCATAATGAAAGCTATCATTGTCAATCAGCATATTCCTGGGTTAGTTCTGTCACTGTATGTAGAAACAGTGATCTTGCTGCATCAGGAGCCGGTAATGGTTCTGTTCGATTATGGGATATTGAAAGTGAGACCAAGGACGTTCGACCCTTGTTTGACCTTCCATTGGTAAGCCAAAGCAATATTAAAAATAATTCTTAAATGTTTTTGCGATCAGAATTTACCAACATTGTATTTTTTTTTTTTTGAATACCAACAGTGTGATAGCAATTACTATGGATTATGCTTTGGGGTGTATATTCTTATTTTTTCAAAAGAAGTTCAAATGTGAATATATTCTTATTTTTAAGAAATAA
This sequence comes from Quercus variabilis, assembly GCA_030445155.1. Lineage (NCBI taxonomy): Eukaryota > Viridiplantae > Streptophyta > Magnoliopsida > Fagales > Fagaceae > Quercus > Quercus variabilis. Next base: position 2,503,752 of record CP129447.1, read on the forward strand.
AATTTGATAATAATAATGTGTGAATTTTTTTATCTATATAAAAAAAAATCCTGTATGAATTTAGAATAATTCATAAATACCTTTTTTAATATATATTTTTTACTTTTTTTTTTTTTTTTTTAATATGGATTATGCTTTGGGGTATTTCTGGATGTTATTAATGTTAAGATTTGTTTCAGTTACTAGTACTACCAACTTTTTATGCACTGGTATATTGCTCAATGGACTTATGATATGCAGGCTGAAATTGGTGTGTTTAGTTTTTAATGATTGGTAGAAATTTTGTCTAGAGTAGAACTATAGAGATACAAAATGGAGCCTTTTTGTGGATTATATAATTAAGATATCATTTGAGCATGATGTGGTTAAAAGAATTGAATATTTATTACATTAAGTTCTACTCAGCTTTATCTAGCAGTCTCTTTGGATGCCCTGGTTGCTTCCATTTAAAGTGAGAGAGGAAAGATTGTATTGGGCAAGCCGAATGTTAGGAATCCTGCATGTGCATGCTGCCTTGTGTTAGTGCATGCTACCTTGTGACTGCTTGTTGTGGACATTAAGGTTGTTGGCAGGGCTATGTGTGCACATGTGCATCAGTGTGAGACAAGCTTGTGTGCATATGCATGGAGACTAGGGCTTGTTGTAACTGATTCTTTCTTGCTCATGCGTGTAATTTTTAGAGCATGTGCTTCATTAAATAAGCTGTTAGGCAGGCTGTAGGCCAACTGGCAGACAGATAGAGAGTTGGTTAGGCTATTCTTGGCCTTAGCACCTGGCCAACACTTGTATGAATAGGCTTCTGCCTCTTTTCACCGCATTAAGTAGAATATAGGTCAGTTTCTAGTCTCAATTCTCTCTCAATAACTCTCCCAATTCTCCCTGTCTTAGGAGGCCTGGATACCTTGAATAAGCCACTTCACACACCCAGTGTTTCTTAACACCAAACTTGCCAAGACAAGTTCTTAGAAAGTCAAACCATGCAACTCAAAGACAGTTCATGCCGTTTTTAGTGCAAGGATGAAGGACATCAAGATGATGAATCAACTATAGAAAGAATTTAAAAAAACTTTCTTTATGAAATTAACAGAAAGTTTAAAGTGAAATCAGTTCCAAACACTCATTCTTCAAGTATGCACTGCTCACAATTCATTGCATTGCAGAAGGTTAATTGGTCATGATGTGTTACTGTTTTGTTATCCAAGCACAAGCGAGCTTGATCTAGTAAAAGGAGCTGATCCTGAGCCAAACCCATATTGCTCCCACAATTTGTGGTATGAAGTTCACAAGCTGGGAAGATTACTCTAAGCTTGAAATAATTTGAGTGTTGACGCGATTTAGGTTGCTTGAACAGGACTTATGTTTGCAGGATTTCTAGACAGCAGGTAAACATACTTTGTGAAGGCTGTTTTAATGGGAGTAAGGTGGCAAGGAAAAGACTTCTTGGTTGCTGTTCTAGGGGCTGTGAATGATGCTGGAGAACAGTGATCTTATATTATGAGTGGTTTTTGTTGCCCATAACATTGATTTTATGGCGTTGAAAAGTGAACTGGAAATTAAAAAGGGAACAGAGTACATATGGGTTTCACACAGAGGATTTCTAAGACAAAGACTCTAAATTTAGTGAAGCGTTAGTAAACTAGGTTTTAAGCAACAAAAAGATCACAATAAGTACCCAATGACATAACTTACCCAATAGCAAACCCATTGGCCTGACCACAACTATATGCGTCCTGGATTCTTGAAATTTTATAAACTGTCCCTAAATCCTAAATATTTAGAATTGAAAATGAGACTTATAGTTAACTAAATAAGCCTATACAAGGTCCAAAGAGGCTTGGTATCATGCAGAATGTGCCGAATCAATTCTTTGGCATTGGAGTTATCCTTGTTCTGCCTACTGTCTTTAGAGACTGTTGCCAGCTTCCTCCATCACATTTAAAGATAGGTAACTGTTCACTCATTTGAACACAAACACATCATTTTTCATTATTTATCTTACTAGATAATAGGTAATCGATATACCGTGTTAAACTGTCAGCAATATAAGTGGATGGCAGGATTTCACAATTTCCATTTGGCAAGTATTTATGTCAACGATTAATTTCCAGGGTGTACATTGGGAGTTAACAATGGGTTGATTCCCCTGTGCCTTCTTTACTGACGAGGGGAAAACCTATTGTGTGCATTGATCTAAGCCAGTGTGCAGCCCTTAATTTGGTTATATCAACATCATCCCCCCCCCCCCCCCTCTCCCTGTGGACACTTTTATTTATTACTTTATTTCTTATCTCTTTCTTTGGTTTATTAATGAAACCTTTTGATGTTGGGCTTACAATCTAATTGGTTGTCTGATTTGGTTTAGGGAGCCACCAAAAAAACTTGTTTTTTGCTTACTTGAATCATTTATGTAACACAGGTTGGATTTGTGAATTCCTTAGCTTTTGCAAAATCTGGACAGTTTCTGGTTGCTGGAGTTGGGCAGGTAATTTTTTGTCCCATATCTGCCGTCTATGACATAAACCTCTTTGAATATGGTATGAGAACTTGATTTGCCATGATTTAAGAAAAGCTGATCTTTAATTTGAAATTTCTAAAATCCTTATATTTAGTCACTTATCAAAAAATAATATCAAATCCTAGAAATCCCCACACACACTTTGTTTCCCTGCACCTTTCAAACGAAGTATAATCCTCATTCTGTCCAAAAATATAAGGGCAGGTTCATCAATCTATAATTTTGGTTGATGAATTTCGATTTAAGGATAGTTTTCAAAAACCTAAATGAATCCAGGAGAGGTTGAATATATTGATGGCACCTGGCCTTCAACCATTAGGAGTTCCCCTCGATTACCTGATAGACAGTCTTGGTGAGGATCTCATCATTAAAAAATAAAAAATTGTAGACAACAGAACCAAGGATGCATTTTAAATCATTGCTGAAAGGAGAGAAAGATATCAGCTGGGATAAAAGAAATTAATGTTCTAACGTATGTACAAGGAGATACAAGCTCAAAATTCATGAGGTAATCGTGAATCTGAACTTCTGGCTGAGAGAATCCTAGTCTCACTAGTCACTAGTACTTTGGAGACTTGGAGGTCCTTCCCTCTCTTGTGGGGCTGATGAGGCTTCTCCAAGCTTTTCCTTTCTAACCATTTTCCATTGGAAATGCACAAAGAATGTGGAATTCAAAGTATGGAAATAAATTTCTGGATTTAATTTTTGACATTTAATAAGGCAAAAAACCACGGTACTGTTAAATTGCAAGTCAGTTTCTTCCATTCATAAAATTCTCTTATGTTATGCTTCACTTGGTGCCTACTGTTCACATTTTAACATGATAAATCTCTGCAACAGGAACCTCGTTTGGGAAGGTGGGGATGTATCAAATCTGCTCAGAATGGAATTGCAGTTCATTCCCTTAAGCTCTCATAATATGGGCAAATGTTTTTTGTAGCTCTCCAATTTTGACTAATCTGAGTTTTAAAGTTAAATGAAAAAAACATTTCTCGGGGTCCAAATGATATATATTTAATTACCTTTCATTTTAACACTTAGTGGCTTTGTATCCTGTCTTGTAAGTTTATTATTCTTGTTTTGTTTCTCTTTCATCTGAGGGGAAATAGGAAACCATGTTTTTATCGTGAAAAGCACTTGTTCATCTTATGATTAGGAAGTGCTTAGAAGAAACTTCAATTAGCACTTGGGATGGGATAGCTTTGTGATTTCGGATGTTTGTCTGTGGGTCATTCAAGTGTGTAGATTTTTATTGGGAGAGAAAAGTAAGAAAAAGATATGGATGTTTTTATCATACTTCATAGACAAACTTTAATTAGTGCCTTGGTATAATGTCAAAAAATTATCTAGGGAACAATTGAATTTTAGTTTTGGATTGAAACATTTATGTGATTTTACACATTTTAGATTCAAGATGGATAAAGCCTTGAGTTTGATTCCTCAATTCTTATGATTTATTTAATAATATTTTACTTATCCTCTGATTGGTTGGCAAGAAAAATTAGGAGAAATGGAAAACTGCAGGTTAGTTTCAGTTTCAATGTTCTTATTTTTGTTCTCTTAGGGCTCTGGTTGTTTTGAGGGAAATGTGAATTAGTTTCTTCCCCCAAAAAAAATATAATAGCTTCAAAAAACTTTAATATGTTGATCCTATAGGCATATTTCTCTCTTTAGAATTGAGCATGAGGCAAAAGTGAAACTACCCAATTGCATAAATGAGTTAAGTTAAAACGTTGAGCTTCCAAAAGGTTTTGATGGTTTCAATTGTAGAAAGTTGATTTATGTTTCAATGAGAATGATTAACATATATTTTAATCAAATGCACTTGTTTGAAATAAGAAACCTCTACTGTGGGCACAGGTGCAACTAAATTGTTAAGAGCTTATACAATTATAATCCCGTAAAATGGAATTATATAAGTCTTTTGGCCATTGTGAATCATTCACAATCTATGTACAAATATGTATATATATGTTTGTATATATAATATGATAATAATTATCCTTTTTTAAAAATTATATTTTACACATAGCTTCCAAACAATTAGGTGATAATTTAAACATATTCATTTAAAACTTAACAGTTAACTACCCTAACCTGATTTTCCCGCCATGTTGTGTACAAAATCACAAAAAATGAACCAATTTCCCGCCACTGCCCACGTAAACGACGTCGTCAAGCTTATTCAGCTTAAAAAAACACAATTACAAAACGACACCGTCTGCAAACACAATCACTTCAAATCCCAAAACCACCCCTATACAAAACCCAAAAATACAACCCAAACCAACCTCACAAGCTCGTAATTTCCCCCAATTCCACTGTCCTTTTCCGTCACAAAAAGCCAAAAAAAAAATTTTACCACCACGTCCTTTACAATTATTTCCCGCCCATCTTTAACAAAAATCCATTTCCCGCCACGGCCAACGAAACGACGTCGTCAACACCCTAAAACGACACCGTCCGCGACCAAATTGCCCTTATCAGCCACTACACAGACAAAATCCCCAAACTACCCCTACACAAAACCCAAAATCCACTCCCAAATCCACCGTAATTCCTCCAAACACCACTGTCCTTTTCCGTCACATTAAAAATCCAGGGGCACTCAAACAACGGTCTTAGCTCTCTCATATAAATACCCCCAAACCCCCCAAAATTTCCATTTCTCTCTTCTCTCTCTCTCTCTGAAATTTTCTCTCTTCGAAATTTCTCTCTCTCACCGAAATCTCTCTCACACTCCGATTCTCTCTCTCTCTCTCTCTGATATTCCATTTCGTCGATATTTCGGCCCTTTTGTTAGAAGCCAAAAGCTTGGCCCTAACCCTAAATAACCATTATTGTAAGATTCAAAATCACTATTATCATTGTTTCTCTTTTATTATTGCTTATATAGCTTATTAGCCCTAGGGTTTCAACTTTAACGATAAGGTTCTGATATTTCTGAACACGAAGATATTTGAAGAAGGTCTTCGAGTTCATCAAAATGTGAGTATTTCTAATTCTGCTTTTTTTTTTTTTTGGGTTTTGTTTGATTTTATTTTTGTTGTTTTTGGTTTCTCTAGGGTTTTTTTTTTTTTTGGTTTATTGAAGTTGCGGTGGAAACCCTAATTAGGGTTTTTAAAAATGGAGGGGTTTTGATTTTGGTTATATGTGTTTGGTTTCTTTGGGTTTTTTTGGCGGTTTCTGTTACGCTAAACCCTAATTTAGGTGTGAATTTGTTTGTTTGGAACCCTAACCCTAACCCTAACTTTGTTTTTTTTTGTATTTTGTGTATTGAAGATTGATTGGTTGAGCTGGAGTGTCAAGTTTGGGTCGAGCTTGGCTTCGGGGATGTGTTGAAGCTGGTTTGTGAAGGTCTGGGGAATGTGAGTGTTTTTGGGTTCGAATTTTTTGGTTTTAGGGGTTTCTGGAGGCTTTCGAAGTTGCTGGAACCCTAATTTGGGGGTTTTTCTGGGATTCTGTTTTGTGGGTTTTTATGGGTCTGTTTTGTTGTGTTCGAAAACCTAACCCTAGCTTTGTTATTTTGTGTGTTTCAGTGTGTTTGGCATACCCAGAGTATGAACTTCAACTCGAATCAGCTTTGAAGAACAAGCACTTGATCTGAAGAGTGTTTGAGAGTCCTTGTGAAGTTCGAGTAAGTGAAGTCTTATGCTTCGATTTCTATCATCTTAGTGGGTTTTTGAAGCTTTTTGAAGTTGGTGAAACCTTAATTTAGGCTTTTAATTTAAATTTTTATTATTATTATTTTAATGAATTTTGAAGTCTAACCCTAGCTTTAATTTATGTTCTGAAGATTGGTCAGAATACCAGTAGTACACAAGTTTAACCATAATTGGCATCATTATCTTGAGCTTGTCCTAAGATCAAAGAGCTTCTTTGTGACTATCAAGATATGTAAGTTTTCTGCTTCAGTTTCATCAAATTTTAGGGTTTTCAGTTAGTTGGATTTAGTGTGTTGAATAATTTGCCATTACGTTTTGCAGCAAAGTTATCGGCCCTATACTTTGCCAATGGCTGATCAACGGAATGGAAGTGGGCAACCTTCTAATGGGAAGGCTAGTGCAGCAGCAAATTCTTATTCAATTGATTTGGATAAATTCACTACACGATTGAAGTCTCTATACTCACATTGGAATGACAACAAGGATGATATGTGGGGCAATTCTGATGTCCTTGCTATTGCCACGCCTCCCCCTTCAGATGATCTGCGTTACCTCAAGTCCTCGGCATTGAACATCTGGTTGCTGGGTTATGAGTTCCCAGAGACTATAATGGTTTTTATGAAAAAACAAATCCATTTTTTGTGTAGCCAAAAGAAGGTCTCTCTTCTTGAAGTTGTGAAGAAGTCTGCTAAGGATGCTGTTGGTGTAGATGTTGTGATGCACGTGAAGGCAAAGAATGATGATGGAAGTGGTCTAATGGATGCTATATTCCGTGCTGTCCATGCTCAATCAAAAGTGGATGGCCTTGATACGCCACTGGTTGGGTATATTGCAAGGGAGACTCCTGAAGGGAAACTTTTGGAGTTGTGGGCAGAGAAACTAAAGAACGCAAATCTCCAGCTCGGTGATATTACTGGTGGGTTGTCTGATCTGTTTGCTGTGAAGGACAAGGATGAGATTATGTGTGTCAAGAAAGCTGCTTACTTGTCTGCTCATGTGATGAAGAAAGTTGTAGTTCCAAAGCTTGAGAAAGTAATTGACGAGGAAAAGAAAGTCAGTCATTCCTCATTGATGGATGAGACTGAGAAGGCCATTTTGGAACCAACTAGAGCTGGTGTGAAGCTGAAGGCAGATAATATTGACATTTGCTATCCTCCAATTTTTCAGAGTGGAGGGGAATTTGATCTCAGACCTAGTGCTGCCAGTAATGATGAGATGTTGTACTATGACTCTGCCAGTGTTATCATATGTGCCATCGGATCACGATATAATAGTTACTGCTCAAACATTGCAAGAACATTCTTGATTGATGCCAACCACCTTCAGAGCAAGGCTTATGAGGTTCTTCTTAAGGCCCAAGAAGCTGCGATAAGTGCATTGAAGCCTGGTAACAAGGTCAGCGCTGCATATCAAGCTGCCATTTCTGTAGTTGAGGCAGATGCTCCTGAGTTAGTTGCAAATTTGACAAAATCTGCTGGGACAGGAATTGGTCTTGAATTTCGCGAGTCGGGGTTGACTATCAATGCCAAAAATGATCGAGTGGTGAAAGTAGGAATGATATTTAATGTGTCAATTGGTTTTCAGAACTTGCAGACACAGACCAAGAACCCGAAAAATCAAAATTTCTCCCTGCTGCTTGCTGATACAGTTGTTGTCACTGAAGAAAAGACAGAGTTGGTGACTATAGCAAGCTCTAAAGCCGTTAAGGATGTGGCTTACTCTTTCAATGAGGAGGAGGAAGAAGAAGAAAAGCCTAAAGCTAAAAAAGCTAAAACTGAGACTAATGGCGCTGAGGCCTTATTGTCTAAGACAACACTCAGGTCAGATGTTAATGAGATCTCAAAGGAGGAACTACGAAGGCAGCATCAGGCAGAACTTGCCCGACAGAAAAATGAAGAAACTGCCCGGCGTCTAGCTGGTGGTGGACCTGGGGCTGGGGACAAAAATGCTGCTGTGAAGGCTTCAACTGAATTGACTGCCTATAAGAATGTGAATGATCTCCCCCCTCCAAGAGATTTGATGATTCAGATTGACCAGAAGAATGAAGCTGTTCTTCTGCCTGTTTATGGAAGTATGGTCCCTTTTCATGTGGCTACCATCAGAACAGTTTCTAGCCAGCAGGACACCAATCGAACTTGTTATATCAGAATAATCTTTAATGTGCCTGGGACCCCTTTCAATACTCAAGATGCGAACTCATTGAAATTTCCAGGGGCTATATATCTGAAGGAGGTTTCATTCCGCTCCAAGGACCCAAGGCACATAAGTGAAGTGGTACAGCAGATCAAAACGCTCCGGCGGCATGTTATGGCTAGGGAGTCAGAAAGAGCTGAGAGGGCAACTTTGGTTACTCAGGAGAAACTTCAACTAGCTGGTAACAGATTTAAGCCAATTAGATTGACTGACCTTTGGATCCGTCCTGTTTTCGGTGGCCGTGGAAGGAAGATACCTGGTACGCTTGAAGCTCACGTGAATGGGTTTCGTTTTTCAACTACAAGGCAAGATGAGCGTGTGGATATTATGTTTGCGAACATCAAGCATGCATTTTTCCAGCCTGCAGAAAATGAGATGATCACTCTGCTCCACTTTCATTTGCACAACCACATAATGGTGGGTAACAAGAAAACCAAGGATGTACAGTTTTATGTTGAGGTGATGGATGTGGTCCAGACCTTGGGAGGTGGAAGGAGATCTGCTTATGACCCAGATGAGATTGAAGAAGAGCAACGGGAGAGGGACAGGAAGAATAAAATTAACACAGATTTTCAGAGCTTTGTGACTCGGGTGAATGATCTCTGGGGGCAGCCTCAATTTAGCGGCCTTGACCTTGAGTTTGATCAGCCTCTAAGAGAGCTTGGCTTCCATGGGGTTCCCTTCAAATCCTCAGCATATATTATCCCATCTTCCACCTGCCTTGTGGAACTGATAGAGACTCCTTTCCTGGTTGTCACTCTAAGCGAGATTGAGATTGTGAATCTGGAGAGAGTTGGACTTGGACAGAAGAACTTTGATATGACGATTGTATTCAAGGATTTTAAGCGAGATGTTCTTCGGATTGATTCCATCCCTTCCACAGCGCTTGATGGCATTAAGGAATGGCTGGACACAACAGACATCAAGTATTATGAGAGCAGGTTGAATCTAAACTGGCGTCAGATACTGAAGACAATCACTGATGACCCACAGAGCTTCATAGATGAAGGGGGTTGGGAATTTTTGAATTTGGAAGCTACTGATTCAGAATCTGAGAACTCAGAGGATTCAGACAAGGGTTATGAGCCATCGGATGTGGAGCCTGAATCGGACACAGAGGAGGAAGATTCTGACAGTGCGTCTTTGGTGGAGTCCGAGGAGGATGAAGAGGAGGATTCAGAACCAGACTCAGAGGAAGAGAAAGGAAAAACGTGGGAAGAGTTGGAGAGGGAAGCAAGCAATGCAGACAGAGAGTTTGGGGATGAGTCAGACAGTGAGGAGGAGAGGAAGAGAAGGAAAGCAAAGGCCTTTGGGAAGTCTCGAGCTGGCCCTAGTAGCAGTGTCCCCAAGAGGGCCAAGTTACGATAGATTTGATAGGAAATCTCTTGTTTCTTAGTCTTTTGTTTTTGTGGTTCAGCAACCAGCAGCTGCTTTTGCTGCAGAATGCAGTTGTCTGACTTTAGCTTGGAATTGTTATTTCTTACTAGTTTATTTCGAGGATTTCTTTCTTATGGCACTAAATAGCTTATCTAGAAGACAGGATCTTTTATTGTAAATTGGTTCCATCTCTTTGCTAGAAGTAAAATGATCTCTTTTGGCCGTGTTAGTTCTGATGTTCTATTGCCATGATTAACTGATGAGCTCTCCTCACCCTCTTAAAATTTTGGGGAAAATACTTTTTTGGTTCTTAAACTTTATTAAAAGTTTTTTTTTTCATCTCTAAACGTTAAGAAGTTCATTTTTCATCCCTAAATTATTAAAAATTTCATCTTTCATCCCTAAACTATTAAAAATATTTTATTTATGCTCTTAAACTTTATTAAAAGTTTATTTTTCATTATTATTTTTGTCTTTAAACTATTGAAAAAAACTCTTTACAAAGTTTAAGGATGAAAAAATAATTTTTTAAAGTTTAGGGGCAAAAAAAAATAGTATTTTACCCTAAAATTTTCTTAAGAGATCCTTTGAAACAAGAAAAGTCATTCGTGGTAACTGTATGCTGTCAGCAAACTTGAACTTGATGATTTTTGTGCAGAAATTCATGTTCCTGGGTATTTGAGTGATTGTTTTAGTCAGTTATTCATTGTAACCTTCTTTCACAATTTCTGCAAACTATGAATTGCATGGTTTCCTTCTTGTGATAATCATGTTCCTTGATATTTAGGAGACTTTTAAAGTCAGATTTCATCTCTTAGACTTTAAAAAAAAATTGGCTAGCATTTTTTTTTAAAGCTTGATCTTCCCTATTTCATTTGATATTTACTGGGACATTATTTCTCAGTATGGCCGTGTGCATGACTCTTTGACTTTCTACGGTGTTAGGTGTCCCATTAGTTACTGTTATTTTGTATTCGCAAGACATTCAAGTTATCAAGGTGTCCTTAACAAATAAATAGATATACTGCATCATGTGGAGAAGGCGTATTAGAGTACACACAGCAGCTGCACCAGTGGTTGCAGATCTCGTAGAGATGTATTGCCAGGCTGATGTTGGTGCCTTTGTTTCTGTGTTTAGCAGGCTAGGTACAATAAAACAGGTCCCTTCTTCTGGTTATGTCGTGTGATTGTGGATCTTGAATTTTTTTTTTTTTTTTTTTTTTTTTCTGTAATATAATATTTATTGAAATAACTTGCAGCAATTGAGAAAACGTTGTCCAGTAAACTGGAAGATGCACGAAACTCAGTGCAACTAAGAATTGTTAAAGCCCTTAAAGAGTATCGAAATCTTTATGCCGTGCAACATCGCTTAGGAGACAGGATAATATTTCCAGAGTCTCTGAAATTCTTGCCTTTGTACGGATTAGCACTTTGTAGATCCACACCTCTTCGGGGAGGATATGCTGATGCTCCACTTGATGAATGCTGTTCAGCAGGTTACACAATGATGACTCTACCAGTAAAGAAATTGTTGAAGCTTCTATATTCTAGCTTAATACGACTGGATGAGTATCTTTTGAAAGTAATGAATTACTGGATTCACTTATGCACTTGTGATGATTTTTATATTAGAACATCCTCAGAATTGGTTTTACTTCTCACGTTTGCAGGCATCTGCTCAAGTCGATGACTTCAAAAACCCTGAGAAAAGATTACCACTGGCTGCTGAGAACTTAGATTCCAGAGGCCTTTATTTATATGATAATGTTTTTTGCTTTAATACATGGTTTGGTAGAGCTCTTTCACCTGATGTGCCATGAATTTACTTGGTGCAGACTTTGCAGCAGAATTGTCAAAGGTATGGTGGATCCATCTAAAAGAAAAAAAAGATAAGTGTATGATAGGCTGTAAAATAAAATAATATAAAATAAAGCCTTGTGATGGTAATCACCCCCCCCCCCCCCCCCCCCCCCCCAAAAAAAAAAAAAAAGCATGTACTACAACAACGGCAAGATCAACAAAACCCAGTTTTTGGGGTTGGTTGTGGACTTTTGCCATTTGATCATATCCATGATCTTAATCTCTATTATCTCCTTAATTAACATGTCATTTTCTACTACTTCAATATATTTTAGGTATTCTTCTACCTCCTTCCCTTCCCCGATTTGAATCAAAGCATGTACTTTTTTCCTTTCACTTTGGACTTTGATGTGCCTATGCTTGTCCTAGGGGGCGGGCTGTTTGGGAAATTAATAATTTATCAGCTTGGGTCCGATCTTGATGTGTTGTTTTGAACTTTTGATAAACAGATTTTTAGTTTTTGTTTATCTCGAGACCAGCTTTTTCTTGGTTCTATTTGGAATTTTCAGATACATCTGTATCCTTATAAAACAAAATTTTTCTACAGAGCATCAAATACTGGTCACTCTATCTGCAGCTGACTTGCTTTTGGGTCTCCCGAACAACTCTTCTAAAGTTCTGTAATTTTAACCCCCAAAAAAAAAAAAAAAACCCTTAGTATTCACTTAAAAGGTTTTATTCAATGTAGTCTTGGTGTTGAGTTTTATTTAATAAGTGTGGATGTGGCTGCTATACACAGCCAGTGCCTTAAATGCATGCCCAAAAAACATGTTCCCTTTCATAATCAATCTGTAACTGACTTCCTCTGTTGCTGTATTTTAGTTTTTTTGTTTGAATCAGGTTACCCTTTCTGAGCGTGACAATGAAATGTCAAGGAAGCTGATAAGGATACTTGAGAATTTAGAGAAAGTGACCCTTCATATTATCATGTTTCATCTTGTAAGACAAGGCGAACAGCCCAGAGAAGGCTTTCCTTCTTCTCTCCGATCTTGTTGAGGACCAGATTGGGGGGTGCTAATGGTTATGTAGATTGGATTCTACAAATACACCGGCAATTTCAGCAAAATCCATAGTCTACCAAGTTCAGCAATTTTTGTAATATATAGGTAATGAATTCTTCTGTTAATTTTGGGTCTACTTGGGACATTGCTTCAGAATGTTTTCAATTAGGAACTATGGTGTGTCAAATCATTTAGGTTGTGTTTTAGAATTACAATTATAAACAGCTTATTGAGTACATCTCTGTTTGAAAATACTTCTTAAAAAAAAAAAAAACCTCTGAAAGTAATGATTTTCATGTTCTGATGTCTTCCTTTACTTGAATTCTGCAGGGGGCTTAACATGCTTGTTCTGTGCCTCGCCCATACATTGATGGAATGTTTCATTCAATATAATTATCAGTTTGACTACTGGTCACCAGACGTCGAACAATTTCTTTGTCCATCACAGGATGTAATAATTAGGGGATTTTAGTTAGTGATATAATCTTTTGCTTCTTGCCTTTAAATTGAGAAGAAAAATAGAAGAAAAAAAAAATATTTGAATGTGATATCTTAACTACTTTGGCTTCTTTTTTTTTTTTTTTTTTTTTTTTTTAAAAAAAATTTTCTAGTTTGTGTTGTATTGTTTGGAAGAGATGCAAAGTTTCTTCATTAAATTATTGGGTTTTGTTCTGTTACAATGATAACATTTGAAGAAACATTCGTTTCCTTATCTTTGGCTTAGCATAAATCTACTTCTCCTCTGCTCTGCATGTCTTGGTATTTTGCATGGCTCCAAACCATCAGGTAGGTTGGTTTGTGAATAACCTGATTGGCAACCCAAGATGAATATTCAGCTGCTCCTCCCCTTAAATTCCAAAATGGGTCTTTGAAAGTTGCTATGCTTCACTAATCTGTCACTAAGGAACTTGGTTGGTTCTTTGCTATTGAAAAGCTCAATATCAGTTTTGAAGGTGCTAGCCAACCAGTTGATACGGTTTAGTCACAGGGACAATCTTCATCAACTAAAATAACGAACCAGTAATCTAAGTAAGTAATGTTATCTGAATGTCTAATCTCCTAAAGGGGAAAAAAATCATTGTAGAATTTATTGAATCTAGATAAATCGATGCACCACTTAATTCGAAATAACAATTAAATAAAGCAGACCAGTTTGAGTAGTCAATGGTCCTAATGAGCCCATGTTGATAAGGCTGAAGATCTTTAATTAGTTAGATCGTCCAACTTCTTGCTCAAGCCGGATAAAAGCAACTGTAAAACAAAATATTGGATTGTTACATTTTTTGGGGTGCTTGTACACTCCCATAGAATTGGATTAGATGCATAAACACTGACTATCTGATTCTCCAATAAATCTACTAATGAACTATTTCTATAGTATGAGTATGCATAACATCACTAATATTCAATTTAGCTTGAATTCTTGACAAAGCACCACCAAATTTTTTGGTTCTGAGGATCTTCCATAATGGCAAAGATCAATTAGTCCTTATGAAAGATGCTAGATACAAACTGCTACTTTTCTTGAAGGCATTCAAAATGAAAACCAGCTGTTAACAGCTGGGTCTCTGATATTTTGCTATGAAGATGTTATGCAGGGTGGCTCAATAGTAGAAGCAACTGATGCCATTACCTAAGGCTCCGAAGTGATAGAAGGCCCCCAAAATCAAGCCCCAGGTCAACAAAATTTAAAAATATAATCTCAAATATTAGTCAATACTTATCTAATACTATACTTAAAAAACAAAGACCGGTAAAAGAAAATTTTGGATTATTAATTATCTTGGAGAGTAGTATTAATTAAGTCCCTAAATTTAGCCAAAACATAAAAATTTCAATCTCAATATGCGTGTGTTTTGTTTGATTCTCTCTTTCAAACGGTTAGAATTCTTCAAAATTTTAGACTAACTTGAGTCTCCTAGACACACTAAAAAGTAAAAACATAAACCAAACTCTCTCTATCTCTCCAAAACTCCTAAACTAAAATTGATTACCTGAAGAGGTTGAAATATTCTCCTAAATAATCAAAAATTGCTGCTAGATCTTCCGTCTCTACCTAAAATAGTAGTCAGTTACAAGTAGCTCCCTCAGCAATCAACAATCCCTTGAAGAGGTAAAACAAAGCCTCTCCTTTTATAAAAAATTTTCTACCTTTTTGTGACATAGCTTTCTTATTTTACTTTCTCTAGTTTATTTAGAAAAGAATGGAAAAAAGAAGACAATATATTTTTTTTCTTTTTTAAAGAACATGGTAGAGGTTCTCTAGGTTTTTGAGGCAAATGTTTGGTAAAGAGAAAAGACTCCTCTAGATTTATCGTTTTGTTCTTTTTTATTTATTTTTTAAATCATAAATTTTTATTTTAAAATATAAAGAAAATTCTAACCCTAGCTACATAATTCGTTGTTTCTTGGTCCAATTAGGCCTGATTTAATCTTTATTTTTTGAAAAGTATTTATTCTATTTGATTTTATCAAATAAATATGTGAATTTGGTTAAAAAAAATTTTAATTTTTTTTAAAACCAAATCTCAAAACAGATCTCTAGATTAATTTGTCACTAGCAATTAAAAAATATAACTAAAAATTCAGTTAAAAATCTTACAAATGAACAATAAATTTATAGAAATAGAGTTAGAAGATAATAATGAAATAATTGCACTTATTATCAATTAAAAAGAATATTCTAAAAGAAGTTGAATACAAAAACTTAATTAATAATTTTGCATCTTAGCAAGAAAAAATTTAAATAAAAAAATTTTATATAAAATTGATAATATAAAGTAGATATTTAAACAGTAAGAAAACCCCATTTAAAAGTTTTGCTTAAGGCCCCAAAATACCTTAGGCCAGCCCTGATGTTATGACTGAGCTGAAAATAACAAATTCATCTTTGTGGTTGAAGGAGCACAAGGCTTATGAATTATGATCTTCATCACACACACACACACACACACACACATTGCTCCTCCAGGGCTTTGTTGACAGTCTAGCTTTTGCTAAGAGCTTGCAAGATGAGAGATGCTTGGTTTTGAATCAGGAGAAACTTCTGATCTGGATTCTCAGGAGCAGAGTCCATGTAAGAATTGAGTTGGATTCTCGGGACAAAATGGAAATCAAGGTTTGTGAAGTGTCTTTGGAACAGTTGATGGGTTCATGAAATGACATTGAGGGCAGTGTTCCTCACACAGTTCAACTTCAAGCCTTCATCTTTCAATTATCACAAAGAATACACTACAATTTTTTCTTCTCGGTCTATGTTTTCGTTTTAGATTTAATTTTTAAAGTGCATCTTTCTGTCACGTCAGATTCTTGAGATGTTTGCACTTGTCAAGTTTCTGACTCAGATTCTCACGCTTGCAGAGGTTGCTGAAAATGTTTTCTACAGTCACTATTCCTTAAAAAAAAAAAAAAAAAGATAAAAAAAGAAAATTCAAATCCAATCTGCCGAGTAACTGGACTAGGTTCTCATTAGTGGAGTTCTTTTAATTTTTTTGTGAGAGGTCCTAAAGAACAAAAATATCTAAGAATAGTCTTGAATTCTGAAGTTTTCCTGCTTTCTCAAAGTGAGCACATGAAAAATGTTTACTTTCTAGTGCTGAGTTGTAAACATTATCAGCCTTATTCACAAAATAAAAAAGCTTTGCCCGATGTATTGTTGTCTCTAGCCATCAAGTTGATCTTGGATTGTATAGGTAATCATACAAATCTGACTAGTCAAGAAGAATTCCTAACTATTGAAATGGATTTCACATGAACCATAATCAGTCAAGATGAATATAGAATATAGTGTCGCAAAAATGTCCTCAGATTTGAGTCATTTGACAGAGAATACTTCCAGTACTAAATTGAAGAATGAAGAGGAAAAATCAGTAGTAACGACTCCAAGGATCGTTGGAAACTTTATCTGCTCTAACACAGTATGATTTTCAATGGAAATCATGATATTCAAAAAGAGAAAGTGGTAAAATTGTCAAACAAGATGATCTTAGCATTTAAGAGGTGCCTTCAACTTCCTGCTAAACTAGCTCTAAAGCAAGTACAGAAGAAGCAGAAGAGGAAATGATAAAGTAGTTAAGTTGAGTGAAAGCATGCACATGGTCCCTCTTAAACCTTCGTGTGTAAAGGGAATTAAATGTTTTGTCATTTGGGCAGATGAGGAAATTGATGGTAGCATAAGAATAAATCATTGCAAGGTTTGAGAAATGGAAGATATCAAAGAGACTGTCTGAGATATTATGCAGTGCATATATGGGAGATGATGATATATTATGGTTTGCGTCAGCAGAGGCTTGTACATTAGCATTAAGCCAGGCAGCTGAGGATGTTACTTCTGGAGAATCTGATGTCATGCCACTAATGCTGCTACATTGTTAAGTTCTTTTAAGTTTATGAACCTAAATTTATTTTTGTTCTAGATAGGTCAAAATATTCAGTGTTCTTTTTCCCTGTAATCTGTTGCATTCTAAACACAGCATCTGATGCTGGGATTTATCACATTGTGACCACCACATGATGTGAATGAAATGGATTCTTTCAAGGACATTGATATGATGGAACCAGAACCAGCTCCTTTGAAGTGGCCTAGAAAGACAGGAATTCCACACTCTGATTTTTTTTTTTTTTTTTTTTTTTTGACTCTTGAGGATTATTGTTATGAAGCTTCATCAGAGGGTTTCAGTTTTCACTAATTTTCTTTAAAATAGTAGATTGTCATCTTTTTTCATTACTCTAGGATTATGCTTAACTGTGAACATCAATGATGTCTAGAGTTATCACCTTTTGCAACAATGTTGGATAACATAATCTTGGCTGATTGATTCTATTCTGAATCAAGCAAACTGTTGATGCTTGTGTTGCTGAGGCTTTGCCTAGACTTATTTCTGATGTCAGGCTGACAACACCAGTATTTACTTTGAAGCAAGGAATAATACTCACTTTTGAACTTGTTCTCTCTTTATTATCAATGTCTAATCAGATGAGGGGGACTAGCACTAATTTGTCCCTTATTATTAGATCAAGAAACTAAATGTTCAGTAGAGTCTGTAGGACTCACATTATTTTCATTATTAATTGACAAATGATTTGTTTAATTTCTCAAAATCCATTTGGATCTCCAAGGACTGGAACTGCAGAGTAGAATATAACATGAATATTTTCCATTTGGGTCTCCTATTGTTTTCCACTTGAGTAAACTATGCAATCATTTAACATGAAAGTATGCAAGACAAAAGCCTCAATTTTTTTCTTTATTGTGTCCATTAGGCTACATAACTAGAGGCAGCTCTTTCTCATCACTATAACCCCCTTCCCTTGCTGTAAGGTTGTGAATAAAAAATTGGATCCAAAGTTCAAACCTTCTTGCCTGACAACAAACGACCTTTACCAGCTAAGGATAGAAGATTTAGGACGTAAGATCAACTAGGTTGCAATAGAGATGATTGCGTTTTTACTTTCTCATTAACCAATTCAATGTGTACATCTTTGAAATTTTCTTTAACTAGATTAAAAAGTTCATATAAACTGTATATGTGCATGCCATGTTAGACTTCTCAAACTGTATATGTCCATTCTTGCGTCAGTGCTGAACAAGTCTTGATTGAAATTGAATACTTTGTTAATGGCAAGTTCCCTGTATTGATCATTTTCTCTCCATGAAATGACAAATGTGATAATTGTGAAGTAATAGGATCATTTAGTCTTTGACATATGTGCATTTTAAAAAAAATATATAAAAACCTTTCAACTGCTACTTTTTTAAATACTCTATTATTGACATAAGGGATAAAAGGGACTGTCTATAATTGATGAACTGTCACCTAGTACTGGAGAAAGTATATGTTGTTATAGGAATACCAACTCAGCATCCAAGTTAGGGTGCTTGTTGGATACAATGTCTTTTACCAATGGTCTCTCCATTTGCAGTATTCGTACACTTACTCTGCACATGACCAACAAGAGGATGTTGCTTCACAAGATGAGACCCCAAAAATACATAAGGATAGACATACATAAAGCATCACAAAAAGGACCTTCAATTTTTTCTATTATAACTGATCACTTTTTATGCACTTAGTTATCATGGAAGAGAAAATAGCAATTAAACTGGGGGTAATGAAAATTTTGAAGTTTACTAAATTGCTTGGCAGCCCAAGGATAAGACAGGAATGCCATGACCATGTGGCATATCTTGAATTAGTACTGTATGCAGTAATCAAATAAGGTGATATGGAATCATAATATTGAAATTTTGGATTTTTACTCTCTCTTAAAGAATAACTTGTTAACTGTCCTTCTGGTTTTGTTGTTTGCTTACTAGCTGCTGGGTAGTTCTTGAGTAAGCGAAAGAAAAAGTACAAGGCTATGAAGGATCTTATAATGTCTTCAAAGACTACAGTGAGATTCTCTCCTAAAAGTTCTGTGGGAAAATTGTTCTTGGACATAAACAACCATGATTGCCCAAAAGATTGAGAGGGAAGAAAATTATGTGACCTCTTTTGCTTCTCATATTGCTTCAAGTATTACCTTGTATATCTTAGTAGCTACCAAGAATGATAGCTTAATGGTAACTTCTGTAGAAAATTTTAGGGTCTTTAACTGAGCATTTGAACATGGAACTTGGATATTGGATTGGTAAGTCTATACACAGCTAAACTACATGGCTACTGAGCTGTTGACTAACATGAAACACAACGTACATACTACATACTAATGATGATTAAACTATCATACAATTCCAATAATGTATAAAAAGAAGCAGCAAATTCTAGCTATCATCTTATGGTAATGCTAATATTCCTAGCTGGGGCTAGCTAGGGTTTCTTGCTGCCTGACACGTCAAGCCAAGAAACAGTAGTCAAATGTCTTGCAAGTTTTGTGGAGCAAATTCTGAATGTAAAAGGAATAGGATAAGGAGCTACTTTGTCACTTAAGACTTTGGAGTTATCAACAATGTTAAATCACCATATATGCATTAGATTTGAATATCAATAATTATTAAGTGCCATATTGCCTACTATTCAGACATGCCAGAGATGCACCGCCACTGCCATTAGAAGCGTTGATAACTTGATATCCTCTTGAACGAAGAAAATTGACTATGTTAGAGACACAACATTTTTTTACACTTGTTAAGATGATATGCTGTGTTTATTAGAGAATTCCCTCTTTTAT
The DNA here is from genome assembly GCA_030445155.1 of Quercus variabilis. Taxonomy (NCBI): domain Eukaryota; kingdom Viridiplantae; phylum Streptophyta; class Magnoliopsida; order Fagales; family Fagaceae; genus Quercus; species Quercus variabilis. The sequence goes on from CP129447.1 coordinate 2,523,533, forward strand.
ACGGATATGCCATTAGACACTTTTTATTATACACTAATTACAATGAGTCACGTCAACAATTGTGAAAAAAATTGTGAACGTTTTGCTGTCCTTTGGACTAAAAACAAATAAAGAACATTGAGGCTCTTTCTTTATTAGTGGGGGGTGGAAGACTAGTTAAAATTTGACAGCTTGTTTGTTTTTTTACCAGTATTTTCTTTGTTTTATGTTGTGTCTGCTGGCCCCACTTTCCTAATCATTACCTAATTTTCCTTATTCTTTTAGTGAAATCATAAAATAGTATTATATAATAATTTTTTTTAAAGACCAAGTTTTCAATTTTGGACTTGTTATATGTCACCAAAAAATAATCAACATAAAAATATATAAAGACAATGACCATAATCATCCAATATAGATCCTCAAAAAAAAAAAAAAAAAAAAAAAAGCCATCCAATAATATATTCTCCATTTGGTTCATCCACAGCGCCAATTTGCCTAATTTTCTTTATCATTATCATTGACTTTAAAAGCATGCTAGATTCGTATATAAATTACAAGGGTGATATTGTAATTTCATCTAGATCTTATAATCTAAGACATTGTGCCTGAGCCTGGTCTTTAAACGGCAAAAGGAGTTATGGTATATTCGCATGTTGCAATAATGATTTGGACTGTCCTTTTGACAATATAGGCGCCCATCTTGAAATGACAATATTACCCTCATAAAGAGATTGAAGCCTAACTAGTACTTTTTTCGTGTTTTTGTATTCTTATAGATGTAAGTATCACGGTTTTCTCAAAAAAAAATTTAACTAGTAAATTAGCTTAATTGATAAAGTTTTTTGTTCTTGAATAAGAAATTTGAGATTCTATTCCCAAAAGACAATTATTAAGAGCAGATGTTATAAGTTAGAACTTTAAATCTATTCGGTTTCCTATTAGTGAGTGTGTTGATATCTCTCTTTCTTTGCGTTATTCTAAAAATGTAGGGATTGTCACCTTCATCTTCTACAATATGAGATTTGAATTTAAATACAATATGTATAAAAGAAATCTAATATTATTTCTTTCGAATGAAAAATATTAATTATGAGTATCATTAATTTAAATCATATCATATTTATAAAAAATATTATTGCTTTATTTTTGATAAAAGTCTTGGTTAATTAATTATTATACTCTTATAGTTTCATCATAACATATGAAATGAAACTTCAACAGGGTTGAATGGACTGTTAATGTAATAATAGTGGAGCCTCCTTTGGTCACTTCAATCATTTTGAGCCTGATTAAAGCAACTGTATGTAAACAGGTTGAAATGATCAATATGTGAAAAGGTTTTTGTGATAGAAATTTTTAGTTGTAATGTGGATTACAATTTTGCCCAGATAATATAATAATAAATTTTGTTTTTTAAAAAAAAAAAAAAAAAAAAAAAACTCCACCTAATTTAATCTATGTATAATCACACCACATTCTTCTCTTCTTGAAGTATTACGTAATTTTCTAGTGCTAGAACATGAAAGTTGAAATTTGAATGGATTATTAATGCAATATTTATAAGGATTTTTAGGTCAATGTTCAATAGAATATTTGTTGAGTCTTGATAAAGGTTTGAATATGTAGATGTTGGCTTTCTAGAGTTATGGACCTTTTATAGTTTAAGAAAACAAGAGAGTAGCTAAAAGGTTTGAACACATTGTGTGAAAAAAATTTCTACTAATAATTGATCTAATGACAGGTTCTTCTTGAAATTTTTTGATAAATACACAAGATGTGATATTGTATGCTTATCATGTGTATTGATCTCACCAATATTAAATTGAGTGACATGACAAGGATCATACATGTAGCCATGTGCCATACCAAAGCTTAACTTCTCATCCACCCATCTCTTATATCCTGCAACAAGTCATACCATAAAATGCAATCTTCTCATCCGCCCATCTCTATATAACCTACTACAACAAGTCATACATAAAATGTAATGTAATAGTACTAGTAGTTGAGAAAAGTGGGCAATTTGTTTTATATATAGGTTTAGAAATGTTCCAATTGCTATCAAACCTCTCTCCCCTTTCAACCCCAAGTATTTAGCATTGGGGGAGCTACCATTTGAATTAAAGAGTTTGGTGGTACCTCATAAGTGGGCAACTTATTGACAACATCAATAATAGTAAAAACTTTCTTTATCAAAAACTTCATTAGATTAAAAATATTGCTAGCGACAACTTAGTAGTTGAGTTCCCTATTATGGCTCTCTTAATACCATAATTATTGGGTTAGAGTTAGTTCAATAATTCTAGAGAGATGCTATGTCTACAACAATTTTAAAATATTTTTACAATAAATCACAAGTAGTTAGTTGTGATTGGTTCAAATTTGAAATTAATACTAAGATTACTTTTTTGCCTTAACAATAACAACTAGTAACAACCTGTCACTTAGGATTTGTTATAAAAATATTGTAGAAATGTTATAGACATATCATTTCTCATAATTCTATGTAGTAACTAAGGAAAGATATTAGTATTTTGTACACTTAATTTAAAAAGAACTATTAGCTTTTAACCACTCCACCATTTCTTTACACATATTACAAATAAAATATTTCACCATCATTTCGTAATGGCTTCTAACAAGAGAATTTAGCTGTTGTGAGAAAATCAATCATTTTCAAAAGTTTCATAAATGGTTTTAGAATCCAACTACTTTTTTTTTTTTTAGATTCCCTAAATTTTTTGGGATGATTTTATTGTAAGAATTCTTAAATTCTAAACCCTTCAATATTATATGGGTGGTTAAACATTAAACTTTTTCACATTATCAACACATGAAAAGTTATTGATTAACACGATTTTGATATTCATCTAAATAATTGATGATATGATAAATTTTGTGAGAATTATTTTCAATTTTTCAGGTTTATGTATAATTTTTTGGATATAATTGATTAGTTTTTTTTGTCCAACTTACTTTATTTTTTATTTTTTTAACTTCGATAAATAAATTAAAATAATTTATCCTCAAGGCGCCATTTTTTAAAAGGATTATAGGCCTATTTGGTTATCCTACTCAAACTCACATTTTCACATTTTAAACAACATTACACATATTTTTACACATTTTTTCAACTACATGTATTACAAAAAACTATAAAAATTCCATCTCAAACTACTCTACCAAACATCCCAAACTTCTACATATTCCCTCAAAAAAAAAAATCCAGCATATTTTTTACCTAAATAGAATCTATCAAATTATTCAAAAAGAACATGAGGATAAAAATAAAATCTACAAAAGAAATTTATCCAAATACCCTTAATAGAAAAGTGGGTGCCCAATAATCAAAATCACATAGGTGCCAAAATCATATTCCCTTTGGACATTTATTAAACCCAATACCTTTTTAAAATTCTAAAAAAAAAAAAAAAAAAAAAAACCAAAAACACAAAACTTAAAAAGTAAGTTTGAATGGTCAAAAAGATAGGCAGTAGGCACAGACTTCTTACAAAGTTTTATGATTTTCATTTACCAATTTTTTTTTATTTGTTAAAATATTCCATTAAAAAAAATGTAAAACTAAAAACACCACAAAATAATAATAAAAAATTCATTATTTTTTTAAGAGCTTGAGTTCTTTCTTTGACTGTCACCAGCGCATTATAGCACACTTCACAGAAAAAAGCAAAGCATTTACTCTCTCTCTCTCTCTCTCTCTGTCTCTGTCTCTCTCTCTCTCTCTCTAAAATACACACAAATCCATAAGAGTGAAAAGCTAAAAGCTTTGAAGTTTTTAACACATCAAAAAACCCAACTGGATCTAAGTTTCTAAAGCCTCTGATACTTTGTTGTTCAAGGAGCTCTTGTTGATGCCTGGGAATTTCTGGTTTGATCGGTATGGATTTTTTTTTTTTAATTTTTAATTTCTCAAAGACCCAGTTTTTGTTTTTTTCACTTTTTAAAGGTTTTTGGTTCTGGGTGTTGTTTATTTTTGTTAAAGTTTTGATCTTTGTTGTTGGGTTTGAGTTTGCTTTGTTGGGCTATTGGTTGGTATGGATCTATGGGTTTCTTTGTTTAGCTACTTTTTGTGATGGTTAAATTTTGTTTAGTTTATGATCATGTATTTTATGTTCGATTTACTTGCTTTGATTATCAATTTTTTTTTTTTTAAAATCTTTGATTACTTGTGGGTATTTATATAGTGCAAAAGATTTATGCTTATCAGCTTCCATTTTCTTTATTTTTTTAAGAGAAATTGCATTTTTGAGCCCATTTTATTGATCTCCAGATCTCTCTCTCTCTAAATTCCCATCTCCTACGCTGACTCAAAAAGGTGTCAAAATGTGAATACTTTGATTTTTTTTTTTTTTAGCTTGATGGGGTTTTATAGCTTTTTAGTGTTTGGTGTGGAAGTAGATAGGTTTTGACAAACCAGAACTTTGTGCATACTTTGATTTTGTTAAATATTTTGTGGGAATTTATAAGTTTATGTTAAGTAGTTGATGTGAAGTGCTAAAGAAGTCCTTGAATATATCTTTGGTTTTAGGTTTAGGTTGTGGAAGTAGGAGCATTTGTTTGATCTGCGGCTCATCTTTTGTATTGTTTGCTAATTTGATGGGTTCTAGGTCTCATTCTGTTTCTTTCTGTATATGTTTATGATTCATTTTGATTTTTATGTGAATTATGGAGGGTGGATGAAGGATATTTATCTTGTATAAAGCGCTGCACTATAGCTAAATTTGTTATTTCTTTATTTTTTATTTGAGCAGGTAAATGATTGGTCTCATCAAGGTGAATATTTAAGGAGATTAGGAAATATTTTATACTAATGGCTTCAGTGGGCGTAGCACCTGCTTCTGGTATGAGAGAACCTAGTAACCATAATGTCGGAGTTGATCGGTTGCCTGAGGAGATGAATGACATGAAAATTAGGGATGACAAAGTACGGAGTTGGTTTGGCATTTCTCTTTCTTATTATTTTCTTGTGTTCACTTGATTTGTGAAGTTTATCAACCAGTTATTCATAGGATTCACTGTTTTTGTAGGAAATGGAAGCCACAGTTGTTGATGGTAATGGTACAGAGACAGGTCATATAATTGTAACAACTATTGGTGGTAGAAATGGCCAGCCGAAGCAGGTATAGCTTTGTTTTACAAGTTATTCTCCACAATTTCTTTAATTGAGGACCTTATGTACGCTCTTTTGAATGAAAATGTCAAAATGAATCCTACATGCTCTACAAGTGTCTGACTAAAGCTGGTTTGGGACTACTGCAACTGTCAACAATTGTAAAATTTGTCCTTCTGGATATGTGTTTATCTTGATTTAAATGCAATGTATCATTTCATTACGTATATTTCTGATATGGCCTTCTGATATTTGCAGACAATAAGTTACATGGCCGAGCGTGTTGTTGGACATGGATCTTTTGGAGTCGTGTTCCAGGTGAGGATTTATAGCATTTAAATTATAACTAAGTTTGATGTCTGTTAATTTAGCCTCTTTTAGTTAGTATGATGCAAGCTGTTATATACTGGTTTACTATGTTTATGTAGGCAAAGTGCCTAGAGACAGGTGAAACTGTTGCTATAAAGAAGGTTCTTCAAGACAAGAGGTATAAGAACCGAGAGCTGCAAACCATGCGCCTTCTTGACCACCCAAATGTTGTCTCTTTGAAGCACTGTTTCTTCTCAACCACTGAAAAGGATGAACTTTACCTTAATTTGGTACTTGAGTATGTTCCTGAAACAGTGCATCGTGTAATCAAACACTACAACAAATTGAACCAAAGGATGCCACTGATATATGTGAAACTTTATACATACCAGGTATTGTTACTTGTTAAGAATTGGTTTCCTTCTGCTCTCACAATAAGTCATGTTTTGGACAATGTTTATATGTTCATGTGGTTAATTTGAAAATTTGTTTTGGAAACTGCTTATGTCTAATATTGCTTGAGCAAAGATATTTAAATGTTAAGTTAGTCTTAACTCGTTTAAGAGTATCGGACTGGTGTTCTACACCATGGACTGCAAGCCCTAGGCTGACCAATGTGTCTTGATGCATTAAAGACAGCCTCTAGACTTAAGCCTCGGAATCTTCACATGTATGGTTAATTATTTTAGATTTAGGTTGACATTCCATTCTTTTTCTTTGAAGGGGGGTGGGAGGTAGGGTTTATAGCTAGCTTTAACTTCATCAACATGTGTGGTTTTTATAGTTTTGCTGATTGTTTTTGTTCTTGCTTAGATTCTAATATATCTTTATGCTTTGCAGATCTTTAGGGCCTTATCATATATTCATCGCTGCATTGGAGTATGTCATCGGGACATTAAACCTCAAAATCTTTTGGTATGTCTGCTAAAAAATTTGCATGTCTATTTTAGATATTTAACTTGTGTTTTCTTTAAGCTGCACTGCCCTTGCCTTTGTAAGGATGACACAGGAAAAAAAAATGCAGGTTAACAACTTATTCTAACTAAAAGCTATTGCTCTTGTACAGGTGAATCCACATACCCACCAGGTTAAATTATGTGACTTTGGAAGTGCGAAAGTCTTGGTACGTTTTTATTTTCTTATTCATGTCCTTTTTCCTGAAGTTATTTTTGTCTTTGCTGTAATTGGAATGCTTAATATCCTTATTTTCTTTAATGTTGGACAGGTAAAAGGTGAGCCAAATATTTCTTACATCTGCTCTAGGTATTATCGAGCACCAGAGCTTATATTTGGAGCAACTGAGTATACTACAGCTATTGACATTTGGTCTGCTGGCTGTGTTCTTGCTGAGTTACTGCTTGGACAGGTAATTGATTATTCATATAAGCTCTGGTCAACTTCTGGATTTGTAATTTGTGCATTAAGATTAAAATGAACTTTTTGTTCTATCAGCCTTTGTTTCCTGGTGAGAGTGGAGTCGACCAGCTCGTGGAGATAATCAAGGTAAATATAATATTTTGTTATGTAATGGAACTTGGAAACCATAAAAAAAAAAAAAAAAAAAAAAAAAAATCGTGGGATTTTTTGTATAAAATTTGCTGGTTAGGAACTAGCTGATGAGACAAAATGAAGTCTTTTGAGTACAATTATTTCACTGGGCTGACCTAGCAGATGCTTTAGCTTTAAGCCTCTTAGATTGGGCAGTGGTTGGTTTGAATTATGGTCATGCATGTTTACATGGTATATGGGTATTTTTTACACTGCTGTATTTGATATGAATTTTTCTGTGTTGTAGGTTTTGGGCACTCCTACAAGGGAGGAAATCAAATGCATGAACCCTAACTATACAGAGTTCAAATTCCCTCAGATTAAAGCCCATCCATGGCACAAGGTATTCAAGATGGGAATCTTAAGGTCTCATTGTATATATTTTTATCACCAATCCTCCTACTAATATCTGCTCATTCCTCTTTTATTAGATATTCCACAAGCGTATGCCGCCAGAGGCTGTTGATCTGGTTTCAAGACTACTACAATACTCCCCTAACCTACGATGCTCAGCTGTGAGTAAATTAAAATCTCAGTTTTCCAATATCTTATTTTACCAATTTACCAGCAATCTTGCACTACTTCCTTGGGAACATCTTCACTAGGCTGTGTATGATATGATTCATCTGTTGATCATAGGAATCTTGTAGGTGAATATTGGTAATTGTTCACAATAGTTGTATGATGGTGGAGATTGCTTTTACAGCATGGATCAATCTGTTCCATTTTTGTTTGGGACGGGTTGGTTTGGAAAGGGCATGCAATGACAAAATTCTACCAAATATGTTTGACTATACAGGTGGTCCTACTTGGGTTGTATCATTTTCTAGATTCCCTCTTGGTAGAGTTGGTTCATTTCATTCGCCTAACACAATTTTAGACAGTATCACTTATAGGAGTCAAAGCTTGAGGAATTTTCCGTGAGACTGAGGGCCAGTGTGGCATGCACATTTTAAACTTGGGCTGCATCTCATCTTGATACCATGTCGCCACTTGATGTTGGTTAAGCATGAGTCACGTTTGTTTTTTTTTTGTTTGTTTCTTTTTTGGCTGGAAAAAGTGTGATGCACATTTGGTACTGTATATCAATTTGATTCAAATAAGCTTTAGCCATGATTCCCACTGACTTGGGTCGGCTCAATTGATCATTTTACAAGTTACTGGGATTGCTACACATTTTTCTTAATGTCTTCATGCTTCTCTTTTTTTGAGCTTTGTGTTTTCTAATCATGCTTCAATTGCAATGCAGCTGGATGCCTTGATCCACCCCTTTTTCGATGAGCTGCGTGATCCCAACAGTCGCTTGCCAAATGGACGGTTCCTTCCACCCCTATTCAACTTTAAATCTCATGGTATGATATCATTTTAAAACAATTTAAATTACCTTATAAACTGTTATTCCCATCCAAAAGCCTCACCTACTGTTTTTGTCAACTAGAATTGAAGGGGGTGCCAGTTGAGATTTTGGTGAAATTGATCCCAGAGCATGCAAGAAAGCAATGCCCCTTTCTTGGTTTGTGATTTGATGTAATGTAACAAACCCACGAGTGTTCTCTCCATATGGAGCCGTGTTCAATCTATTTATGCTATTTGTTCTCAGTTCTTCAATGTATCTTTTGTTCTATTATTACCGTGTTTTGTAAAAGCAGATTTAGAGATATGCTACCTATTTGCCCAAACCTCAATGGGTGTCTGATTACCTCGTTCTTGTATCACAGCCAGATTGTAACCTCACATAGAGAAGACAAACATCAGCATTATCTAAGTGTTTTATCTGTATTGCTATTTCTAGATGACAATATCAGCATATGTCCAGTAGTTTCTATCTGTCTTGGGATTTCAACGTTGGTCTAGGACTTGGGAAGTCATCTAATAGGAGACTGTAAAAGTCTTCTCACACCCTTTGTAAGTGTCTCGATGGTCTTGGTCTCTTAGCTTTTACAATTGGTTTAATGGTGTATTGAAGAAACCACCCTTGGTCTTGCATAAGCTTCATTGTTAGCAATTAAAATATTTATATCCCCATGAAGGGCCCTCATTGTGGTAGTTGGGTTGTCATTTTCAAAAAAAAAAAAAAAAAAAGAAACAATATAAGGATTTGCTGTTCAAATAATACAGGGTGGTCAAGAAAACAACTAGATTGATTGTTCTTTATTTTTTTAGGATAAACCGGACATTTCATACCACTTAAGTCGCTTTTGTTTTATGGTATTATTTGAAATATACGCTACGTCCTGTCCAATAATTGAATAGATGGTTGATTTTGTCAAACCAAAATCATCTTTGGTCCACATGTTTGCACTTGTTCTCACGTTTCAGGCTGTGAATGATTTGTGGTCCATCTCTGCCCCCCATATGTAAAAAAGAAACAAACACTAAACACAGGACCAAGCTTGGGTAAAGTAAAGGTTCCTTAATTGAATTGAATTTTATCGTTGTATTGACTAATGCAGTCAATTGGGGATTTTAAGGTGCAGTATAGAAATTTTACATTAATTTTATTCTAAACATATCTTTTTGATTATATCCACACATGTACTAGAGTTCATTTGAAACATGAGGGTGTGAAATTGGATTTCACAGGCATCAACATGGGTCCCACGTCATTTTCGTAGTTTGCCCTTAATTAATGATGAAGACTTTGTAGTGTGGTTAGAAAAGCACCCCCATTGTTGAAGCCTGCCCTTGAAATGGACAGGCCTCCTTCCTTGCTTTCCTTCTTTCACTAACCTAACGTTTGACAAAGAAAGAAAGGGAATTCCATGCAAGTTTGGTCCTGAAGTTCCTTGTCAAGTAACTTGGCTGTTTTTGCATATAATTGCTACCCTCCTTCAAATTGGCATTGTCTTCATGACCATTTCTCCCATCTTGTATAACCAAAACTTGCTATATTTATTGCCAAAAACAAGGACAATGAGCTTACTTTGATGAGAAAACAAGTTTACAAATGATGGGGATTTACTACTTAAGAATCATGATATTTCATATTTGAATATTGTGCTCTCTAATGAATAAATAATCTTTACAAGTGAAATCATACATCTATCATTACTAAAGTTTCTAGAAAGAGAGAATTCTCTCTTGTAGTAGTTACATGGACCGTCCCTTTCATTAAATGTGGAATTTATAAGTGTTAGAGGAACACTCCATATGACTTTTTTTTTTGGTAAATGGGATTAAAAACAAAGAAATTACACAAACAACTGAACAGTAGGACAACGCCTACTTACATACAACCCAGACAGATTATGGCTAAGAGCAGGAAGTAACTCCACTGGAGGACCACTAAAAATGCAGAAGTCTTCATTTTGATTCACACCTTTTCTTGTAAGGTAGTCAGCACATTTATTAGTTTCACAGTAGCAGTGGCTGAAACGAACTCCATATGACTATTACAAGAGATACATTCTTTTGGGAATGATTTGTTAATTAAAAAGTAAGGGAGTTAATCACAGGTATTTACCCTAAATGAGGATATTTTGGAAAATTTCCACTAAAAAAAAGAGTATTTACAATATATTGTAAATAATAAAAATCCTACAAATACAATCTCTCATATGCTAATTTAGATGACACAGTAAACATTGTAAATTAATCTTGAAGTAGATGCTAATTATTAAATTAATCAAAGGTGTACAAGACTTTCATAATTAAGCATAAATAGCTTGAATTTTAAAAATAAAATAAAATTGTGAGAGTAGCCCATCCCAAAGAAGTGACAAGACAATCATGATCTAGAAAACTTCTCATCTATTGCCACACCTACTTTATGTTTTATAATATGTCATACTAGTCACTAATTTGTGTTAATCTTGATTTATTTACAATAGTCATCATATCATAAATTTATGTTATACTTAGAAACATGGGGTACATTAATAATATACAAATTGTAGCAATTGAACTTGTATAATAATCTTCTAAAAAAATCCTGCATAATAAATTAAGTACTATCCAACAAAAATTGTAACTCTTTTGGGAATGAATGTTAAGTGAGCACAGTTTTTTAAAGATGTATATGAATGTTTTGCAAATGTAACTTTCATAGATTTTTGTATGAAGATTTAAAAAATTCTTTGTTTCTTCTTCTTTAATTGCACATTAGGATTCTAATCTCAAAAATCCCTAACCTCAATATATGAAATATTGGATTATTAAATGAAAAAATCAATTAAACAGAAATTAGAATATGAAAAACAAAAGAACTCATTATACAAAACTTTAAATAAAAATTAGAATATGAAAAACAAAAGAAATAAAAGTTACAAAGAGAAATTCACATACCTTGAGGACAAAGAGTTTTGTAGAAACAAAAGAGGTCTTTTTTGTAATATGGTTCTTTATGACAATCTTATTCTCGAATATCCTAATAACAGAGGGAGTGAGAAAGAATTCCTAAGTAGATTCAAAAAAGAATAACTAATTAATTAATTGAAAATAAATCCAAACAAAATAAAATTAGTAGAAATCTTAGTAAGAGTTAGATTCGGAAAAGAATTAATATTTTAATTAAAACTCCTTTCTTTGTGCTTAGATTTTGTCATATAAATGAAGAATTAAAAGAAAATGTGATCACTCCAAACCTTTTGTGTTTATATATTATAAAGTCAACAATAATAGGTTTATATTAGATTGAATAAACTCACTTCCAAAAAAAGAAAAAACGAAAAAGAAAAAGAAAAAGGTATTGTTTTAAACGGTTGTCGTTTCCAGTGTCCAGCAACAAAACGACATGACACACTTCCTAATGTAGGCGGAGAGTAGAGAGAGAGAGAGAGAGAGAGAGAGAATGCCGTTGGGGAAGTACTACTGCGACTACTGCGACAAGGAATTCCAAGACACCCCTTATGTTCGGAAACGCCATCTCCAAGGTCTCCAACACCTTAGAAACAAGGCTCTCTGGTTCGACTCCTTCCAATTCAAAGGTCTCTTCTTTTTCTTCTCCTTCCAATTCTCTCACCCTTTTTTTTTTTTTTTTTTACCAAGTTGCTTTTTCATTGCAGATGCTAACCAGGCTTACACTGAAGGATTTGGCAAAGGGGTGTGCAACCGCTTTGTCAAGACGGTACCTTTTTGAAAATCTCTCTCTAAATTGCAATTTCTTTGGTTACCCATGTCGTTCTATTGGATATTGGATAATGGGTTCATGGCAGAATTTGGATTAGCTTTTGTTTTTTCTTTGATTACCCAAGTTGTTTTATTGGATACTGGATAATGGGTTGAAGGCAGAATCCATATTAGCCTTTTGCTTTGATTACCCAAGTTGTGTTGTTGGATGTTGGATGATGGGTTTATGGAAGAATTTAGATTAGCTTTTACTTTTACTTTGATTACCCAAGTTTTTTTTGTTGCATATTGGAAAGTGTGTTGATGGAAGAATTTAGATTAGCTTTCTGGTAACTTGCTGTGATTTTAGTGGTTGAGCTTTTGCTAGCTCTGTGTAATTGTGTCTTGCTATTCATTGTACTGTTTGTACATGTATGAGGTAAAATAAAATCTGCTCATTTATCTTTAAAAAAATAAAGATTAGCTTTTGGGTTTTGTTTGATTACCCAATTTGTGTTTTTGGATATAGAATAATGGGTTGAAGGCAGAATCTTGATTAGCTTTTTATTTTTCTTTGATTACCCAAGTGGCCAAGTTATTTTGATGGATATTGGAATTGGAGACTGGATTTAGACCTGCTTTTGGGTTTTCTTTGATTACCCAAGTCATTTTGTTGGACATTAGACAATGGGTTGAGGGTAGAATTTAGATTATCTTTTGCTTTTTCTTTGAGTACCCAGGTTGTTTTATTGTATTTTGGATAATGGGTGGAAGACATGATTTATATTAATTTTTTTGTTTTCTTTAATTACCCAATCCAGTTTCATTGGATATTGAGTAATGGGTTGAAGGAAGAATTTAGATAGCTTTTTCTCTTTCTATAATTGTTTAATTAGTTTTATTGTGTCATAAATAATGGATTGGAGGAAAATTTTACTTTAGCCTTTTGTATTTTTTTTTACTGGTTAAGTAAGTTTAAGTTTATTTTGGCCTAACCTTTAGGTCGACCAGCACTTCTTGGTGTTTCCAAAGGAAATGTCCAGGGTTCGAATCCCTTCACATAAGATGTATCAAAAATGTTTAAGTTTATTTCTAAGTGCAAAATGGGTTGGAGGTAGAGTTTAACTTGGCTTTTGTTGTGGAAATTGAGCTTGTTGTCTTTGAGTACTGAAGTAATTTTATTACATACTGAGTAATGGGTAGGAGGAAATTTATGTTTGCGTTTGGTTTGGGAATTTTAATTCGGTTTTCTTTGATTGCCCAAGTAATGTTAGTTGATAATGAAAAATTGGGTGAAGATCTTGCATTGGCTTTATAGCTTTTGGAATAGAAATGATTTGGCCTTGAATTAACATGTTTTTTTTTGGCATGGTGGGAGTAAAGGGGTTTTGCCAGTATGGAGATTCTTGCAAATATGTTCATCCCAAGAACAACTTAGCAAATGTTAATACTCAAGGCATATCAGGTAAATTATGTCCCTAATATATATTATTCTCTTTAATTCTTTTTACTTATTTTTCAGGCTATTTTTCTTTTTAATTTTCTATTTATCTTATGAATTAAAATAAATCTGATTAATACTGTATCTTAAATTTGTTATAAAGCTCTTATTTCTATAAAAAAAAAAAGAAAAAAAGAAATGGGGTGCGGAAATATTCAAAACTGTATCTGGGTTAATAATGACATATATGTTAGATAACTGTTAACAATGATACTATTAGATAACTAACTTTATCAAACATCAGTGACAGGCTTTGTGGATAACAATCAGTCACCAATTATCCCTGGAAATCAGTCAGTTGGAGGCAGTTTTTCAGGTAAGGATACATTGTATGTGTGCTTAGACTTGAGCATTTGTTTGTCAATGGTTGCATTTGTTATAGTTTTTGGATTTTTATTTTTTTCTTATGTTATTGTTAGACTTAATGTGGTATGCAAACTATGCATAAGGCTTACTGCTGTTCAATCTTGAAGGAATGGGGCTTAATTTCTTTATTCCTTTTTTAGTAAATGTAGCATGTGGTCATCAGCTTATATTCTGTTACCTGTCATAGACATTTTTATATTTATTTTTGTAGCTTTATTTTCTACGTTTCAGGCTGCTTTTACTCCAAATACTTATGTTTCATCAATGTGATTCACAGGGGATGTAGTACGAGATAATATGGGAATGCCATTGGGAAATTTACCTCCATCTCTAAAGCCTCCTCCAGAGGGTGGATATCCTTCTCTTCCCTCTGTGGATTGGGGATAGGTCTGCTGCTTCATTTAGTCACCTTTTTGTGTGGTGCCAGTAATAGAGTTCCTTCTATATTTCCTATTACCTTTCCTTGACATACTTGATATGGTTATAATGTAAATTGAGATACGTGTGGATATAGGTTCATGCAGCTTCTGTATGTGATCGTTGAGTGGAAGATGTTGCTCATTTTTCCTCTATTAAGGAAAAAGAAAGGAAGTGTTTTTGATGTGGGAGGTGTAATAAAAATTTTATTTTAATTTACTTTTATTTCCTTTTGGAAATCAATTGTATTTTTATTGGTCAAATGTATTTTATTTTAGGCCTTAGTACTTAATTAATTTTATTAGTATAATTTTTAATTTCCTAGAGTCAAGGGTAGTTTTGTAATTCAATGATGGGGATTTCCCAAGTCAATTAAAATTAGAATTAGGCTTTTGTCCTAGTAGTTCATATAAGCATAATATTGTACTTCTATGGAGACAGTTTATAGCTTGATTGGTAAAAAATTCTCTTGAAATTCTTCCAATGATCTGGTGCCTACTCCACCCAACCAAGTGTTGACTCTTAGAGGTTCTTTCTTGCTTGGTGCTGAATCTAAGTCTAAGCAAGCCTATGTGTTGACTCCTAGTTACCTATCCTTTAGTTTATATTCTTCAATTTTGTTGTTGCATTGTTTTGGTTTTGTCCTGCATCAATGCTCCTTCAATCAGCATGTCACTTGTTGCTTGTTTGCTTTATATAAACTTTTTGAATCTAGTGGTTGCCTCTGACTTGGTTTAGGCTACTTTAACACCTTTGATAATAAAGTGTTTCTGGAATCTGCATATTGAATATTTTGCAATGCCAAGAAATACAATAATTTGGAAAGGAAAAAAGTGTAAAGCTGTACATGAATACATCGCAGTGCCCAACTTATAGGTACAAGTAGGAGGGATGTCATCAGTGTGATAATTCACGTTGCTTTAATTGTAATTGTAGCTGAATGCATTTTTTTAGTCTGGAGTCCTTTTGATTTAATCTAGTTCAGATTTACTCTATATATGCTTCTTTGTGCTGTTTGCTTGTTTTGCCTTGCTCCTTAAACACTTCCCATCTTTGCTTCTTGACGCCCATAACTCTATATGGGAGGGGGTGAATTGTGTCTCAGCACAGCAAAGAAGACAGAGGCAAGGCTGGCAAACAGCAAGCACATTGCCGACAAAATGAGTATGTCCAAACCTATCCTCTCATGGCTCAAGCTTCTTAAAGTTTCCAACCTATCCCACACATAAGAACCATCTTGCAATCGTGGACAATTGCACTGCGATCCACACCCCTCTGTATTACAGTAGAAACTGATTGAGGTCATCACATTCATTGCATACTGGAATGGGTTACTCCAATACATCCATTTGTAAAACTTGATGTCAGATAACAGAACAACCACACCTGAAGCTGACACCCACAGTGATGTCACAATTGACACGGCAAATGCAGCTAGTGTTGGCATTGGTGCTAGGAAAGTGATCATCATTCCAAAATAAGTTAGGCATAGTGTAAACAGGAAGAGCACTGTCCAGTACTTGATGAATTCTGAAGGGAATTGTATCCCAATACCTGCCATCCCATTCTCAATTCCTACAACTGCAAGTGTTGCCATGAGAAAGTAAGGAATCTTGCCCACTGCCCATGATTTTGGGTAAAATACTGGAAGATACGTTCTAGCCCATTTCTCTCGGAAATAGACCCAACTGTCTGTGCCAAACTGGGGAATGACATTGTTTGCTGAGATCACTCCTATGAGTATAACTTGCATGTATATATATAGTGTACGTGATGTAGCACCATATATATGTCCTTGTATTCGATCTGAAAGTAGAGGGAGCCCATCAGGAGACCAATCATCACACACCCAGTAAATCTAGCATATGTATATTGAACATTCCTCCATAAGAATCTTTGTGTTCTTAGTATTACCAAAATGGCTTGCCATGAATATGGAGCTGGATAAGTAGAAGATAGATAATTTCTTCTTATGTTCTTGATCGACTTCTTTATATTGCAAATTTCTTTGTTATTCATCTCACACAGAGAGCTGGCTTGGTAGATTTGTGAAAAATTCAGGGAAGGAGTGTCCCTCTTTTTGGTTCCTATGCCAAGAGCTCCCATGGTAAACCTAACTGGACCAAAGTATGCTCGATTTCCCTCTCGTGTTAGAATGAGTGCTAGGTCAAAGAATGATAGTGTGCGTGCATTAGGGTGTGTTAGAGTAGAAATAATGACCCGACCTGAATTTGACACCTGATAGAGAATGTTGAGGATGGCCATGGTTCCATTAGTATCAAAACCAGAAATTGGTTCTTCAAGAAGGAGAATACTTGGGTTGGCAGCCAGCTCAACTGCAATGGTTATCTTTTTGGCTATTTCAAATGTCTTTCCAGTGGCATTGCAAAGATGACCTACATGTTCATTGGAGTAGGGCAGTAGACCAAGTTGGTTGAGAACCAACTCAACATGAATGCAGTGGCTTGTGGCACTAATCTCTTGGCCAAGACGCAGTGCAGCACTGAATTGAAGGGATTCACGGATGGAGAGGTAAGGTTGGAGAGCATCAAGCTTCTCAACATAGCCTATTAGTCTGGAGAAGGTAGTGCCTATCCCCAAACCATTTGCCTGGAGGTTGCCACTGAGGCTGCCGCTTACTGGTATCCTTCCAGCCAGAGATTTGAGGAGTGTGACCTTACTTGTTTGATTACCACCTAACAAGGCTAGCATGGTGTGGGGTCTTGCATAGCCTGTTATATTGTTGAAAACTGCTGTGCCTTCTTTAGCTCCCTCTTCATACCTGATGCACCACTTAAGTGTGAAAAAATATCTCATGGGGATCAACCCTTTAATTTTATAAAGATCAACTGGGAATTTCCCCCCTATTTTTTTGTTTGGCGGGCTATTGTTATTACTTTTATTATTTCTTGTTGTAGACAATTTGTTTTAGGGAATTGTGACAGGTAATTATATAATTATTTTTTGGGTACAATTTGGAGATTGGGACACCTAAGGTTGGGTTAGGAGTAGGGAACAAACCTTGTGAATGATAAATCCTCGAAGAGTAGAGTTGCCTGCTTCACTGGAATGCCTAACCCGTGCTTCTCCAGGTCAATTCGAAACTCCTCAATCCATTTCTCAACTCCGCCATTGTCCTTCATTCCTTCTTGTTGTGAAATTAAATGTTGGCTATTGCTGTTGTATGACTAAAATTCTTTCTCTCTGTCTTCCTCATACTTTCTTATTATAGGGGTCTTTTTGAGACGGGGCAGAGACTGACTCATCCCCATGAACTCTATCTTCTTTAGCCCCAACACTGTTAACAAGTTGGCAATTCCTATCCATCCCATGAGAATAACATAAGGAAGCCATGGTATCTTAGCATCCTGTGAAAGCTCATAAAAGACCATGCAGGCTTTTCCAACTGTCATTGATGGGAATTGGTCAAACAAGCCACTTCCAGTAAGTTGGAATGTTGGATGGATAGATCACAAAGCCACTAAAGAGTAGGAAGACCGAGACAAGTAGTCCTGCATGAAGTACATGAAATTACACAGTGGGTTTCATACCTGATGTAAAAGTAGTGCTATCTCAAGCAGCATTCACTCAAAAAGAACTTTGAAATATTGACTGTTTTATTTATATATGAGATTGATGTGGTGATTATGATAATACATTTTTTTCCCAGGAGCATGGCAATTTTGAGAATTTTCTAAATGAATTTTAAGGATGCATCATTGTTTGCAATCTATGTATTTATGCAACTGGTATAAGAAACTGCAGTGAACATGCTCATGCTGTGGGACATCAGGTCCTTCCATTAGTGTTCAATTTTGGAGATTCAAAATCCAAACAATGCAGTGTTGATGCTTTTGGATTGCAAAAACCACCTTTTTGCAGGATGGGACTTATTTCAATTTCTTTCATTTCCATTGAGGTCCTAATAATAACTTGTGGAAGTCATCATTGTAAGTTAGGAAAACTGTTGTCAAAGAAGCAGAAGTACCTGCTATAGCATTCCCAACTTCTTGAATTGATGAGATAGCACTGATAAAGAAGAATACTGATGAGCCAAAGTATGCTACTATGAATAAGAGCATTAGATACTCAAAGAATGGTTCCCCATTTCCTGCCATTGATAGCCCTGCTAGAAAATAAACACACAGAGTATATGCGAGTGCCTGCAAGAATTATTATATGTCTGAGTTATTTGAAAGCTATAGATATTTCAATAGGGAAAAGTCATTGAGAAGATTACTTCTATGAGAGTCTGTGGGAGATTGACTATGGAATGAGTTGTGATATATGATGAAGTTCTGAAGAATCTCTGGGCCCTGTGCTTGTAAAATATTGGCCTTTGGAGCATGTAGAGAGGAAACTGTACAAGATTTAGGAGCATAATACTCATGGTGGATACAAACCCAAGGGCCCTTATGGAATTCATTTGCCGTTGGTCATATTGACCCCCAAGTTTGTAAAACAGTGTTCCTGCAAATATTCCCAGCACAATTGCTTGCAAAGTTTAAAAATGGGTTAGTTTTTACTATTCTTTGTTTCTCTTTTCTCTGTACCAAACGTGTAACATTTGACCTTGGTGGCAGCAATTCCAACAACTCATGCCACCAAACACCATGGTTCATGGAAGATTGGTGGAATTCTTTTTATTTATTTATTTATTTATAACTAAGTATGGGATACTTAATGAAATAAAGATCAGGGTTTTCCTTCCATGTTGGTTCTGTAGACGTGGCTTTTCTAGATATTCAATAACTTGAAATTTTGACATGTCAGATGATTTTTGTGATCTTCATGAGCAGGGAAAGCTGTGAAGATATGGTAGTATTAACCTGGAATAGCCTTAATTTGATTATAGCATGAAGCCTTTTGGTGATCTTGATTTGCCTGTAAGTCAAAGTCTTGGTTGCTTGCAATCATGTTTGTACAAAGGGCCTTTGGAACTGCTTCCACTGAGCTTGATACTCCTCCTAAATAACAGATAACCTCTGTAAGTACAAATCATGTAGTATATCTTTTGTTTCTCACATTGGTTTTAATGTCAGTATTTTTCATTACATTTGAAAACCAATAAGCTGATCATCTCATTAGTCCATTCTTGTTGGTAGGAAAAGCTTTTTATATACCTGTTCTTTACAGCGCTCAACTTGGAGGCGGATGTGACCTCTCGCCTGCTTCAACATAGCATATGCATGTGAGGCACGATTGTGTTTAATTATTTGGGATCCCACTGATAAGTATTGCATTCTTCATTGTTCATAGATATTGCTGTGATCACATCCCCGACTAGAACTCTTCCAGTGCTTTCAATCCCCCCTGAGTGCCCTACTTTGGTAGAGAGTTTGGACACCACTAGTTCTGAAATCATGTTAGCAATCATTAATTGTTGGAATAAGCTGCTTCAATCAAATTCTTGAATCAGTTCCAGCTGCATATATCGAGTTTACTTTGACAAGTTATTGATATTCTCATGGAATGATTTCTTTACCTGTCTCTCTTCTTGGCTGTTCATTGACTGTGCTATGGTATTTGGATGGCGTTTTAAGGGACAACCCAATCCCAGGCTCACTTTCCACTCAGTAGGTGTGCTTCGCATCATCTCCATTAACAATTCTCATTATATCTTTGTAGTGATCTGATGCTCTGTAGCACTCTACTAGCTCTTCTAGTGTTAAGGGTGTTGCTCCTGGTACAATGTACTGAGAACCGTCTCCAGCTGCAATATCTTCAAGAAACTCACTGGACTCCACATATGATGGTTTTATGTACCTGAATAATTAACAAGTGTTACTGCTTTCTAATGTATGTTGAACATAGTTACTCATAAAGAAGTGTATGCACATATTAGCTTGGCTATTTTGGCTGTGACTACTACCATGTTACTGTATCCTAACCCGAGTTTGGCAAAGTAAGGAATGGCATCTTGATGGGGGCCTGGGGGCCTTGGAACAAAACATGTCCATCAGCGAGCAATGTGATTCTATTGAAAAGATTGAACACTTTGTTAGGACATAGATGTTTTAACTTGTTTAAGAACATATGTCACTTACTTATGTAAATTGGCTAATCCTTTGACAAAACGCACTCTGCTTGTAATTGGGTAGTTCTAGGTGTTTTTAATACTTCAAGAAACAATGTTTCAAGGTCAAGTGTTGAAGTCATCAAGTCTGTCCAAGAGAAAGCAAGTTGAAGTGCACAGTTTTTAAAGCTCGACACCTCTCGACAGCTACCTCGACACCTGCTATCTGTCGAGATTTAAAAAGTCAAATTTCCAATCTGATTTTCTTGGGATCCGTGAATATGTTTTTGGGCCTTCTTTTCTTCTAACCCTAAACATATAAAAGGATTATTTTAAGAGCCGTTTTGGGTGACACAAGTTGCATTATCATTGAGCAATCTCTGTTTAAGCAAATTGTGATCAACAGACGAAGTTCTTGACCTAGTTCATCTTCCATTAAGAAGTTGCTGTGTATTTGCACCATAGGGTTTTGTAACCAAGCATCTTCCTGCTATTCATCATAAAGGATGATCTGAAGAACTTTGTAGCCAACCATTCTTCCTCAGTTGGTGTTCTGAAGTCGCGTACTTGGATCCGCGCATTGGTTAGTCACGTACTTGGGAGCCGTGCATCAAAGGTGGAGACTGTCACTACAGATCAAGTCCAATTGGGTATTGGGGTAAGGGTTCAACTGTAGGTTGGTAAGGTACTTGAGATTCCTTTACTTGTAACCGCTTGATTTGATAATAGTGGAGTTTCGGGAGTGGTGACCTGAAAATCACCCGGTGGGGTTTTTGCCATTAGGGTTTTCCCCATTCGTAAACAAATCATCGTGTTATTTATTTTCCGCTGCATATTTAGTTGATTGGTGATTTGTTTGTGCTTCCATAAAATTGCATGATTAATTGATTAATTAATTACTTGGCTAAATTAATTAATTAGGGTTAATCATTAGGGGTCATTCAGATTGTGACCTATTAAGTGGTATCAGAGCAGACACACTCTGATTAGGATTTAATCTTTGCTGTGTTTGATCCATTGACCCCTGTTTGTCATGGATAGAGGACAATCTTTGATTATACCTCTTTTATTTAATGACACTAACTATGCATACTGGAAAGTACGCATGAGAGTTTTTTTGCAGTCTTTAGATGAAAAGGTATGGCAAGCTGTAGAGATTGGCTGGACTAAGCCAACAGAAGATCCGGCCGATTGGGATGATACTAAGATCAAGACGGCAAACTTCAACAGCAGAACGTTAAATGCCCTATTTAGCGCAGTCACAAATGAGGAGTTCAAAAAGATATCCTCAACTGAAACTGCTAAGGAGGCTTGGATCATCCTCCAGACTACCTATGAAGGCACAAAGGCTGTCAAAGACTCAAAGCTTCAGAGGCTCACTACAAGCTTTGAAGAAATTAAGATGGAGGAGGATGAGTCATTTGATGAGTTCTATGCCAAGCTCAAGGACATAGTGAACTCAGCCTTCAATCTTGGAGAAACCATCCCAGAACCCAAGATTGTAAGGAAGGTACTCAGATCTCTACATGAGAGATTCCATGCCAAGATTACGGCGATAGAAGAATCAAAGGACATTGACAAGATTCCTTTGACTGAGCTGATAGGAAACTTGCAAACCTATGAGATAGGATTATCTAGGATTGGCAAGTCGAGTAAAGGTAAAAGCATGGCCTTGAAGGCAAAGAACAGTGATACAGATGAGTCTTCCGATGATGAAGATTCTAAGATGAAGTCCTACATCACTCGGCAGTTCAAGAAGTTTATGAAGAATGCCAATGGAAGGAGCTTCGACAAGGACCGGAGGCAGTTCAGTTCTTCACAGTCTAAAAGCCAAGACAAAGGGAAGAAGGATGCTAAGGATGGAAGTCAGTACACTGTTCCTGCAGGACCAAAATGCTTTGGATGTCATGGGTTCGGACACATGAAAAATGAGTGTCCTACATATCTCAAGAGTATTGGGAAAAGCAAGGCACTTGCTGCAACTTTAAGTGACACTGAGCCTGAAGATGATTCTGACAATGAGGATGACGAAATCTTAAATGCCTTTACCGCCACAGTCAATCCTACTGAAGGGATTGTTGAAAAAGTGGATGAAGAAGAAGAACTAGTGGAATCAAAATTTGAGAAAATGGATGAACAAGATGATATCCATTCAGCCTATGAGAAGCTTTATAAGCTCTCTGAAAAGCATGAGAAATTATACAGGCTGGCCACTAAGAAGCTCAGTGATGTGGAACTTGATCGTGAAGAGTTGTCCACAAAGTTTGATGAGGCGAATCAAACTATTGGAGCACTGAGATTTGAAAACACCTTTTTGGCCGAGAAGACCAAGAAACTTGAAGCAGAGCTGTTTCAAGTCAGAGCTCAACTAGAGAGGACTTCAAGTGCCAAGCTTGATGAGATGCTTAGCAATCAGAAATCTGCTTCGGATCGAACTGGTTTGGGGTATGGTATTTCTTTCTCAAATACTGCTTCTACTAGCAATACTGTTTTTGTTCCTCCTGCTAACAATACTAAAATTGAGAATACTGATGTTAAAACTGAATTAGCTAGTGAGAACTTAGACAAGGGTAAATCTATCTTAGGAGAACCCCCTAAGCAAGATAAGAAAGATGATAAAAACCCTAGGGCTAAGAAAGCTAACTCTCAAAAGTCTAAACAAAAGAAGCAGCATCTCTGTCATCATTGTGGAGCTACCGGTCATACTAGACCAAATTGCTATAAGTGGTTAGCCACTCAACAGAGCAATGGCGTGATAGCATCTGGAAACCTTAATCAACTTCAATCCTCTCTTGCTCCTCTTGGAGATCTTCTGAAAGCCTTCATGTTCCTTTCAAACTTGAACGGGTTAAATTCCTCCCCCCTCACCGCTGGTTCAAGGATTCAATCAAAAGAAAGGCTCTTCCAAGGTGTGGAAGAAAAAGGACTTTAAGTGATCTCATCACTTTCTTTTTCTTTTTGTTTTTCTGTGTTTTGCATTGCTTGAGTGTTTTGTTTTTCTGCTGAGTCAGTCTAGTTTTTGCATTATTATGTTTAACATGTTTTGTGTGTTTACTTTCAGTCTTGTTTATTTTGTTTTTGATTTAAAAAAAAATTTGAAAAATCAGAAAAATACAAAAACAGTGTGTGTTATGTGTACTTTGGTATTTGTGTACCTTGGATGGCCATTGAAACAAAGTTTCTAAACTTTGTATCTCTTGTAGCTTAGATGAGCATCTCTATGCACAACTAAGCAAGTGAGCTTTGTGGCTCTTGTTTGTGATGAGTAAGATTAGGTTATCTCTTAAAACTTAACACTTATATCACTCTTTTTGACGGATTGGACTAGAAATCCTAAGAGAAAGGCATAAATAACCATCTCACCACTGTTGCCCACCAATCATAATATGACACCTGTATGCTTCGGCATAGTAAAAGTGCAGTGTCAAAGACACCTGTATGCTTCGGCATAGCAAAAGTGCAGTGTCAAAGACATTCGTATGCTTCGGCATAGCAAAAGTGCGATGTCAAATGCTTAACATCTTGGGTATTTCTTTTCTCCTTTTTATGCCCATGTATGATATGCTAAATAAAATAAAAAGAAAATATGCAAAGAAAATAAAAAGCAAAAAGATTAAAAATGCTTTAAATATGGTTGCAAGCGTGTATTCTAGGAGATGTGGGAGTTATAGGATGTACCTCTAAGGTGATAGTCCCCATCAAACAGTTATGATTGTGTGTGAGTTAAAAGTTATTTTCTCATATCTCAGATCGTCATAACATGTATACACATATGCAATCTTGTGATGTTTTTCACACACAACATGCAATATTCTTTGCTACTTTTGATATATGTGCAGGTACAATGTGATTTGGCCATCACAAAGATTTTACATGTGCTAATGTATGCTCACTAAGCTGTCATAACTTGTTTTTGAAATATAAAATTGGTTAGACTTGTTTAGTGTGTGTGTGTGTTTTGCATGATCCATGTGCTTATTTTCTTGTTGAGAGATGTTTTTGAGAGGTTTATATGTTGAGTGGATCTTTGGTTGAGATGTGTGTGGATTGCATTCATGTCTGTGTTTTTCCTTTCTCAAGAAACTGGTTTTTACTGCTGGTTCGACACCTCCCTCGACACTTCCTCGATACCTGTCATCTGTCGAGCTTTTCAAGATGTTTCTTATCGCAATCTCGACACCTCTTCGACACCTGATGGATCGATCGAGAAAGTCTCTGTCCCCTCGATAGATTATCGACACCTGATGGATCGATCGAGATTCACTTATGCTGTTTGAGTCTTCTTTCTCGACACTTGTCTCGATACCTTGTGGATCGATCGATATTTCTTCTGTCTTCTCGACAGCTTCTCGATACCTTGTCGATCGATCGAGATTCTTGAATCTGCATTTTGCCTTGTTCCTCGATACCTCTCGATACCTTCATCTGTCGAAGGCATTTTTTCCTCGATACCTCCCTCGACAGCTTCCTCGATACCTCTCGACACCTCAGCTGTCGAGAATTACTGAGGTGCCTATTTAAGTGCAGATCGCGATTTTTCACTCATTTCTCTCGACCTCTCTCGATCTGTCAGTGGCTTTTCATCTTCCCAACTTGGTTTTCTCACTCAAATCTTCAACCCCACTTGGATCTTGCTCATTTCTTGCTTCAATCTCTTGGTAAGATCACTTTTCCCTTCCTTTTTCATGCATTTCATGTTTGAAAACCTAGTTTTTGGGATTTTTCATAAAAATTGGGGTTTTTCAAAATTGTTGAGTTTTTCTTGAAATTTTGGGTTGGGTTTGTACTTAAATGATTTCAAAATGTCATACATTGCATTTCATTTGCATTATAACAATATTTACATGCATTTAGATGTGTGCTTTATGGTTGTGTGCTGCTAGGATTGGATTGGGCTGAGCCCATGATGTTTTTTCTTTTGCATGTCACATGCTCATGCATTCCCATGCATACGTACTTGTTGTTCAACATATTTGATATATTTGAACTGTGTTGGGACTTTTCTGATTGTCTTCCTCTCTATCTTTTTCTCATTCTTTTTACGTGAGTCGTGTCTATGGCACCCAAACGTAAATCTACTCCTGCTCAGAACCCTCTGCGTTCTGGAGCCTCTACTTCTTCTGATTCTGCTCCCTTTAACCTTCGGTTCCGTAATGGAGATGCCCATAAGGCATTTTCAGAGAACTTTTCTAGACGAGGTGTTCATTCGGAACGCCAAGTCATTCTGGCGGACTTCGTCGATATTGACCTTCCCTCTGTCATTCACAGTAGGGGATGGGGGTCACTGTGTGACATCCCGGTCACTTGCCCTCTCGTGCTGATACAGGAGTTCTACTCCAACATGCACGGGATTGATCTTTCAGTACCTCATTTTGTTACTCGCGTTCGAGGTATGCGCATTCCTGTCACACCGCAACTTGTTGCGGATGTGCTCAGGGTACCTAGGATAGAGTTTCCTGATTACCCCTCTTGTGAGCGTCTGAGGACTGTGTCCAAAGATGAGCTCATTTCTGCTTTTTGTGAGCGCCTTACTGATTGGGGTGAGCATCAGTTCACATCATGTAGGCCTTTTGCTAAAGGTCCTAGATTCATTAACATGGTGATGACTTTTGTTCTCCATCCTCTTTCTCACTATAACTCTATCACAGAGCCTCGTGCTCGATTTTTGCTTTCTTTGCTTAAGCATCTTACCATAGACTTCCCTTCTCACTTCATCCGGTCTATCATAGAGGTCTATCTTGACTCGGCGTCCCGTGATAAGCTCATCTTTCCTTCTGCTATCACGCGGATTCTACGCCATTTTTCCGTCCCCTTTCCTGTGTCTGACCACTTCACACACATCTCTGCCATAGATGCCGCTACCGTAAAACGTAGTGAGGCGCAGTTCAGGTCGAGACAACCAGGTGCCACTCCTCCCTCCTGTTCAGCGCCATCCAGATCCGCTCCATCTACATCTGCTTCTTCTTCCTCTTCGAGCGATGTATCCCTTGGTGATATTATGGCGCAGCTGCAGCACATGGACACTCGCCTTGATACACTCTCTGCTGAGTTGTATCAGGTGAATGTTCGTGTGGGTCGTATTGCACGACGGCAGGCGATCATGGGTGGATTTGCTCCAGAGGCTACTCCTTCACCATCTACTCCAGTAGCGTCAGATTCTGAGGATGATGAGGATGATGAGGATGATGATGGAGATGCTAGCTCTGCCGATGAGATGTTTACATGCCACTCTACCCTTTGTCACTCGTGACAAAAAGGGGGAGTAGTTTTGGGCTATGAGAGTAGTCATCTTAGGGGAAGAGTTAGTATAGGACATTTTTGATAGGGGGAGTGTTGTCATATTTTTGAGGGATGTAGTGAGGCTATATGTATTTATTTCTTATCTCTTAGATACATTGGTCTTGTATATGAGGTCCTTTGACCATTTTTACATACATTGTACTTATCTTATCTTTTATATATGTTGATGTATGTTTCTTTCACCTCTCTCTTCATGTGTTGTTTCTTTTCTATCTTTATACACATGTTCTTTATACTTGTATGCAATCTAATTATTTCTGTTTCACACAAGATGCCTTGATGAGTTTTGTTTAAAGTGTTTCAGAAATACAGGTTGTCAAAGTCTACTTATCATAAGCTCTCTTCTTGCAAAGTTTTTCAAGAGTTTGTGTTAGGATAGATTTTATTGTATTCAACAAGTGAATATGAGTTGAGTGATTTATGACTTTTCTCATATGCTCATTTGTTTGTTGTGGTTTTGTCACGGATTGCCAAAGGGGGAGATTGTTAGGACATAGATGTTTTAACTTGTTTAAGAACATATGTCACTTAGTTATGTAAATTGGCTAATGTTTTGACAAAACGCACTCTGCTTGTAATTGGGTAGTTCTAGGTGTTTTTAATACTTCAAGAAACAATGTTTCAAGGTCAAGTGTTGAAGTCATCAAGTCTGTCCAAGAGAAAGCAAGTTGAAGTGCACAGTTTTTAAAGCTCGACACCTCTCGACAGCTACCTCGACACCTGCTATCTGTCGAGATTTAAAAAGTCAGATTTCCAATCTGATTTTCTTGGGATCCGTGAATATGTTTTTGGGCCTTCTTTTCTTCTAACCCTAAACATATAAAAAGATTATTTTAAGAGCCGTTTTGGATGACACAAGTTGCATTATCATTGAGCAATCTCTGTTTAAGCAAATTGTGATCAACAGACGAAGTTCTTGACCTAGTTCATCTTCCATCAAGAAGTTGCTGTGTATTTGCACCATAGGGTTTTGTAACCAAGCATCTTCCTGCTATTCATCATAAAGGATGATCTAAAGAACTTTGCAGCCAACCATTCTTCCTCAGTTGGTGTTCTGAAGTCGTGTACTTGGATCCGCGCATTGGTTTGTCACGTACTTGGGAGCCGTGCATCAAAGGTGGAGACTGTCACTACAGATCAAGTCCAATTGGGTATTGGGGTAAGGGTTCAACTGTAGGTTGGTAAGGTACTTGAGATTCCTTTACTTGTAACCGCTTGATTTGATAATATTGGAGTTTCGGGAGTGGTGACCTGAAAATCACCCGGTGAGGTTTTTGCCATTAGGGTTTTCCCCATTCGTAAACAAATCACCGTGTTATTTATTTTCCGCTGCATATTTAGTTGATTGGTGATTTGTTTGTGCTTCCATAAAATTGCATGATTAATTGATTAATTAATTACTTGGCTAAATTAATTAATTAGGGTTAATCACAAGGGGTCATTCAGATTGTGACCTATCACACTTCCTGAGAGAGTTGTGTCAGTGACATGATTGCTGAAGATTGCTGAATCCTGCTAATAGTTCTTATGGTGTCAACCAGGTCATACGTAGCTGCTAGATCACACCCAGAAAATGGTTGGTCATAAATCATAACAAAATATGTTCCAAGTGCTAACTCAGCCGTAGTGAGCTTTTGGAGATCAACATCGGATATTGCCTCTCCAGTGAACTTGTTTTCTATATGTTTCAAACTTAAGATGTCTAAACAAAAATGGATCTTGTCCCTCTACTAGTGCATGGGCAAAGAACTTTCTCATCTGAGGAATGAAGTTCTCTAGCCGAAGCCCCTGAGTGCAGTCCCTAGCAAACTCAAGCGTCTCTCGAACTGTTAAAAATGGGATATGTCTGCAATTTTACAAGTAAGAGAAAGTGAATATGCCAACAAGTAATCTTTAATTTGATTATTGTGTAGTTAGTAAATTTGTGTGCACATAAGTATGGATCTATGTTAATACATTTATATGTCGGATGATGCTTATTTGAAAACTATGAAGTCAAATGACCACTTTGTGTGTTCATTCATGGTTGCTTTGATAAGTTATTTAATTTGTCCGATTTAATTAAATTTTGATTAATACTGGTGTTTGAATGCCCATATGGTATGATAAATGTATACATGTTCCAAATTTTGGTCATTGTGTGCTTACATATTAAGCAGGTTGCTAATATATGCAATGAGTCTACTGAGACGAATGTCAGAGGCATATTTGTTGTTGTACATGATTGCACCTTCCACTATTGAGTTCTTATTTCCACTGGCTCTCCCTGCCAGAATTTCTAGGAGAGTACTCTTGCCACTGCCTGTAAGATTTAATTAATGGATAAGTTCAGTAGCAGCGAAATCTCTAATCATGTAAGGGCTATTGTACTGCAGGTGAATGAAGAAAGATGTATTTATTGTAGCATAAAAAAGTCAAGCATATATGTGTTAGAAATTATATCGAATAGTCCAATTGTGAAATCTTAGAATTCAATTACTATACAAGTAATCTGTTTTTGGCATTTTGGGATAAGCCTAATGGAAATTATGAATATGAACGCATATAAAATACATACATATGAAAATAAATCTTAATTTATAGGGCTACTTGTTTGTAGATAGAAAATTTCAGGATGCAGTTTCAAAGAGTTTTAGGTTGCAGGGATTTCTTTCTCTGATATAGTGCTGCTAACTTAGTGTAATTCCTAAGAGATGAGAGCATGATTTTCTTTTTGACATTACTGGTGCAACTTGTTTTTTCATTGAGAAAGACTAATCTAAAGCTTAAATTTTAATCTGGGTACTTAATAAAGAGGATTTCTCACTTTTTTCTTTCATTAAGTGCAAAAGAATTTCATCTGACATGGCTTCATCCTTTATGAAGTTCTTGAGCACAACTTGCAATTGATCTCAACATTTTACAAATTAGTGTCTTGCTCAGTATATAGCTTTAGTTCCAATTCTTTTTATTTGTGCTTAGGAGTAATATATGTTCTGGCCAATAGATATTAATTATTAAATTTTAGATTGTATTTATGTTTCCACCTGGGGGCCCTAGTAGGAGGGTCATGGATCCAGGCATGATATACCCATCCACCCCCTTCAGAATTTGCAACCATGTTGAATT
Source organism: Quercus variabilis (assembly GCA_030445155.1). Classification (NCBI taxonomy): domain Eukaryota; kingdom Viridiplantae; phylum Streptophyta; class Magnoliopsida; order Fagales; family Fagaceae; genus Quercus; species Quercus variabilis. The sequence continues at coordinate 2,553,257 of CP129447.1, forward strand.
CTTTCTTTGAAGAAGAGTCTTTAGGGGCCCAACAAAACAACCCACCAATTTGTTTCCAAATGTTTCGTATCCATAGTTGGGTATGTCAAACTTCCTTCTGTACTTTATGTCTGAAATGCGGACTACCTGCAAAATTTTCCAATCCATTGAAGTTGCATAATAACTGGGCCTTTAGATGTGTCAGGTTTAGAGTTTATTGGCACCAAGGGATAGCATAGTCTACAGACAAAGTCTAGCATTCAATAATTATCTCATGTATTGGATATATGCATGCTTCCTTTTACAATGTGTGAATTTTGCAATTGTCACACAGTGAGAAGAAAGATGCATATATATGATATATGCGATACGTTCTCCTCAGCATTGGTTGCTTGAATTATAAACATATGGGCTGTTAAATGATAGAAGAACCTAAACTCCACAAAAGTTATATGTTGGATGAGTTTCAAATATATGATCTTTCAACTAAAATCACTTGGGTGTGTTTGGTTTACATAATCTGAACAAGATTCTTACCTTTTTAGGAAGTTAATGAGAGTATCATGTTTTGTTTGCTAATTATGTTATGCATTCGAGAACCATTGATATATGCAATAGACAAAAATAATAATAATAATAATAATAATAAATAAATAAATAAATATCCCTACAGTATAGTTGATATGGCACTATGCACAAATAAAAGCAAGCCCACCTAATATAAAATTTGACCTTTTCACATGACTCTTTTAGTTTATGTCAAATTTTTGCATTAACTGGTTTATTTTTATTGGTGTGGGATATTATGTCAGCTTTATTTTGAGAGTACATAATAATTACTCATCAGCCATCAGAGACCACTATAACAAAACCATTGGTGTATATCATCATTTTAGCATTTCTTCCTTTTTCTTTTTCGAAAATCCCATCTAAACTCTCAAGAGTTTATCCCCAACTATCGAATTATCCCTTCTCCTTTAAAAAAGAAAACTATCAATATATATATATATATACCATAAAGGGGAAAGGGGACGCATAGCTGAAGGGAAGAGGTGGAAGCACAGTATAATATATGTTGAAAGTAATGTAAGCAAAGTAATGTAAGCACAATAATAAGGCGGTAGAACCAGCCAAGCAGTATATATCAAAATAATTCAGAGTAAATGAAAGCAATTTAGAATTGTTTGGTATGGCGGTAATCCGTTCAAGGTGGCGGTAGCAACAAGTAGTATAATGAATATAAAACTGAAAATACTTGTTATTGAAAATAGGATAAACACTTATAGTAGTAGTGAATACAAGATCTCAACAGTAGAGATTAACAATTACAAAGTTTGAACTAGTCCTAGTTACAAGGTTTGTAGGGATAGTAGGAACAAGGTAGTAGTAGTAGAAACAAAGAATTCTCTCAAAGAAGACTTCTAAGAAAACTCTCTAAGGAGTTCTAAAGAAAGTTCTAAGAAAAAATTTTGATTTTAACTTAAGGGACAACCCCCCTTAAATAGGCAAAATTCAGAGTGAATAGTGTCATGAATAGTAACAGGTGAACAATGATGGATGAACAGTAACAAGTAAATAGTGACAGATGAATAGTGAAAAAGTGAGTCTTTCTTTCTTTTTTACTCCAATTTTTGGGGAAGCATGAGGGAATGCGTAGAGTTCAGAGGCCTTCTGCTCAAAGGTCTAGGCCTAGGTCACATCATCATTGTCCTTAAAGGAAACCAAACATGCACCATATTGAGAATCTTCAGAAGCATGCATTAGAATAGTGGTGTAGAAGCTTTTGGCATGGGCAAAATATCTGACACAACATTTTTTGAACATTGTAACATTTTTGGCCGTTGTGTAGGCTAGACAAATAGAGAAATCAATCATCAGTCAATCAGTAAGATCAGGAGTATCTTAACCAAACAGTTCCTGATTGTAGGAGTAGCAAGGGAGAGTAACTTCATTAGTAAAAACAAGAATTTCAAAATAGCAGTGCTTTAACAGTAATCCAAGGTGGCCACAAATTTAATCAGTCGAAGAAGCATCAGATGGATAGCCATCAAATGGGTCCCATGGAGGATCATCATTACATTTATGCTTATGGTAAATAGCATACTGATTGCAAGATCCGCAATATAGAAGTGGCTCAAACTCTGGGGTTTTCCCTGGAGTGATAAAACTTCTTGGATCACAATGATCTGCAATGTGCATATGAGTGATGGCAGGAGCATAAGATCTGGGGCCAAAAACAAAAATTCTATTTGTACTTCCCATGAAATGATAATGTTTCCATAGGATTTGAATGACTTCAAGAATTTGATTATTGAAATAGTTTCTCCAACATTCAGCAAGGGCGTAGGGGTTTTGGAAGGATAAGTGAGTGTACCTGGTGGGTGTACCCATTAATGAGAACAAGATGTTTTGATGGTTGGACATCCATCCAGTTACCTCTTTCCCATTTTGGCAGGGTGCTCCAGCATCTGATGGAAACAAAGGGACTTTCAAAATTTTTAATAGCATTTTGAATGATTTGTGGAAGCTGGCTGGCTTGGTCAAGACTTGTTAATTTTATGAGTTTGATAAAGCCATACTCAAACATTTGGGAAAGCCAGCTGGGGCTTTTACCGGCATCCTCTGAATCATCACCATAATTGTTAGCAACATCTGAATCATCTGAAACTAAATAATCACCATAATTGACTAGAAGGCCAGGAAACAGATGTTTCTTCTTTTCATATACTTTGGGACTGGTCCCAAGGTGTTTTCTCCAATCAGCTTGTTGAAGGATATCACCAATATCATCTGAATTAGCAGGATTAGAAATAGCAGTTGTAACAAGTGTTTTGAAATATTCGAACCATAGGTCAAAAGACCTAAACATTACCTTGCTTTTCAGAATACGAGATTCTATATCTGTTGGCAAGTTAGCAACAACACTTCTTAACTGAGATTGGGTCTTAAGACTCAATCTAGCATAGTTAGTGCCCATTGTAGTCATTTTATCCGTTGAATGGATATCCTCTTTGCCAAAGAGTTGACTAATGTAGGGATTAATTGTAATATCCGGATAGTTAACAAGATGGCTTCTAAAAGCCTCATTTTGTGGAGCAAGGTTATTTTCTGAAACAAGGTCAACATAATGGCTCCTATAAGCCTCATTTTGAGCAGTAAGGTTAACAAGGTGAATTTTGAGTGCTTGAAGGGTTTGTTGAAATAGGTTATGGTGGTTTCTGGTAAAAGAAGCTTGAAGGTTATCAAAAATAAATTTAATAGAATTTGGAAGTTTTGAATAGGTTCTATTGTGGAATTGTAGTATTTTAGATAAAACTTCCTGCAAAGCAATTATCATATCACTACTAGAATGTGTCATCGTTGCCGGTACAAATTCCTGAAACTGGGTTTACCCCAGAAGATGCGCCTTCATGCATTTTAAAAGGTTGTCCCACTGGGAGCCTTTTGTTTTGAGAATAGTCCTGTGCAGGATCTTTTCCCTTGTTTTTCTTCTCTGTCGAGGGAGTCATAATAATCCACTTACTAGTGGTATAAATATAAATATTATTATTATCTCACTTATTAGTGGTATTTATCCACGCATCATTGCTTGATTCTCGCAAAGAATCATTGAGAATATTAGGGTGATTGGTAATAGTTGACAATTTGGCATTACTAGTATTACCTGTGAAATATTGGCACAAACTCATCCTTGGTTCATGAACAAATATATTAGTAAGAAAATCATAAGACAGATCTAAAGCATCATTAATATCAATTTCAAGTTTTGAAGCAAATTTGAATTTTACTTTCTGTCCAAAAGGATCAGTAGTAATTCCATCATGTTCAACAAGAAATGGATACAAAGCATTTATAAATGGCAAACCAAGAATCACTTTATCAGTCATGTTTTTGACTAGAACAGAAGGAATCTTGAAACAGAAATTATCATGGCAAATATGAGCATTGTTCAATTCATATCGAATCTTCATTTAGGAACCATTAGCAGAAACCAATCTTTCAATTGATTTTTCAAAATATTTTGAAGGAATCAATTCTTCCTGAATACAATTCTTATCCGCACCAGAATCAATCATAGCAATAACAGTGAAATGATAACCATGAGAAATAACAATTTTCACTTTTGTGAACCATTTTGGAGGAAGTATGTTATTAACAAGAGCAAGTTGAGAATCATCAATATTACCTTTATCAAAAAGAAGAGCCTGTTGACTGGATTCATCTCTATCTATGCGCTCATCTTGTTCATTATCAGACTTATTTCAATCAATATTTTTATCAATTTTTAACATTAACATTTCTTGTTTAAGATTATGGTTATCACTTTTCATATTTTTAAATTCATTTTTTAATTCACTTATCTCTTGTTTAACAATATTAATTTCATGTTGAAGATCATTAACAGTTAAATCTTTGGGTTTCTTTTTATTAAATCTTTCCAAAGTTTCTTCAAAACTTATGGTTGATTTAAGTTTTTTACTAGTTTCTTCTTTTAACAAGTTTTTCTTAAACTTATCCAAATATTCTTTCTGTAAATCAGGGTTTTCAACTTGACCTATCAATTTAATCAACAAATTTTCATTTTCTTCACCTTTAGTGAGAGTATTAGCAGATTTAACAACATTGCAACAGGAATCTCTACAACCAATTTTAATATTAGGAGAATCAGAAGATTCATCAGTAGAATGATAGCAAGAATCAGTTGAAGAAAAAAAATCATCTTCCAAAGAATCAGACGAATTGTTTGATTCAAGGATTCTGAATAATTCTTCTTGATCATTATCACCACTGTTTAACATGTTAAACTTATTTTTTAACTTACCAAGTTTTTGTTTACAATCTTTACTGAAATGACCAGGTTTTTCACCGTTGAAACATTTACCTTTACTTGATTTTTGGTTAACATATCTTTTAGAAACATTTTTCTTTTTAGCATAAAAATTATTAAAATTAGTTTTGTGTTTTTTGTAACTTTTGTGGCTTTTATCATGTTTTTTACCCTTTTGCTGGGAAGGAGCAATTGGGGGCAAACCATATTGTTCACAAAAATTACCCATTTCATATTTAGCTTTTCTTTTATTTTTTAATTGGTGTTTTAACAATTTTTCATCATTGCACATATTAATTTCGAGTTTTTTAATAGTGCTTAAAATATCACCATAAGTAAAATTATCATAATCAATGGAATCATTTTTACCAATTAATTTTTGTTTTACCTTATGAGCAAAGATAGGAGACAGACTGTCAATAAACTTTTCTTTCCAATAAGACTTGAAACAGTCTTTCCATAGCATTACTTTGGAAAGGAAAATATCTTGATACCATCTGTAATCAAACATAGTAGGACATCTCAAATTGTTTAGCAAATCAGAAATTCGAGATGAAACATTATATGGAGTACCAAAAAAATGTTTGATAATAGTATAAATCAAGATATTAACACCATCAAGAACACCTTGACCAATACGATCATCAAAAATAGGCAAACCTTCATCATTCTTTTTAACAGCATGTTTAATAGAGTCTCTGGATTCTTCTGTGAGATATGAATCCCACCATCCACGAAGAGTACCAGAAAAACCAGTAGCAAGTAAATCAACAATTTCAGGTTGGTCAAAATCATGGTTATTTTGGTAAGCAATTCCAACCATAGACATGTGACCCATTTTATTAATAATTTCTTGTTCAGAAAACCCATCAATATTCCATTCATAAATCTTATTAGCAGAAACAGAAAACTGAGTTTGAAAAGGTCTTTCTTCAAACTGAATATCAGGAGGAGTAGGTTTTGAATACCAATTTTTTTGTAAGAAACATGGGTTTGGAATTTCTAACAAATCTTTTAATTTCAGGGAAATCATTATCAAAACCCTTTTTAGCAGAAACAAAAGAAACAGTATCAGAATCTGTATTTTCATCAGAAACAATTTCTTTTTCATTTCTTGAAATAGTTCGAGCAGCATGAGTACTTGGAGAAGTACCCTCAGTTTTAACTTTTAAATCAGCAAGTATTTTTTCAACAGTTTCAAGAATTTTAGATTGAGAAGTTATGAACTTAAATTTGTTATCATGACTGGGTAAATTGATCAAAGGTTCCTCAGTCTTGATAGAAACAGGTTTTTGAACAGAAGCAGATTTTTCAACAGAAACAGTTTTTTCAACAATTTTTTCTTCAATATGGTCAAGTTGTTGACCAATGACATGCAAAGACTCATTAGCAAAATTTTTTTGTTCAATAAGGCTAACAATAGGAGTTTGATCATCAGCAATTTTGAAAGGAGAAGCTTTAACATCAATGTTGCCAGTAGTTATCAAAACAGTCTCAAGAGGTGGATGACTAGACCTAACAATGGTTTTGTCATTTTTGACAAAATTTGATTTCTTGATCACATTCAAATGGTTTTTTGAAACTTCATCTTTTGAAACATATATAATAATTTTCAAGAAAATTAAAGAACAAAATATGTTTTCTCAATTGATGCATTTCTTCTTTCCATTTTCTTTTAACACGATCTTTTTCAGACTGAGCAAAATTGTTTTGGAAATATTTCCTTTTAGGTCTATTTTTTGAAAGCATAAATTCATTGTATAATGAAACCATATCAATTTCAAAGTTTTCATCTAAAATAGTCAAAACTCTTAATTGGTTAACAGGATTTTTAATAGGAGGAAAATCAGAATCAGATGGACAAACAGATTTAGCGTCATCTTCTTCCTTATTAGCAGATCTGCCATATGGAGAAGAGGGTTCAGCTTTAGCAGAATAGAAAACAGCGCTGATTTGAGATTTATCACTTGAAACACCTTTTAATTTTAGATCAGTAGGTTTTTCAAAACTCTTTTGCGAAAAATCATTGAGATCTTGATCTCTTTTTGAAATACTTTCAGATCCAGCAAAGGAATGTTGAGTATTTTGAAAACTTATTTTAATAGTACCATCAAAATATTGTTGAATATTTGTGAGATCTAGCTCATCAAAAACAGGTTTAGCAACAGGGGATTCTTGTTCTAACAACCATTCAGTGGGAAGCTTGACATCGTGCCATTGAATAATTTTTGGAACTTGAACTTTAGCATTAGGATTTGAACATTGAATTAACATAGTTTTACCAGAAGGTTCTCTATTATTCAAACAACCAGGATTTAACTGAGTACCCAACAATCTGTAATAAATGCGGTAAATCAAAGCAAAAGGTTTGCTACCTTCGTCCATGGTATAACCAGATGAAGCAATATTCAAAGTCAAAGCTTTAACAATATTAGGATCATCCAAAGCAAGAGTAAGATCAGGATAACAATTGAAATAAACAGGACCATCATACAAGGAAGCAGTAATCATACCAAGAATGCTATCTTTAAAGTGCTTAAATCTAGCATCTCGCAAACACATGAGAACATAAGCATTGATACCCTTTCGAGTGAGTGGTTTAATAGCAACTTGAACCATACCAATATGCAAATAACTTTGTTTTTTAGCAATGAAATCATTAATATTTCTTTTAGAAAACAAGCAACATTTTTCATGGGTTTTTGAAATAGAAAATATTTGTTCAACAGTTCTCACTTTGTAAACGGGATAAAAAGTAGTTTTAGCCCAATTGGTTTTGTAAATAGTTTTAGTATCAACTTTAGGAATGTTCCATTTCCGAAAATCAGGAAGTTCACTTTCTTCAACAGTGTGATCTTCTTCATTTACAATATCAGGAGGACAAACAGTCCTGGAGCTGATAGAGGAATTGGATCTCCACAACTTATCTATACTATCCTAGGTTCAACACTCAGTTATTATGTTTTTCTCACAACCATTGCATTTCGTAACACATACCCTAAGCAACCCTATACCACACACATGCCCTACACGCCTCTCTTGGCTCAAACGGGCCTTACAATTAGGTTCTGGGAATTCTCTGTTGCTCTTGTCTTTAACCTTAATATAGTTTACTTATTCTTAAATAAAAAAAAAAGAAAAAAAAAAAAAAGAACTCTCAAGAGTATATCCTATGTTTTTATTTATTTTTTATTTTTTATTACAAATAATAGGGGTATCATACATCATACATTTTTATGTATCTAGTCTTTCTGCCGGACTAGGCTTAAAAGTCTTGTAAGCCCATGACAATGATAGCTAATCAGTCGAATAATGGTCAATGTTAATATCAGTTTCACTAAACTTTAGTTTAATCCATAATCAAATGCAAACAAAGTTAAAACACAATGTATGACATAGGAACTATCTCAATCAGAAACTAAAAAAAAATTGCTCCGGCCAGGACAAGTCAAATCAAGAATTTCTTATTATATGTTGTGGGAATTACTTCATGTTAATATTAGGCAAAAGTATTTTTTGAGATAGTCAACCAACTTAATGAAAATAATTCAACATTAAAAATTCTGCTTTTGCCTTAGTCAAAGTAAAATATGATATAAACCCATGTGGTGACTTAGTCACATAGGCAGTCATAATCACCTTCCTTATTATTCAGTGACATAAATTATTTAGCTCTTTCTTAGCTTATATATATATCAAAACAAGTGTAATTCAATCCAATTCAATTCAATTAAACTGGTCTGATTTTCGGGCTTTGAAAATTTTCATTTTTTCATATTGTAAGTTACACGTGTATTCGGTGGATCTTTAATCCATAGCTAACTCTCCGGTCTCGAAAATCCTTCAAATAATTGGGTTGTTTATGTCATTGCATTTCACTATTTTATTTCATCCAAAGGCTACACTTTATGCGCGCATTTTAATTAACTTTTTGTGAAAAGTTAATTTGTTGAGCTATACATAAGCAACTAAGTTCATGAAAAAAAAAAAAAAAAAGCTAATCCAAATAGTTGCGTAATTGATCCACGTTATTTTATTTTCTTCTTCTTTTTATTTATTTATTATTTACTCCATGTTATTTCATCTTTTGATAATCTTTTTTTTTTTTTTTTTTTTTTTTTGTTTCTTAAACTCAAATAAATACTACATAAAACGTTTTTTTTTTTTTTTTGGGAAAAAAAAAATACACACACACCCAAAGCAAGAGATATGGACCAAGAAAAATGAAAAATAAAATAAAATAATTCAACAAATAGATCAAACTAACACATGTTATGAACCTTTTGAGAAGTAACAGTTGTACAAAAGCTGTTATGATTTGTATATATGGTTAATGGAATTGAACATCTCTTAACAAAGTCAACTTTTTACCTTTTTTTCCTAAATCCTTGCAATTAATTTTGTTGGACCTCTTAAAAAAGATGTACTAATATTTTATCTTAAAGGGGATGTGATTGCATTGCTAGAAATATCTTTCACTACAAAAAAAAGAGTCAAAACGCGGCTATAGCTCTTGAAAACATGGCTAAAAAAAAACGCGGCTATAGCCCGTGTTTTTTTGTAGTATTTGTCCTAGCCAATAAAAAAGTTAAACTAACAATTTTTATAATGCAGACTCCACCAATTTTTTGCTGTTCTTAAAATGTTGAAAACATCATGAAAAGAAGTTAGTTTAAAATTTCCAGACATTATTTTATGGGCAATAACACAAGTACGAGTGAGTCTTAAATTCATTCTCTCTCTTTCCATTCCATTATTATTACAGACCAAGAAAAGTGCCATTTTAAAAAATAGATTTATAGAAATTCAGTGTCATTTGAACCATAGCTCATTGACTTAACTTTCGTTTATGAATGCCAAAAATGACCGACTCAATCTTGCATAGTACACTACATAACATAATTCTAGCATACAAAACTTTTCATAACTCTTTTTTTATATGGATTAATAATGACATGACCTGTAGTGATTAGTTATAATAAAAATAGTATTCACGATGAGGGTTCATATAAAAGTGACTTTACTCAAATCATAACTTGAGTAAGTAGTGAAAAAAATGGTAAAACTTAGTTTTGCTCCCCTAGAGACATAATAATAGTTAAACTAGCTGCTGAGGTATTGGAGGTGTGATTCTTGCCATGTCACGTAGATAAGTAACAAAACCATCCCTCAGCATGTACTCCATTCCCAAGAGCTCCTCACTCTTCTTTTCAACCCATCAACTTCCTCTTCTTTTATCACTTCAATCTCAGTACTCTCTATTTCCACTCCCTTGCCAGCCTCGACTTGCAAACCATGCCTTTTCAAGCTCTTGTACATCCTCAGTGCAACATGCCTAGCTGTCTCTGGTGATGCATTCTCTATCTTATATTGAATTATGGGTGATAGCCCACCTGAGATTTCAGGAATCTTGGCTCCAATTGTTGGTGTCATAGTGCCTGTAACTGGCAATGTTATCACCGCATCACTTTTGGTAGAAGATTCACTATAAACTGAAGATGGTCCAGGAGATTGCATGTTGCTAAGCTCAATATCATCACGAACCCACCATACGAAGTCTGAAGAACTCGTACGATTGTTTGTCATTTTGTTTTGAAAAGTATAGGCAACTCAGTTTAGAGAATTTGTAGGAGAGAAGGAAGCTTGTCGGGGATTAAGACTTAAGAGATGGTATTAAGGTTTATATCAAGTACCATGTTGATTTCCTAGATATAAAAAGAGCATGTTGGTTTTATTAAATTGTTTAGTATTTAACTAATTAGATTGAGAGAGAAAGGAAGAAAAGTAAACAAGAAGTAGGTCAGTTGTGAAAGTCGGCTAGTGAAATGCCACATGGAGGATGGAAGTTATAATAAGGACAAGGAGATGTGGATAGAACAACAAACTGTTCATGTATTACGGTTATTAATTATGCACTACTTCCTTTGTTATCTCACTAGTGTAATCAATATGTTAACATATAAAGAATACTAAATAGATGCCTTCTCTAGTTTAGATCAATCTAATCAATAGACAATAGGTAGCTAGTTCAAGGAACTTTGTATTATATGCTTTTTGAAATACTTTATTCTCGAGAATCAGCCTCTCAAAAAATAATTAGGAATTACCAATCATCTCTCTTAGATCCCATAGAAGTGAGAGTTTTATGCACAAAATACGACCTTTCTGAAATCCTTTAGTTGTACGTTGTAACATACTACTATTCTGCAGCCAAATATTTGAAAGAGCCAAGTGAGCTACCCATATAAAATGCTAATGTTCAAGAATGATACTGGTCAGCAATTAGCTCCCACTCATGATGAATTTTCATATTTTGCACTAGGGTTCATGTGTAATCATCCATTCTCTAGCTTGTCTATAGCAAAGTGGACCAGAAAAATGAAGCTGGTTAACACATTCAAATATGCCATTTGGGTTTCATCATAGTTATGGTTAAAATACTCCTAGGTGCATGGCATAAAGATACTTTTTTATAGGCTGTTATCTTGAATGTGATCATTAAAAAAATTTTGTGCTAAGATTAATTAATATAGATGTACAAGTTACAAGATAATTTCTTAAAAGTTCTGAGGCCAGCAATGTTGCAGTTAGGGGATTTGGCTATTATTACCAGGTCATGTAACAAATTTGTCAGCTGCTGATTTTTCTAATTGCCTGGTTCACCTTACCCTAGAAATTGAAGGAAAGAAGAAGAAGAAGAGGAAAAACTCGTGAGGATTTAAATTGGCAGACTGAGTTGACTGTGTTCCTGTCTACTAAATTTCTAATAAAAAGTAGGCCAGGTTCTTCAAAACCAAGGTACACCCTTTGGCCCTTGCAAGAACTTACAACAGGCATGCACTACATATGCCTTTAGTTTGTTAATAAGAGAATAGAATTTCTTTCAATGATGATTTTGATAGCTCTCCATTAGTAAGAAGAACCCTTTCTTTAGCAAGACTAACAAGTCTTGTTTTACATGGAAGTTTATTATTGTTGATTATGTTATGTTATCCAAAACATTGAACAATAGATATTATTTTTATTATGCATCTTGCAATTTTGATGCGAATTCAGTGATGTCATGAGAATGAGAAAGAGAAAGAGCCTCTTTTTGTATTCATTACAATGTTGGCCACTCTCTGGTTGGTTGTAAATGAAGAAATTGTTATTCTAAACTAAAACTATGTTGTCTGTTGGTCTTTCTCAGATTCAGCACTCTATCAGATAGGAAATTTATTGATGATGAAATAGAAGTTTCTTTCAAGAAATGGTGTTGCCTTGTGTCTATGTTACTTAAAATTTGATTATGATCTCTTTCTTGTTCAGTTGTTCATTCTAAAGAACCCGTTGTCCCAAATTGCAAGCTTTGGCTCTGGCTTAGTCAATTAGGCCATTGCCTTACAAGAGCAAAACCCCAAATTTTAGTTTGAATGTTAGTTTTATTGAAACAATTATTAAATTAAATCTGCAGTTTGCTTGGATAGGGCCGTCTATTAGGCTAAGCCAATTAGGCCATCACTAAGGGTCTATTTGGTTAGAGGGTGAAAAAGTGATAGGATAGAAAATAGAGAGAGAATAGAAAAGTTTTTAGTTTTCTCTCATGGTGTTTGGTTTAGGAGTAGAAAAGTGGAGGGATAAAAAAATGTAATTTGTTTAAATTTACTTTCATGCCTCTACTAAAAAAAAGTAACAAATTAGGGAAAAAAAACTAGATGAACCAAAAAAATAAAAACGAAATAGATGAAACACAACCAAAAAATTATATATATATATATATACACCTAATGAAAAGTATAGAAAAGGACAAAAAGCTAAAATCCTTTTAGTAAGCTCGGGGAGAAAATAGTCTGACCTCATAGTCCTTCCTTAAATCTCTCCAACCAAACATTCAAAAAATCCATTTTCTCTCCACATTTCTCTCATTTTTTTTTCCATCCTTCCTAAAATCCTTCCAACCAAATAGATCCTAAAACCACATATGATATGGGTCAATATAAATTCAACCTAATTGAAATTCTAAAACGTTTTTTTTTTTTTTTTTTTTATAAAAAATTTGTTAGAAGTGTGCTAAATCACCATGAATGATCAATTTTTCATAACAATTCAAGACTTCAATTTTTTATAAACAAGTCTCCTACATTATACATAGCCATACGCTAAACAAACTCTCTCTCAACACGAAAATTAACATTGGAAATTAGATTTTAGCTCTTCTCACATTACCCAAGGTAAATTATAAGTATTTTCTAAAATAATAATAAATTTTAATCTTTTTGATTTGGATGTTGAGTGGCATTTTTTAAATACCAAATATTTTTTTTACTATTATTTTATTAACCATGTTAGTATCTACCATGCAAACTATGCATCCTATGTGCCCCATAAACAATTTTATTTAGTAAGATGACGGCTGTGATTAATTGAAAACGATTTTCAAAAATTAGGGGCCAAATAGGGGAGTTTAAATTTTTTGTCCCACTTTTCTTGCTCCACCTTATACTCCACCAATAAAAACTTGCCACATGTTCACCTAATTAATTAATTACTACCATTAATTAATAATGGTAGTATTAATAAGTCAATAATGGTAGTATTTAATTAGTTAGGTGAACATATGATAAGTTTTTATTGGTAGAGTATAGAGTGGAGTAAGAAAAGTAGGACAGAAGATTTGGACTCCAAATAGGGTCCCAAAAAATTGAAAGTCAAAGTAAAAAATGACAAAAAATACAAGAACCAAAAAGATATTTTGTTCAAATGTTCCTATAACGTTCATAAAAAAAAAAAAAAAAGTTCCTATTTAACTTTTTCATCGTGGTCGACACTACACTATGCTATGACCAGTACTACAACTTTGGGCATGTTTGGTAGGTTGTAATAGACATTGTAATGTAATAGTTATTCCTATGGTTTAGTTATTCTTTAGCTTGGTTATATTTTTATTACAAGGAATAATCATTCCTTATAAATAGCTATTCTTCAAAATGAAGAATAATTATTCCTCTTTAAAAGGTTGTATTAGCTATTCCTTAGTAAGTGCAGTAATTTCAAAACTTAATATATTTCAAAATAAACAAACTTTCCATATACATCTAACAATTATAAAAATTAAAAATCATAAAAAATAACATATATCTCTCTTAAATTTAAAAATAACAATTGATGTAATTGTATGAATAAGATATTTCTTAAAATGAATATTAAGTTTCATTCTAATGTTATAACTCACAACTAAACTAATGAATATGTTTAGTTATTATATTACAACACACTTTATTACTAGTAATAAAGATTACAATTCATGTCGTAATTTTCATTCAGTGTACTAAACGTACCCTTTATAAAGTTGATAACTTTGTAAACAAGCGGGGAAATTCACTTTACTTTGTGCCTTGTGGGTGGGTCAAAGAGAATATAATAAATCAGTGTGAACGTATAACGTAGGGCCTGGACTTTATTGATGAGAGGTGGCTATGCTTTTGAGATTACATAGTGGATTCCAGTGTGAACTGATAGACTTCATTGATTGACCAGAGCGGACCCTGCTTTTGAATTTGCTATTTGGTTTCTCCTGAATTTCATCAACCAGTTCATTATCTACCTACTCTTTCTCACAGACTCTTCCTTCTCTTCTTGTGATATCCAGCAAATTTCCCATTTCCAATCTATGGCTCGTGCTTTACTTTCTGCTATTGTGGTGCAGCTTGGTCCTTTCATTTCTTCAGAGTTCACCTTGACTGCAACTGTTAAACAAGAAGTCCAAAAACTTGAAACCAAATTCCGTACCATCCAGGCAGTGCTCAACGATGCTGAGAAGAGGCAGCTGAAGGAGGAAGCTGTGAAGCTTTGGTTAGATAAGCTCAAACGCGTATCCTACGAGATGGACGACGTGTTGGATGAGTGGAATACTGCCATGATCAAAGAAGAGATTGAGAAACAACAAAAAGAAGATGAAAACGCTGAAACTAGCACTACTAAGAAGAGGAAGGTATGGTCCCTCATCTCAGTTCCTAATCTTTTTCAGCATCGTGATATTGCTCATAAAATAAAAGAACTTAACGAAAAATTAGATGAGATTAACAAAGAGAGGGAGGGGTACGGGTTTGAATTGAGTAGGGCCATTGAAGAAGTAGTTGAGAGACCAAAAACTACTTCTTATGTTGATGTGTCTGATATTCTTGGTCGTGATAAGGTTAAGGATGATCTAGTGAGCATCATATTGGGCAAGGGTACTGAAAAAGAAAAATGCCTCCATGTCATCTCTTTGGTGGGCATGGGCGGTATGGGAAAAACGACTCTTGCCCAACTAGTCTTTAATCATCATGAGGTGAAAGATCATTTTGAAAAAAGAATTTGGGTTTGTGTTTCTGAGCCTTTTGATCAATGTAGGGTTGCCAAAGCAATCATTGAAGCTCTTGCAGGTGATGACCCCAAAATTACTGAATTGCAGAGTCTATTAGAAAAAATTTGTGAATTAATTGGGGGAAAGAAATGTTTTTTTGTCTTTGATGATGTGTGGACTGAAGACTATGCAATGTGGAAGCCGTTTAGAGATGCACTCAAAAGTTGTGGTTCTCAAAGTAGTAGAATTCTAGTCACTACACGTAAAGACAAAGTTGCAAAGATGATGGAAAGTGCAAATACGATCAAGTTGGAGGAATTGTCTGAGGAAGATTGTTGGTTGGTGTTTAGTAAAATAGCATTTGTAGATGAGGATCCAAAGCAATGTGAGCAACTAGAAGATGTTGGCAGGAAAATATCAAAGAAGTGCAAAGGCTTGCCCCTTGCTGCAAAGACTCTAGGGAGTCTCATGCACTTCAAGAAAAGTAGAGAAGAATGGAAGAACGTTTTGGATAGCAATTTGTGGGAATTAGAAGATGTTGAAAGAGGTCTTTTTGCGCCGTTGTTACTTAGTTATTATGATTTGCCCTCACCATTGAAACGGTGTTTCTCATATTGTGCTGTCTTTCCGAAAGATCATGACTTTAATGTTCATGTGTTGGTACATATGTGGACAACACATGGATTTGTTGAGTCAAAGGGAAATATGGTGGTAGAAATCATGGCAAGAGAATACTTTGAAAATTTAGTCATTCGCTCTTTCTTCCAAAAAGATATTGACGGGTGGTACAAAATGCATGATATAGTGCATGACTTTGCACAATCGATTACTAAGAATGAATGCTTTATAATCAATAGTGACATAGAGTCGGAATCAAATTATAATAATGCTCACCATTTAAGCTTAGAAATTCCAAAAGAATCCCAATTTCCTATGTCCATTGATAGTGCCAAAAATCTACGCACCCTCTTCTTTTTTGATCAAAGTGGTTATAACATATCCAATTTATTCCAGAATTTTAGACTTCTACGGGTATTAACTTTGAATTCCACTATGGAACTTCCGCATACAGTGGAAAATTTAATACATTTAAGGTATCTCGATTTGCTTCAGTGCAATGAGGTATTGCCTGAAACTATCTATAATCTATGCAATTTACAATATTTGAAGATTACCCAGGCTTCTTATTCTGTGTTGACAATATTACCTCAAGGGATAGGTAAATTAATTAACTTAAGACATCTTATTGGATATAATTTAGTGGTTCCAAGAGGGATTGGAAGATTGATTTCTCTTAGAACATTAGAATGTTTCAGTGTAAGTGATAAGGATAGCGAAGAATGTAAACTCGGAGAATTAAAAAATTTGAACCACTTGCAAGGGAGTTTTCAAATATTTGGGTTGGGAAACGTGGTAGATGTAAGTGAGGCCGAGAATGCACAACTTAAGAAGAAGATACACCTTCGTGAAATGATACTATCTTTTAGGAAAGGGAAGGATAGAGGATGGCAGGACGAATCTGTTAGATATGCCGTTGACCCCAATGATAGAAGAATGGAGAGGGATGTCTTAGTTTTAAATGCCTTAGAGCCACCTCAAGACTTGAAGCTGTTAGACATTTATTGGTACCAGGGCACCACAATGTCTCCTAGTTGGTTGATGTCCTTGACCAAATTGAAAAGTGTTTCTATCGTTTCGGCCACAAATTTAATGAGTTTGCCTCCTTTGGGGAAGTTTCCGTTCCTCGAATCATTAACTATATGGAATGTGTGTAGTTTGAAAAAAGTGGGTGTTGAGTTTTTGGGAATAGAATTTGAAAACAAGAAAGAAGACATAATATTCCCAAATTTGAAATATCTCACTTTTGAGCGGTTGGAGGAGTGGGAAGAATGGATTGGGATTGGAGGAAAAGATGATGCAGACTGTATTACTATAATGCCACGTCTTCAACTGTTGGTAATTCACGGCTGCGGAAAGTTAAAGTCACTGCCGGACTTCTTGCGTACAATTCCATTGAATAAATTGGAGATCGCTGGCTGTCCAATTATCAAGGAACGTTGCCAAAGAGAGACAGGAGAGGACTGGCGCACCATTTCTCACATCCCAATCATCGATCTTTTTGGTAACTCATTCTGCTTCTTCTTCTCCTTACGCTTCATTTATTTTGCAAACAAATATTATCAATTAAATATTCTCATTTTTCTGGAAAAAATTCCCACTGAAAATAAATTACCCACAACCTAGATTGATGAATTTAACATATTCTCATAATTTTGAGTTAGCGTAGTTTATTGTTGTTGCTTAGATTCAGTTAGCTAGTGATGTATTCAAAACTGCTTGATGGGTACAATAAATATTCAGAAATGATTTAAAAAATAAAAGGTTGGACTTTCAGATGGAATAATCAAATGAATGTGTCTCCAGATTTTCACTCATTTGCATTTAAATGTAAACAACTCAAAATCAAATGCCTACCTCTTTCTATTTCATTTGCGGATTAATATTTATATGGGTCTTGCTCATTTTTTAGTAGGTTTAGATGAAATCGTAAAAACTGCGCATGAGCAAAGTTTATCCCCGGATTATTATCGGCCTGATTCGGCATTGCAAGTGTGAACCAGTACAAATATCAATTATATGGGTAACTTCTTCCTACTTCTTTCTTCCTCTTCTGCTGCTTTTGTCATTTGACTAAAATATCAATTAATTGTTTTCATTACTCTCCAAAAAATCCCACCAAAGAAATTACTAGCAACTTTCATAGAGTAATTTATCAAATTTTGGTCACACTCACAACAGAACTGTCACCAGTGGTTCAATCTAGGAGGCCCACTATTTGCAACATTACCAGAATGTGTTAATGTATGGAAGATTTTTTATTTATTTTAAAGAACCCAGACTGAATGGTACTGAAACTTTACTAGTGGATTTTTATTATTGGCATATGGCCTTGTTAAATAACATTTCTATTTTACTTAATTTTGAGTAGGATTTTTCTTGTGTCTAAACTTAATACAATCCTCGCATCTCATTTTAATTTTCTTTTCTAAGTGATACAGAAAATGCTGTCCATTTTTAAAGAACTGTGCAATTTTCACCAGTAGAACATAATTATAAATTTGTCAAAAAAAAAAAAAAATTGCCAAGCTTTCTTTTCTTTTCATTTTTTTTTTATTTTTATTTTTTTTATTTTTTTATTTTTTTATGGCAAGGTATATCCAAATATTATTTATTATCTTTTGTAACGAGATGATTTTTCTTACTGTTTTGTCCATCTATAATAACCTCATGCTAGATATTTAATTTTGTTGGCCTCATTTAAACCATACATCAAATTCTATTATGTAGGGAAGTATATTTTGTGCTTGAGCAAAATTTCACGCATGGAATCACTTTTGAGAAAGACCTACAGAAGAAATGCGTTCATTTTATTGTGGCAGTAAAGCTTGCATATCATATGACACATGAAAGGTTAGGTAGGTACTTGACAATCTACAACTTATGCAACCTTCTATCCTTAATCTTCAGGCTTTGATGTTTCAACTTTAAAATATGATTCTGGATGCACACAGATTTCTTGTCTTAGTGATGTGTTTCTTATCAATGAAGATGAGGAAGAGTGGGATGTTACCACCAAGGGTATAGGGCACAATTTGATAAATTCTTGCTATTTTGAAAAGGACACCTTAAGAAGTGAAGAGGAGAAGATAGGACCAGTCCAAACTTCCTTGATCTAGGCACATAAATGTTGCTTCTTGTATAGGTAACTCTCTCCTTTCTATCTCTTTTTGATTTTTAATTTGTTGCTGCATTTGTTTTTTGTTCCATGGTCAATCATTTGTTTTTTCAACCTAATAATACCCTAGGAATATTTTGCTCTCCTTCAGTCTAGGAACAATACCCTAGGAATATTTAACAAAAATTGTGATTTTGAAAACACTAATTCAAAATTTGAACTAAAATCGTGTTTTCAAAACACGATTTCAAATAAAATGTGTGTGGAATTTGAAATAACTAGTGTGTACCAAGACTTTTCCTTTTGACTAAACCAATTCTAATTTCCAATGTCACAATTTCCTTTACTTTGTCCATCCCAACTGGTTTCGAATGAAGGAGGGGACCCCTTCCATCCATGCAACCATAATTGTAGTGAAAACTTTGACTAAACCAAATAAGAGAGTCTAACTACACAAACAATTTGACAAGAAGTTTCACGTATGTTGAGGTGTTTGGTCTGTAATTTGAATGTCATAAAGTGATGATAATGGTGATTCTAGATGAAAATGATGTTGCCATCAATTATATCCTGCTGAGTGCTAAAAAATTGTAAAATTTATTGTGTAGCATTGCACTGCCACATAAACCTGCCATTTTTTCTTTGCAACTCACAATCTAATACATAACACAGTTGTGGCAAAGTGCATGTGAAAGTGTGCAGTGAAATATATACTGGCTTCTTTCTCCATCCCAACACGTAAAACGGTGTTCAAAGCACATGCATTTCTGTCTTCATCCCTTCCATCCATGAAGTAGCTCTCCCTCAGTCAGACTTGATGGGCTCCAACTGAATTACTATGACTGGCATGCACCTGGGCTCCGTTGCTCAGTTTTTCTTCACGCAAAAGCTCTCAACCACAGAGCTCTCTTAACGTAAAAGATCGTTAAAACGAATTTGATTCTCAACTGAAATCCACCAATCATGCTCATACGTCGCTATATCTATAAATACTCTTACCCCCTCAAACACTCTTCAGTCTCCAAACACTTGAACTAATTTTGCTCATGATTTCTCTCTAAATAGGTGAGTTTCAGTTTATATATATATATATGCTAAAAGCCAACTTTGTATTGAGGTTCTGTGTTGAGATTTCAACCCTGCTTCATTCAGGCACTGAGCCTCACTCGCTGTCACTCAGATGGTGCTGTTTCCTTCTCTGCAATCTGCATATTGAAGCTTTTGTTAGCTTATTTCATTTGTGTTTTTAGCAGTTGCTCTGTTTTTACGGTAGTATTTCACATGTTTTAGGCTGGATGCTCTTGTTGTTGCATGGGTTTTTGTATTCTTCTTGATTTGTTTAATGAAAGTTACTGATTCATCAAAAAAGTTATTCACAATCTCTTTCATTTATTTTGTGTTTCTTATTGACTAACTTGTATGTATTATTTTATTCATACATGCTAAAGTTTACATTGTTCCATATTTAGCCAAATGCCTTCAAACCACACTTATGGAAAGGGGAACAAGCTCTAAATCCATGAAAAGACATACTTAGCTAAGGCACATGAATTCATGCATTATTGAAAATCCTTCTGGTTTTGTTATTAGTATACCTATAAGCTGAGATTTTTTTTCTTTAAGCCTATTGGTTGATTTTGAGATAAAAAACTCACTTGCTTTTTGGCTTGATAATGAGAAGATTGATGGAACTCTTATGGCACCAGATGGATTTGAAGCATGGTTGCCAAAAACTAGTATGCAAGAGAGTCTGATCTTCATAAGTATCAGGTGATGTTATTGCACAGGGTTGGTCATATAAATGGCAGATGAGAGAAATGGTGGAATATTCATGGCAGGCATGACAAAGTGAACCTTTTTATTTATTTCTAATCATACCTCATTAATGTTGACATCCTATATTAATGGAATAAATCTTGATGATGCTTTAAGATGTAAACAAAAGTAGCTAGAAATTTAATTTGGAAGTTAAACTCTGCAGAAGTTCTTCCATTGAAGTTTTTAACTTATGCTGGCCATCAGTTTTGCTTCTAGTTCTGGTTTGAAAGTAAGGGAAGTTGAGTTAGATCAGCCCCAGGTTTCATTTTGGATTCGGTCATTTTCAAAATGTCCTTTTAGAATTGGTTAGCGTAAAATCACTTGTTGATAATCCCAACACGGATGAAATTCACTTGGAAGAGAGAAATAATGTGAAAATATACAATTCATTCATATCCACTGGCATATTATTCCACAAGCTCTCAAATCCTAGTTCTTGTCTTCCCTATGTATTTCCTATTCTAAAAATGTCTTACTGTTTGGGTTTAAACCTTTGATACAGGTGATGATTGTATTGGAATACAATGTGGATATAAGTTTGTTGGTCTAAGCTACTGCATAGCATCCCTTTTTGTGTGGAGTTCTGATTGTTTAAGGAGAACAAGGAATCTATACAGGTACCGCTTCACCTACATCATCCATACATACCTTTTAACTAATTTTTGAGATTTGAGACAAAAAACTACCGAAAGTTCAAGTTTTGGTTTAAAAAGATTGAAACAAAATGTCATCTTCCTTTGTAGCATAGTCAAATTAAGGTAATTGGCTTGTACTACAGACCCTACTCTGTTAACAGAGAATTTGTTCTATATATATAGACAAATATCTTCAAATCCATATTCTCATAAGGAAAAGGCATACTCAGTTAAGGCCAAGCTAAAGCATGAATTTCTCTAGGGTAATTAGTATTGTGTTTATCATTATCATTTTAGCTTTCTTAATCCTTTCATTTAGGGTAAATTTCCTAGGTCCACATAACAGAAACATTTGTATGCATTATTAAGAAAATCAAAACCATGTTCCCTTCCACATGTGGCTTTAACCTCAAGTAAAAGAGGTATTTCTACTTCTACTATTACCAATACGGTTTTCAATGTACTTTCCGTTGCTGCTGTTGGGGATGATGTTATTGGTGACTCCAAAGCGTTCAAGAATACAGCCTGCAATGCTTCTTGTTCCACCCAAATATTTTTTGGGTACAGCGCACAATTTTCAAGGGGTCTTGTGTATCCCATCTCATCTTTCAGGTTGTGTTATCAGTATGGTTATAAGGTAAGATTTTTTTCTTTAAGCCTGTTGATTGTTTTAATGATGAAAAACTCACTTGCTTTTGGGCTTGATAATAAGAAGACTATTGTAACTCTTATGGCACCAGATGGACTTGAAGCATGGTCACCAAAAACTAGTAAGCAAGAGTGGCTGGTCTTCATAAGTATCAAGGAGAATGTCATTGCTAGGGGTTGGTCTTATATACAGCAGAGAAGAGAAATGGTGGAATCTTCATGGCAGGCCTGATAAAGTAGGCCATTTTAATTTCTAATATTACCTCATTAATGTTGACATTTCTATATGAATGGAATAAACATAGACGATGTTTTAAGACACAAACAAAAGTAGCTAGAGATTATTTTTGGAAGTTAAGCTCTTTAGAAATTATTTCATTGAAGTTTTTAACTAATGCAGGCCATAATTTTTGCTTCTAGTTCCGATTTGAAATTAAGGGGACTTCAAGTTAGAACAGCCCCAAGTTTCATTTTGGAGTCAAAATGTCCATTTCGAATAGGATATCAAAGAATCACCTGTTGATAGTCCCAACACAAACAGAATTCACTTGGAGGAGACAAATAATGTGAAAAAATACAATTTATTCATATCCACTGGTATATTATTCCACAAGCTCTCAACTCCTATTTCTTGTCTTCCCTATGTTTTTACTATTCTAAAAGTTTGTATTGTTTGACCATATACCTTTTATGCAGGTGATGATTGTATGCCAAGTGGAACCAACTCTCACAATGTGGACATAATGAATGTTACATGCAGCCAAATTCGTGGAATAAGGTACATTCACTGCTTGATACTAAAATTTCTTAGCTGAAAATATAGTCTGCAACTGCATTGAAATTGCAAGTTGTAAAAAAGTCAACCTACAGAAATTACTACCATACCAACACCAAGGGTCACTTTTGGGTTCATATTCACTTCTATTTATCTAATAGGATTCAGTGAAGTAGAAAACTTCATTGTTTGTCTTTGTTGGTCTTAGTAAAATTCAGAGGTTACAAGAGCCTAGACAAAGGGATCAATGTGCACAAATTTTAATCTGCTTTTGCTTAATTAAGTCTCAGAAAATCAGTCACTAGTCCCTTTTTCTGACTGATCCTTCTACCTGTGCAGCATTGGCAGTGCTGGTACAGATAAATCTCAAGATTGTACTTCAAACTTCTCCCAGTGAGGTACTCAATCATCAAACACTCTACTAATGGTCTTCAGATCAAAACATGGCAAGGTGGCCCAGGTTGTGTCCAGAGTGACCTTCCAACTCATTCACATGGACATTGTTCAAAACCCAATTATTTGAACCAATGCTACCACCTCGGTAAAAAGTTTGCCAATCATACATATGTACTCACCGTTTTTGATACATGGAAAATTGGACATGGTTCGAAACCCAATTATTTAAACCACTACTGCCTCACTGAAAAGTGCCCCAATCATACTTCTGTTCATATATGGTACGAATGACATAAGAAGCCCACCTATGCACATTGCTTGTAGTTATTCACAGCCTCGCTGAAATGTTCACACTTTTGAGAGTGGCATTGCTTTCCTGCCCAAGGAAAGAAACACATGACTCCATTTTCCTGGAAAGCATATGGCAGAATACACAAAAGTACTCTTCCACCAGTTTCCTGACATCCTATGAAGTTAGCATGAGTAGATGATGATTATGGTGATCGGCGTTAAATAATAATTTGTAATTATGTCAAGTTGATTTTGAGATTGATTAAAGGCCTTCAGGGTCAGGCTTCTTTCTAAGTTCAAGGGTCAAATCTAGAATTTTTGGAGCATGTCTTTGAGCAATAGGGGTTAGTTTTGTGAGTTGTTTGATGCATTTCTTTTGTGGAAATGATATTTGCTTACTTACCTAAGAACCAAAAAGAACGGTTGGTGATGTTTCTGAAATACTGTTTGCAAATGCAAATCAAACTCATTATCCAAGGATTGCTTTTCTTGTTGGCATAATTTGTCTTTTATGGACTTCATGGTGAATATAAGTATATAACCCTTTTCAATTGGCATATTTTCACTTCATAAGTAAATTTTCTATGAGAGTATGTACTTGTGTAACATTTTAATGGGAGGGATATTTGCTTCCATGAATATAACCCCATTCTTTTCATTGGCATGATTTTGGATTCATTGTCAAAGACCCAGGTATTTTCTTCATTCAAAGAGAATATTTGGGTAGCAATAGTTATCAAATTGAAATGATGCTTAAG
Source organism: Quercus variabilis (assembly GCA_030445155.1). Classification (NCBI taxonomy): domain Eukaryota; kingdom Viridiplantae; phylum Streptophyta; class Magnoliopsida; order Fagales; family Fagaceae; genus Quercus; species Quercus variabilis. Next base: position 2,577,445 of record CP129447.1, read on the forward strand.
TATTGCTACTAGTGGTGTATGCTAGACATGGCACAGTAAAGTCCAAGTCCCCTTGTGTGCGGCACAATGTTTCTGCATTGATGTTTAAGTTCAAAAAAAAAAAAAAAACTTGAAATGCTAAGAACAAGTGGTCTATCACCTATAAGCTGTATAGAATCGGACCAATACGTGGGTGGTGTACCTATAGTCATGGAGGATACTGTTAATCGTCTCCCCATTTAGAGTAGAAAAATGTACTAGCGGATTGCATTTTGTATTACCCACCCTTTAACCAAGATCATCTAGCTAATACAACCAAAGAACACCTTAATGGGCCCTGCAATTGGGCCAAAAATGCTGACAAATGACCTTACAAGTTATAGCATTCTTATCGGTGCTTGTATGATAGAAAAAGTATTTCATTTTAGCTAACCAAGCCCAAAATTCATTCACATCATAAAATGCAAAATTGTGTAAAAATATATGATTACTTCAATAACAATGAAAATTTACATTAATATTATTCATTTTGTCTTTAGTTTTTTATTCTTTATTTATGTATCTCGAGGATGGAGGAAGAGAATAGATGGTGGTTATTTTGTGTGAATAAATAGTAACAATTAAAAAAATTGATATTTTAATAAAATGTAATGTAAAATAGATAATATGATGATGTGAGTTGTTTTGCAATGTGAGTATGTAAAAATATATAATAAAAAAAAGTTTTTATGCTAAAATAGACGGAAACTTTTGTATGAGCTTATGCAAATTCTTTTTAGGAAGAGGAAAATTACAAAGACAATCGGGTTAAAAAGGAAACAAAGGGTCACTGAAAAATTCCTTTCTTTTGGTTCCAAATGTAGGAGAAATTTTCTTTGAAACCCTATAATTTATGGGTGTAACAAATTAATCATGAAAGTTTTAGATATAACAAATTAAATCATGACGTTTCAAAAAAGTAACAAATTAAACCTTAACCCATTTAAGTGGAATGAAATTGTGTGAGTTTAATATGGATTGAAGGTTTAGTTTGTTCAATTTGAAATTATAGTTTTTGACTTGTTACATCTCTAAATTATAGGATCGATGATATAATTTTTTTTTAACCAATAAAATAAAATAAAATACAAGCCACACATAAATGGAGGATTGTTTGTTTCGAAGGTGATGCCGCATCTGTGTTTGATCCCCTCTCCTACCCTGAGCTTCTACCCGACGGGCCCATATCCAATATCAATAGTAATATTAGGAATCTGTCTAGTTTTTTTTCTTTAGTAGTAGTTTTGTGTGGGTTAGAAGAACTTGTAATGCAGCAGCTCACGCAGATGCTAGATTTGCTTTACTTTTCAGCCCTTTGTTTTGTAACTTATGTTTCAATAAGTATAGTGTCCCCGAAAGTCATCATGTCCGTTTGTAAGAACATGACTAAAGATATTTTTGTAATTTAATTTCCATTCTCTCACTGAATGTAAATCAATCACTCTATGGTGTTTGCCTTGTGTCTATGTTACTTGAAATTTGACAAATGATCTCTTCATTGTTCATTATAGAACCTGTTGTCCCAAATTCAAGGTTTAAAGCTAAAATATGTGTAGAGTTTCTAAGCCAATTAGGTCATCACGAAGGCCACTTATGCGAGAAAGATCCCAAAATTTTAATGCCCCAAAATTGTGGGTCAATATAAATTCAACCTAATTGAAACTCTAAAATGTTTTAAAAATTTTGTTAGAAATGTGCTAAATCACCATGAATGATCAATTTTCTAGAACAATTTAAGACTTCAATTTTTATTTTTATTTTTATTTTTTATTATTATTATTTTTTTTTAAGTTTCTCACATTATATATGGTCATACACCAAACAAACTTTCTATCAACATGAAAAATATTGGATTTTAGCTCTTCTCGCCTTACTCAAGGTAAATTAAAAGTATTTTTCTAAAATAATAATAAATTTTCATCTTTTTTATTTGGATGTTGAGTGACATTTTTAAATTCTAAATTATTTTTTTAATTAATATTTTAATGATCACGTTAGTTTTTAATGTGCCAACTGTGCATTCCATGTACCACATAAGTAATTTCATTTAGTAAGATGATATATGTGATTTTTTTTTTTTTTTTTTGGGAACACGACTTTCAAATTTTAGGGCCAAATAGGAGTTCAACAAATATAGAGACCAACGTAAAAAAATGACTCAAAATATAAGAACAAAAAGGATAATTTCTCCTAAATTATTCGAATGCTTATTTATAATGCTTTTCCACTATTTAGCCTAAGATCGTGGTCGACACTACACTATAGTACTACAACTTTAAAAAGTTGATTGCTTAGAGGCTGTTTGGATGGGGTAGTTTCATGGGGGTTTTTAAGAAATTAACCATCAATTCCAAACAATATCATTAGTTAGGCAAACTTTGAAACTAATTTGATTTTTAACAATTCGAGTACAGTAGAGTCGAGTTCCCTGTGCATTTCTGTTTCGGGCGCAGCTGATGTGGAGGACACGTAGGCAGAATGGTGGATTTCTATGTATAGAAATCGACTTCAGAGGAGACGATTTCTATACATAGAAATCGTCTCCTCTGAAGTCGATTTCCATGTAAAGAAATCGTCTCCAGAGGAGACGATTTCTATGTGTAGAAATCGTCTCCACTGAAGTCGATTTCTACACATAGAAATCAACCTCTCTCAAGTCGATTTCTGTACATCCTCTGTCGCCATGTCCCATCCCGTCCCATCCCAGTCTCATCCATGGCAGGGAGCACAGCGAAATCGTCTCCTCTGGACTCGATTTCTAACTAATCTCACTCCCTTTCCACGTGTTGCCATGGGTCCTAACTAGAGACATTTTTCCTTCTTACCCGGGTCACCCTTCAGCACTTTTTGAACATATCAGCACTTCCTTTTTCCTTCTCATAGCTCTTCTCCCTCAGTTGCACCTCACACAACACTACATTCAACACTTCTTAAAACAAGCAACAGCTCTTCTCACATTCATCATCTCAGGTAATTTGCTAGTTTTTTTTTTTGAAGAAAATTTTTAAAACATATTAGGAAAATTTTTGTTTTTGTTATGTGTTAGTGATATTGTAATTAAATTGTTAATATATTGTAATTTTTTTTTTTTTGTTATTTGCTAGTTTTTTTTTTGGACACATTATATACACATTTATAAAATCATGAATACTTTAAGATCATAAATACTTAAGATCATGAATACATTATATACACACTTTTACACTAACAAAAACACATTATATTAAGATCATGAATACATTATATACACACATTTATGAGGAATATTTAGAACTAAATATTGTGATATTACAACATATTGGGAATTTGTTTTTGTTAGTGTAAATATTGTGATTAAATTATTTGCTAAGTTTTTTTAAAAAAAAAATATATTGTGATTATTGGGAATATTTAGTACAAAATTTTGTGATTAATTATGTTATTACAACATATGGGAATATTTGTTTTGATTGTTAGTATAAATATTGTGATAATAATGTGCTAAGTTCTTTTTTTTTTTTTTTTTAAATTACTATTGTGATGTATTGGGAATATTTAGTAGTAAATATTGTGATCAATTGTTAGGTATATTTAGTAGTTTTAGGTCTTTATCATGGATATGAAATGGATTATGAGTTGATACCTAAGATAGTATTTGTAACAAAGATTTCAATGAATAACTGGTTGGTATATAATATTTTTGTTCATCATAACTTATTTGAATGGGTTTTGAAAGTCATGCCCCTAGAATGATTTGAAATTTTTAAAGAATATGAATTTGGTAATGACTATTTTTGTAAGATTACTAAAGGTCAGTATATGCAAATTTGGTTGAAGTTAGTATTGTTGGCATTTCATACGCAAAGTTTTGTGATTAATGTTGATTAAGCGTTATGAATTTGTAACTAACACAATTGCACTTGATGATTTATAGGTTGACAATGATCCTTATAACTATATACTACGGTGGACCCCTTACCAATACCAACCCTTATGACAGATCATCATTTCAAGGTCCGGGTATGCAGTGCTATTATATGATGATACGCCATAAGCTAAAGACCCTGAATGACCTGAAAGTAAAAATTATGGAAGAGTTGCAAGTGAACTCTACTTTGCATGACATACATATTATTTTCCGTTCTCCATATGAAGTCCTTAATGAACGCATTAATTACAGATATATGGAGATAACAGAGGACAAACATGTGAAATTCATGTTTAGTAAGATACAGAAATGGAAACAAACAGCAGATTTTGAGTTGTATGTCAATTTGGAGCCGCGTGCAGAAGTCGACGTAGAGGAAGAAATTGTACAAGCAACTACATCTCTACAAGTGACAGTCCTAGATGATCAATACACCACATTGGGAGGCTATACACCCCCTTTTCAAGAGATACCAGTAACAATTGAGAGCGAACTTAGAAATAGATATGAAGATCAATTTTATACACATCGAGGTGAATCCTCTACAGTTCCAGTAGTTGAAGATGAAGATGAAGACTATTTTGGGGAAGATCCTGACGATAGAGATGAGTACGAAGAGAGGATTGATAATGGTGACTTTGACAGGGGTGTTGATGATCATGAAATTTCTCCAATTCCTGATGTTGATGATATAGCTGAATGTGATGAAGATGATGCGGACGCTAATGTCAGAGTTCAGCATGTTACAAATACGACCCCTGTTTATGAACCTCCTGCCTCATCATTTTATGAAAATACTTGGGAAAATATGGTTGATCCTGAAGTTGTACAGCATGCATTTGGTTCTTCTTGGAATCCAGACATGAATTTTGCGAAAGGGTTGATTTTTGCGAATAAAGAGGCAGTGAAGCGTGCATTAACAATTTATGCCGCAAAGCATAACAGAAACATTATCACTAGTAGGTCGACCAAAAGTAGATTGTCTGTGAATTGCGCCGATGAGTCATGCATGTGGTACGTTGGGGCAGTCGAGAAGTCTGAACATGGTCTATGGATGGTCACATCTTATAGGGGTCCTCACAGTTGTACACCCCTTGCCATAGCCCTTGATGGTAGAATGATGAATTGTAATTTTCTTGCAGCAGAATTTGTTCCATTGTTACAAGAAAAACACACGGCAACAATTTGTCACCTCAGAGATTTCATTAAAGGGAAGTATTATGGGCATAAGCTTTCTTACTATAAGATATGGGATGCGAAACAACGAGCTATTGCAAAGATATTTGGGGATTGGGAAGAGTCTTACCAAAGGTTGAAAAAGTTATTGTTGGCATACTTGGATCAAGAACCTGGCACCCGGTTCTGGTATCACACCATACCTAGGGACGAGTTCGGTGATACAATATTGCGCTATGTATTTTGGGCTTTCGCTCCATGCATTGAAGGATTTAGACATTGTAAGCCAGTGATCAGTATTGATGGGACCCATTTGTATGGTAAATATCGAGGGGTGTTGTTGATTGCAATGGCCACCGATGCCAACAACAAGGTTTTACCTCTCGCCTTTGCCGTTGTGGACAAAGAGTCAGGGCCTAGTTGGAGGTGGTTTTTAGAATGCCTCAGGAATGCACTGGGGGATGTGATAGCAGATAAGGACATATGCATAATTTCTGACCGACATAAGGGTATTCAAAATGCAATTGCAAATTGGCCTAGAGATGATGATAGACGAGTACGAGTAGTTCACAGATATTGCCTTCGACATGTTGCTAGCAACTTCAACACACATTTTCAGGACGCCACTTTAAAGTCACTGGCCTTGCAAGCGGGGTATGCTACTCAGGAAGCTAAATTTGAGTTGTACATGCAACCTATCAAGGAAGCCGAGATTGAGGCCCTTAGGAAGAAACGGAGAACCGAGCGGCAGGAAAGTGAGCCCGACTCATCCATCATGCCATACACATATCTAATGAAAGAGGATTTACAAATGTGGACCCAGCTATATGATGGTGGATACCGTTATGGAGCTATGACAACCAATGTATCAGAGTGCTTCAATGGAGTACTCAAAGGTGCCCGTGGCCTACCTATTGCTGCAATGGTTGAATTCACACACAGCAAACTTGTTGCGTATTTCCATGATCGACATAAAGGAATTACTCATGATCTCTCAAATGCCAAGGTATGGAGTAAATATGCCTTAGAAATCTATGGAAAAAACTTGGAAAAATCTATTTCACACCAAATAGCAGCGTATAATAATCAGAATGGTATATATCAAGTAATTACTGCATACAACATCAATAACTCTGGAGGGGGACACCATAGTCATGAAGTAAACCTAATAGCCAGAACATGTCGTTGTGGAAAGTGGCAAAATCGAAAGATCCCTTGTTCTCATGCAATTAAAGCTCTTCAGCACTTGGGGCAAGATGCGACTACATATATTGACCCATGTTATAGTTTGGAGAATGCCATTCGCACCTACTCACATCCATTTGTGGTGCCACTGTCAGATACATTGTAGAGGGATATGGACGGTCCAAAGTGGGTGCCTGACCCAAACCTGTTGCGGGGCAAAGGTCGACCTGTGGCATCTAGGATACGGAATGAGATGGATGGGGTTCGGCGAGAACCGGGAACCCGAAGGCCAAATTCTGACTTGAGGGAGATTCAACAAAAGCAGAGCTGTGGACTGTGTCATCAACATGGGCATAACCGTAGAAGATGTCCACTTTCCCGTGGGGCTTCGACAAGCGAGAATAATCCAAACTAGGTAAGTGATGCTTTCATATAAAATGCCATTATGGACATCAATTAAATGTTGTTGCCTTGATTTTAGCATATTTAAATTAGAAAATGGGTAGATATTAAAACCAATCTTGCATGTATAAAACCAATGATTTTAGGGCTACTAGTAGAATTTCTAAAATTTCTTTCATATCTAATCCACTTCAACCTATTTGACCCACCACCAAAAGAAAGAACCCAAAATAAAAATAACAAAAAAATTCAGTTCTTCATTGTACTTTCAAACAACAAATTAGTATCTTCCATGATCCATGCCAAATTTGTTGTATAGAACTGCATGAATTGCCAAAAGTGCCATAAATTCATATTGTTCAGAGCAGAAGGCATTGCAATGTAGTACATTGATTGCTGAGCATATTTATACCACAAAAATTAGGAAATAGGTATCAACAGAGCAAGAAACTCACTAACTATTACAAATTAAATGCAAAACATAACAGGTACTCTAGCCTTGCTTTTATATAAAATGCCATGATTGTTGAAGTTAGCCAAGTTGCATAGATTAGTGCGTATGTTTTGACTTTTGGTATCTAACGACAATATTTGAATTTTTGTCAGGCATGCAGATACTCGCTCTTGGATTGGTATTCTAGATGTAAATTGAGGTTCTCTTTATTGTGTATTTGAACTTACTACTATGTTGTATGCAGACAATTATTACTACTATGTTGTATGCGGACAATTATTAGCACTATGTTGTATGTGGACAATTATTATTTTTTTATCATTGAATGAACTTATAATCGAAGTATTCTATATCTAATGAATTATCATTGGATAATTTAATGAACTTGTTTTTCCTATTTTGTGTGAAAGAGAGACTTAAAATTATGTTGAGGAACTAAATCTGTCATTTTGTCTCAAGGATTTGATTGTGGGCAATGTTTTCACCACTGGTAGAAGGGGCTTTGGTGAATATAGTGATACAACAACTATGGCGGGAGATTTTAGCAAGCGGATGTTACTTTGACAAACTGTTAGAAATTGAAAGTCTTTCCTTTGGGTGGATGTATTTTTTCTTGAGCTAAAAAGATTTAGGATTGCAGGATCATATGTTAAAAAATGTGTTTATTATAGCAACACCTGATACACTTTGATCTTATATTAAGAACCAGATTCAAAAGGCTTGAACTATTGAACCTACACCAAAGAACACAAGAGAAACAAGCAATGCAAATTTATGTACTGGTATAGAATGAACCATCAACAGGCAGATATATATATCAGCTGTATATATATATATATATATATGTAGCAGCTGATTTGAATACTCCCAAATACTTTAGCCAATATGTTGTTAGAGGACTTGAAAATGTAGCAGCTGATTTGAAAATTTACTTTGGTATTTTGTTTAACTAGAAAGGGAGCCCACGAAGTAGCACAATTCCTCTCTCAAATAGCAACACATTACATATGTCATTTTCTCCTCCCATTCCAACACAAAAATAAAATAAAATTCTGCATATATTGTCACATTGGTAAAACGATTGGTCAATAACTATATAAGATTTTTTTTTATTATAATGAAAACCTGTCAAAAAAATGACCCAGGTTGCCCACTTTACATTACAAAAAGTGCTTAAAAGTTGTTGCTATTTTTAAATTTAGGTTCTTTTTAACTTTTGTATGGATGAGTAGTAAATGGCTAAATTTTAGGATTAAACAAAAAGAGATAACTGCCAAATTTTTTTTTTTTTATTTGACAAGATAAACTGCCAAACAAAATCCACAACAACTTAACAAAATCTGAAATATGGGTCTTTTTAAAGCTGATTTCTCCATTCTGAAAGTTAATTGTTACTAAAATTGACTTAGTGCTATCCAACGATACAAGCATGTCACTTGAAACTGATAATACTTCCCCTAAAAAACCATCAGGAAAGGCAGCACTTGCGTGCTTGATCAACTCTCCATTCTTAGCATTTATCTGATAAACATCAAGCTGGGAAGAACCAACAAAACCAACAACGTAGATTTTATCATTTCCAAGCGGCTGAATAATCTGTTGAACCTCTATGCTGCAGAAAAGTTAACCAAGCTAACATTAATGAAATGGTGATGTTCGAAAAGAAAAAAAAACATTAGATACATTGACGTTAAAAATTTTAAACCTTTCATTGGGGCTAGACTATCTCTTTTTTGTTATTTTGATGATATAGTGAATGCTACAAGTTGCTCCCTTTTTACTCAAATCTTACAATAGTTTTAAGTTCACAGGTTCACATGGGAGAATGATTGTCCCTGTATCACCAAGCCAAGAAATGAATTACAACTATTCATTTCTACTTTTTTTTTTTTTTTTTTTAATCTTATCAATGTTTTTGTGTTCTCTTATTTCTACCCTTTTTTTTTAATCTTATCAATGTTTGTGTGTTCTCTTTTTTCTTTCTAAAAGTTGCATAAAGATATCTTAGACACGTGACCAAATCACCCATTATATATATATATATATATATATATAATTTTTTTTTTTAACAATAAACCAAGCTTTATTAAAAAGAACTAAATTCAAATTGTACAATCCAAAGCATCCTTCATGATCACATATATGATATATCAGATGATCTGGCCGGTAAGGCCACAATTTACAAAACCATTTCAATTGTTAACAAAGCCCCACTTAGCAATCTCACGAGCTGCTTGATTTACATCTCTTATATCCCAAATGAAACTTAGTCAATCTCATTTGTTAAGTTCAGCACGTCTTCAAGTGTACTCCTCAAGCTATTGCTTATGTGTGGCTGCTCCAATATTGCTATATGCTACTGAAATTTATTTTCTGACAGCCAGTATAAACAAGCAATTTTAGACAATCTGCAAAACCAATTCAAGGTTGGTTAGTTGGTCACTTTACTCCAATACTAAAGCAAATTAAATTAAATTTTAATGGAAAACACACTAACAATAGACAATATTGAATCTAGATACTAGTTCTTTGATTTTTGCTTTGAAAATTCAGATTTTTACTTTCAAACAAAGTAACCAAATTAAAGTTCAGGACTTCATATAAAAATTAAAAAATAAAAGTTTAAGAATAACCACAAAAGAAGCGAAAATAAAAATTTTGGGACTACTATAAATCTATCATTCAAATTCGCTCAATATAATATACCATTACCATCAAAACTAAGTGGGAGCTGCTTATTAAAAGAAAAATTGAATGCCAAAGGCACATGGTCGTGGTAGCAAATAGACAAATTTCAAACCTTTTTATTGTCCCTTTTTTTTTTTCATTAGATAACTTTCAATCCAATGCTTATCACTTGATCAAGCCTATGACATGAGAACAACATAAACAATTATATATCTATAAATGTAAACTAAAGAAGAGAAGCAGACCTGATAAAAACTCAACCCAGCATCCATATGGTGCCAAATCCAACATCATAAAAACTCAACTCAGCATTCAGTTGGTGTATGCCAAATTTTCTTTACTTATTAATATGAGCCCAAACATACTGGAGTGTATGTTATCATCAGTAAACTCAACAGCAGAAAAAACAAAGTTTAGAATTGGGGAAACTATATTCAGTCAACAACCTTCACACACAAAAATGAAGTTGTTCAAGACCAAGATTTCAATAAACGTATCAGCAAAGCATTTTATCAGCAAAATAAAGGCAGCAAACTATTTGTCAAACAAAGAGAGAAGCTTTTTTATGTTTCTACATATGAGACTATAACAAAAAAGTGAAAAAATAAAAATAAATAACAACTTTAATCTAATCCAAAAGAACATTAAAAAAAAGAAGATTAACCATTTACTGTACATTGTTTGATTGATAATAGTTTAAGAACAAAGGAGTGCATCCATCTTCACTGAGACATTTTATCAAACAGGTACAAATTTCCTTTCTACACAAAAAATCATTTGGTTTTCTTTTGTTTCTTTTAAATATCTGTAATTTTGGGGGGGGAAAAAAAAGCATACAAAAAAATGTGAAAAATGCAGAAAAGAAACAGAGGAAAAAATTTTTTTTTCTTGTGAATGTCGGTTGTTGGAAGTAGCATGAAGTTTCCGATGTAGGGTGGTTCTGCTAGAAAGAGAAGATTTTGGGGATTTTATGATGAGACAAAGGCCGGTTTCTTCAGAACTTGTGATGTCGGCGGTGTTGTGCCGGCGGAGACGCTACCGCTGGGCATTGGCTGTTGGGATTTGGGGTTGAGAGAGAATAAAGGCTATGGTGGCGTGTGGACTGGGGAGAAAGACATTGAGATTTGATTTTGAAAAGAGGAAAAATAAAATGGTTTTTGGTTTGGAGTTGAGAGAGAAAAGATGGAGTCATGGAGCTGCTGGTGTGCTGTGGTGGTGGATAGAAAAACGGAGAGAGAGAGAGAGAGAGAGAGATGATCATTTTGATTTTGCAAAAAGAGGAGTTCTCAAGAGAGGGCGGGTCTTTGAATTTTTCAGGTCAATTTCGTCTTTTTAATTTAAATGGTTTAGTACGCTGATGTTTCTTCTTTTTAGGGCAGATGTCAATTTTTTATTGGTTTTAGAAACACCAACTAGATGCTGAGCTGGAATTATTGAAACATCATATACTTTCTCACAAATTACTAAGAATAACATCAAAGACATTCACTAACCGGTACAGACAATAGTGATTTAGAAGGCTTTGAACCCTGAAGAAAAGATTCCCACACCATCTGCCCATCCAGAAGGCTCCATGCACGTAAAATGCTTCCCTCCGACGAAAGGGTAATGACATCTGAAAATGTTAGAATGGAATATCTAAGCATTTGATCAACAATATAAGTTGTATGATCAGGACTCCAGTAGGTGATGCCAAAAGGGAGAAGCAAATTTACAAAGAAATAATAGAAAGAGCAAAAACTCAAAGCACAATAAAATGCTAAACTTTTCTTAAAATTAGGAATCAAATCCAGTAATATGCATAACTACATGGTATAAGCACAGTAGACGGCGTTGAGCATACTTTTTCTTTTTCTTTTTTGTGGTTGCTTCTACACTTACTAAAATCGAGGCATTGCTATAGCAATTTATGTTTATTGACAGAAATAGATACTGATGAACACAACAAAAAAAGTAGTCAACTCAATTGCTCAATGGTGAAGAGATATTAATATAGATAATCCCTGTTATACAAAGAAACCTGAGTTACGAATTTGCTGAAGAACATTAAAAGCAAGCCTCATAGCATGCAAATCAAAATTTCTTGACGACCAAAGTAACAACTTAACATTGCATTACCAAGTCATATGGTTTTAAATAAATGAGTTGAAAATAAGGGTTACCATTACATTTTCCCAGCACAATATCAACTCCATCGATGGCATCATTGGCCCCAAGAACACGTCTCCAAACTGCACAAAACCCGAGCATAAATTAACATATCCTATAAAAATGAAAGTTTCCTAATGTAAAATCATTGGAGCTAACAAAACCCAATTAGGCAAAGATTTCAAACACTAAAAATCCCCACGTACAAATCTGCCCGTGGCGAAGATCAAGCGAAGCGAGGACACTCTCTTCAGTAGACACCACAACGCGCTTTTTCCCAGTCTTTTGAGTGTGGAACACTGCGTGCTTCACTTTCCCTATGTACTGTTGGTGCCTGTGATTCACGATTATATCAAATTTAAATTTAATTAATAAAAAACGAAACCTATTTTTCAATCAAAATCCATATTCAAACACAAAATCAATCAGCTAAAGGAAATCGAAGCTCAGTTTGGATTACAAAAACGAATGAGAGAAAAATTATTTGGTTTTGAAATAAAAAATTGCATACAAATCAATGAAAAACAATAAAAAATTTATACCAGTCCATGAGGCCAGCTTGATCTTCGTAAAGCGAAAAGCTGTGATCAGCGAATGATAAGAACAATAGAGAAAGAAGAAAAACCCTAATCGGCATGGCCATCGCCTCTCTCTCTCTCTCCGTCTCTCTCTCTCTCTCTCTCTCTCTCTCTCTGTGTTTAGAGAGAAAAAAGAAAAGAAAAGGCAGATCTGAGAAGAAAGAGAAGTGGGCTGAGTTCTACTGGGTTTGCTTCTCGTGTTTATTTGTTATTTTTTTTTACTTTTAATATTTTACTTTTTAGAGGTTAATATTATGCATAAGTTTTAACGAATAACGAGACGAGACATGGTTCTAAACGGCAACCTGACTGTGTTACGCTTCCTGACGATAACATTGTTTTAAGTTTTTAACTCACTTTGAAGTATGAACAAAGTCAACCACTATTGTTTGTGGAGTAGTAATATTTTGCTTAATTTTTTATTTTAAAAAATGTGTTATCTTAAAAAAAATAAAATAAAATATCGGTTCAAAAGAATTTGAATATTTCTTATATATAATAAAGTATAAAGTAAATAAATAATAATAATAATAATAATAATATTTGCTATTGAAGAGTAAAAGAATTCGTTACTAAGGTTTTTATTTTGGTCTAAAATGTTTTTAGAAATGTTATATTATAATATTTTTACAATATTTATGTAATAAATTGTAAGAGATAGGTTGTTATTAATAGAGTACAAAATAATTCCAGTAGTAAGTTCAAATTAAAACTAATAACAACTAATTATTTCTAATTTATTATAAAAATATTAGATATTTTTTATTTAGAAAATACTTTGGTTATTTTTTCAGGTGTTTTATTTGCTATTGAACCATGGCATGGACCTTTCAAAAAAAAAAAAAAACCATGGTATGGACCACAACTAGGTCCAGGTTTTGACCCACTACTCTAATCAAGATTCCACCTGATTTGTTAGCGAGGCAGTTTAATCCAGCACTTGAAAAACAGGCCCACACAGAAGGGACAAACAGAATAAGAAAAAAGAAGCAATCCCAGCCTCACAAAGTCATGCGGACATGCTTAATAAATTGGGGTAGTAACTTCCCCTGTTAAAGAAAAGTTTCTAACTTTTAAAAGCCTTCATTTTTCATATCATTATTCTAATCTATATATTTTTAATTGAGCTTAAATTCTACAATAATTCTTTGTAAAACCTACTGTATTTACATCATCCATTAAATGCCTATTAATAGATACTTCAACATACAAACAAGTCACAATAAATGCCTATTAATAACTATCTTAATTATCAAATTTTATATTTATTGGGAACAAAATCAATTAGAGAAAGATCATAAAATTGCTTATTTAAAAGTTAGCCATTTTAAGACTTCTAATTGCAGTTTTTTTTGAGTAGAAGTATACTAGCCACTTCTATGAATCTCTCAACATGAATATCCCTAACAGTTTTAAGGTATCTTATTAATGTTTGGTAATGAGACCTTATGTTGTTGCAACATTACTAGATAGGGTCATATCCAAGGATTTTTTTGATCCAGCTTTAAGGTATCTTATTAATGTGGGCCATGTATCAGGGAAATGCAACAACAGGAGCTGCATTGCTACCTTCCAAAATTGAAATCAAATTAAAGCACGCTTACCAGAAGCAGCAACAGGAGCTGCATTGCCCCTTTTCTCTGTTGCTTGGTTGTCCTTTCTTCCAAATGTTGATAAAGGCTTGCGACTCACATCTTTACTTGGTTGAGAACCAGATGTATCCACCCCTCCTTCACATTTCTGCCGGGCTTGCTCAGCCATTAGTTGCCATTTGGAATGCATGTCATCTCCTCCAACAGCAGCACAGGCTGCAACGTTTGTCGACCTTGTCCTCATTTTGTCATCTTCCTCTTTGTTTGCCTGTACCGAAGCATATAGCAAAGTCAAGAATTTTGAAATTTGGTTGAGTAGTGAAGATATAAATGAATTATCTTGTATACCTTAAGTGATTTACCACGACCATCATCTTTCTCCTTGTCACCATCAACTCAGGCATTATTACCCTCAAGCTGCATTTGGAGAGATATATCATACAATATCAAAAATATAGAACTTTAATCAGACCCAAAGTAAACATTTGTGTGGCTCACACTAACACTTCAACTTATTTGACTAAATTTTTGGATTTTTTATATCAGCTGGAATTTTTTATACCAGCTGATACAATACATGTGATGTTGAAGATAACTAAAACTCCTAATCTTCTTTCACATGTCTCAAAAATGGTTTTCCCGCATTTTTTGTACTACGTAATGGTGGTTTATTAAGGGACTATGCCCACATAATGGTGTAGTACAAACAAAGAAAGAAACCCTCTTAGGAGCCTTAACATACCAACTAGTCTAATAAGGCAAAGAGATTGCCTTGGTACAATTCAGTATAGAAATAATCAAACCTTGTCCAAGTACAATGCAGTAGCCTAAGTGGAGATCATTGTTATTTGGCATTTATCATCCTTTGCAAGATTATCAAGCTTCCGGAGTAAGAAAGTTCTGCAGGCATCCTACAAGTAAAAGGTAGTATTCCATATGAGTAGTACAACTTCAATGCACAGATTTAACATTAAAACACAAGTAACATTCTTAAAAGGGTTAAAACATAACATAAGGACAAAAAATCTAATTCAAATCTTAAAAAGCATCAATGAAAATTCCTACCTGATTTATCTCCTCTTTATTGTAACTATGACTCTATAGTGGCGTCCATGAGGTGGCCTCCAAGACACAAAAAAGAAAAAAACAGCTTGTTGGTAACAATGACAAAATCAACTGTAACTCAGAAACTAAGAGTACATAATCATGAAACATTGACAAACTAGGCTATATATAAAGTTCTAAATTGTATATATAGCCTAGTTGGCTATATATAGAAATGTTCGCTACGTAGGTATCTTTTGCCTTATATAATGGATATATTTTCAATTGATTATGACATATACCACTAGGCTATATATAGAAATGTTCGCTGCGTAGGTATCTTTTGCCTTATATAATGGATATATTTTCAATTGATTATGACATATACCCACATTACACATTCAATCATAGACCATCTATTAGCACTGAGAAATTTCTCAATGCTTTTTAAAAATAAAAACAAACAATAAATAATCTCCTTATGCATTTATAAGAAAAATAGCAAAAAAGATGGATGGGATTACCACTTTAGAACAACTGTCATTCCTGCCAGGGTTCGTAAACAATGTCAATCATGGCACCATATCCACATCTCCATATTGAGAATTAGTGTGGCAAAGAAGGGCAAAGCTCTGTAACTAAAATGATTCTCCTTTAGAAAAAGAGGCCATTCCCACATATTTCTTAAAACAAGCCAGCCAAACGAAATATAATTTCCTTAAAACATTTTAATGATAATCCCTAAGTTATACATTCATGGTTTCCATAAAATTTAAACTTGTTCAAGATAGTTTGAATTCCTAAGATGCAAGAAATATAAGTCCCACAAGCGATAACACTGTGTAGTACATATTGAAAGCAATGCTTACTTAAGCGGGAAAAGGGTGCTTTCCCCAACATCTGCTACAGCTCCAAAATAAAAAATCAGCATCAAACGCATTCTCTGAGATTATTTTATTAACCTGAAAAATCTGTTAAGGTAAAGTCCAGGGGTGACTATTTCTATTAAAGTAACAAGTCTTACATGAAGTTTATTCTATAAAGGGCACCTTCAGCGTAAAAAATATATATATAAAGGGGGAGGGGGTACTGCATCTCCTTGGTGAGGCTCCTCGTGTTGCTACAAAGATAGAGTTACAACCAAACAATGGATTACGTGAATTATAATAGCATTAACAACAATTACTCAATCTTAATTACATTAAATGAGTTGTCATACCGCGGGGCCAGCCTTGTGTCCTGCTTTGTGACCACCTGTCCCACAAGGAGGTGCTTTTCTTGTGCGTTTAGGTCGACCTTGTGGGGGTGGCTGTAACCCAACAACTACCTGCTCATTCTCAACATGCACATCTGGCTGTTCTGCTTGACTCCCAACAACTGAAGATCCTACAACTGCGGGGGAGGATGGTGTAGCAGACGAAATGTGAGTGACCCCCGTAGTCATGGGATCTATACGCAGTCCAGGAGTAGGCATGAATGACATGGACTGACTATGGGGTGGTACATGGTCTATATGACCAATGCTGTACGAGGGGAATAGAGTGTGCATGACAGGAGGGGTATGACTAAAATCATAGCCGAGATCAAAGGATGGCGGAGTAAATGAAAGATGAGCGGGGTCAAAAAATGTATGTGAGGTGTGTGAAGGGATCTCGGGGTAAGAAGATGCATGAGCAGTGGGAAGAAGGATCTCTAGGTCAGGAACTACAGGAGTAGTACGTGGAGGGATCTCTAGGGAAGGCGATGCATGTGGCGGTGGAGGGAACTCTGGGGTAGGAGATGCATGTGGGGGTAGAGGGAGTTCTGGCGCCGGAGATGCATGTGGGGGTGGAGGGGGATTCGGCGTACTAAGAGCCTGATGGGGTGCACTATGGTGACTATGGCTATGGCTGGCACGATTTGCACTTGTGCTTGGTTGTCCAGTACCTTCTGCCACATCTGAATATGCCCCATCGATCTCTTCCAAGGGAAGTTTGGCAGTCATACGATAAAGGCGTTCCACATATTTAAGTAAGGCTGAGATTTGCTTATACATGGGACTGCCTACTGTATACTGCGTCAACATTTGCTTGTGATTGTCAACCTGCAAGTACAAAAATACAATTAGTACATCTAACAAAAAAGTGGTGATACGCAACAAAAATTGAAAAGAAAGGTCGAAGCGATTACCATAAGAATAAGTGAAGCGGAAGTGTGGTCGACGAACCTCCAAGTCACCCTATGATACCAACCGAAGTATGGATGAGCAGGTGACATAGCACCCTGTAGTCGTGCTCCATGACATAGAGCTCGTGCTCGACCATTCCATACTTGGATATGGCCATAATGTTTGTCTGCCCAAATCACCTCTATCTTCCCCCTCAGGTCTATGGCATGAAGGGCGTCGTCAGTATCAACATATAGGGGGATTTCTTGTACCATCCCAAACTGACGAAGAACACGGTCCGGTGTATGCTTTTCTACAAGCCAAAAGCATACAAGTGGCACCTTCGCCGTCCATACGTCCCTTCCTGCGACACAGAACGGAGGCAGGTGGGCTAAGTCATCTTGATATGGTTCCCACACCACCTGAAATAGCCAAGTAAAAAGGCAGTACATTATGCAATGTTCCATAATTTTCAAGTATGAGCTATTTTACAAGCAGTAAATACAATAGTCATACACAATAGAAGGAACACAATAATGGGTACCTGGTTGGGACGCATACAGTCTAATAGTTGACGGTACCGAACCAAACAAATTTCTTGGGGGCTATTTTTCGTGGTCATGACCCACACAGTCCTACAATTAAGAAAGAGAGGGTGTTACTTGGAATTGAGAATTTGAAGTAATCAACACCAATAAATGATGGGCAATCGTAAATGTAACATTACATACCACTAATTTTATACGAAACAATGATTATCTAAACATATGATTAGTGGTGAAGCTAGAAATTAATAACACTTGTATTATACATCAATAATAACATATGACCTCAGTGGGTGTAAAACGATATATAAAACTAAATAAAAATCATATTAATTTTAAACATTTGAGGAATAGAGGCAGTTATAATTATATTTTCTATTCCAATTTTCAGAATCGATCAACGAAGAGACTTACTTAATGGACAGTGGAGAAGGTGCGAATGGTGGGCCATATGCATCATCTGGTGGGAGGTCCTCCTTCCTTGGGCACAAAAAAGGGAGCCTAAACCATGCCCAATACTGAACCAGTAGTAAGGCCCCACCAATCTGACTGGCACCACTGTCGGTTGCCCTGCATAATTCTCTGTACAACCATGCAAGGCAAGCGCTCCCCCAACTATACAGACGTGGATTGCGAAGGTCCGTCAACATCTGCAACCACATGATGTGCACCCGATCACCAGACTTGTCGGCGAAAAGTGTGTCTGCCAGCAGTGTTAGAATATAACACCGTGCATATTGATGCACAACCACCTCTGCAGCATCATTAGGCAACCCGTGGTCAATTTTCTCTAGTAGCTTCTTAATTAGGATCCTTTGTCCATTAAGCACATTTCCATTGGGGGAAATTCCAAGCATACTTTGACATTCTGCTTCCCATGGCAAATCAGTTCTTCCAACAATTGCCTCACCATCAATTGGAATCTCGAAAATAACTTCCACATCTTGCAATGTGATTGTTGTCTCACCACATGGCAGGTGGAAGGTGTGGGTTTCAGGCCGCCATCGCTCAACCAACGCCGTTATCAAATTATTATCAATTTCTCTGCACGGCGTCCTATACAACCCAATTAATCCAATTCTCTTGATAATGTCGATGACACGATCATCCACCACTATGGGACGTCGTTTTCGAAGCTCGTCATTACGACCACGGCATTTAAGTGCCCCTGGATCCTGCACATGATAGAACCATGGAAATGAAATGTAATATGTCATAACCTTTGTATATGTGATTATAGCTATTGATCCCAAAAAACAAAAATATAGCTGTTATAAAGGGAAATTAACATATCATCCCAAAAAAAAAAAAAAAAGCAACAACGGGAGCAAAATAAAAGGATGTAATGCACTTGATACATTTGATAGAATGCTAGTGTACAGTGCAGAGCTATCAAACATTTACTAAATTAATAATTAATAACCAAATATTATTCATGTAATACTTAATTCTAAAAAGACCCATTTGAAATTATTATCTGACAATTTTATATCATACAAACAATTTTTTTTTTTTTTATAAGTAAATATCATACAAACAATTGTACTTAATTCTAAAAAGACCCATTTGTATGATTTTATATCATACAAACAATTGTATGATAATTTTCTCTCCCAAAAATAAAATAAAATAATTGACCACATATAGCCACCATGAATGGAGTTTTGAATGCTTAATTATCACTGATCAGTGTAAGAACTTAGAACTTTGAAGGTTTTCAATGCTGGTTTTATTGTTGCCGGCTAAATTGAGAGCTTTTGTTTCAATTTTCTAAGTGGTGGTTAGATGATTCTTGAAAGGCTGTCAAAATTTTTTTCAACAATGAATAGATAGGAGTTTCATATTTTCATAAATTTGTTTAATCTTGAATCTTAGTATTTTTTTTTCTTAATATCAAAAAATAAAAAAAGTTCATACTTCATTCGTTGGCCCCCAAAGTTGAAATTTGGGTTCTACTCTCTAATGAGTTGTTTGACTGTGGGGTATAAGATAATAGTTCTTTAGTCTCCTAACAAAAATCAAACCTAAGATGTTAGTTGGTTGGATAAATTTCCTTAGCTTTGTTGGATATAAATTCATGGTTCTAGAAAGATATATGCATTTTGGGGTTAAGGGGCGTGATGTTAAGTTTTATTGGTATTTGAAAAACCAATCTAACTTAACCCAACTAATGGGCATGACTATGCATTCGAACCTAGTAATACCATTGACAAACTTAGAATTTTAGAAATGAGAAAAACAAAAATATCAACATAATGTAAAAGGATAAGAAGAGAATATTCAGCACGTGGTTGGTTTTAATTTTACCTTGCCTTCCCAAACAGCGCACGATCGATGAGTTTTTAGAAATCTTAACACCGAATCATCACTGGGACTAGGTCCAAACTCATCACGACTCTGAGTAGGAACAGCAGCCATACTGCATGGAGTTTAGGGAGTCAAGAGTAAATATAAGCACATGCTGAACATAAATTGGCAAGGATCATGATCAATTAAAATGTGACTCAGTAGGTCATGATCAACACCAAACTAAAGAGTACAGGGTAATCATGTTTATCATTTTCTCAACCAAAACAGCAACGCAGAAAAAATCACAGCAATGCAGCCCAGAAAACAGCAACGCAGAAACCCAGAAAACACCAAAAGAAAGAACCCAGAAATTACAGCTAGGCAGCCCAGAAACCAACACAGAAACACAGCAACACAGCCCAAAAAAACCCAATGCAGAAACCCAGAAAACAACATGGTTAACAGGACCTGAAATGGAGGGAAAAAAAAAAAAAAAATGAAGGACGACAATGGTGAACAGTAAATTTAAAAACAGAAATCGAGTGGCATAAACTCGATTTGCTACAGTGAAATCGACTTTAGAAGACTCGAATTGTTAGATACCAAATTAGTTTCAAACCTTGGTTAACTAATAAAATAGTTTGAGTTTTATAGTTATTTTCTAAAAAAATCCCTAAGGGACACCTAAAGTCTTTTTAAACTATTCACTTACGGTTTCAAACATCATTAATATGTTACAAGGAAAGAGAGATATGAAAATATAAATGCAATTTAATGCCTAAATGTATGAAATTACTCATATTGGGAAAGAAATCTTTAAGCAATCAACAAGCAACCAAAGAAGACCATCCCATTTACTGAAGTGTGCACAAATTCAGCAAAAAGACAGATCAAACACCATACAATTTTCAAAACAAAAGTGCAAACAGGTTTTATGAGAAACAAATCAACCAAGTGCAAAATATATGGAAATATCAAGTACATATGAAGTACTAAATTAATAGTAATAATGAGCTCAATCAAATGAAATGTGGCAGACCAACTCAAGAAAAAAAGGGAGGGGATGGATTTTTAACAATATAACTGTTTTTATTGACCTTTTACGGTAGAAAAAAACAATCACCACAGCCCAGAAAACAGCAACGCAGAAACCCAGAAAACACCAAAAGAAAGAACCCAGAAATTACAGCTAGGCAGCCCAGAAACCAACACAGAAACACAGCAACACAGCCCAAAAAAACCCAATGCAGAAACCCAGAAAACAACATGGTTAACAGGACCTGAAATGGAGGGAAAAAAAAAAAAAAAAAAAACGAAGGACGACAATGGTGAACAGTAAATTTAAAAACAGAAATCGAGTGGCATAAACTCGATTTGCTACAGTGAAATCGACTTTAGAAGACTCGAATTGTTAGATACCAAATTAGTTTCAAACCTTGGTTAACTAATAAAATAGTTTGAGTTTTATAGTTATTTTCTAAAAAAATCCCTATGGGACACCTAAAGTCTTTTTAAACTATTCACTTACGGTTTCAAACATCATTAATATGTTACAAGGAAAGAGAGATATGAAAATATAAATGCAATTTAATGCCTAAATGTATGAAATTACTCATATTGGGAAAGAAATCTTTAAGCAATCAACAAGCAACCAAAGAAGACCATCCCATTTACTGAAGTGTGCACAAATTCAGCAAAAAGACAGATCAAACACCATACAATTTTCAAAACAAAAGTGCAAACAGGTTTTATGAGAAACAAATCAACCAAGTGCAAAATATATGATCCCAAGTACATATGAAGTACTAAATTAATAGTAATAATGAGCTCAATCAAATGAAATGTGGCAGACCAACTCAAGAAAAAAAGGGAGGGGATGGATTTTTAACAATATAACTGTTTTTATTGACCTTTTACGGTAGAAAAAAACAATCACCACAGCCCAGAAAACAGCAACGCAGAAACCCAGAAAACACCAAAAGAAAGAACCCAGAAATTACAGCTAGGCAGCCCAGAAACCAACACAGAAACACAGCAACACAGCCCAAAAAAACCCAATGCAGAAACCCAGAAAACAACATGGTTAACAGGACCTGAAATGGAGGGAAAAAAAAAAAAAAAAAAAAACGAAGGACGACAATGGTGAACAGTAAATTTAAAAACAGAAATCGAGTGGCATAAACTCGATTTGCTACAGTGAAATCGACTTTAGAAGACTCGAATTGTTAGATACCAAATTAGTTTCAAACCTTGGTTAACTAATAAAATAGTTTGAGTTTTATAGTTATTTTCTAAAAAAATCCCTATGGGACACCTAAAGTCTTTTTAAACTATTCACTTACGGTTTCAAACATCATTAATATGTTACAAGGAAAGAGAGATATGAAAATATAAATGCAATTTAATGCCTAAATGTATGAAATTACTCATATTGGGAAAGAAATCTTTAAGCAATCAACAAGCAACCAAAGAAGACCATCCCATTTACTGAAGTGTGCACAAATTCAGCAAAAAGACAGATCAAACACCATACAATTTTCAAAACAAAAGTGCAAACAGGTTTTATGAGAAACAAATCAACCAAGTGCAAAATATATGATCCCAAGTACATATGAAGTACTAAATTAATAGTAATAATGAGCTCAATCAAATGAAATGTGGCAGACCAACTCAAGAAAAAAAGGGAGGGGATGGATTTTTAACAATATAACTGTTTTTATTGACCTTTTACGGTAGAAAAAAACAATCACCACAGCCCAGAAAACAGCAACGCAGAAACCCAGAAAATACCAAAAGAAAGAACCCAGAAATTACAGCTAGGCAGCCCAGAAACCAACACAGAAACACAGCAACACAGCCCAAAAAAACCCAATGCAGAAACCCAGAAAACAGTTTATCCTCATGCCTAGGAGACACAAATATTACAACTTAATACAAATCAAAAGAAAGATAAAAGTCTTTTTGATGAAGAAAATACAAAGCAAAGAAAAGGAACCTAAATGGTCATTGCTGGTGCAAAAGCAATACCGATTCTCTGACTTAATATGTCCTAATTTTATTGTTTTCATGCTGTCATGATTTTATTCAACTAATACAACTGACCTAAATAGTTGAGACATAATATTATCACAGTAAAAGACTAGCTTCTGCTTCGATACATAACATGATTACTCTGGTCAAACTCAATCTAGATTGCCATAAAAATGTCCACTTGAAAGGTTTTTGGAACAAGGACACTTTCCTGTCTAGATTCATGGTTGAAATTTTCTAATTTGATTCTATGCCTTATAGTACATCTAATTCCCTGCTTCTTGCTTCATATATACTGATGTGGGACCTTCGAAAGGGAATAAAACCAAAAAAGGCAAGAACATATCTGATTTTTTTTTCCAAAATAGCTGTATATGTTATAACGAATAGCTATTAAATTTAATTCTTTATCATTTTTAATACTGAATTGAATAATGACAAAATGATTTATATCCTATTATGCATTAATAACATCGAAAATAGTATACATCAATGAGCTCTAACTCAACTGGTGCCTCCTTCCCTTGCACATGTTAGGTAGAGTGTGAGGTCGTAGGTTCAAAACCACTGGGTGCACGTGTAACTTACCAATAAAAAAAAGTACACATCAATGAACTCTAACTCAAATAACACCTCCGCACTGTAACAGTAAGGTGGATGTGTAACTTTCCAATCAAAAAGCACCTCCAAAAAAAACAAAAAGATTGACAGTAACATACTGTATTTTCTTAAACCAATATATTCATGCAAAAGAAAGAGAAGAGGAATACGGGAGAAGAGGACGAAGGAAGAGAACCATATGAGTTGCACATACTAATAAGGGTCATAATGGCCAAGAACTGTACCAATACCCTTCTAAAATGTACCGATAAAATACCATTCTGCACTAACCTATAGCGACTAACATGGGATTTTGGGTCCTACTGCCAGTACCAGAAAAATAATTTAGAAAAAAAAATGGTTATAAAATTGGATTAATATGCTTACGTTAATATTTGGGCATATAAAATATTTGAATTTTAAGTATTAACTAGTATTGAGATATTTCATTCTCT
The DNA here is from genome assembly GCA_030445155.1 of Quercus variabilis. Lineage (NCBI taxonomy): Eukaryota > Viridiplantae > Streptophyta > Magnoliopsida > Fagales > Fagaceae > Quercus > Quercus variabilis. The sequence goes on from CP129447.1 coordinate 2,601,702, forward strand.
TTGCCTAATCAAAATAATATTTAATACAATATTGACGGATTGCCAACCTCAAAATGTGAAAAATTTAAAGGAAATGGGAAACAAAAGTGCTAATAACGTGATGAAATTGCTGGTATAACAAGGTCAAAATTGAGCAATTTTGCTATCATTATAGTTTTTCAATCACATGTTTGTTGATATTAATAGAAAACCAACACATAATTTAATGAAATCCTTCCCTCTAGACCTTTTATGCAGTTTTCCTCTTAAAACAAGGCCTCCAAGGATATGACCCTATCTAGTAATGTTTGCATCACCAACAACATTTAGGATTGCAACATTTAAAAACACTTCATTCTAGTCAAATGGTCAAAAACATTTAACTTAGGGATTAGATGGTAATATGCAACATGCGATTTTCCCTAACCCAACCACCCCCCCCCCCTTCCCTCTTTCTCTCCTTTTAACTTCCTGATATATTAGATGTATTTGATTGATACCTATAGACCCAATATATAAGTACAAGTACAGCTGCTCTCTAGTTGACTGAGGAAGGTGAAATTTAACACAACTAGGCAGCATATCCATGTCCACAAATCAAACACAAACTTGCAACAGCGTTGACAACCATCTTCATTACAATGCAAGCATGCCAAACAAAATCAAGTGCTTAATCATTTCGGTACATGTTGAAACGAAATTGCATATCATCTAGAAATACTAACATAATAATGATGTAGCCACAAAAGGAGTTTAACATAAACAACTACAACTACGCACAATTGACAGATTAAGAAAAACGTATTAATAAATTCAGGAAATTCACAGTCCCATTTTCAGAAGAAACAAGAAATTCACAGTCCCATTTTCACCCACTTAATTCACAGTCCCATTTTCATAGTTGAGTATACATGCATATTGACAGCAAGCACGACCTTGATAAAATGCACAAACAAATAAGATGCACAAACAAATAAGGTGAATCAGCAATATATGAAGAACAAAACGGAAAATCATAAAAAAATAAGCATGAAAATAAAATGCACCTTGCCTTTGTTCCTATTAAACAAAAAATTATAAAAAAAAAAAAAAAAAACAAAACTGATCTCAGTTTTTACAATAGAGGAAAAGAAAATGCACAAACAAGAGAGTCCTTACTTTTTGTGAGGTCGGAGCGACGGATCGAGGCGGAGATGGAGCGACGGAAGCGAGGGCAGTGACGGCGAAGGAGCGAGGGCAGTGACGACGACGGAGCGAGAGCGGCGACGGAGCGAGATGTGCGAGCGAGTGAGAGAGAGACCTAGTGAGTCTGTGCGAGAGAGTGAGAGAGAGACCGAGAGTGAGAGAGACTGAGAGTGAGTGTGAGAGAGAGACTGTGAGAGTGTTTTGAGAGTTGAGAGACTGAGAGTGAGTGTGAGAGAGAGAGACTAAGAGTGTTTTGAGAGTTAACGAGTTTTTTTTTGTTTTGAAATCCTCTTGTAGCGCGCGACGCGTGGAACTGATGAAAGGGTAAAGCGAAGAAAACGACTCCAGTGGAGTCGTTTTCTGCGCAAATAAAACGACTCCACTGAAGTCGTTTTTATAAGCAAAGAAAACGACTGCAGTGCAGTCGTTTTCTACACATATAAAACGACTTCACTGGAGTCGTTTTATAAGCAAAGAAAACGACTCCACTGGAGTCGTTTTTTTTGCTTATAAGACGACTCCACTGGAGTCGATTTATGGTCCACGTGGCCACCATTTCAGCCAGCTCACTTGCGGTCAAAAAAGGAAAATTGAGTCCAGTGATCTCGATTTTATAACACAGAACTCGACTCCACCAAAGTCGAATTGTTAAAAATGCAATATGTTTCAAACCTTAGTTAACTAATAAAATAGTTTGAATTTTGTAGTTAATTTCTTAAAAAATCCTAGTTTCATGACTCAATTCTTAGTTTTCATAACTCAATTCTCAAAAATGGTGGGACCCATAGCAAAATACTCGTTTGCCTGCACCAATACTCTATTTCCATAACTCTGTTTCCAATACTCAATTCTCTACTTTTTGAGTTATGAAAACTGAAAACTGAAAACAACTTTTGACTGTTTTCAGTTTTCAGTTTTCAGTTTTCAATGGCAAACTTGTAAATAACATCACATAGCCGGGCCCACAGTCAGATTTTTGCTCCCTCTTTATCTTCTTTTCTCTTTTTTTTTTTTTTTTTTTTCTTTTCTTTTTGCCTTTCACGGGTTGGGTGTCTGCTCCTCTTCTTCTCCTTCTTCTTCTTCTTTTTTTTTTCTTCTTTTCTTTTCACTTTCTGGTCTGGTTCTTTTTTTTTTTTTTCCACCTGGGTTCAACGCCCTGGGTCCTTCCTTTCTTTGTTTTTTTTTTTTTTTTTTTCACACCTGGGTTCAACGCCCTGGGTTTCTTTTTTTTATTATTTTTTTTTCACACCTGCTTTCACCGTCCCTGTTCGAATTCCTTCTTTCTTTCTTTCTTTTTTTTTTCTTTTTTTTTTTTCCACCTGGGTTCAACGCCCTGGGTTTCTTTTTTTTTTTTTTTTTTTTTTTCACACCTGGGTTCACTGTCCCTGTTCGAATTCCTTCTTTCTTTCTTTTTTTTTTTCCACCTGGGTTCAACGCCCTGGGTTTCTTTTTTTTTTTTTTTTTTTTTTTTTTTCCACTGGGAACGGTGAGTTTCCCAGTGAAAAAAAAAAAGAAAAAAAAAGAAAAAAAAAAGAGCTGCAGTGGGTGACAGAGCTGGGGCCCACAAAATAATGTGAAAAATGTTGAGTGATTGTATTTCAGTGATGTGCCAAACGGGTATTAAGTGATGGGTGATGGATGATGAGTGATGAGTATTGAGTGATAAGTGATGAGTGATGAGTGACGAAAATTGAGTGACCAAAAAAAGTTGGCCAAACAGCCTCTTAGTATTCCACTTTACCAAAAAAAAAAAAAAAAACTTTAAAAAGTTGATTGCTTTGTAATTTGTAAATAAGTGGAGGAAAGTCACTTCACTTTGTGCCTTGTGGGTGGGTTAAACTTTAACTAAAGAGATGAGTGTGAACTGATGATGTACGGCCTAGATGCTTTCAATATTTTACATGATTCATGATACAATTGATTAATTAAAACAAGTAAATTGTCTAGCTCTCCCAACTGCATGATTCATGATACAATTGTATAAAGAAAAAACTTAAAATAATATTTAAAATGAGTAAGACTAAGAATCTGATTGGTGAATTAGAAGATTGTGATCAATTGATCCAGAAATATTAATGCTTTGAAATAATAAATTACTATATAAATTGTCTAGCTCTGCTTTTAGATTATAAAATGAATTTCAGTGTGTAGTTGACCAGAACTGGCTGGTGCTCTACTTCCTGCTATTGTGGAGAAGCTTGGTCCTTTCATTTCTTCACAGTTCGCGTTGACTGGAAGTGTTGATAAATCATTGGATAAATCAGCCTCCTCAGAGTCGCCAACATCCAGATGTTGTAGTGCCGTAAGATATCGAATGCCTCGAGGAGGGGACATTTATATAAACGACGTCGTTTTTTAGAAAGATTTTTTTTTTTTTTTTTAAAGAACCCAGACTGAATGGTACTGAAACGTGGCATATAGCTTTTGTTATTTAATATTTTTCTATTTTACTTAATTTTGAGTAGGATTTTTCTTGTGTCTAAACTTAATACAATCCTTGCATTTGCATCTCATATTACTTTGCTTTTCTAAGTGATGCAGACAACACTATCTGTTTTTAAAGAACTGTGCAATTTTTACTAGTGTAACATAGTTATAAATTTGTCAAAAAATTCATTGCCAAGCGATGACATGTGACAAGAATATTGGATTTTTTTTTTTCTTATGTTCCCTTTTATTGCAAAGTACATCCATATATTCTTTTTTATCTTTTGTAACGAGATGATTTTTCTTACTGTTTAGCCATCTATAATGACCTCATGCTATGTATTTAATTTTGTTGGCCTCATTTAAACCATACATCAAATTCAATTATGTAGGGAAGTATATTTTGTGCTTGCGCAAAATTTTATGCATGGATGCACTTTTGAGAAAGACCTACAGAAGAAACTCATTCATTTTATTGTGGCAGTAAAGCTTGCATATCGTATGACACATGAAAGGTTGAGTAAGTACTTGACCATCTACAACTTATGCAACCTTGTATCCTTAATTTATAGTTGCTAATCTTTAGGTTTTGATGTTTCAACTTTAAAATTTTGATTCTGGATGCACATAGATTTCATTGTCTTAGTGATGTGTTACTTGTCAACGAAGATGAGGAAGAGTGGGATGTTACCACCAAGGGTAGAGGGCACAATTTGATAAATATTTGCTATTTGTTGCAATCCATAGTTGCCTATTTTGAAAAGGACACCATAAGAAGTGGAGAGGAGAAGATAGGACCAGCCCAAACTTCCTTGATCCAGGCACATAAATGTTGCTTCTTGTATAGGTAACTCTCTCCTTTCTATTTCTATTTCTTTTTAATTTATTGCTGCATTTGTTTTTTCTCCCATGGTCAATCATTTTTTTTCAACCTAATAATACCCTAGGAATATTTTTGCTCTCCTTCAGTCTAGGAACAATAACCTAGGAATATTTAACAAAAATTGTGATTCTGAAAACACTATTTCACAATTCAAACTAAAATCATGTTTTAAAAACACAATTTCAAATAAAATGTGTACGGAATGTGAAATAATGAGTGTGTACCAAGACTTTCCCTTTTGACCAAACCAATTCTAATTTCCAATTCACAATTTCCTTTGCTTTGTCCATCCTAACTGGTTTTGAATGAAGGAGGTGACCTCTTCCATCCATGCAACCATAATTGAAGTGAAAACTTTGTCTAAACCAAAATAAGAGAAAGTCTAAGCACACAAACAATTTGAAAACAAGTTTTACACATGTTGAGGTATTTAGTCTGTAATTTGAATGTCATAAAGTGATGATAATGGTGATTCTAGATGAAAATGACGTTGCCACCAATTATATCCTGCTGAATGCTAAAAATTTTAAAATTTATTGTGAAGCATTGCACTGTTTGTCACCATCACATGAACCTACAATTTTTTCTTTGCGACTCACAGTCTAATACATTACACAGTTATGGCAAAGTGCATGTCAAAGTGTGTAGTAAAATATATGCTGGACTCTTTCTCCATCCCAACACATATGCATTTCTGTCTTCATCCCTTCCATCCATGAAGTAGCTCTCCCTCAGTCAGATTTGGTGGGCTCCAAGTGAATCACGTATGACTCAGCAATGCACATGGGCTTCAATGTTTGCTCAGTTCTTCTTCACGCAAAAGCTCTGGGAATAGTACCACAGAGCTCTCTCCATGCAAAAGATCGTTAAAACGCATTTGATTCTCAACTGAAATCCACCACTCATACATCTGCGTCGCTATATCTATAAATACTCTCACCCCCTCAACCACTCTTCAGTCTCCAAATGCTTAAACTAATTTCGCTCTTGATTTCTCTCTTAATTAGTGAGTTTGTGCATATATAGTGTTGAGGTTCTGTATTGAGATGGGGTTGTTTTCTTCTCTGCAATCAGCATATTTAGGCTTCTGTTAGCTTATTTCATTAGTGGTTTTAGCAGCAGCTCCAACTGCTCAGCATTTCACTTTTTTTAGGCTTGATGCTCTTGTTGTTGCATGGGTTTTTGTATTGTTTAATGAAAGTTACTGATTCATCAAAAAAGTTACTTACAATCTCTTTCATTTATTTTGTGTTTCTTTTAGACCAACTTGTATGAATTATTTTATGCAATGTTTTATTGGGCATGTGTGCTAGATGTTTGAGGAAATGACTAGAAATGTTTTGGAATGGGTTGGCAAGGAAATAAGAAACCTGCCCCAAACCCAGTCCATAGACTATTTTGTCCGTTCTTCCTGCAAACCATATTCTTAACTAAAGACCAAAATTTATATTTAAATTTAGAGTCCTACTGTATTATAAAGATAAATTGTTCTATATTTAGCCAAATATCTTCAAATCTGTCTTCTTATACTTATGAAAAGGGGGAACATGATCTAAATCCATGAAAAGACATACTTAGCTTAGGCACATGAATCCATGCATTATTTCTTTTCAATGTTCTTTTCATTGCTGTTGGGGGTGGTGTTTTTTATGACACGACACCAAAGCATTCAAGAATGCTTGAAGCAGTGCTTACCAAGCCAAAAGGCTTGCAATGCTTGTTCCACCCAAATGTTCATTCTCATGATACAAACTACAAAGTACAATTTTCAAGGGGCCTTGCAAATCCTATCTCATCCTTCTAGTTATGTTATTAGTATACTTATAAGCTGATTTGTTTTTTTTTTTCATTAAGCCTGTTGGTTGATTTTGAGATGAAAAACTCACTTGCTTTTTGGCTTGATAATGAGAGATTGATGGAACTCTTATGGCACCAGATGGATATGAAGCATGGTCGCCAAAAACTAGTATGCAAGAGATTCTGATCTTCATAAGTATCAGGGGATGTTATTGCACAGGGTTGGTCTGATAGATGGCAAAAGAGAGAAATGGTGGGATATTCATGGCAGGTATGACAAAGTGACCCTTTTGCATGAAGTTCTGATTGTTTAAGGAGTACAACAAATCTATAAAGGTACTGGCATACTGCTTTGCCTACATCATCCATACATACCTTTTAACTAATTATTGAGATTTGAGACAAAAAACTATCAAAAGTCCAAGTTTTGGTTTAAAAAGATTTTTGAAAAATGCCATCTATCATTATTATATAGCCAAATATCTTCAAATCCATATTCTCATAATGAAAAGGCATACTCAGTTAAGGCCAAGCTAAAGCATAAAATTCCTCTAGTGTAATTAATATTGTGTTTTTCATTATAATTTTAGCTTTCTTATTTCCTTTCATTTAGGGAAAATTTTCCTTCAAATCCATATTCTCATAATGAAAAGGCATACTCAGTTAAGGCCAAGCCAAAGCATGAATTCCTCTAGGGTAATTAATATTGTGTTTTTCATTATCATTTTAGCTTTCTTATTTCCTTTCATTTAAGAAAATCAAAACCTTGTTCCCTTCCACATGTGGCTTTAACCTCAAGTAAAAGAGGTACTTCTACTTCTACTATTACCAATATGGTTTTCAATGTACTTTCTGTTGCTGCTGGGGATGGTGTTATTGATGACTCCAAAGCATTCAGGAATACAGCCTGCAATGCTTCTTGTTCCTCTCAAATATTCCTTTGGGGTACAGCGTACAATTTTCAAGTTGCCTTGTGAAACCCATCTCATCTTTCAGGTTGTGTTATCAGTATGGTTATATGTGAGATTTTTTTCTTTAAGCCTGTTGATTGTTTTAATGATGAAAAACTCACTTGCTTTTGGGCTTGATAATGAAAAGATTACTGTAACTCTTATGGCACCAGATGGACTTAATGCAGCGTCACCAAAAACCAGTAAGCAAGAGTGGCTGGTCTTCATAAGTATCAAGGGGAATGTCATTACTAGGGGCTGGTCTTATATATGGCAGAGGAGAGAAATGGTGGAATCTTCTTGGCAGGCCTGATAAAGTAAGGCATTTTAATTTCTAATATTACCTCATCAATGTTGACATCCTATTTAATGGTATAAATATAAAGGATGGTTAAGACAAACAAAAGTAACTAGAGATTATTTTTTGGAAGCTAAGCTCTGTCGAAATTCTTTCATTGAAGTTTTTAACTAATGCAGGCCATGATTTTTGCGACTAGTTCCGATTTGAAATTAATTGGACTTCGAATTAAGAACAGCCCCAAGTTTCATTTTGGATTTGATCAGTCAAAATGTCCATTTGGAATGGCATAGCGAATAATCACTTGATGATAGTCCCAACACAAGCAGAATTCACTTGGGAGGAGACAAATAATGTGAAAATATACAATTCATTCATATCCACTGGTATATTATTCCGCAAGCTCTCAATCCCTAGTTCTTGTCTTCCCTATGTTTTAACTATAATAAAAGCTCATATTGTATGGGCATATACCTCTTATGCAGGTGACGATTGTATGTCAATTGGAAACAATTCTCACAATGTGGACATAAGGAATCTTACATTCAGCCAAATTCGTGGTACATTCACTGCTTGATACTAAAATTTCTTTGTTGAAAATATAGTCTGCATACAAATTGCAAGCTTTAAAAAGTCAACCTACAAAAATTACTACCATACCAGCACTCAGGGGTCACACTTGGGCTTATATTCACTTCTAGTTATCTAATAGAATGTAGTGTATTAGAAAACTTCATTTTTTGTCTTTCTTGGTCATAGTAAAATTCAGAGGTTACAAAAGCCTAAACAAAGGTTTCAATATGCACAAATTTTAATCTGCTTTTGATTAATTAAGTGGCAAAAAATCGACTACTCACTTTTTTGACTAATCCTTCTACCTGTGCAGCATTGGCAGTCTTGGTGCAGATAAATCTTGAGCTTGTATTCCAAACTTCACACCGTGAGGGACTCAGTCATCAAACACTCTACTAATGGTGTTCAGATCAAAACATGGCTAGGTGGCTCAGGTTTTGTATCCAAAGTAGCATTCCAAAACATTCACATGGACATTGTTCAAAACCCAATTATTTAAACCAATGCTACCACCTCGATAAAAAGTTTCCAATCATACTTCTGTACTTTGCGTTTCTGATACGTGGACAATTGGACATGGTTCGAAACCCAATTATTTAAACCAATACTACTGCCTCACTGAAAAGTGCCCCAATCATACTTTCATTCGTATCTGGTACTTTTGACATAATAAGCCCACCTATGCACATTGCTTGCAGTGATTCAAAGCCATGCAGAAATGTTGACACTTTTGAGAGTGGCATTGCTTTCCTGCCCAAGGAAAGAAACATATGAATCCATTTTGCTGGAAAGCTAATGGCAGAATTCACACAAGTACTCTTCCACCAGTTAACTGACATCTGAAGAAGTTGGCATGAGTAGATGATGATTATGGCGTTCGGTGTTAAATAATAAGCTGTAATTATGACAAGTTGATTTTGCGAATGTTTAAAGGTCTTTAGGGTCAGGCTTCTTTCTAAGTTCACAGGTCAAATGATATTTGCTAATTAACCTAAGAACCCAAAAAGACGGGTTGGTGATGTTTCTGAAATATTGTTTGCAAATGCAAATCAAACTTATTATCCAAGGATTTCTTTTCTTGATGGCATAGTTTTTGTCTTTTATGGACGTCTTGATGAATATAAGTATATAACCCTTTTCAATTGGCACATTTTTACTTAATAAGTGAATTTTCTATGCGAGTATGTAGTTGTGAAACATTTTATAGGAGGGATATTTGCTTCCATGAATATAACCCCATTCTATTCATTGGCATGTTTTTGTATTCATTGTCAAAGACCAGGATATTTTCTTAATTCAATGAGAATATTTGGGTAGCAATAGTTATCAAATGGAAATGATGATGCTTAAAGTCCCCTTGTGTGCGGCACAATGTTTCTGCATTGATTTAAGTTCAAAAAAGTAAAAAAAAGAATGAATAACATCGTTATAAAGTGTGGCATGCGGATACTCAGAGAATGAAGTGAGAAAGATTTGACAATGTGAAAGTGACTTAAGTTAGAGGGTATAAAACTTGAAATGCTAAGAACGTGTGGTCTATCACCTATAAGCTGTATAGAATAGGACTGATACGTGGGGGGTGCACCTATAGTCTTGGAGGATACTGTTAATAGTTTCCCCATTTGGAGAAGAAAAATGTACTAGAGGATTGCATTTTGTATTAAGATAGTATATTATCATGCCTTTCCCTCCCTTTAACCAAGATCTTCTAGCTAATACAGCCAATAAAAACCTTAATGGGCCCTGCATTTGGGCCCAAAATGTTGACAAAGGACCTTACAATTTAGGAAGAGAAAAATTACAGAATGAGTTTGTAAAAATATCTGTTTGAAACTTTGAAGTGATGTTAAATCACTGATTATAAAAATAGGTGGGGTTTTTTGTTGACGTATTGTTATTTTGGTATGTTTTTTTCTTTTTCCTCTTCTGTTTGGATTCCTTTTGTTTCCTCTTGAAATTATAGAAATAGATGCTTTATTACAAGCTGACTGATTTGGGGTAGAAGGGATGTAACTTCAGTTGTTATTAGATTTTCATGTCAAATCTTAGACACTCTTCCTTCTCTCAATGATTTAATAGCTCATAAAAATTATTTTAGTATTATTTTCCTTGTATTTGAGATTTTGTCTATTTTTTTTGTGTTGTGAACCAATGTAAGCAACAAGAGCATTTGAATAATACATCTGTCTTGTTCCTATTTCCTTTCTTTTCTTAATAATTTTTTGGGTTATTTATGTTTCATCTTTATGATGTATAGGGGAAAAAGAATTAGACGAAAAAATGAATGCTTTGGATTTTTAGACTTCTTATGATTGCAGAGCCTAGGAATTTTAGACTTTTTATGATTGCAGAGCCTAGGAATCGAAAACTTCCTTACTGGCTACTTACATGCCAATTTTTTCTTTTGAACATGGAGAGATGGCATAGATGATTTGTGCAAAATGCACCCACAAAGAGATGAAAATCATATATTTGGTTTGTGTAAAAGAATCATCCAATTGTTAAAAATAACATTGGCCAAATTTTTACTTATCTATCAAAAAAAAAAAAAAAGTTAGCCACATTCTGATTTTTGTCCTTGTATATGTTCATGCTTGTTTGTATGTCTTTTACTTGTACTTATATGGACTTGAATTTTCATTTTGACTACACAAATGGAGGAAAAAAAAGGGCTTTATAAGAGAAGAATAGCAAACCTCCTTAAGAACTTGAAATTTCAATGTTGGCAAAACCTTTGGAGGGGAAGGAAATTGTAATTCCCAGATTTGTTATATAAGTTTAAAAAAATTGCATTTATAAATTGAAACTCTATAGCCAAAGCAGGTATATAAGTTGGGCTTCTTTGCCATTGTATATAAATCTGTACTTACAAATTTTTTTGTGGGAATCTTATGTATGATGGTGGGAAAAGTTGTTTCTTATCAACAAAGTGTATATTCATTAAATATTTTTGTTATATGGCCTTGTGATCAAAGTGTACATTTTAACAAAATTTTGTTCATTTTTTAATCAAATTCCATCCTTTCTAGGCTATTCTCTTGAGGTCAAGTATTCATTGGAAGGCTTTATATGTAATCTTGTTTTCACAAAAATAAAATCTATGTGAAGTGTGAACACCTGGATGTAATTCGGTTTTTTTAAGTTATCCATAATTTTAGTACTTAGTCCATGTATATTCATACACAAAGAAAGCTAATAATAGAAATAGAATTGTATACATGGAAGATGCAACTTGCTCAATGATTCAATTACATAGCAACAATAAAAGGCACAACACAATGGCTGGGACAAGTCCATTACATACTTCATTTTTTCCCCTTTTACACAATATATGGTGATAAATACAAAAACTTGCTTGTACTCGCTACTGTTTTTTTTTTTTGGCAGCATGTCCTCATTATTGTTGACAAAGCCGTCAACTAATTCTTGCATTCCCCACAACCAAAATTGGAATTGAAATGGCCAATTGAAATTGAAAATGCAAGAACTTGACCTTCTTCTTGCACTCTGTTCCTCACCTCAGCTACATCGTTCTCAAGACTGGATAGTATGCATATAAAATAAATTAACCTCACATCAAAAGTTTTGAACAGAAATTTTCATAAACATCTTATGTGCATTTCCAAAATCAATATTAAAATAAAACAATGAACTACTATAAAACCCAAACCACAATAGCAACAAACTGAAGGGAATGATAGAAAACTAATTCAAACAAAGAAATATTATTAAGCTAAGAAGCATAGTAGTATTTCAATGAAAGATACTAAGTGATAATCTTTAGCATTATAAAACACAAATGAAATAAAGGAATGAATCTTTGGTAAAAAAATCAAGGAAAGAAAAATAAAATTTATAAATCTGGTGTCAAAATTTCCTTGTGCCAAAGCCAAGATACCCGTACACATAACTATAAGCATGCAATTTTCCATTCAATCACAGGACATTCTTCTTCCATATCCAAAACCCCCCATTTTTCAAACCCAAGCAAAATCAAACTTTTCGTCATGTTTAAAAAGAAAACAAAATGAGAAACAAAAAGAAAAAGAAAATAGAAAAGACATTAAAGGGAAATCGGCAACCACGAGTGGTGGTGATGCCGGTGAGAACCGCTACCAGCAGCAGAGGCGTAGGTGCAAGCAGAAGCTTGACTGAGCTTGAGAGAGAGGCCTTAAAAGAGGAGAACGCCACACCCAATACCTCCGAAGGTGGTGGTATGCGGGACTCGGTGGTTGCTGGCTGCAACCATGCATTGAGATTCGGCAACGAAGAGAAAAGTCATTTCTCAATAATGACTTTTCTCACTCGCTGTGGAACTTCTCAATCCAGTTTCTCTCACGCTGTGGAACTTCTCTTCAGCTACGCCGAATAGCCTCTTTTGTTTTCCTTCAGCTTTTCTTTTACTTCAGCGTGTGAACCACGCTTATTAAATTCATTTCTCAATAAATGAGAAGCCTGGCCTAATAAGACTTTGTGTGCTGGATATAATAGATGAGTGTTGGATTATTAGTAACGTAGGGCCCGGACTTTATTGATGAGAGGTGGCTATGCTTTCGAGATTGACATAGCGGTTTCCAGTGTGAACTGATGGACTTCATTGATTGACCTCAGCGGGCCCTGCTTTTGAATTTACTATTTGGTTTCTCCTGAATATCATCAACCGGTTCATTTATCATCTACCTACTCTTTCACAGACTCTTCTTTCTCTTCTTGTGATATCCAGCAAATTTCCCATTTCCAATCTATGGCTCGTGCTCTACTTTCTGCTATTGTGGAGCAGCTTGGTCCTTTCATTTCTTCAGAGTTCACCTTGACTGCAACCGTTAAACAAGAAGTCCAAAAGCTTGAAACCAAATTCCGTACCATCCAGGCAGTGCTCAACGATGCCGAGAAGAGGCAACTGAAGGAGGAAGCTGTGAAGCTTTGGTTAGATAAGCTCAAAGGCATATCCTACAAGATGGACGATGTGTTGGATGAGTGGAACACTGCCATGATCAAAGAAGAGATTGAGAAACAACAAAGAGAAGATGAAAATTTTGAAACTAGCACTACTAGGAAGAGGAAGGTATGGTCCCTCACCCCAGTTCCTAATCTTTTTCAGCATCGTGATATTGCTCATAAGATAAAAGAACTTAACGAAAATTTAGATGAGATTAACAAAGAGAGGGAGATGTACGGGTTTGAATTGAGTAGGGCCATTGAAGTAGTTGAGAGACCAAAAACTACTTCTTATGTTGATGTGTCTGATATTCTTGGTCGTGATAAGGTTAAGGATGATCTAGTGAGCATCATATTGGGCAAGGGTACTGAAAAAGAAAAATGCCCCCATGTCATCTCTTTGGTGGGCATGGGTGGTATGGGAAAAACGACTCTTGCCCAGCTTGCCTTTAATCATCATGAGGTGAAAGATCATTTTGAAGAAAGAATTTGGGTTTGTGTTTCCGAACCCTTTGATCAATGTAGGGTTGCCAAAGCTATCGTTGAAGCTTTGGGAGTTCATGATTTTAACACTATTGAATTGCAGAGTCTATTGGGAAAATTTTGTGAATTAATTGAGGGAAAGAAGTATTTTCTTGTCTTTGATGATGTGTGGACTGAAGAGTATGCATTTTGGAAGCCATTCAGAGATGCACTCAAAAATTGTGGTTCACAAAGTAGTAGAATTCTAGTCACCACACGTAAAGGCAAAGTTGCGAAGATGATGGAAAGTGCAAATACGATCAAGTTGAAGGAATTGTCTAAGGAAGATTGTTGGTTGGTGTTCAGTAAAATAGCATTTTCTGATAAGGATCCTAAGCAATGTGAGCAACTAGAAGTCCTTGGTAGGCAAATATCAAAGAAGTGTAAAGGCTTGCCCCTTGCTGCAAAAACTCTAGGGAGTCTTATGCATTTCAAGAAAAGAAAAGAAGAATGGAAGAGCATTTTGGATAGCAATTTGTGGGAATTAGAAGATGTTGAAAGAGGTCTTTTTGCGCCATTGTTACTTAGTTATTTTGATTTGCCCTCACCACTAAAACGGTGTTTCTCATATTGTGCTGTCTTTCCGAAAGATCATGACTTTAATGTTAATGAGTTGGTACATATGTGGACAGCACATGGATTTGTTGAGTCAAAGGGAAATATGGAGGTAGAAATCATGGCAAGAGAATACTTTGATAATTTAGTCATTCGCTCTTTCTTCCAAAAATATATTTACAAGTACAAAATGCATGATATAGTGCATGACTTTGCACAATCAATTACTAAGAATGAATGCTTTATAATCAGTAGTGACATAGAGTCAAAATCAAATTATAATAATGCTTGCCATTTGAGATTAGTAATTCCAGAAGAAACCCAATTTCCTGTGTCCATTGATAGTGCCAAAAATCTACGCACCCTCATCTTTTTTAATCAAGGTGGTTATAACATATCCAATTTCTTCCAGAATTTTTGACTTTTACGGGTATTAACTTTGGAGTGTAGAATGGAACTTCCGCATACCATGGAAAATTTAATACATTTAAGGTATCTCAATTTGTTTAAGTGCAATGAAGTATTGCCTGAAACCATCTGTAATCTATGCAATTTACAATATTTGAAGATTACCCAGGCTTCTGGTTCCGCGTTCACAAAATTACCTCAGGGGATAGGTAAATTAATTAACTTGAGACATCTTATTGGAGAAAATTTTCTGATTCCAAGAGGGATTGGAAGATTGATTTCTCTTAGAGCATTAAAATGTTTTAGCATAAGTGACGAGGATAGCGAAGGATGTAAACTCGGAGAATTAAAAAATTTGAACCACCTACAAGGGAGTATTGAAATACGTGGGTTGGGGAACATGGTAGATGTAAGTGAGGCTGAGAATGCACAACTTAAGAAGAAGATACACCTTCGTGAAATGTTACTATCTTTTAAGAAAGGGAAGGATAGAGGATGGCAGGACTATTGTGTTCCGAATGCCGTCGACCTCAATGATAGAAGAATGGAGAGGGATGTCTTAGTTTTAAATGCCTTAGAGCCACCTCAAGAGTTGGAGCAGTTAGACGTTAATTGGTACAAGGGCACCACAATGTCTCCTAATTGGTTGACGTTCTTGATCAAATTGAAAACGGTTTCTATTTGTTGGGCCACAAAGTTAACAAGTTTGCCTCCTTTGGGGAAGCTTCCGTTCCTCGAATCATTAAATATATGGCATGTGTGTAGTTTGAAAAAAGTGGGTGTTGAATTTTTGGGAATAGAATCTGAAAACAAGAAACAAGACATAATATTCCCAAATTTGAAATATCTCAGTTTTGTGTCATTGGAGGAGTGGGAAGAATGGATTGGGATTGGAGGAAAAGAAAACGCAGACTGTATTACTGTAATGCCTCGTCTTCGACAGTTGGAAATTCGTGGCTGCGGAAAGTTAAAGTCGCTGCCGGACTTCCTGCGTACAATTCCATTGAATAAATTGGAGATCGCTGGCTGTCCAATTATCGAGGAGCGTTGCCAAAGAGAGACAGGAGAGGACTGGAGCACCATTTCTCACATCCCAATCATCGATCTTAGAGAACATGATATTTGGGGTAACTCATTCTGCTTCTTAATCTCCTTACGCTTCATTTATTTTGCAAACCAATACTATCAATTAAATAATCTCATTTTCTGGTTAAAATTCCCGTTGAAAATAAATCGCTAACAATGTAGATTGATGAATTTAACATATTCTCATAAATTTGTGTTAGCGTAGTTTATTGTTCTTGCTTAGATTCAGTTAGCTTGTGATGTATTCAAAATTGCTTGGTAGGTACAATGAATTTTCAAAAATGATTTAAAATATAAAAGGCTGGACTTTCAGATGGAATAATCGAATGAACGTGTCTCTAGATTTTCACTCATTTGCATTTAAATGTAAATAACTCAAAATCAAATGCCTACCTCTTTCTATTTCATTTGCGGTTTATTTATTTATTTATTTTTTTATGGATCTTGCTCATTTTCTTGATTTCAGAGGATTTTTGTCGTCTCAGATTACCAGCACCTTTCACAAAGTAATTTATCAAATTTTGGCCAAACTCACAAAGACACTGTCAGCAATGGCATGTGCAAAGTTCATCCTCGGCTTGATTCGGCATTGCAAGTCTGAACCAGTAAAGGGTAACTTCTTCCTACTTCTTTCTTCCTCTTCTGCTGCTTTTGTCATTTGGCTGAAATATCAATTAATTATTTTCATTGTCACTCAAAAAAATCCCACCAAAGAAATTACTAGCAACTTTCACTAGAGTAATTTATCAAATTTTGGCCAAACTCACAACTGGACTGTCACGATTGGTTTAATCTAGTGGGCCCAGTATTTGCAACATTACCAGAATTTGTAAATGTATGGAAGATTTTTTATTTATTTTAAAGAACCCAGACTGAATGGTACTGAAACTTTATTAGTGGATTTTTATTATTGGCATATGGCCTTGTTATTTAACATTAATATTTTACTTAATTTTGAGTAGGATTTTTCTTGTGTCTAAACTTAATACAATCCTTTCATCTCATTTAAATTTGCTTTTCTAAGTGATTAGGAAAATGCTGTCCATTTTTAAAGAACTGTGCAATTTTCACCGGTATAACATAATTTTAAATTTGTCCCAAAAAAAAAAAAAAACCATTGCCAAGCTTCCTCTCTTTTTTTTTTTTTTTTCCCTTATGTTCTCTTTTATTGCAAGGTATATCCAAATATTTTTTTTTTTTTTTTTATCTTTTGTAACAAGATGATTTTTCTTACTGTTTTGTCCATCTATAATAACCTCCTGCTAGATATTTAATTTTGTTGGCCTCATTTAATCCATCAAATTCTATTATATAGGGAAGTGAATTTTGTGCTTGAGCAAAATTTCACGCATGGATGCACTTTTGAGAATGACCTGCAAAAGAATGCGCTCATTTTATTGTAGCAATTAAGCTTGCATATCATATGACACATAAAAGGTTAGGTAGGTACTTGACAATCTACAACTAATGCAACCTTCTATCCTTAATATTCAGGCTTTGATGTTTCAACTTTAAAATTTGATTCTAGATGCACTTAGATTTCTTGTCTTAGTGATGTGTTTCTTATCAATGAAGATGAGGAAGAGTGGGATGTTACCACCAAGAATAGAGGGCACAATTTGATAAATACTTGCTATTTTGAAAAGGACACCATATGAAGTGGAGAGGAGAAGATAGGACCAGTCCAAACTTCCTTGATCTAGGCACATATATGTTACTTCTTGTATAGTTAACTCTCTCCTTTCTATTTCTTTTTCTTTTTAAATTTATTGCTGCATTTGTTTTTTGTTCCATGGTCAATCATTATTTTTTTCAACCTAATAATACCTTGGGAATATTTTGCTCTCCTTCAGTCTAGGAACAATATCCTAGGAATATTTAACGAAAATTGTGATTTTGAAAACACTATTTCGCAATTTGAACTACAATCGTGTTTTCAAAACATGATTTCAATTAAAATGTGTGCAGAATTTGAAGTTACGAGTGTGTACCAAGATGTTCCCTTTTGACTAAACCAATTCTAATTTCCAATGTCACAATTTCCTTTACTTTGTCCACCCCAACTGGTTTCGAATGAAGGAGGGGACCCCTTCCATCCATGCAACTATAATTGAAGTGAAAAACTTTGACTAAACCAAATAAGAGAAAGTCTAACTACACAAACAATTTGACAACAAGTTTCACACATGTTGAGGTGTTTGGTCTGTAATTTGAATGTCATAAAAGTGATGATAATGGTGATTCTACATGAAAATGATGTTGCCATCAATTATATCCTGCTGAGTACTAAAAAATTGTAAAATTTATGGTGTAGTATTACACCGCCGCATGAACCTGCCATTTTTTCTTTGCAACTCATAACACAGTTGTGGCAAAGTGCGTGTGAAAGTGTGCAGTGAAATATATACCGGCCTCTTTCTCCATCCCAACATGTAAAACGGTGTTCAAAGAACATGCATTTCTGTTTTCATCCCTTCTATCCATGAAGTAACTCTCCCTCAGTCAGACTTGATGGGCTGCAACTGAATCAGTATGACTCTGCCATGCACATGGGCTCCTCTGTTGCTCAGTTTTTCTTCATGCAAAAGCTCTCAACCACAAAGCTCTCTTAACGCAAAATATCATTAGAAGTTTTTAACTTATGCCGGCCATAAGTTTTGCTTCTAGTTCTGGTTTGAAAGTAAGGGGAGTTGAGTTAAGATCAGCCCCAGGTTTCATTTTGGATTCGGTCATTTTCAAAATGTCCATTTATAATTGTTTAGCATAAAATCACTTGTTGATAGTCCCAACATGGATGGAATTCACTTGGAAGAGAGAAATAATGTGAAAATATACAATTCATTCATATCCACTGGCATATTATTCCACAAGCTCTCAAATCCTAGTTCTTGTCCTCCCTATGTATTTCCTATTCTAAAAATGTCTTACTGTTTGGGTTTAAACCTTTGATACAGGTGATGATTGTATTGGAATACAATGTGGATAAAAGGAATGTTACATCTATATACTATTCTCAAAGGGTAATACCAATTTTGGTTTGTTGGTCTAAGCTACTACATAGCATCCCTTTTGCATGGAGTTCTGATTGTTTAAGGAGTACAAGAACTCTATACAGGTACTACTTCACCTACATCACCCATACATAACTTTTAACTGATTATTGAGATTTGAGACAAAAAAAACTATCAAAAAGTCCAAGTTTTGGTTTAAAAAGATTGAAACAAAATGCCATCTTCCTTTGTAGTATAGTCAAACTAAGGTAATTGGCTTGTACTTCAATGTACTGTGTGCAGACCCTACTCTATTAAAAGAGAATTTGTTCTATATGTAGCCAAATATCTTCAAATCCATATTCTCATAATGAAAAGGCATACTCAGTTAAGGCCATGCTAAAGCATGAATTCGTCTAGGGTAATTAATATTGTATTTCTCATTATCATTTTAGCTATCTTAGTTCCTTTCATTTAGGGAAAATTTCCTAGGTCCACATGACAGAAACATTTGCATGCATTATTAAGAAAATCAAAACCATGTTCCCTTCCACATTTGGCTTTAACCTCAAGTAAAAGAGGTACTTCTACTTCTACTATTACCAATATGGTTTTCAGTGTACTTTCCTTTGCTGCTGTTGGGGATGGTGCTATTGATGGCTCCAAAGCATTCAAGAATACAGCCTGCAATGCTTCTTGTTCCTCCCAAATATTCCTTCGGGGTACAGCATACAATTTTCAAGGGGCCTTGTGTATCCCATCTCATCTTTTAAGTTGTGTTATTAGTATGGTAATAAGGTGAGATTTTTTTTTTCTCTTTAAGCCTGTTGATTGGTTTAATGATGAAAAACTCACTTGCGTTTGGGCTTGATAATGAGAAGATTACTGTGACTCTTATGGCATCAGATGGACTTGACGCAGCATCACCAAAAACTAGCAAGCAAGAGTGGCTGGTCTTCATAAGTATCAAGCAAGAGTGGCTGGTCTTCATAAGTATCAAGGGGAACGTCATTACTAGGGGCTGGTCTTAAATATGGCAGAGGAGAGAAATGGTGGAATCTTCTTGGCAGGCCTGATAAAGTAAGGCATTTTAATTTATAATATTATCTCATCAATGTTGACATCCTATATTAATGTTATAAATATAGAGGATGTTTAAGGCAAAAAAAAAAAAAAAGGTAACTAGAGATTATTTTTTGGAAGTTAAGCTCTGTCGAAATTCTTTCATTTAAGTTTTTAACTAATCCAGGCCATGAATTTTGCTTCTAGTTCCGATTTGAAATTAAGTGGACATTGAGTTAAGAACAGCCCCTAGTTCCATTTTGGATTTGATCATTCAAAATGTCCATTTGGAATGGCATAGCAAATAATCACCTAATGATAGTCCCAACACGAGCAGAATTCACTTGGAGGAGACAAATAATGTGAAAATATACAATTCATTCATATCCACTGGTATATTATTCCACAAGCTCTCAATTCCTAGTTCTTGTCTTCCCTATGTTTTACTATAATAAAAGTTCATATTGTTTGGGCATATGCCTTTTATGCAGGTGACGATTGTGTGTCAATTGGAAACAATTCTCACAATGTGGACATAAGGAATGTTACATGCAGCCAAATTCGTGGTACATTCACTGCTTGATACTAAAATTTCTTAGTTGAAAATATAGTCTATATCCAAATTGCAAGCTGTAAAAAAGTCAAACCTGCAAAAATTACTACCATACCAACACTTAGGGGTCACAGTGGGGCTTATATTCACTTCTAGTTATCTAATAGAATGTAGTGTATTAGAAAACTTCATTGTTTGTCTTTCTTGGTCATAGTAAAATTCAGAGGTTACAAAAGCCTAGACAAAGGTTTCAATTTGCACAAAGTTTAACTTTTGCTTAATTAAGTGGCGGAAAATCGACTAGTCACTTTTTCTGACTGATCCTTCCGCCTGTGCAGCATTGGCAGTCTTGGAACAGATAAATCTCGAGCTTGTATTCCAAACTTCACACAGTGAGGGACTCAATCATCAAACACTATATTAATGGTGTTCAGATCAAAACGTGGCTAGGTGGCTCAGGTTTTTTATCGAAAGTAGCATTCCAAAACATTCACATGGACATTGTTCAAAACCCAATCATTTAAACCAATGATACCACCTCGGTAAAAAGTTCTCCAATCATACTTCTGTACTTTGCGTTTCTGATACATGGACAATTGGACACGGTTCAAAACCCATTTATTTAAACCAATACTACTGCCTCACTGAAAAGTGCCCCAATCATACTTTCATTTATATATGGTACTTTTGACATAAGAAGCTCACCTTTGCACATTGCTTGCAGTGATTCAAAGCCATATAGAAATGTTGACACTTTTGAGAGTGGCATTGCTTTCCTGCCCAGGGAAAGAAACATATGAATCCATTTTGCTGGAAAGCTTATGGCAGAATTCACACAAGTACTCTTCCGCCAGTTTCCTAACATCCGAAGAAGTTAGCATGATGATTAACATCCGAATAAGCTGTAATCATGACAAGTTGATTTTGAGAATGATTAAAAGTCCTTTAGAGTCAGGCTTCTTTTTAAGGTCAAGGGTCAAATCTCGACACTCAGAATGTTTAGAGCATGTCATTGAGCAATAGGGGTTTTATGAGTTGTTTGATGCATTTCTTTTGTGGAAATGATATTTGTTTATTTACCTAAGAACCAAAAAAGACCGGTTGGTGATGTTTCTGAAATATTGTTTGTAAAAGCAAATCAAACTCATTATCCAAGGATTACTTTTCTTGTTGGCATAGTTTTTGTCTTTTTTGGACTTCTTGATGAATTAAGTATATAATCCTTTTCAATTGGCATATTTTCACTTGATAGGAGGGATATTTTCTTCCATGAAAACAATCCCATTCTATTCATTGGCATGTTTTTGGATTCATTGTCAAAGACCAAGGTATTTACCTTTTTGAGTTTCACCTGTCATTTCAGTAATATTTTTAGTCCCTCATCAATTTATACAAATTTTGTATTAGCTGGATCTCACAATAATTCATCCAAAATTAGTTAGTGTCAAAATATTTTGTATTCCTTAACAAATTGAAATGTCTTCTAGTATTGTGTTGACTATCTTGCTTCAAATCCAATCAAAACGGGTTAACCATTAGTGATTGGGTAATATTACAGATAAAATAATTTTTTACATTTTTTATAATTGAATTTATTATTGAAATGATTCCCAAAAAAAAAAAAAAAAAAAAAAACATTAAAATCACTTCTTTACCCCCCCCCCCCCCCTTTTTTTAGAAACAAATCACTTCTTTACCTATCAACAATTACTTGCCACACCTATCAAAAAAAAAAAAAAACTCACCACATTGTTAGTGAATATTTTTACTTACCTAAACTTATATTTGGGGATTTGATTGCAATTGAAATTTGTCACTCACATGATAAATGCTTTCACCGCACCTAGCAGATATGTGTATGTAAATAAATAAATATATATATATATATATATAGTTTTGTTAAAACTAGTGAGGATTTGTATTGAGATTTGAACCCTGCTTCATTCTTGTCTGAATTCCTCATATTGAGGCTACTGATGCAGCGTGGGCGTGCAGAAGCAGAATCTGTAACACACAATTACTACAACTCTTCCACGAAACTTAAGTTCTACAAGAACACTAGGCTAGTAGGCAAAATAATAGAGAAAACTTTTCTAACAAACTTTTATTAATCAACGCATAACATTAATCAACCTCTCTATAAAGAGTATTTATAGGAATAGAATTTCTCCCACTCCTTTTAGAAAAAGAAATAATAAACCTACGTCTACTTGAGAAAGGAAAACCAACTTAACTAGGAAAAGATAAAAAATTAAAATCCTAATTCAACTAGGAAAAAGGATTTTAATTGAACCTGTAAAAGCAAATAAATCACAATTCCACTAGGAAAGAGAAAACAACATAAAATATTAAAATATTTTATTCTCCCTTAACCAATCTGCATCACTTCTATTAGCTTATTTCATTTGAGGTTGGAATAGGTTTGGAGAGACACCTTTAAACTCCTTTTATTTCTTTTTAATAGATATAAATTTTGAAAATCTACCCGTTGGATTGCATGTTCTTATTATATTCCACTTACTTGCAAAGTTCCAAGAACATAAAAAATTAATAGCTATGTTATTAATCAAATATTTAAATTTCAAGTTTTTATAGTTTAAATTATGCATAAAAAATAAATTTATGGATCAAATAGTAAGCAGCATTCAATTAGTATGAAATTTAACATACATGTTAAGAACATAAAAAACATACAATTTAACACTTATATTTTCAAAATTCAAAATTAAGTCTAAAATTATGCATAAAAAATAAATTGATAGATCGAATAGTAAATAACATTTGATTTGTATAAAATTTGACATGCTTGTTAAGAACATAAAAAATTCAAAAAAATTCAAAATTCAAAATTCACAATTTAAGGCTTCGATTTTCAAAATTCACATCGAAAATTTGTCCTAGTTGGTTTTAGTAGCAGCTCCAATTGCTCTGTTTTTACTCTAGCATTTTACTTGTTTTTGCTTCTTCTTCTTCTTCTTCTTTTTTTTTTTTTTTTTTTTTTTTTTTGATTTGTTTAATGAAAGTTACTGATTTATCCAAAAAGTTATTCACAACCTCTTTCATTTATTTTATGTTTCTTTTAGACTAACTTGTATGTATTATTTTATTCATTCATACTAAAGTTTACATTTTTGTTATTTAAGTTGCAGTGTTTTAGTGAGCATGTGTGCTAGCCTGCTAAGTGTTTGAGGAAATGGCTAAACATGTTTTGGAATGGGTTGGCAAGGGAATAAGAAACCTGCCCCCAAACCCAGTCCATAGACTATTTTAACCTTCCTTCTTGCAAATTAAATTCTTAACAAAAGACTAGAATTTCTATTTGCTATGCCTAAATTTTTTTGTTTACTGCTTCAGTGTTCATCTCCGAGTTTATTGGGAACAAATTATTAGTAATCTACTGTGGAGTCCTGGTTTTTTAAGGAGTCCTATTATCACCTATGAGACCAATGTACAAGAAATCTATATCGGACCTTCAAGTAGGGCCATTTAGAAACCTGACTACAAGGTACATGTGTGGTTCTCATCGTAGGCAACAAAACCACTAATTGTGGCAATATATATATATATATATATATAAGAGGTTCGGCAATTCTTGAGGAGTTGAAGAATGAGGGTAGGATCTAAGAACGTGACTGCAATTTGAAAAATTGAAATTGAGTCCAACATCTTTACAAAATAAACAACTCAATGATTGAGTCCAGCCAGTGCACTTAATGGGCCCTGCAATTGGGCCAAAAATGTTGACAATTTACCTTAACAAGTTAGGAAGAGGAAAATTACAAAGCCAATTGAGTTGAAAAAGAGTCAACAGCTAGGCCAGTGAAAAAATTCCTTTTATTTTGATTCCAAAAGTAGGAGAAATTTTATTTGAAACCCTATAATTTAAGGGTGTAACAAATTAAACATGAAAGTTTCAAATGTAACAAATTAAAATCTTGAAGTTGCAAAAAATAAAAAAATTAAACCTTAACTCATTTAAGTGGAATAAAATTGTGTTTTAGTTTAATACAGATTGAAGGTTTAATTTGTTAGCTTTTCAAATGCTTAAAGTTTAAATTGTTACTTTTGAAACAATAGTATTTAACTTGTTACATTTCTAAATTATAGGATCTAATATATAATTTGGAACGAGATTGAGATTTATATATATATTTTTAATAAATTCATATTTAAAATAAGGTAAATTAAAATTTACCCACCTGTAGTTTAGTTGAAATTTAAGTTGCCTATTTGTAGTTTGAAATTTGACACTTTACTCACTTGAGGTTATCTTTATCTTTTTTTTTTTCTTTCTTTTTGTATGGTACTTTACTTTCAAGAAATCAAGTATTAGGTTTTTTTTTTTTTTTTTTTTTTTTTTCCTATTGTAAATTTTGTATCATTAAGTGGATTATAAATATTTAATATAATAATTATTATTTGGCATATAATTATAGAATCTTCAACAAATATTTATAGATTAATTAATATTACTCTTAAATATAGTCATTCTAAGATTTGAATGTGATCTAATAGTATTTTAGAACTTAACAGTTCGATAAGTTCTCATTTAAGAAAATAAAATAAATAAATAAAAGTTGAGTTTGAAATAAGTTTGGATTCACTAATATATGTGAAACAAGTTTGAGATTAAATTGATAAAATTGAATATAATTTGGAACAAGATTGAGATTTATATTTTTTTTTAATAAATTCAAATTTAAAATAGGGTAAATTACAATTTACCTACATGTGGTTTGGTCGAAATTTAAATTGCTTACCTGTGATTTAGTATTTGACCCTTTGCTCACTTGAAGTTATCTTTATCTTTTTTTTTTTTTTAATCTTTTTTTGTATGGTATGTTACTTTCAAGAAATCAAGTAATAGTTAATTTTTTTTTCACTTTTTTTTTCTTTGTAAATTTTGTATTATTAAGTGAATTATAAATATTTAAGATAATAATTAGTATTTTGCATACATAATTATAGAATCTTCAACAAATATTTATAGATTAATAAATATTACTCTTAAAATAGTCACTCTAAGATTTGAATGTGATCTAATAGTATTTAGAACTTAATAGTTTGATAAGTTATCTCTTTTTAAGAAAAATAAAAAAAATAAAAAGTTGAGTTTGAAATGAGTTTGGATCCATTAATAAATATATGTGAAAAAAATTTGAGATTAAATTGCTAAAATTAATATAATTTGGAACGAGATTGAGATTCATATATTTTTTAATAAATTCAAATTTAAATTAGGGTAAATTACAATTTACCCACCTGTGATTTGGTCGAAATTTAAGATGTCTACCTGTGATTTGAAATTTGACACTTTACTCACTTGAGATTATCTTTATCTTTTTTTTTCTTTTTTTCTTTTTGTATGGTATTTTACTTTCACGAAATCAAGTACTAGGTTTTTTTTTTTTTCATTTTTTTTTCTTTTGTAAATTTTGTATTATTAAGTGGATTATAAATATTTAAGATAGTAATTTATAAATATTTAAATTAGGATAAATTACAATTTACCTACTTGTGATTTGGTCGAAATTTAAGATGTCTACCTGCGATTTGAAATTTGACACTTTACTCACTTGAGATTATCTTTATCTTTTTTTCTTTTTTCTTTTTGTATGGTATTTTACTTTCACGAAATCAAGTACTAGGTTTTTTTTTCTTTTGTAAATTTTGTATTATTAAGTGGATTATAAATATTTAAGACAGTAATTAGTATTTTGCCTACATAATTATAGAATCTTCAACAAATATTTATAGATTAATACATATCACTCTTAAATATAGTCACTCTAAGGTTTGAATGTGAACTAGTAGTATTTTAAAACTTAATAGTTCGATAAGTTATCTCTTTTTAAGAAAAATAAAATAAATAAAAAAAGTTGAGTTTGAAATGAGTTTGGATTCATTAATATATGTGAAACAAATTTAAGATTAAATTGCTAAAATTTAATATAATTTGTTACGAGATTGAGATTTATATATTTTTTTTAATAAATTCAAATTTAAAATAGGATAAATTACAATTTACTCACCTAATAAATGCTCTCACCACACCCCCTCACTCACACAACATTTTTACATAAAACAACAATAGTCTAGCCAATAACAATTTAGGCTTTTTTCCATGCATAAGCACTATACAGTCTATAGACTCTACTAGTAAAATTATATATTGATTATATTTAACTCCAAAACCACGCTAGAGAAATTTCTTTTCAATTAAATTCCTTTATTATATGTACTTCTTAAATTCCGTTATTTTTTTAATTCTTAAGTACTCCCAAAGCACGGATAATAGTTCTTCCTCCTCTCACATTCATGGTGAGGCCCACTCATTATATTTATGGTGGAATCCACCATGATTGTAAGAGGAGGGAGCACAATTTCTCTATGCTCCGAGTGTACCTAAGAATTTTTTCTTTTATAGATGCACATACCTAATGTTATGATAACAATGGAAAGCAAATAAAAAAATCATGACTTGTATTGCCTTCGTGTGGTAGATACTAAACGATATGTATTGCCAAAAATACTGTTCCGTCCTTCGCTCCTTTTATATATTAGTGTAGATAATAAGACTAACATGTAGCCGCCCCCTTCATTCAATACATGCTCTCTTTCCCTAACCCAGCTTTCTTCTCACAAACTCTCTCTAACCAACCAACCAAAACCTTCACACACTCTCTCGTTCCAAAGCTCTCATGAATGGTTGGACTTTGTCTGACCTAAGGGAAACTAAGATCTGCTTGCTT
The DNA here is from genome assembly GCA_030445155.1 of Quercus variabilis. Lineage (NCBI taxonomy): Eukaryota > Viridiplantae > Streptophyta > Magnoliopsida > Fagales > Fagaceae > Quercus > Quercus variabilis. Next base: position 2,628,660 of record CP129447.1, read on the forward strand.
GGACAACACAAGCTGCATGGTAACCGGAGTTATGAAGGGTTTTATGTGATTAAGGTCCCAGACCTTGAGGCTTGTACTCCGCCTTCTTATTTTTCTTGTCCTATATTCAAAATAAAACACAAGAAAAAGCAACCTTTGGTTCTGACTTAGTCAATTAGGCCATTACCTGAGGCGCCTTACAAGAGAAAGACTCCAAATTTTAGTTTGAATGTTAGTTTTATTGAAACAATTATTAAATTAAATATGCGGTTTGCTTAGATAGGGCCAGGTCTTAGGCTAAGCCAATTAGGTCATCACTAAGGTTCCATTTGCTTGGAGGGGTGGAAAAGTAAGATAATAGAATATGAAGAGATGATAGAAAAGTTTTTAGTTCTCTAATGGTGTTTGGTTTAGGAGTGAAAAAGTTGAGGGGGAAAAAATGTAATTTGTTTTAATTTACTTTCATGCCTCTACTAAAAAAGAGAGATACAAATTAGGAAAGAAAAACTGGATGAACTAAAAAAAACAAAAACAAAACAGGTGAAACACAACCAATAAATATATATATATATATATATATATATATATGTATGTATGTATGTATGTATGTGATGAGTCCAAACTCTAATGGCTTTGTTAGTCATAATGGATGAGCCCAAGATACATTACGTATCTATGGTGAGCATTTATGTGAAAGAGTAACAAATGGAGCAACGGAAAAGAAGATGTTACACAAATCAAAGCATAAGTTTGTAACATATTAACTGTTACAAATAATAATGAATACAGAAATTCTTTGCTCATTAAAGACAAAATGGCTATAAAACCAAAGGGGAAGAGAACCAACAGATACACAATTCTAATCCCAAAAATACTCCCAAAGTTGAATTCCATTGTGATATTCCAATTAAATTCCATTCTAACTTAATCGTCGGAGGCACCACACCATTGAATCCTTATTTCTCTATTTCATATCTTATTGTAGGTTTGCCCTAGACAAATCCATCCTCTTTGTCCGTCTGCATAGACGAGAACTCAATTGATGATTTTTTGCATCATCAATATATATAAGCAAATCGAATGAAAAGTTTAGAAAATGAAAAAAAGCTAAAGAAGGAAATTTTTAAAAAAAGGAAACAGTTGAGTAACAAAAAATGACAAAACCCAAAAAAAAAAAAAAAAAGTACCAAGAAGAAACCAAGAAAACCCAGCATGTTGCAGCACATGGGTGCTTTAGTTCAAACATTTTTCTCCGATTTTCTTCCCATGAGTTTTCTTGCCTTAAATCTCTCCAACTAGACATCCAAAAAACCATTTTCTCTCCACATTTCTCTCATTTCCTTTCCATCCTCCCTAAAATCCTACTAGCCAAACGGACCCTAAGGCCACATATGATGTAGGTCAATATAAATTCAACCTAATTGAAATTCTAAAATGTTTTTTAAAAATTTGAAGTGTGCTAAATCACCATGAATGATCAATTTTCCATAACAATTCAAGACTTCAGTTTTTTTAAAACAAGTCTCCCACATTATACACAGCCATACACTAAATTATCTCTCTCTCAACACAAAAATTAACATTGGAAATTAGATTTTAACTCTTCTCATGTTACCCAAGGTAAATTATAAGTATTTTCTAAAATAATAAATAAATTTTAATTTATTTGGATGTTGAGTGGCATTTTTTAAATGTCAAATAAATTTTTTTTTAATGACCACATTAGTTTCTAACATGCTAACTATGCATCCTATGTGCCACATAAGCACTTTTATTTAGTAAGATGATGGTTTTGAAAATGATTTTCAAAAATTAGGGGCCGAATAGGAAGCCTAAAAAATTGAAGGTGAAAATACTATTTTGGTCCTTACATTTTGGAGTCACGGTAAATTTGGTCTCTATATGTTGATAGCAATCAATTTAGTTTCTCTTATTCTCAACTTACAATCAATTTGGTCTCAACTTACGTGTCAAACAGGGAGCATTGTTGGCATACCTCATGCCTACATGGCTTATAAAATAATATTAAAAGAATTTAATCAACATAAAAATTGTCTACATTAGCATTTATATGAAATTATAAACCTAGGTGGGTTGGCCGAGTGATTGGGCACTCGGTCTCAAAGTGCTTGTCCTAGGTTCGACTGGGTGTGCTCTCTAGTTCGAGTTTGGGTACCTGCACATAATCTTGGGGGGTTGTTCGGCCAAGAGAGCCATTTATATTGAGTACTACTTCGGGTCGCACGAATCAACCTTTAAAGACAACATATTTTACATGATTCTATAGTTTGTGAGATCTTTCTAATTCTTTCTATTTATTTTTTGTCTTTGCTAATTTTTTTAGGGTTTGTATTGTTGAATCAAAACTTATTTTATTTAGCCATATTTTCCAACAATCTTCATCATCCGCAAATAGGCAGCAGACTTCAGAAAGAGCAAAAATGCAAAAACACAGAAAAAAAGAAAGAAAGAAAGACAAAGAAGAAAAATGAAGAAGAAGAAATGGTGAGAACATCTCACTATGGTTCAGAAACTTCAACAATGGCTGTAAGTATCAAAAAAAAAAAAATTTCTGACTTGAAGTTGAACCTTTGAGAACCACCCACAGTTCTTAAAACCGGCAAGTTCAACTGTGGTTCGTGCGGTTCGCTGCTTTTTCTACATATGTCGGTTTTGGAAGGTAAAAAAGCTGTTTTGATGAACGATTTCCAGTTAGCCTGGCTGGACTGTACGGTCCGATTTGAATTTCAAAACCATGCTAAAGAGACAATAAATAGATCGAACTGAATGTCATGTAACAGTAACACGTCACGGCCTCATGGTAATGCTAGGGGCAAATACTTTTACTATTGGTGGTGACGTCATAACAGTGTACCGATTAATAATACTATAGGTTTTCAAGAAAAGTTGGTTCTGGCAATAAATCTTGTGTGGTTTAGAAGGAAATGCCTCTTGGTTGAAACAGAGAAAGATAGCTGTGTCTCGTAAGTATGGACACAGCGTTGAAAATGATAATCACTTGGACACAGATTTTCTTGTATAGCTTTGGGTTGCTGATAGGAAAATGAAAAATTGGGAAAAAGATGGCGATAATTGGTTAAGTATAGAAATTTTTGTGGTACAGCATATGAAAACCAACATGAATATGGAAGATGGTATTCGGGGCCACCTCTTTGCAGTACAGGATTTTTTGGACAAGGGCAAACCAGTTTTGAATCAACCACCTCTGAGCCAATCTGACTCAGCTTTTCTGGAGCCAGAATCTCCAGAGGAGGTGAGTTGGGTTTAGTGTTGCTGTCAGTTTGTTATTTTTAGAATTAATCTGTAGATTTATTATTATTTAAATTGTTGTGCTATGATTGTTTAGTAGCTCCATCTGTCATTATCTTTAACAAATACATCAGCTTGCTCATTGTGCTTTTGCTGCTATTATACTATTGCTATTTTTGTGAAAATTGAAATACTGGTTGTGCATGTGTGGAGTAAGAAATTAGCTTAGAGAAATCCCTGTAAGAACAAAGGGCAAAAAGCATGGGAAAGGTTGAGGTTGCCTTGAAGTTTTTTTTCAAGATCTTAATGTTCAAATTTAATCTTTTTACCCCACTATTTGTAACATATGAATAATGTTTCACTTGGAATTTTGGGATTTATTTAGGCCCAGGTTTCACTCCTTCTTGCTAGGTCCAATTTGTTGATTACTAGGGATATAGAGTGGGCAAATCTTATGCTTGGTTTTGAGCAGGTAATTCATTTTCCCTATCATTATCTTTTTCTTGTTCGTTTTGAAGCTGATTTTGGAGCACATGTAGTAACCCATATGTATTAAATACTGTGTACGATACATTTAGGTTGCCAAAATATTACTCTTTTATTAATTGATTTATTTGTTTTTTCTTTGGCTTTAAAATAAAGTAGTAGATTGAAGTGTTAATGGTAAGAATATTGAGAATTTTTTTGTAGAGCATCAGATTTAACTCCTCTGAGTAGTTCCCTAGAGCTTTTGACTAGGAAATACAAAAAATTATTATTAATTATCTCTGCTCTGATTTATTTAATTTCATCTTCTGTTTTAAGATCAATTTTTGCTTATATTGTGGTTGATCAACTTGCTTAGTTTGCATATTTGGCTTTTCTTAGATGGTCCTAGTGCTTATGTAGTTGGCCTTATGTCTTACAGGGGTATGGTTCTAACAATATCCATTCATAGGTAACTAAAATTATGGCGTGTTGTCTTTCACATAATTCACAAGACCCTGAGCCAAGTTTAGGATGTTGGTAGTGTGATGCCAAGAGCCAAATGTTTGATCTAATGGTTGACGAGGAAGTGTTTAATTGGACACGACTTTTATTGTCTGCCTTTATGCTTTACTATTTGATATTTTCAATTTGAAGTAATTGTTTTAGAGTAAGGATCAAGTTACACCTAGTGTAACTTTTGGATGTTACACCATTAAATAATATTTTATTGGCTCAATGTTTTGAAAATTCAACTGTTGCATTTTGATAGTAGAACCTATTTTCTCTGTCTCTTTTGAGCATTTAATTTTTTATTTTCTTCTTCATACATTTATTTTCCTTGTTTAGTCTCTTTAGATTCTTTACTCTCAATTCTATTTGGTGGAACTATTGGAAAACCGGTATGCAATTGTAGATGTGTGCCACCCCCAATCAATGAGTAATCAATCTAACTCCTTTCATTCTCCTAAATTTTTGCCACACACAATTATCTTTCAAACAAATGGGCTCATTATTTTACCCATTGAGCAATTTCCCAATTCCTGATACTCTGTTGTTTTGCAGCCTGTAGGTTTTACCACTACACTCTTCATTTTTAAACATTTTGTTGTGTGCACAATATATATATATATATATATATATATAATACATTTGGTGTCTACTTCCTATTGACTATAAAAAAAAATATTCTAACGTCATCCTTTAAAATCAACATGAAGTTCAATATTATATCATAATAAAACAGAAAGTGTAAATGTCTCAAGGAAGATGATTTCATTGTAATTTTCCATATCAATCTCATCATGTGGACTAAGACGATGTTAATTTATACTATCAATGTAATCTAGGAATCCTTCATTTTTATTTTTTATTTTTTTTAATTTTAAAAGGGTAAAGTAAATGCATAACCCAAGGCACCTATAAATTCATTGCTTCCATATTGAAGTGGCATTTGGTATCTCAACAAAAATGTTCATTCTCTGTTTCTGGGGCAAAAAATGCATTTTTCATTATCCATTGGATATTTGGTATCTCTATTATGTTGTAAATTTAAAAAATTAATTTCCTCTAACTTTTCCAAATAAGTAAAAATGAAGTCCTATATATTTCCGGTTCATTGGTTTAAGCTACTACATGGCATTCCTATTGTGTGGAGTCCTGCTTGACAAGAAATCTATACAGGTGTTGCTTCACCTATATCATTTTGGTTTAAGACTAATGATTGAGACAAAAAGCTGTCTAAAGTCCAAGTTTTGGTTTAAAATGATTGAGATGCTAACCGGCATTGTCCTTAATTGGCTTGTACTTCAGTGTGCTGTGTTTAGAGTCCTACTCTATTATAAAGAGAATTTGTTCTATATTAGTTAAATATCTTCAAATCAATCTTCTCATACTTATGAAAAGGGGAACACAATCTAAATCCATGAAAAGGGATACTTAGCTGAGGCACATGAATCCGTGCATTATTTCTTTTCAATTTACTTTTCATTGCTGTTGTGGATGGTGTTATTTATGACTCCAGAGCATTCAAGAATGCTTGAAGTAGTGCTTGCCGAGCCAAAAGGTTTGCAATGCTTGTTCCACCCAAATATTCATTCCTTCATGATACAAACTACAATTTTCGAGGGGCCTTGAAAATCCCATCTTATCCTCCTGGTTGTGTTAGTAATATAGTTAAAAGCTGAGTTTTTTTTTTTTTTTTTGTTCTTCTTTAAGCCTGCTGGTTGATTTTGAGATGAAAAACTTTCTTTTTGGCTTGATAATGAGAAGATTGATGGAACTCTTTTGGCACCAGATGGATTTGAAGCATAGTCGCCAAAAAGTAGTACGCAAGAGAGTCTAACCTTCATACGTATCAGGTGATGTTATTGCATAGGGTTGGTCTTATAGATGGCGGATGAGAGAAATGGTGGAATATTCATGGCAGGCACTACAAATTGAGCCTTTTTTATTTCTAATTTGTAAAGTTGAGATTTACAACTATGTTATATGTTGGCTTTATTCCATGATAAAAAGTGTTGTAATTGCTTTAATTTTGTTCCTTATATTTTGTGGAATTTTACTGTATTGAGTTTAGTATTAAGTTTGTGAAGAATCAAGCATAAAATGAAGAATTAGTAGATTTCGCAAGTGTCTTGCTAGAAGCAAACTCGCGAAAGAGCCACGTGAGAAGCACATGCCAGAAGCTAAAAAGTCATGCCAATCTGAAGGATTTCACGAGTGTCTCACACGAGATACCCGCGAAACTCTCTGCCTGGAGAATTTTTAAGTGTGACTTTCTTACTCTTCACCCATACTATATATACCTTCGTTACCCACAAATGTAAAGAAGGTCATTCAAAGAGAAAAATCCTAGATAGGTTTTCTACAACACACACACTCATCTTTTAAAGAGAGAGCTACTCATACTTAGTGAAAAATCATTGTAGTCTCTTCTCCTTCCCTTTCCCATTGTCATACCTTAAAAGGAAATTTGTACCCAAACACAACTTACACATTTTCAGAGTGTAATGAGTATTTTGGAGCTTAAGAAGCTTTGAGGATTTGCCAATAGAAGTCGATGAAGCTTGGCGGATGCAATCGGGCATATTGTGGGATCCGGAAAGCTAGACAAGTCATGGTTCCGAGAAGCCTTATTAGAGTAGGAGCTTGGAGAGCTTGGAGGGTCTCTTGCTATTAGTATATCCTAACTTATTGTCTAATGGATCAATTTATCTCTTAGAGCGCAGCATAGAGGTTTTTTGCCTAGTTTTTCGGTTTCTTCTTCGATAACACATCGCCGTATTATCTTGTGTTTGTATTTCTCTTCTCTTACTCTTGTTCTTTACTTTTATTGTTTGTTGTTCATGTTTATGCACCAGAGTAGTATATGTTGATTGCGCTTCATTTACTCTTGTTTCCGCACTTAAATAAGTTAGAGTAAAAGCAATTTAGCCGTAATTTTTGATTGAGAGTCTAAACAAGCTCGTGTTTTTAACACATTGTCGAGCATTTATAATTATACCTCATTAATGTTAACGTCCTATATTAATGGAATAAATATTGATAATGCTTTAAGATGCAAACAAAAGTAGCTTGAAATTAATTTTGGATGTTAAACTCTATAGAAATTCTTTCATTGAAGTTTTTAACTAATGCCAGCCATAAGTTTTGCTTCTAGTTCTGATTTGAAAGTAAGGGGACTTGAGCTAAGATCAGCCCTGAGTTTATTTTGGATTCGATCATTTTCAAAATATCCATTTAGAATTGGTTAGCATAAAATCACTTGTTGATAGTCCCAACACGGATGGAATTCAATAATTTGAAAATATACAATTCATTCATATTAACTGGCATATTATTCCACAAGCTCTCAAATCCTAGTTCTTGTCTTCCCTATGTATTTACTATTCTAAACAGTTCATACTTTTTGGGTTTATACCTTCGATGCAGGTGATGATTGTGTTGGAATGCAATATGGATATAAGGAATGTTACATGCAGCCAAAGTCATAGAATTAGATCATTCATTGCTTGATTCTAATTTTATTTGCTGAAAATATAGTCTGCATTAAAATTGCAAGTTATAAAAAAGTCAACCTACAAAGTTACTACCATTACCATACCAACACCCAAGGGTCATCACTTTTGGGTTGATATGCACTTCTATAGTTATCTAATAGAATGTGATGTAGTAGAAAACTTCATTGTTTGTCTTTTCTTCATTGTAGTATAAAATTCAGAGGTTACCAGTCTAAATCTAGGGATCAATTTGCACAAATTTTAATCCACTTCTGCTTAATTGAGTGGCAAAAAATCTGTCACTTGTCCCTTTCTCTGACTGAATCCTTGCACCTATGCAGCATTTGGCAGTCTTAGCAGAGATAAATCCCAAGCCAGCATTTCAAACAGTGAGGGACTCAATCATCAAACACCCTACTGATGTTTGGATCAAAACATGGCAGGGTGGCTCTGGTGTTGTATCCAAAGTGACCTTCCACAACATTCACATGGACACTATTCAAAACCCAATTATTTAAACCAATACTACTGCCGCTGTGAAAAGCGCCCCAATCATACCTTCTCGCTTACCATTTCTGATGCATCATACCATATGTGGTGCTTGTGACATAAGAACCCTGCCCATGCACAATCCAAAGCCATGCAGAAATGTTACAATTTTGGGAGTTCAATTGCTTCCTGCCCAAGGATAAATGAATCCATTTTGCTGGAAAGCTTATGGCAGTATACACACAAGAACTCGTCCACTAGTTTCTTGTTTGTTCCGGATGTCCAAAAAATCTAGCATGAGAAGAAAACGGTTATGGTGATCGATGTTAAACAATAAGTTGTAATTATGTCAAGTTGATTTTGTGATTGATTAAAGATCTTGGGGTCAGGTTTCTTTCTAAGGTCAAGGTTCAAATCTCAACCTGCATCATTTTTAGAATATGTCTTTCTATGAGTTGTTTGGGAATTGATTTTTTTTCTTTTTTCTTTTTTCTTTTTTCTGTGGAAAATATATTTGCTTATTTACTGAAGAACCAAAAAAGACTGGTTGGTGATGTTTCAGAAATATTGTTTGGAAATGCAAATCCAACTCATTATGCAAGGATTACTTTTCCTGTTGGTATAATTGTCTTTTTGGACTTATTGATGAATATGAGTACATAGCCCTTTTCAGTTGACATATTTTCACTTGATAAGTGAATTGTCAATGAGAGTATGTAGTTGTGTAACATATTCATGGGAGGGGGTGTATTTGGATTCATTGTCAAAGACAGTAATCGTTACCAAATTGAACTGATGCTTAAGTATTGCTGCTAGTTCACTTGATGAGTGAATTGTCAATGAGAGTATGTAGTTGTGTAACATATTCATGGGAGGGGGTGTATTTGGATTCATTGTCAAAGACAGCAATCGTTACCAAATTGAATTGATGCTTAAGTATTGCTGCTAGTGGTGCATGCTAGACATTTATATAATATCTAAAAGATGAACAGTAATATTTAATTATTACGCTCTTGTTAAGTCATATCATTATAGTATTTTGGTTCATTTTGATTATTTCAATTATTTTGGACTAATTGGGTCTTAAAATTGAATTTTTTTTAAGTTGCCTTTTTTCAGTTTAGGGCTCAAAAATTCTTCTTTTTTCTCTTTTTTCCTTAATTTTTATGTTGGAGAGTATGAAATTTTATTCTACTTGTGCCAAACTCTTTAGTTTTGGGTTAAAATAATATAAACAAAATAGATATTAAAAGTTAGAGATATGAGCCTTAAAAAAGTAACAAACATGATAAATATTCACTAGATTACATTAAAATTCAAATTTCAATAATGTAGACATTATACTTATTTTTGAAAAAAAAAATGTCACAATTCTAAACTTATATAATAATTTAAACTTAATATAATAAATTACATGTGTTCCATGAAATTAGGATGTACTTTTTTTTTTTTAATATTCTTTGATATGTTCAAATTAGTTAACTGATCATAGTATTTTTTTTTTTTTAAATCTTTTTAATTTATTTATATTACATTTTTCATATATATAAAGCTTATAAAAATTGAAAATAATTATTTAATTTATATATTGTTGTTGAATTCAAAATATACTAATTAACTTATAAATTTTACATTATATTCGTATAAAATAGTTATATTACATTTTTCTATATATTGCGTGGACTTGTGACGGGTGGGACAGTGTTTGTGCATTTATGTTTAAGTTGAAAAAAAAGAAGGAAAAGGAGTGAATACAAACTTTGTCAAAAAGTTTGGCATGCGGATACTTAGAGAATGAAGTGAGAAGGATTTGAGAATGTGGAAGTGACTTCACTTAGAGGGCACGAAATTTGAAGTGTAAAGAATATGTTGATGTGCTCTCTCTCTCTCTCTCTCTCTCTCTCATATCTACAAACTGTGTAAAATAGGACAAAATGGGTGGGTGGTGCACCAATAGTCATAGAAGGCGTTTCTCAAAAAAAAAAAAAAAAAAAAGTCATAGAAGGCTGCTATTAATGTTTTCCCCATTTAGAGAAGAAAAATTGACTATTTGTTGCATTTTGTATTAAAATAATGAATAATTCTAGCATATTTAATATCATGATTGCTGGGTATAGAGCTAGAAGGTTTTTTCAGCCCAACCTGCTAAGGTCGTGTTATACTTGAATGTTTCATTTCTTGTAAAAAAATAAATAAAAAAATTTCATGAACTATTTAAGTTTTTTTATTAATAAATTATTGTAATTCACATAATATGTCTAAATTATATTCCGAAACTAATCTAATTCTCAAAATACCCAAAATGAATTAAACTAAAATATTAAAATAAGGTTAATATGTGTGTGTGTGTGGTGGGTTGGGATAGATCAAATAAATGAGTTAAAAAATAGAAATAAAAACAATCAACCCGAATCTAATACTCAAAATAAAATTTCAACCTAACCCACGAAAACTAATCCAAGGCGTCGGTTTCGTTAGATTGGTGGATTAGATGCACACCCTTAATATCATGCTTTGTTTTTGTTTTTGTTTTTTTTTTTAAAACCAAATATCTTCTAGGTTATACAACCAAAGAATACCTTAATATCATGCTTTGTTTTTGTTTTTGTTTTTTTTTTTTAAACCAAATATCTTCTAGGTTATACAACCAAAGAATACCTTGATGGGCAAAGCAATTCAGCCAAACAAATGACCTCACAAGTCAGGAAGAGCAATCATAACCAAAAAAAAAAAAAAAAAAAAGGTTAGGAAGGGGAAAAGTACAAAGATCTTTTTGGAGTCATCACCACACCAACCACCAACCTCCTCCCACCACCACCCCCCCCCCCCCCCACCGCGGCCGAAGAAGTAGAGGAAATTATATTTTGAACCTGAAAATTGCAAATGTAATGTAACAAATTAAATCTTAAAGTTTTTAAAAGTAACAAACTACATTCCAGCCCATTTAAATAGAACGAAATTGTGTTTGAGGTTTAATATGGACTCAAGTTTTTTCTTCTTCTTTTTTCTTTTTTTGGATGAAATATGGACTTAGGGCTTCATTTGTTACCCTTTTCAAATCTCTGAGTTTAATTTATTACATTTGAAACTATAGGAGTTTAATTTATTACACCTATAATTTGGAATCAAAATACAATTTTACCATAAATGTATTATAGCAACACAAGCCACACATAAATGTTCCTCATTACAAGTGGTCAATTTGTACCATAGCATTCATCTTTGGTCAACTTTCTTAATAAATGTCACATAAAGGCAGGGGACAAAAAAAATAGAGCAGACTTATTTTTGGACTTTTGACTAGTTGAAGAGGAAAATGCTATTCTTGGTGACTGATTTTTTTGATTGAGGCTAAAAAAGGTTATACCACTTCATGAAGTGTGCACGGACTCGTGTGTAAGGGCACATTTGCCTAAGTGATTGAGAGAGAGAGAGAGAGATTTCACATAAGCTAGTGCTTAGGAAGTGGTCACCATGTTTCAATACCATAAAGATAACATATTATTCACATAAAAAATAATCCAATACTATCACTAATTATTCACATAAAAAAAAAATCTCTTATATTTAAAAAGAAGACATGCTTTTCTTATAAAAGACTTCCAAAAAAAATTTCCAGAATAATGTGGAGGCTTTGTTATCAATAATTGGCATTTTTGCAGCAACCTCAAGCAATAGATCTAATAATAATGTGACAAACTAGTTAATTTAAGAAATCAAGAATAATTTGAATCTTTTAAATGAAACTAGGGAATGCATACCTTGGAGGCACAATTCAATAATTAGGTACAAATTTAATGCCCATGAAGAATCTAAAAGCTATCTAGAGCAATAGAGCACAAATTCATACTCTAAAGTCTAAACAGACAAACATGTAAGGTGACCATGGTTGATCAGTCCCAGCATTGACATAGTTGGGGGTGCTACATATATGTGCCAAACCCGCAAGCACAACTGACCAAATCAATCTACATACAATTATCTAAAATGGCAAGGGACACTGCTTGCAAGTGAAAATTCAGTTTATGAAGCTTAATGCTTCAAAATCATGTGGGTTCTAGTTAGCTCAACTGATAAAGTCTCTAATGATTGTATAAGAGATCTGAAATTCAATCCCTGCTTACACCAAAAACTAATTGGTGTCTTGGTCTGATAATAAGAGCTATTATCAGAACCGAATGCCATAGGTTGAAACTCTCTAAAAAAAAATGCTTCAAAATCATAGAATCATGCAAAACTGGCTTCATGTTCCAAGTAAGTTACTAACACAATAAAATTCTCCTGGAATTTAATTTCCATAGTAAGAGATGTATTTTTTGATTAAATAAGTTTTCAATGTATACTATGTCTATGAGTTTCCTCATGAACTATAATTAAACAGTCCTAGGACTTTATGATTAATGAAGAAACCGATCATAGCATGGTTAAAGTTCACTAGGAGAACACAATGTAAAAGTGAACAATTTTTTTTTTTTTTGTCCAAAATGAAGAATTGAATCACATCCAATGGTCAAGACTTTGTTCTCTTTATGTGAGTGTCTTTGCCTCAAATATTTCTAAGTTGGAAGACTACACAAATAATAATGGAGAACTCGGTTGGGGAACACATCCAATGGTCATCATTCTAATGGTAATTGAATGGTAATTCCAAAATCTGTAAGTGCACTATTGCTTTAAGTATTTCCTTAATTACAACTTTTTTCGAAATTGTTTTTGTGCTTCAAAGTTCTGATTCATGGTGTATTTAGATCATTATTATTATTATTATTATTATTATTTTATGTTATGGCCATTGTCATATATGGCAGGATTTTTGTTGGAGCATTTTAATATTAAATAATTAAAATGAATAAATGTTATAATATTGTGAGGGGAGAAAACCCGGCCAAAGGCATTGGGCCCAAGGCCCTACCTACGGCCCACCATTTCCCGAAGAGATGAAAAAGCCTGGTTAGAGGCTCGGATAACATCTGGTGAAGGGCGTCCATGATCCGAGGATTGGTTCGAGGATCCGAGGAGTCCAATACCCTCGGATCTGACGTTCAACCTTTTGCAGCCCGAGCGATTCTCTCGGCAGGTGTAGTGGCAGAACGGGCCTCGGACGCGGGGGAACATAACTGGATCGAAGTATCTAAAAGACAGATCTCAACCACCGCATTAAATACACCACACCTACCTCCCTGGCCGCATTAATGTGGAATAGACTCCTGAACAGTATCAACCTGCTATCGCCACTTGCATAAGGCTGGGGAACACCCTTGATAGGACAAGCACTCGAGTGGATGTATGGATGATGAACAAGTGGACGATCAAGATAGAGTGAGGAGGTACTATATAAGTAGGAAAATCCCCTAATGGGGGGATAGAGAGTTCACAACGAAAGAAGTGTATTATTTACTGTAGCACCAAGAATTGTAACCCTCCAAGGGAAATCACCTCTTCGGACATAGTGTTTATACCCATCCGAGCAGTTATTAATTAGAATTCCTTCACTAGTGTGGCTGTTGCACACTGTTATTTTTGCTGTTCGCCTTGCTCTTTCACCCACACTCTACAAAATTCATTGTTTTGGGTTCAGTGGGCTCCAAATCCATCCCTCCTTGGGCTTGGGCCGCCAAACCAGACCTTACAAATATAAATGTAAAAATGTGAGAAATGAGAAGTTAGTAAAAAATGTTTAATCCCACATTGAAAAGAAGAGAGACTATTTTATTCTTTTTAATTATGGTGATTAATGGGCTAAAATGTATTGACTCAGATATTGGGCTAGATATGTGCCTAAGTGGGAGGTGAAGAGTGGATTTCGTTGTGTTATTTCCATTATTATTGTGATTGCACCAACAATTTTCAATTAAATCAATTTGCTTAGAACCTTTATTGTGATTGCACCAACAATTTTCAATTAAAATCAATTTGCTTAGAACCTTATTAAAAATTTTGGATCCACTGACAATTAAAAATTTTGGATCCACTGACAATTTATTCACCAATACGTTTAGTTGACCTATTTCAATTGTGGATGTTCAACTTTAAACAAGAACCATTATCAACCACATGTTGCTAGGCCTAAATTTGATAGGCTTACCTTTGTGAACAAAGCTTGTATCATTGGTAACATGCCATTCCCTAATTCTTTTAATGCTTTGCTAGGACTACTTCTGTTGCAGATAATGGGACTTCTGCTACTAATACAGTAATACTATACAACCCCCCTTGAGTAGTTTCCGGGCCAATGAATCTAATGGAATGTTGCCTAAATTCTATCTTATGCCACCCACACTTTGTTTGGACTAAAATAAATTTGATTTACGTTATCCAAGACGTAATCCACCGTCATTTTTCAAATGCTGAATAGATTACAAAACCAAGCAGAACCCTATCGCAGCCAAAAAAAAGAAAACCAAAGTGGGCATGACCAGGTATCAGCGAAAGAAGCTAAAGAAGGATCTCCCCACAATAAGAATATTGGTCAGTGGATGAGTTTCTTTAAAGAATATTACTTTATTTTTTGACCTACATCAAGATAATATTAGAAAATCCAAAGTGGGATGATATAATGTAATTGATTTGACAATCAGAAGGTGAAAGAATTTTTACTCGTCAACTGAAAATTCGGTTGGCACTTTTTCGATGCTAATTTATCCACCAATACTCCAAAATTTATATCAAGATAACTCCAATAACTTTTTGAACTTAAAGGCCTGAAATTTCCTTTTCTTTTTTCTTCATAAGTATGTATTGTTTGCAATAATACATACCCATTTAATTTTTTTTTTTTTAAAGGATTTTATTGGGAAGTACTAATTGTGTTCTACCAGAAAATAAAATATCTAACAATGGCAATTGTTATTCTTGCTATCAACATATTAACTTCGATTGAACATTTTTTAATGAAAGTATAATCATACCAGTAGCAACAATAATTTTCATTAAAAGAGTTTAATCTAACAACCCTTTTTTAGTGAAACTACTATTTTTAGCACTAAAGAAAGTGAAAGTAGTGAGAAGAACATGGGATCCCTAAATTTACTGCTATCCATCTCATATTCTTTTACATTTTTTTTTTTTGAGAATCGACCTCATATTCTTTTACTTGAATGCTCATATGCAGACTCCACATTCTCAACAAAATGCTAGACTCTAAACATGGTCGGTTTCATGACATTATTATAAGTTTAGGCATGGACCGACCCACAAACGTAGCTTCCACTTAGAATTCCTCCTATAAAAGTGACTTCATTTCGGCTAATTCTCTAGTATCTTCTACTCAAATCATTTCTAATCTCTTGCAAGTCGTTCTAGTGCTCAAAGTGGTCACTCATACTGCTGAAGTGTATATCATACTTCCCTCAAATTCCCAGAACTGTGATTCTTTGTTGCTTTATATACTAATGTATGTGTCTAGTAGATTGTAATGACAAAATGTGTCAAAATCCAAGTTGCGTTCTCTGAATTTCAATAGTGTGAACCTGGCTGTGTCTAGTGAAAAGATCTACTTTAGCATAGCAAGATCTATAAGTAGCTGAATATATTTTATTCCAATTGCCCTTGTTCCAAGTTAAAGCCATAACAGAGATGATACTCCCTAGGATTCTCATTCTTGTTTGCCTTTTCTCATCATGTGTCTCTTTTCCTTTTATTCAAGACAAACTGAATAGTTACACAAAACAGAAGTATTTGCACACAATATCAAGAATTTCATTACCACCAGATCCTGCACCTGAGGCAGTTAGCCCGAGTTACAATGTGCATTCTGGTAGTAGTATAACTACTTTCAATGTACAATCATTTGGTGCCATTGGGGATGGTGTCACTGATGACACACAAGCATTCAAAATGGCCTGGGACACTGCTTGCCAAGCTGAAAAATCAGGAATTCTTCTTGTTCCTAAGGGTTATTCCTTCATGATACAATCTACAATATTCACAGGCCCTTGCAAATCCGGCATCACATTTCAGGTAATATTGATATTCTCCTAGTAGAGATTTTATATAATTCTATAAGAATAGCTTTTTCTTGTTCCTTTTAACTAAAAACTAACGGGTTTTTTTTGGCGTGGATAATGAGAAGATTGATGGAACTATTATGCCGCCGGATGGACCCAATTCATGGCCAATAAAAAGTAGTAAAAAACAATGGTTGGTTTTCTATAGAATCAATGGAATGTCATTGCAAGGGGGTGGTGTCATAGATGGCAGAGGAGAGAAATGGTGGAATCTTCCATGCAAGCCACACAGAGTAGGGCATTTTTCCCTCCTCTAATATCACTTTTTGATATCACCACTACTGCAAATTTGCTTACTTATTTGCTGTATATCAATGAAACAGGCACCTAATGGGGATTCACTGCCTAGTGTTTGTGATAGCCCAGTCGTAAGTGACAAATAAAGTTAAAATATTTCTGGAATACTTGTTTCCATCTTTAGAAAGTGCATTTCTTAAAAATTAATCTTCAAAATTTGTGATGCAGGCCATAAGATTCTTCATGAGTTCCAATTTGACACTCCAAGGACTTGAAGTTAAGAACAGCCCCAAATTTCATTTGCGGTTTGACGTTTGTCAATACGTCGATATAGAGTTGCTCAACATAAACTCACCTGCTCGAAGTCCCAACACCGATGGAATTCACATCGAGAACACACAAAATGTCAACATATATAATTCAGTTATATCCAATGGTAACTATAGAGATATCAATTTTTCATGTCTCTACCATGTTCTACTTCAGAGACTCACAGTGCTTTTTGGTTATTTACCTTCCTTGTATAGGTGATGACTGTATATCAATTGGAGCTGGTTGTTATAATGTAGATATAAGGAATATAACTTGTGGTCCAAGTCATGGAATAAGGTAACAAAGTGCTTTCATAGAAAAAAACTCCAATATTTGTAATTTTTGCTCAATAATTTTTACAGTTTTCTTTTATCTTTAAAGCTTATTCATTGTCCCTACTTTGTGCAAGTTTTTGCTTAATATAATTGTAACTTGACCCTCTTCAATGGGTGCAGTATTGGCAGCCTAGGCATTCGAAACTCCCAGGCATGTGTTTCTAACATCACAGTGAGTGATTCGGTCATCAGGCATTCAGATAATGGTGTTAGGATCAAAACTTGGCAGGGTGGATTAGGTTCTGTATCTAAAGTGACATTTCATAACATATACATGGATACCGTCCGAAACCCAATTATCATAGACCAATACTACTGCCTGACCAAGAATTGTCCCAACCAAACCTCTGCAGTTTCCATTTCTGATATCTTGTACTCAAACATAAAAGGCACGTATGATGTAAGAAGCCCTCCAATGCGTTTTGCTTGCAGTGACTCTCTCCCATGCACAAACCTCACACTTTCTGAAGTGGAACTACATCCTATCAAAGCACAAGTTTTGTCAAACCCAATTTGCTGGAATGCTTATGGAACTATGCAGACACTTACTATTCCACCAGTTTTCTGCTTGTTGGAAGGAATGCCACAATCAATGCAACAGAGTGCTTTTGCTGGGTGTTAAACAACTTGGACTAGTTAGACAAATATGCAAAGTAAATTACGTATATGTCAAAAACGAAAAAAAGATAAGTACCTTGGAAATCACAAGTGAGATAAGAGTTAATATTGTTTCTTATTTACCCAATGGCAATGAGTTAGGGATATTGTTTAAATAAGGTTTTATTATACTGGCCATGGGAGATGTTATTGTAAAGTGATACATGTCCAATTGTAATTTATAATCCTACTTATTCTCTATGTACTCTCTTCTACAACATTTAAATTTTGAAATCAAAGCTTAAGTGGGTAGTATATCAAAGAGAATCAAAATTTGATAGATATTACACTCCTTAATTTTTATTTATTTTTTAGTTATAATCAAGAAGCTTTGTCTAAACTAAATCATTGAAAAAAGAATAGTGGGGCATCCAGATGTTATCTCTAGACCTATGAAAAGGCTTTATAATAAATGAATATAAGAAGAAAAAATTGAATCACATATAATTCATTCCTTGGTTGTTTCATAACTAAATTGACTTGGTATAACTGTTACAAGAGACCTAATTGAACGACCTCCTACTATCTTGGTTTGGCTATTGCGCCCAGTTTTGCAAACCAATTGCAATTGCACAAACATCAATAACAAATGACTTCCACATTTAGCAAGCAGTCAGTATTATAATGTATACGCACAGAATAGGCATGAATGAATAGACAGCAAAGGTGCGCTGCCACACACATGCTAAGCCTATGGCTTCAGGCCCAGGATGGTGATAAGTTTACCAGAAACAAGGTACAAAATGGACCAATGTGGGGCACTAATTGGGGTAAACGCAGAAAAAGGGAGGGAGCCGTAGCTTCAACCACGATAACTGCAACCACTACATACAATCATTTAAAAATAATAATAATAATAATAAAACTCTAAAAAGTTATATATAAACAAATATGCCAATAAGCTAAAATAAAATATTTAATCCAAAATTCATCTTTAATCTCTCAAACATATGGAATTTGGAAGGAAGTGTTTTTCAATTAGTTAATTAAACCACAATGGGGATATCCGTGTGGTTGGCCCATTAGTTTGGGGAATGATGTAAATTCGTAAGTCTCAAGTTCAATTTACCATACTATATAAACACAAAAGAAATCTTGAATTATGTATAGAAACAAAATGAACCACTTCTATTTTTGGAGCTAAAAAATATGAAGAGTGGCTTTTTGGTCCCTTTTGTGCAGTGCTTAGGAGTTAGGACATCGCGAAGACATGGGTTCAATTCCCATAAGGGATAAGTAATCATTCCTAGCCGCTTTTAGTTAGTGTTCATTATTAAGTGATCACTTGCTATTTGGTAGGAAAAGGTGGTCAGTCCATGGTGTTTGCAACTGTCTCTTGGTTATGAAATAATAGTCTAACTAAGCCATCCGCTTTTGGAAAAAATTTCTCGAAAATTGAAATGAAAATTGAAAAAGCTGTCAATACTTTTTCAATTTTCGAAATTTTTTTTCCTAAAAATGATTAATTATTGTGTGCCCTTAGGACACACATTAACAAAATTCTATATATATATATATATATATTAGTTAATTACTAAAGAATTCCGAAACAAATAAATAAATATATATATATATATATATATAATTATGCCTACCTTTTTTTTCTGGGAAGAAAAAAATTTATGAGACAAAAAACTAAGATACAAAGAGAGCGTACTCCAAAATAACATTCACAACGGCAACCAAAGAACCCAAAAACTCTATTTGAGAGGGACAAACAGCCAAGCTCATAAGCAGCCTTATTGGCTCTCCTGGGACCCAACTAAAAGAAGAGGAAGGTGCTGGGTTCGTTAAGAACCTGGTTTCTAACAAAAGATTAGCAATAAGCCGAAAGACCAGAGCATTAGGAAAAGAAGGGCCTTTCAAAACATACATTAGGTGTTAGTTTGGATTGCACTGAAAACGTTTTTCCAGTGCATTTGCATTTTAAACAATAGGTCCTATACACTATTCATGGGACCCCAAGTATGGAATTCAACAAACTTTTCATTAAAACTAGTCCTAGATACTATTTACACATTTAAAAATTAGTTTACTACAGTGTTTTTAATTTTCAGTTTTCAACGATAAAGAGTATCTAAACAGACCTTTTAAGTTTGTGTTTCAACATGGTTGCTTCTAAGGTTATGCACTGATTGGATCGGGTCAAATTTAGGTATTTTTGAACCCAAGGTTAAGAAATCTTCAGCCCAGCCCATAAAAGCTTTAAAAATCAATTCAACATAATTCACGTAAACCGGGTAAGGTTGGATGGGGCCTTCGGGTTTGTTAAGGCCTACTACACACTACTTTTTTACAATAAATTTTACAATTGCAAAAAGAGAATAAATTTAATAAAGGTGCAGTGTGAAAGCCTAAATTTACACCCTCCAATCATTTCCTGCCACGTAAGATTTGTCTAAAGATTATAATAGTCTAACACGTTGGATCACAATCTCATTTTGATAAAAAAAAAAAAAAAAAAAGTTTCCGCCAGATAAGGCAAGTAACAATAAATCTTCCGACAAGAATATTGAATACCAAATCTGAACCCACCATTACCAAGGCCTCTGTTGAAGGAAATTTCTGCAGAAGCAAATCCTTTCCGCCAGATCCATGGTGGCCAGCTCACTTCCCCAAATGGTTGAGTTTTTTGAAACTACTAATATAGTGAAAGTGAAATACAGCCCTCCTGAAAGAGTATTTCCATCCGATAACTTATCATATTTTATTTTATCATCTCAAAAAATTATTTATCAATTATATAATATCATTTTACAATGTACTCAATATCTCAATTTTTATTTTACTATACTACACATTAAAATAATATATCTACATAATGAAATAATATATTCTGAAGAGAGAGAAAATGAGACAGTGAAGAGAGGACGCAAATGTTTGTAGATAGAATAAAATAATAATTTTTGGATTTAGAATATTGCTACAATACCATCGCAAATTTGCAATGGTACTGTAGCAGTATTGCAAATTTTTTTAGCTTTAGCAGACCAATTGTTGACTTTTTTTGTGCTATAATGGTAAAGCTTGGCAAGATATGGCATATACCATGTCAGCTGTGAATGATCTCAAATGCTTTCTTTTGTCAAGGAAAGACAAAAAACCACCTAATTATGTTTTGGTCGTAAGGATGATCTCAAACTTCTTATAAGGAGTACAAGATATTTCCCCTTTTTCAAAAACATACAAAAAAGAAAGTTGATGTGCGTAGTTGACTAATTAACATAAAGGAGTTTGGAAAGAAGATCCATTATTGTTTGGTACGATGTCTCCGACGGGTTTCTAATGTTGTCACTGTTGAAGGCGGCGGCTCTGCGGCTTCTTCCAGTTGCCGACGTTGTATCCGCTCCATCTGGACAATTTTTTTTTTTTTTTTAATATTCGGATTTCAGAGTGTATCATATGTTGACACTGTGATCTAGTGTTTTAGGCTATATTCTTTACTTTTAAGCAAATCTGACGTGGCAGTAATAAATCTGATGTGGCAGTTTTTAATTGATGGGTGTAAATATAGGCTTTTACACCACATCTTTACTAAATTTGCACTCATGTTAAAAACCTTGTAATCCAATTGTATTGTTGCCTAGCTCTCCCATGCCAGATTTATTAAACGATTTACTTAATAATCATGTGATTCATATATAATAAGATCATTCACGTATATTATAAATTACAAGATTTATTAAAAATTTTAAATCAATCATGTGATTATTAGGTAGATCTTATTATTTTCTGCTTTCTATCTGAATGGAGTTTGTTCCTGATATTTTTAACGCGTTATTAGCTGATTCACCAGCTCTTTAAATATAAGTTCATTGAAGGTTTCCTTAAAAAAAAAAAAAAAAAAAAATCATTAAATTTAGTTGATGTGGCCCAAAATGTTGATTGTCGGCCAAACCTTTGGACTATTATTTAGATGGGCTGGATTTTAGTACCATGACTAGCCTATCTAAATTTAGTTGATGTGGCCCAAAGTGTCTTTTGGGGTTGCATGAGAGGAGAGATGGAATTTGATCCATAACATGGAAGAGAGGGCCGAGGGGTGAGGGCTATCCCATTGAATATTTTCATTTATTTCAACAATTTCTTTCTCAATTATTGATATAATGTGTTGGGATTTTATGGTATATTTGTAATTGATTAGGTTTAATAATGTTGCCTTACATTTTTTTTTTTTTTTGAAATTACAATAAACCCACATGTGGTTTGGCCCATTTTCACTTTGCATATCTATGGTTTAAAACTTAATACTTTGTCCACTTGAACTTCAATCTGTTTGCTCTCCGTTACTCACCTTACCCTCAAACGTTAGAAAAACACCTTTTTAATACAAATCAGAACGTAACATGGATCAAAAACATGAACCATTGAAACTTTTCCTCATGAGCCCTAGAAACACAAAAAACCCCCCATTTGAACAAACACACACACATGTTTCTAAGGGATTGTGTGTAAGAGACATGAGCAACTACTAGAGTATACCTTGAATCAATGGCCTGCTTGATGAATCTCTTTCATTTTTTACAGAGACACAAAGCTTCATTTTTATCAGTTTTGGAGTTAGCACAACCCATTTTCTCAAAATCCAAACACTACCCCCACCACAATTGAACAAAAATCACTACATCAATAAGACCACCAAAAGCCATGGCAATCTAGTCCTTGAAACAAACCCCATTATTTGAGCCTTCATAGTGAAATGAATCATTCAAAAAAAATATATTAAAAACCCACTTGAACAAAAGCTAGTGAAACTAAAAATATGGACAATGAATATATTAAATCCGAAATTTCACTGCAATAGAACCACCAAGAGGCTTAAAAAACCCAACTTTCCACCACTTCATGAAACTGATAAAAATGAAGCTCTGCGTCTTTGTCTTTGTTCAAATGGGGTTTTTCATGTTTCTAAGGCTCATGAGGAAAAGTTTCAATGGTTCATGTTTTTTATCCGTGTTATGTTCTAATTTGTATTAAAAATGTGTTTTTCTAACATTTGAGGGTGAGGTGGGTAATAGAGAGCAAACGGATTGAAGTTCAAGTGAGCAAAGTGTTAAGTTTTAAACCACAGATAGGCAAAGTGAAAACGAGTCAAACCACAGGTGGGTTTACTGTAATTTCCCCTTCTTCTTCTTTTTGAGAAAGAATGTTGCATTGCATGTACCATATACAAATTCTTCTCACTTTTATCTTGTGAGCAAAGTGTTAAGGTTTAAACCATAGGTAGGCAAAGTGAAAACGAGCCAAACCACAGGTGGGTTTATTGTAATTTCCCCTTCTTCTTTTCCTTTTTTTTTTTTTTTTTTTTTTTTTTTTTTTTTTGAGAAAGAATGTTGCATTTCATATACCATTTACAAATTCTTCTCACTTTTATCCTTATATATATATATATGGACTCAGAGTGGAGTATTTTGTCTTCCCATATGAAACAGAGGGATTAGGACAATGTATTATCTGTAAAATTAGAAGAGAAAAGAAGAGTTGAAAAGTTGTGGAACTATTACTAGTAGAGACTAAGACTAGAAAAGCTCAGCAAATGAGAAATTTAGTGAATGAAAAAGAACTGAAGAAGTATTGGAGAAAAATAATGTTAAGCTTCGAAAACAGTGCAAAATCAACAAGTTATAGACTTTTGGAGAAATAAAGGGCTATTTGGATTTTAAAAAATGCTCACTCATCACTCATCACTCAAATATCATCACTCATCACTCTATAACTCATCACTCTATAACTCATCACTTATCACTAAAAATACCACAACTTCTTAAGATGGCATGTTTGGCACTTGTTTCCAACTTTGATAACTCAAAAAATTTTACTTTTTGTGGGACCCACGAATTGACTTAGTGCAGCTTTTACTTCTTATTTCTTTTTCTTTTTTTTTTTCTTTTTTCCTTCAACCCCTAATACCCAAACTCACCGAACCCAAATTGCTCTCAAGCACCGTTCATTGCCTCCCTCTTCATCCATTCACCAAACCCAGCACCCAACTGAAAAAAAACCATCACCGTGCAAACCACAAAAATATCAAACTAATCCACCACAGCAGATCCGGCCATTCACACCACCAACACCTTCAACACCACAACAAATTACACTATAAAGCTTAGAAAGAACTAAAAGAGGGAAAACAGAAAAGAGAAAAGATTGTGAGAAGTGAAGAAAGAAAGAAAGAAAAAGAAGAGAGAGAGAGAGAGAGAGAGAAAAAAAAAAGGAGAACCTAAGCCAGAAACCCAATGAAAAGGAATGGGAAAAAAAATGCAACCAAACCTAGAAACCCAATGTGAAAAGGAAAGAAAAGAAGAAGAAGAACAAGAGAATGGAGAAAAGTGATCGTCCTAAACCCAGCGTGAAAGACAAAAAAAAAAAAAAAAAAAAAAAAAAAAAAAAAAAAAAAAAAAAAAAAACAATGTGTGTTGAAGAGAGCAAAAGGTCTGACCGTGGGTCCCATGTATGTGTGTTTATTTACCAAAATGCCATGGAAACTCAATTTTGATTACTTGAAAACACCTAAAATGTGTTTTCAGTTTCCATAACTTATCACTAAAAAATCAAAGAATTGAGTGATACAAACAAAAACTAAAAACACATCCAAACAAACTACTCAACCGTGGAACCCACCAGTTTTGAGTTATGGGTGATGAAAACAGATTTATGGGTGATGGAAAACTACAAATCCAAACAGCCCCTAAGCTTTCTTCGTTCTAAATGGAAGCAACTCTTCCAACTTCCAAAGTGTGTGTGAACTATGAAAGTAGTTATATACCATGAAAGAAATATTTCAACTCTAAACGACTTCGTTGAAAATACCAAGTATTACCAGTTTCTTAATTATGCTATTAAAAACCGATTCTAACCAATGCAAATTGAGCATTTGGCAAGTTCTTTTCCCATGTTGTCAATCATGGCATCTATCTATAAGTGATAACTATTCAAGAAATGAAGGTCTTTAATGTTTGTTGGATGAATTTGGACTCATCAAAATTGCTTGAAAAGAAATGGGTTGTGTTAACGGGCACCGTAAATGTTTGTTGGATGAATTAGGACCCATCAAAATTGCTTGAAAAGAAATGGGCTATGTTAACGAGCATCTTACGATGCCCATTAACAACTTTTTTTACTTTTTTTTTATAGCTTTTTGTCTTTTTTTACTGCTTTATGTCATTTTTTTTTTTAACTTTATAAGCTGTGGACCCAGCTTCATCAAGAGAAAAAAAAATATTAAAATAAACTGTGGGCTACTTTTATGTCTTTTTCTTTTATTTATCTAATTTTTTTATTAAGTGGGACTCACATAAGAGAAACCTTAACAAGCACCGTTAACATTTTCCAAAAGAAATATCACATTGAATAGGAGAAAAACTATAGAGCAAGTGATGCACATGAAAAACACAGAAAGAGCTATGGTGCAAGAGTTCAAGTATATGCATTTCCAACAC
Source organism: Quercus variabilis (assembly GCA_030445155.1). NCBI lineage: Eukaryota > Viridiplantae > Streptophyta > Magnoliopsida > Fagales > Fagaceae > Quercus > Quercus variabilis. Next base: position 2,653,850 of record CP129447.1, read on the forward strand.
ATGTACCATGTGAAACAATGACCTATGGAAGTCGGTAGTAGGTCAGGTCCGTATCTAAGATAAAATTGGCACGTGAAGGCTCTAAGTGTATGTGAAACACATAAAGGCTATCTTTAGAGTAGGAAACAATGCATGCATGCAACCACAAGTACTGAAGCAAATACATGATCTGGACTAAGATGGTGCATGAGGGTGTTTGATGCTAAAATTAAGGACAAAATTGACCTTTTCCCTTTTCGAGCAAATTATATAGCAATATGCCTCCCTTCCCAAACTAATTAGGAAAGTACCCTTCTTTTAAAACTTGATTTGTGATAAATCGAGTTAAAAAAAAAAATTATGGAGCCCTATAGTGGCATTTTATGGAGCCTATAGTGACGTTTTAAGGACCTATAGTGGCGTTTTTTAACTCGATTTCATAGAGGTCGAGTTACAAAACGCCACTATAGGTCATGAAAACATCACTATAGGCTCCTTAGAAACGCCGCTATAAGGCCTAACTCGATTTATCTCAAATCCAGTTTCAAAAAAGAGGCATTTCTCTAATTAGTTTAGGAAATGGGGCAAAGAGCTGCTATTTTTTCCTGAAAAGGGCATTTGGCAATTTTTTTCCCTGAAATTAATGATGATTCTAAGAGGACCTGAATGCAAATTTGAGGAGTCTAGGTATAGATGGAATTCCCATGGATCTAGTGGGCTTTGATGTTGTAAAGGAAGGACTCAACGTCTAAGAATGGTGGCAAAAGGCATTTGGTGTGCTGCTTGGGCATATCAAACACACACAAAAATGCTTGAATATAGAGACTCGACACAACAACAAAAGAAGGCTATTATGGACCATAGAAATGTGGCTTTAATATCATATTAAATTTTTTTTTAAAAAAAATTACCAAAGAATAACTTTAAAAAATAGAGACTGGAAACAAGGATTTATTATGCTAATAGAAAAAAGTGCCAAACAACTACATCTTTATTATGCTATGTAGGGATTTACTAACGTGTGCCCTTAGAGCATATATTAATAATCAATTTTAGGAAACTTTTTATGGAAAAATGAAAAAGTAATTCACTATTTTGACAATTTTTTTCAATTTCCCATAAAAAATTTCCCAAAATAGATGGTTAATGTGTGCCTTAGGGCACACATTAACCGGACCCAATGATGTATTATAATGAGTCCAACGTATGGTACATATAGAAATATATAGTGTGCTTTTGGATGTAGCTTTTTGCTGATTGTTGATTTTGGTTATTTGGTGAAAGTTAATTAAAGTATAGTTATTCCTTGAAAATGGGGTTTTAAAAGATGTATGTAGGGGTGGCAATTCATGTTCGTGTCATGTCAACTCATGATTTTCTGAATATATGAGTCAACACTAACTTGACATATTTATTAAACGGGTTAAGACTTCTCAATCCTAACCCAACCTATTTATTAAACGAATTAATCGTGTCAACCTGTTTATTAGATTTTATCAAAATGAAAAAAAAAAAAATTATGAAAAATCAAACAAACAAATATTTTTAATATAAATTTTAGAACTAACGAGTAATTGCATTACAAATAATCATTCAAAACTAAAGAATATCTCAATATCACAAATAATCAATCACAATATGTCAAAGAAAATATTCCACAACAACTAATAAGTTTATATGCTTAGGGTTTGAAGGGAATATTGGTAAAATGTTATTTAATTAAACGGATCAGACGAGTCAAACGGGTTTCATAGGCTGAACACTAACCCAACCTATTTATTAAACAGGTCAGTTGTGTCAGCCCGAATATGACATGAACCCATTAAGTCTCAACCTATAACCTTCTAATTTCATGTCATGTCATATCAGGTTCACGAGTCATGTCCAATTTTGCCACCCTAGAGCTATGTAAGTAAATATGTGATAGCAAACAAAAAGTATAATAAACCAAAAGGTAAATTCCATTTACACTTCCTGAGATTTGGGCTAATGCCAACTAAGTCCAAGACTTTTCAAAACTTACCAATTTGGTTCCTAAAGCCAATTTAGTCCCTAAAATAGTTGAGAAAAAATAACTAATTGCTTAGGGACTAAATTGGCTAGTTTTAAAAAGTCTTGAACTTAGTTGGCATTAGCCCAAACCTCAAGGTATGTTAGTGGAATTTACTCTAAACCAAAATATCACAATAACCCATAAATCTATGGGTTTCTAGAAAACTACTATCTACTATATTTATAGTGGAAAATTTCACTAACCTCCTCTGAGATTTTTTTATTATTAAACTCACATATTCTATAGTTTGAAATAAGACACTCATTTTCCTTAAAATACAAATCATTTACACTGATGTTTCTTAAATGTCTAAAAAAGATGCTAAGAAATCCCCCCAAAAAAAGCCTTTTAAAATTCCAAATCTCCTATTTGAGGGGGTGTGAATGGCAATTCAATGGGGATAAAATACAAAGTTTAAGATTTTTTTAAAACCCTTTTTTTTTTTCAGTCATTCAAGAGAGGTAAGTGTAAATGATTTGCATTTTAAGGAATGTGAGTGTCTTATTCTAAATTAGGGAGGAGGTGGGCATAATAATGAAAAACTCAGTAAATGCAATTTACCCTTATATATATATATATATATATATATATACATATAGTAATTTCCTGAAATATACTATGCTAGTATATTCTCATTTTTATTTATTTTAGAAAGTTTAAGATTTTTTTAAAACCCTTTTTTTTTCAATCATTCAAGAGAAGTCAGTGTAAATGATTTGCATTTTAAGGAATGTGAGTGTCTTATTCTAAATTAGGGGGGAGGTGGGCATAATAATGAAAAACTCAAGAAAGGCAATTTACCCTTATACATACATATATATATATATATATATATATAACCCAGAATCCCACACTTATTGGGCTTGGGCTGTAAATCACAACCCTACAATGTATATATATATATATATATACACATTGTAGGGTTGTGATTTACAACCCAAGCCCAATAAGTGTGGGATTCTGGGTTAATGAACCTAATACAATAAATTTGTAAATAGTAGGTTAGAGAACTAGGCCTTAGCAAGTATACCAACGGCTAGGATGGGGATGTAAGATAATCATGCAAGAACAACATACGTAAGGTTAGGTGAATGTATTGTCCAAGGAGGCAAATAGACTAATGGGATTGATTACAAGTGCTATTCTGGTTGGTATAGTGTTCTCCCTCCTTTTTTTCGACCCCCCACTCATGGAGGGTCTCTCACGTTATATAGGCCCCTCCTAGTGATCTTAGCCTTCCACTTGTCGATCATCCAGACCACCACTTGAGTGCTTATCCCATCAGACACCCCTTCTGGCTTTCCGTGAGTTGCAATGGCCAAGGAAACACTGTTCAAAGGTCTTCTCCACATAAATGCGGCCAAAAAATAGTTGCAGTGCATTTAATGCAGAGGTAGCAGCCTTCCCTTAGATATTTCTTGGATTCCCTTCCTTTTTGTGTGTTCATGAGGCACGCTACTAACACTGTAGCCTTGATGGAGGTCAATCTCGTCGTTAGGACTCGTACCTGGGTTACATTTGTCATAGCGGAGGAGGAATTTCTCCTCGGATAGCTTTTTCACTTCTTCCTTACTTATCAGACTTTAAACTGGTGTCCCTTAACTAGCTATTTATCCTCGGACATGCCAACGTCCTCGGATAAGGCCTAAGGCCCAATATACAGTTTTGGGCCCTTATCCCTACATATATATATATACATATATAGTAATTTCCTGAAATATACTATGCTAGTATATTCTTATTTTTATTTATTTTAGAAAGTTTTAACCTATGACGTCTGCTCCTGATATGGAGATTAAATCTCAGATCTCTTATTCAACCATAAAAGACTTTACCAGTTGAGCTAATTGAAACACACCTTTATTCTTATGTAGTAGAATATAATTGCATTATTTTGGGAGACTAATAGGAATGTTCATTTCTATTACAATAATTCTATATTAGTTGTCAACTTCTGTTTAATTATGTGAGCAATAGTGCACTACATAAGAGCCAAGCCATTTTTTTTTTTTTTAATTATTATTATAATATGTAGTTTACAGTGAGTATACAAAGGATATTGAGGATTCAAATTCTATTATTTAACTAATTAACTCACATACATTGACGCACAGTTTTCACGTAGGAGGCACCATACTGTGTTGCATACAACAGCCAGTGTTAAGCGTAGGCCTACTACCAAGGCCCTTACGTAATTCATTTGGTTTTGAAACATTCACTCTATGAATATGTTAGAACCTCTCTCAGTCAATGTGAAACTTTTTTCTTTTTCTTTTTTGGATAAGCCCCAATTTATCACATATGATCAGTTTGCACAAGAAACACTTGAGTTCGCTCAAGAAGAACTTTGGTTTTGGGATTGAACAATTGGAATTTCAAACAAAAGAAGAATTCATGGAATTATTTGTAAAGAAATATATTCCGCAAAGGAACAAATTATCTTCGGGAGTATTTTTCTTCTTGTGCGTCTGTGTGTGGAGGAAATAGGAGGTCAGTGTTATGTCGAGGCAATAAACATTGCCTTTGAAAAGAGAAAAGCAACTAATGAGGTGATGACTATGAGCAAGAGACAAAAAAATTGACAATATTTTTCACACCAACTAATATGACAAGCTTTTAATGGTCTTGTTTGGACCCACTATTGACATCACTTCTTTACCTACCACTAACAATCTGCCACAGCAACAAGTGTCAAATTTTTTTTTATCTCAATAACTATTGACTTTATAGCATAAAGTGACCTCAACAAAAGAATTTAATAAATATTTCGCCAATGGATTGGATTGCTGCTGTAGACTTACTGTGGCGACAATGTCTCCCTTGAAACAGCAAGATTGTCCAGTACAAATATCTCAAAACAAGCTAGCTGCAATTTATAACCAAAAGATTTTGTTTTAGGCAAAACTATTGCCTTAATAAACCCGGCTCGCAGTAACAACCTAATTTCAGCAACATGAGTGTTCTTTTGACCTCAACTTCCGTAAAATTATCTGATGCACCCGTGTATTACACCCTCCTCTTACATAATGATAGGTCTCACCTATAGGTTCTACACACGAGATCCACTTTGATGTGAGAGGAAGGTATAGGACGCTAGATGCACAAAATAATTTCTCCAAACTTTGGGACACAACTGACTTGGTTACTTACAATCCTCTTTCCTTGTTATGCTTTCAATGGTTTGTTCTACTTTTCACCTTAACTTCACCATAACCATTAGGGCATTAGGCCAACGTGGTAGTTAACGAGCATGCTGTATGCCTACCAGTTTATGAAACCCTTTCAATGGACGATTTTACTATCCACCTCAACCTCAATCCAGAGATATGGACAAGGTTTTCAACAATACCTTAAGACCTAAAGTTTGGTGTAGAGTGTAATCAAAGGATCCACAAGATGTTGTGTGACAGTAACTTTGTAACATGACTACATTGATAATGGTTAAAGGTCATGGCTGTATAACCATTTGTCTAAACAAATAGTTTCAAATTATTACAATATAAATCAGTCAAACATGTGCTAAACGTGCAACCTACAAAGGTGCTCGAGATTCCATAATTGTTTGTCCGATCATTTCTAATGATTCCAAGACAAGAAGATTTGTGGGTTGAAATACATCTGTAGCAAGACATAAAAAAGATATCATCTACTTTGAATACACACGAGGACATGAATTTTTATAGACGCAATGTTAATTTTAAATGGATGCTATCAAGATTTATCTCCGGGAGCAAACTACATGATGAAAAGCAAGAGTCAGTGAAGTTAAGAGAATAAAGAATAAATTAAATGGGACAAACACTATAAAAAAACTGGCATTTCATTGACAAATTGGCATAAGAGATTTCAAAAGATTTCGGTGAGTTACCAGTACCCTTAAAAAAGCATTCACCAAAATACATGAATTGCATGTGCCATAGTTTCATTTTTCATTAAAACACACTTGCTATTTATTATGTATCCAACCACTATTTTTACATACATGGCCAATATAAGGGCAACCACACAAGCTCCTGGACATAAGGTTGTGGCAGGATGCTCTTAATTTAAAGAAGCAAGTACCTCTAACAAGAAGGCAGCAAACTGCATTTGTGTATCCTCATCTATAGTCAAGAAGAGAGGCACATGCACAAACAACGATTTGCTCCCATTTTTCTCTGCAAACCGAAGGGAATGATAGTAAACATAATTGCATACAAACCGTCTTGCATCATCTGATGTCATCACTTCGTAACCCATCTTTGCTAAGGCCTTGGTAATCTCCTCAACAGGAAGAGAAGTCTGCACACAGTTAGCACCGGAAATTCTTTTAGGAAGGGTGAAGCCAAAAAATATATTAAAAATATATATATATATATATATATATATTATAGTCATCAATAAATCAGACTAAAAAAAAAGCAATCGTCCAATCAATCCATCTGAATCATTGTGACTATGAATTCATTCCACTTTTTGGCAACTATGACATGCAGGCATCAATTCAACTTGAACAGCAAAATAAAGAGCACCATCTCCTTAAATTTTTTTGTCAATCTCTACGATTAGGGAAAATTGATGCATGTGTAACCGTATCCTACTGAACCCTTAGTAAATATCATTCTTAATACTATTCCATAATGGCTTTAGTTTACTATTGAAGAATGGTTACATGTTTGTCTGGGGTTTCTGTTCATTTCATTTGCCTTGGTTTTTTTTTTTTTTTTGGTTGGGGGTGGTGGGGGGAGAGAAGGGGGGGGTGGGGTCGTATGATGTCCCCATGCCATCAAAACTAACTGAAGAATATTATATCGAAGCTTTTCTATGAAATTACTTCCCAATGCATGTCAGTAGTTAGAAATGCTCTTTTCACTGATAAAAACAGCAGTTCCAGCAAAGACCACCACTCAAATAATTTATACAAGTTAGCAGAAGAAGGTGAACACAATCTATTTCCCATATCATAAATTTGCCTTTCTTTTCCACTAAAAATACGGAAAATCTGTCTTCCTATAATCACATCCATTCCTATGAAAGTAACAAATCTTCCAACCAATAGAAAATTCAATACACAAGCAGAGGACTGGCCATCATATGTACTGGAATTTCAGGGTAGTGAACAAGAAAGAAAGCACTTTAAGATAGGTGACCTCAGATGGCATATTATACCAAACTTCTGACTTAACATTCCTTCTTTCATAGTGACTATTGCTGCAGTCCATCAAGCAATAGGTTGATAGTTAAATAGTAAATATAGGAATGAACATAAGGTTGATTAGAAACTTAATGGAGTTTATACACAGACAAAAAAAAAATTATGAAACCCTTTTAATCAGAAAAATCATGAAAAAAGAAATCCATTCTACCTGTTGAGTGTGTGAAATGTCACCATCTGCAGGAATGATGGGGACTTTCTACAAAACATGAAACAAGGAAAGTTCAATGAATTAAATATAAAATGTCAAAACAAATAAAAGTCAGCATGCATGAACATGAAACTTAGGGATTATTTCTAACCTGGGGCTTCCATCCCAACTCATCAGGACAACGAAAGTGGCTTCATTAACAGCTTGATGCTCAATGGCAAACCCTGTTGCACCACTATTAACTCCAAAGTGTAGCTGGAGAAATATGGTTAAAGAGGGTTAGATACATAACGCATAAATACAGGATTACAATGGAGTCCAAAGTGTAGATTCTGGGTCTGGTTTAGGATTAAGGTTCTAAAATGCACGATTAATAAAATTGTCAATAATGGTTTATTTATTCAAAAAACCATAAATACATAATTTGAGCATAGCTGCAGAGGAGATCAGAAATGTGGACAACTGACCCAAATAATTTTCCCAGAAGTTGAAGATTCAGAATCCTTTCCACCAATGGCAGATTGCAATGTCTGGTATAGGAAAGCAAGTGCTCCCTGTCCCGCAGTCTCAAGAATGTTGCAACTCCCAAGAGTTAGACCTTTTGGCAATCCCTTTTTCTTCACATACTCTTTGAGATTACTGGCAATTGTCTCAGTTGGATTCTCTGAAATTCCATGGAATTTCTTAAATCCCGTCACATGAACTGTTACTGTTACTGCAGGTGCAAGAGGCCCTTCAGACCCCATTTACCAGTTATTGAGATATAACCAAAAATGAGTTATAGCATCAAAATCAAAAGTAATATCTAAGTACCTGCATCAAACAAGAGAAAATGAATTAGTCAGTGTAGTCAAGAAGCTACAAAGACATCATCAGCTTGCTGAACTAGGAAAGCTATAACATCTACCTCATCAACGTATATCTCAAATTTCACAAACTACTTTCCTACCAAAAAAATAAAATTTTCATAGGCTACTTTCACACAGATTATATCAATGCCCAACATAGAATTTACATTTTACCATTCAATCCTAGAAAGCCATAATCTTCTTTTTCTTTCTCCTTATCTTTCCCTTTTTTATGCTAATACAGTCTCCAGGGCTCTTCAAGCACCAAAATATTTTCCAGGCATGTGTAGTTCTCCCATCCCACATGTTCAAAACCATAACAGGAATAGATCCCAAAGGTTACCTCCCAAAAGGGTTAGTGGTAGAATTCAAAGTTTCAAACCCATTTTACCGTCCCTATGATGCCTTAAATACAGCTAGAGTGATGCAGGGCAAAGGCAAAAACACAAAACAAGATAAACCTTAGGCTTCACTAGTAAGGGTTCTTGGCATCACCACCAAGCTAGAGAAAGAAAATCTCAATTCCATATCATTCATCAAATTCAACATAACAATAATGTTTACTGTGGGCCTATAAATAAGGTGCCAGGATACATCAAATAAGGCAGGGAAATCAAATCATAATCAAGATAGCAATTCAATCCCTTAAGACATTCAAAATAATCCGGGCGGTCTCTACACCATAGAGCCACTCAACTCAACCCCTGGATGTTCACGAAGCCATAATCTAACAATTATACCAAGAGATGATAATTGAAGGTCCAGAAGGCTATAATGTTAAAGTAGAGATTTCACAGGCCCTTGCAAATCCGGCATCACATTTCAGGTAATACTGATATTCTGCTAAAGTAGAGATTTTATATAATTCTATTAGAGTAGCTTTTTCTTGTTCCTTTTAATAAAAAACTAACGGGTTTTTTCTTCTTTTGGCTTGGATAATGAGAAGATTGATGGGACTATTATGCCACCGGATGGACCTGATTCATGGCCAATAAAAAGTAGTAAGAAACAATGGCTGGTTTTCTATAGAATCAATGGAATGTCATTGCAAGGGGGTGGTATCATAGATGGCAGAGGAGAGAAATGGTGGAACTATCAATGTAACAGGCACCTAATGGGACAACACTGCCTAGTGTTTGTGATAGCCCAGTTGTAAGTGACAAACACAGTTAAAAAATTTCTGGAAAATTTTTAAAAAGTGCATTTCTTAAAAATTAATCTTCAAAATTTGTGATGCAGGCCATAAGATTCTTCATGAGTTCCAATTTCACAGTCCAAGGACTTAAAAGTTAAGAACAGCCCCCAATTTCATTTTCGGTATGACGATTGTCAATATGTCGATAAAGAGTTGCTCAACATAAACTCACCTGCTCAAAGTCCCAACACCGATGGAATTCACATTGAGAACACAAAAAATGTCAAAATATATAATTCAGTTATATCCAATGGTAACTATATAGATATCAATTTTTCATGTCTCTGTCCTGTTCTACTTCAAAGACTCACAGTGCTTTTTGGTTATTTACCTTCCTTGTATAGGTGATGACTGTGTATCAATTGGAGCTGGTTGTTACAATGTAAATATAAGGAACATAACTTGCAGTCCAAGTCATGGAATAAGGTAACAAAGTGCTTTCATAGAAAAAAACTCCAATATTTGCAATTTTTGCCTCAATAATTTTTACAGTTTTCTTTTATCTTTAAAGCTTATTCATAGTCCCTACTTTGTGCAAGTTTTTGCTGAAACTTGATCCTCTTCAATGGGTGCAGTATTGGAAGCCTAGGCATTCGAAATTCCCGGGCATGTGTTTCTAACATCACAGTGAGTGATTCGGTCATCAGGCATTCAGATAATGGTGTTAGGATCAAAACATGGCAGGGTGGATTAGGTTATGTATCTAAAGTGACATTCCATAACATATACATGGACACCGTTCGAAACCCAATTATCATAGACCAATACTACTGCCTGACCAAGAATTGTTCCAACCAAACCTTTGCAGTTTCCATTTCTGATATCTTGTACTCAAACATAAAAGGCACGTATGATGTAAGAAGCCCTCCAATGCGTTTTGCTTGCAGTGACTCTCTCCCATGCACAAACCTCACACTTTCTGAACCCCAATTCCAGCCATGAGAACCCCTAACTTCCCAAATGGACCAAATAATCCCTATACATGAGAACCCCAATTCCAGCCATCAAAACAGTGTTCCCAACTTGCCAGCACATATTAGCAACTATCAAGGAGGAGTTGTAGGAATATAGAGCTTAACAGAACAAGATAGGCTGATTGGCACACAGCACTTTAGGTCAGAGCTTTTGTGTCGAATTGTCATTAGTGTCATTCAGCACTGATATCCTGGACCAAAGTGTTGTTCAGCACTCTTGGTCAGGAATCCAATTTTCCAGTCCCACCTTCATTCATCAAGTCAGTTTGAGTTTTGGGTTGAGTTCCTTTCAAACTCCGTAGAGACTAAAGTTCTCCTTCATGGCTCTCTCATCCAATAATTCCTTATGAGCATCTCTCATGATGTACCCAACAATTGTTAAGTTTATTTTTAGAGCCAAATCTTCAATTGCTTCTACTTGGAAACTCCAATGACACCCAAACCAAGTCATTCCTAGAAGTATATAACTTCGCCATAAATGAAGTTCCGAATGATTTACTTGAGGGCAACGACTTGAGCCTGGATTAATGACAAACTCATCCAACCCAAATAATTTGAGAGAATCTTGTTCTGTAAAAATCCCAAACAAAAACAATGTTTTGAAGGAAAGTTAACTTGAGCATTTGTCTTTCTATTTTAGCTAGAGAAAAGTTAAAAATATTTTTTAATCATAAATTATTATAGATATATTTTCAAATGTTTGGATATATTAATTAATCATTATGAAAATCAGCGTCACCTGCAAAATTCTAAGCAACAAAAGAATTTGTAAAATCCAACTACCTATAACTACAAACAAGCAGCACATTATACAATAGAACAATGGTTAACAATATAGCAAAAGAATACCAACGGTAGGAAGGGTGGTCCCAATCTCTCCCAATTTCAGCTTGTACAAAATGGTAATCTTGCCCGCTGCATGAAGACTCACCATTAGAATACGCATCTCCTTGGCAAAAGGCCAGCTAAAAAGCTTGGTGAAAGAGAACCCCATCTTTTATCTCAAGCTGAATTCCCAAAATCACAAGTCAAAGACCAAATCAACCTAACAAGAAACCATTCATACATAATAATTATCTCATTATAATGATTTTGCAGTAACCTACAACACGACTTTTATAAACCTTGTTGTATATTTCACAAGACTTATGGGATTATCTATCTTATACTTGACCAAACATGACATCACAAAGTTAACCTTGTGTATTTCAAAAAGATTGGTTTTCTTTAAGCATAACATCACTAACTAAAACTAAGAAACCTAACCTAAGTTAGACTAGGAAATCACAATCTACATACAACAAAATGAAATTACAAAAGCTCCAAAAGAATCAGCTCTTTGCGTCCATGAAATGTAATCAATCACTAACAAATGAACTATTCTTCAGCTATATGATCGCAAGTTGGGAGTTTCCAACTCAATTCATTTACTTTAAATCGTAAATGTCAAAATGATTATACCATGAAGTTAATTTTGTATTGCACTACAACCTAAGTTGCTTCTCTCTTAGACAATTCAAGGAGAAGCACATACAAAATTATCAGCTAACTCCCTGAGTTGATAAACCAACCAAGCTAGACTAACAAAATTTGACTTGAGTCCACAGCACAAAAGCACCAAAAGGTTTATAAGAGGGGGAAGAAGGGAAAAGCAGGTTGGGTGGGGGGGGGGGGGGGGGGGGGGGGAACTCAGTTTACATAAATGCAACTCCAAAACTTAATTTCATTGGAGGGAAAATCTATTTTCATTAATTCCACTAGCTAAGGGACGTATAACCACACAAAAAATGCCAAATTTTAGAGCAATAATATTTGGCAATAACCTTAAATAAGAAAAAAATTTTGAAACAACTATCCAGGAAAATAAGTTCCAACTTCCAAGCAACAACATGAGTGCACAGTGAAATCACAACAAAAGATAGAATAGTTAAAGGTACAAACAATCATGCATACATAAATGAAATAGAAAATCATCTTTAGAAACTATAAAATTTACCTGAAATGATACACATCTTTTAAAGATTGACATGTGATGGATAAAATATGAAACTTGTCCTTGATGTTGAGAAACTAAAAAACCTTCACTTAGGCTTCTGGAGAAATTCTTGAATGTTCTTATCTACTTGATTAGATGACAGCAAGTCAAAAAACATGCTTGCAACTGTCGCATTTGCTGAAAAACCCTTGTCAACCATTATTTCAAGATATTTAATTGCCTTTGATGTCTCGTTATGTTGCAGTAACCCTTGGATTATTGTGTTATATGTGCGATCGTCAGGTGAACAACCGCTCCCAGCCATTTTCTCAAATATCTCACTTGCTTCTTCTAGCAGTCCCTCTTTGCAAAGCCCTTTGAGCATTACGGTGTAAGTTCGAACATTGGGTTGCAATCCTTTTGCAGGTAGACTATAAAAGAGCTCTCTTGCAACTTTAAGATTCCCGACATTACACAAACCGTCAATCAAAATGTTGTAAATCACAATATTGTTGCCCAACGTTTTGTCTTTCATCTCAAGAAACACTTTTATTGCCTCAACAACTAGTCCATTCTTACACAGGCCATCCAACAAGATAGCATAAGTTTGGGAATCTGGAAGTTGGCTACATGCCTACATCTTAAGAAATAGGTCTAGTGCAGCCTGGGGTCTCTCCACTCGACAAAACCCACCTATAAGAGTGTTATAAGTCACAATGCTAGGAGCCACTCCCTTGTTGGACATTTCATTAAAGAGATTCATTGCCTCATAAATTTTTTTATTTTTACAAAACCCATTAATCAATGTGTTATAGCTAACAACATTAGGCGAACAACCTCTCTCAACCATCACGTTCAATGCTTCGATGGCATCATTCAATTTATTTTGCAAACAGCATCCATCAATTAAAGAGTTATAAGAGACTACGTCAGGCTCAATACCTCTTTGAATCATCTTATCAAAAACTTTTTTTGCCTCTATCAACATCCCCTCTTTGCAAAATGTGTCCACCAATATGTTGAAGGTCCACACACTTAGCACGATCTTCCTATGTGCCATCTCATTCAACAAAGTAGTAACCTCTCTCCACCTGCCGCAATTGCATAGGCCTTGAATTAAGGAATTGTAAGTGAAAAGGTTCGGCTGAATGCCTTTACTCATCATTTCAGATAAAAGGTTCAAAGCCTCAGTTACCAATCTATCCTTACATAAACTATCAATGATTGTGCCATATGCTGTCAGATCAAGCTCAAAATTCCCTTCTTCCATCTTCCTAAGCAACCTAATAGCCATACTAGTCTGTCCAATCTTACACAGAGCATTTAGTATCGTTCCACAAGTAAATGCATCAGGTTGATACCCTTTCTTCTCCATATCTTCTACCAACTTCACAGCTCCAGCAATGTTACCTTGAAGACAGAGACCCTTCACAAGGGTGTTTAGAGTAACAGAGTCTGGGTGATAACCAAGTTTCAAAATTGTTGCTAAGACAGAAAACCCAAAATCTAGACGGTTCAAATGGCAGAAGCAGTTAATCAAAATAGTAAAAGTATAAACATCAGGAAAGATACCAAATGATTCGATTCGTTTAATTAGAGAAATGACTATTGGGTAATGCTTCATTCTTGCAATGCCACCCAACACGTGATTAAAATCGTCAATGGAAGGCAGAGGGCGCATGTGAAGCATTGTATCAAACAGGTGTAAGGCATGATCAACATTCCTAAAGCTTCTAGATTTGCACTGATCTCTAACAGATTTCAAGAATTGATCTTGATTGTGATTGTGATTCGGGTTTTTTTTAGCATAGCAATACTAGTAGCAGCAGCAGCAGCAGTAAGAGTAGAATAACAATAAGGACGAAGACAAGCGTGGGAAGAACGAAGAAGCGTACCCATTTTCCTGAAGATCCAGCAAACAATTCGGCAGCGGAAATCAGAACGAAACGATAGAGTTTGAGAATTGAGAAAGCGAGAGAGAGATAGAGAATCGGTTCGGGTCGGGTTTGAGGGCAGCTACTGATCAGTTATCCGATGGTGAGAGAGCATAAAACAATTGGGGAAGGGGGCGGCTGAAATGTGGTATTTATATCATGCTTTAGGGTTTTCAAAATGTAAATAGCAATTGAGCCATGCGAGGGCTCGAACTCGAGATCAGTTGGCCAAAACACACTTACCACAATACTAACTACCGATCAGTTCTGTTCCAAAGTTACGAAATAAATGAACAAACAAATTGAAACTTCTGAAACTCCCCTAATTTTTTACATCCGCACAATATTTAATTAAAATTATCATCTATATATATATATATATATAAATAAAACCGAAACTTCTGATTTTTGGTTGACCTCTCCGTAATTTTACACATCAGCATTATTAATAATTAATTATAATCTAGAAATAAAAACATACCTACTGAGGAAGGTAAGGATTTGAATGAAGCACCAAAAAGAAACCAATTAGAAATAGAGCACTTAGGTGGACAAAAACCAATTAGAAATAAAACACTTAAGTGAGCTTTGATTTATCTACGTGGTTGAGTGCAATGGGGTTTATGTTTAATCCTAGCGTTTGGAGGCTATATGCAGCTATTTGGATATGGATTGCTTTGGTACTCTGCTACGGAATGGTAGAGTATTGGATTCCAAATATTTGATTGGACTTGGAAGTTATGACATCACAGGACCCGCTGGTGATGTTAATATAATGGGATAAGCTAATACAGAACAGATCGCATCTAGGGTTCACTTCAGGCTTCATGCTTGCACATTTATTGCTGCAGAGCTACAAGGGAAGCCGTAGTATTTGTAAATCTAGATGCTTGCATGGCTTCACAGCCTACGACAGTGAAAGTGATTGAGTTAAATTACACAAGGTTTGGAAAACCATATGGTGAGAGTTTAAGATGTAGGGGTGGTGTTCAAAATTTGGTTTTGATGGAATTGACCGAGAAAGAGAGAGAGGTGGGAGGTGAAAAGTTAGTTTTTTTTTTTTTTTTTTTTTAAAGAGTTTGACTGTTTAAAATTTATAATTGGTTTGAGAGAGTTAGAAAGGCTTTGTATTTTATTGCAAAGAAGTAAGTCATGAGTAGGGGTGGCAATTTTCATCCAAACCCATGAACCCACCCAAAACTCACTTAATTTGGGTAAGTCTTGACTCAACCCAATTAAATATTTGGATTAAATGGATAAGACCCAAATGGATAATTCAATTAAATGGGCTTTGATGGTTAAACCATTGGGTACCCAATTACCCATTTAAAATTTAAAGTTTAATACTTAAAAAAATAAAAATTCAAAAACCCTAACAAACAATAAAACATCACAACAGCTACAGCCTACACAGGAAATTAAGGGAGGAGATGGTTCTTGCTGTGTGTCTTCGATAATAGAATGGAGAAATTGAGATGGGTGGGTGTGGGTGACAAGCTGAAGAACGCAAAGCCAAGTTGTATTTTTACTCTAAGCTCAACGAGTCCCATTTTGGTAATTTTGCTGGTAAAATGAAAAAATAAAAAGTTAATGAGAGTTGTGGAAGCCTAACATATTTGAATTTGAGCTATAAGTCTACATCTATACTTAGTTTCTATTATTGGAAGTTAATTTTAATAAATCTACTATTAGGTTATATTTTTTTTTTTCTTATACTCTCCAAACTTGTGAATTTTTAGAAATTAAAAAATCAATAGTTATGTCATCAATCCAAGGATGGAGGGAGACTTGGACTAGGGGAGACAATGGCCACCCCTATTTTTTTTTTTTAATTAATATATACATAGTCACCAATTTTAGCAATTTTGTTCTATAAAGTCACACTTTGCCCCCCTTAATTTTGTCATTGATTCTTTTAGGAGTACTCCTCTAGCCACAAAATTTTCTATAACATTTTTATAAACTGTTGTGGTAATAAACTTTTATTAGTTTGCATCTGGGCTCATTACTTACATCGCATTTTACTTACAAATAACCACTCACCACATTAATAATTTGTAAAAAAAAGTTTGTAATTCTAGCATTTTTCTCCTTTTAAATGCCAAATCTAAAATCTAAAGCAAAATAAACAAGCCCAAAAAAATTATTCAACAACAAAAATTACCAATAGTAAAGCTAAAAACAATTAAACTCAATCAACCAATATTATCTAAAACAAACAACTTGACCTTTAAAAAAATTTTAAATAAAATAATTTTGTCCATACCTAGATGCACACATAAAAAACACAAAAAAAACTCATTAGCGGTTAAGCAACTGAGCCGGAAGCTAGAGCCACCGCACACAACTAACAATAAAACTGCCCCCTCCTAACTTCAAGTTCTGGCTCCGTCCCTACATCAATCAAATGTTTAAATTTCTAGTTTTTGTAATATAAAATTATGCCTAAAAAATAAGTTTATGAATCGTATTGTAAATAACATGAAAAGTGATGTGTATTAAGAACATAAAAAACATGTAATTCAATGATTAGATTTTTCAAATATGTAGCCTCATTAATTTCTTTAGTGGGAGTGACTTTTTTTAAAAAAATTACCTTTATTTTTATCAAGAAGGCCCTTTATTATTATTATTATTATTATTGGCTTTAGCTTGAACCCACTATTAAAATTACTTTTTTTTTCCCATTGTGGGCGCAAGTGCCTGCTACGAGAGTAGTTTCCCCATGGAAAGTACGCCTTGGCCAGGAATGGACCGGATGGAGGGTGAAAATGGAGTTGTCACCTAGTTTAGATCCAAAAACCAAATTGGGCTTTTTGGGCCACTTACTTACATGCATAGATCTACATACCAGATTATGGGTCTAGAGTTTGGATATAGTTTGGAAAGGTATTAGGAACCCAAGACCACCCAGCTTGTGGGCCAACCTCTATTATGGGTTGTTAGGCCATATTTAATTAAAGAATTAATTAAGAGAGCTTTAATCCTTAACCTAAATATATATCATGCACTTAAATTAAAATGACACACACGACGTGTTAAAGATCACATCACAACTCATAAGGAAACAAATTAAACATATCAAACAGATTATATTAAACATGGAAAATAAATAAACACAAATAATTAAACTAAAAAGAGTCAAATAGATCAAAAAAACATGTAAAAAAATAATTAATTAATAATAAAAAAAGAATTTTCCCAAATCTTAGTTCAAGGTACATACGAACATTTAATGATGCATACGCATGTTTGAAAATATGCACGCGCATACTTGAGTATGCGTATGCATCTGTGGACGCCCCCAAAAAAGAAAAAGAAAAAACTGGTTTAGGGCTTTTCTCCTATTTCTTTTGGTTTATCGCACATTAGTTCCTTGGTGATGTAACTCTTTGTGAGATTGTGATTCTAGGATTAGGATGAAGTGTGTGTTTGTGAGAAGAAAAGAAAATAGAAAAACAAACAAACAAACAAACAAATAAATATTACCTATCATGGACCAAGCGTTACCCATATGGGCCAACATACACCACTAATTTCACCTTTCATTTCCCATCAAATCTCACTTTATAAATACCTACTCGGCTCTTAATTAATTGCTTGCTCATTATGAAAATAAAATGCAACATAAAGGTTTGAAATTTTTCATGGGTTTTACTGGGGGCATATATTAGTAAACCTTTTAAGAATTTTTTTATATATAAAAAAAGTGATTAACTTTTTCAAGAACTTCTTCAATTTCTCATCAAAAAAAAATTAAATGGATAATTAATGTATGTCCTAAAGTCAAACATTAACCGAAAAATAAGATTTTAATTAAATTTTATTTTTAAAGGTAACATTATAAGTGTACTTTGAAATAGAATTGTTCATCTCAAACTCCCCTTAGTCATAATCAATATTTGGCATCTCTATTAAGAATCATTCACAATTTACAAGTGTGGGTGTGTGTGTGTGTGTGTATATATATATATATATAACCCTTTTCATTTATCTTTTAAACATAGTGATAATGGAAAAATTGAGGGATAGAAACATGAAAGGAGGGGGAAGTTTTTAGTTTTACACCATGTTTGTTTACTACAGATGATGAACAAGTGAAAGAATGAAAAATGTATAAAATTTCTTTTGGTTGGTTGAATAGGATGATATAAAATGTAATTTAAATTTACTATTATGTCTTTATTAGATAATAACTCTCTTTTTTTAGTAGTATATAAGAATCAAGAAGTAAAATCTTCCATTGTTATACAAGAAAATTCAATTAAATTGAAAATGATTACATCTTATAACCGTGAACAAATCACATTTATTATTTTCTTTTATTTTTATTTATCCATCCATTTTATAAATAAGAAAAAATGTGAGTAATTAAATTCTCATAATTTTAACTTATTTCTCATTTTATCCATTTAATATCACAAAAAATAATAATGTAAAGCTAAAAATGTTATGCACTTTTGTCTTAGTTCAAAATGTGTATTATGCACTTTTCTAAGACTTCAACTAGTCGATCAAGAACCGAGAGGAACAGAAAGATTAGGAAATAATCCACTAACATTTTGACCAATGAAGCTGGAATCAATCATTAGTCAAGACTCCCAATAATTCACTGCTTAACCATGTGATGGTGGACTACAATAGTAAAACCTACAACACATACTGTATAATAAAGGCAAATTAATATATATTTTTGGTACTTAGATTTTTTTTTTAGAAGGAAGAAACTTTCTATTATTAAATAACTGGTAAATCAGATACAACGAAAGAAGAAATATCTGGAGGAACAGACTCCATCCAGGCTAATAAAGGAAAAGATAATCTAGCTCTCTGGGCTAAGGCATGTGCTACTGCATTCTCTTGCCGACTAACATGAGAGAAAGAGAAACTTTGTAGAGAGTTTGCATAAGACAAAATGTCCTTAATTATGTGTCCATCTTGTGAGTTTACCAACCCCTTCCCCCGAAGCGAATTGATAACCAGCTCAGAGTCACCTTCGAAGATGGAATTTTGAAAACCTGTTTCAATGCAGAAAGTGACTGCCCTTCTTACTGCCAGCAGTTCTACTGACTGGACTGAATGTGGTTTTTGGATCTTTCCGAAAGGGCTGCCATAACCTATCCTTCAGAATTACGAATCACCACTCCAAGACCTGCTTGATCAGATTCTCCAAACAAAGCTCCATCAAAATTTGTCTTCACCATACCTGAAACCGGGGGACTCCACTTCCTTTGAATTTTTCTGCATACTATTTGTTGCTGCTGCTGCTGCAAATTTTTAAAGCCCCTGTTGTACTCCTTTGCATACCCTGCAATTTTATTTAGAGGCAAACTGCTTTGTTGAAGGCGTGATTTGTTTCGGTGGTGCCAAATTGACCACGCTGTGGTAGCAAACAACGGTAACTGATGCTGTCTTGACTGCACCATATGGATCAGCTCTGGGAAGGAAACCAATGCTGTTGCAGGCCTGTCCACCCATCCAAACTCGGCTGCCCACACCTGCTGAACCTTTTCACAACCCCATAGAGCGTGTAACACAGTTTTGGACTCACTGGAACACAGATGACACAAAGAATCTGTGAGTACAGTTTTTTTGAGCAAGTTCTCTCTAGTAGGAAGAGAATTGGTGCAACACTTCCATAAAAAGTGTTTTTTTTTTCCAGGAACTCTCATATTCCAAATACTCTTCCAGAAATTCCGTTGAGCCATGTTCTCCTCAGAATCTGTCACAACCACATTAGGTGTTTCATAAAGGAACTTGTAGCCTGTTTTGACTGAGTAATTCCCTGAATTTTCCTTCGGCCATATCAGTGTATCAGGTTGAAAAGTAGAGCATAAAGGCAGTGCTTTGATAAGTTTCGCTTCAGGTGGGTAGAAACACAAGTCGATCAGATGAGTGTTCCACCACCCTGAATGAGGATCAATTAGACAATCCACTGTGGCTCCCCTAGATAAAAGAGACGGTGGAGTAACAATTCTACCTCCCTCAGAATTCAGCAACTAAGCATCCTTAAAAATGCGAATAGTCTTCCCATCCCCAATCCTCCATCTAGAGCCTCGAGCAATCAGATTCCTGGATTTTAGGATACGTTTCCAGGCAAATGATCCGGATGAGAAGTTAGCTTCAAAAATGGAACAATTTGGGAAATATTTAGCTTTGAAAACCCGATAAAATAGAGAACTTTTGTCTTGGATCAGTCTCCACACTTGTTTTGCTAGCATTGCTTCATTGAATTTACATAAATCCTTAAAACCCATTCCCCCCTCCACTTTTGGTTGGCATAAAATTTCCCACTTCTTCCAATGATTTTTTCTCCTATCCCCTTGTTGCCCCCACCAAAATTTACGGATCAACATCTCAATATCATGACATAAACCCACCGGAAGCCTAAAACAACTCATCACAAAGGTAGAAATGGCTTGCACAATTGCCTTCAATAGGACCTCCTTGCCGGCTTGGGAGAGTAGCTTTTCCTTCCAACTTTGCAACTTTGCCCACACCTTATCTTTAATGTAATTCAAACTAGCCCTTTTGTTTCTTCCAACCACCGCCGGCAAACCCAAATACTTCTCATATTCTTTTATCTCCGGCACACCCAACAGTTTTTTTACATGCTCCTTGAAAGAATTTGCTACATTTGAACTAAAGAAAAGGGTCGTCTTATCATTATTAATTTTTTGCCCCGAAGCCTTCTCATATTTGCACAAGATATCTTGAATTTTTTCAAGCTCATCCAACCTAGCTCGACAAAAGAGGAGACTATCATCTGCAAAAAATAAATGAGATATTTTTGGCCCATTCCTACAAAGAGAAAAACTCTCCACATGACTATTATCAACTGCATTCTGAATTAAGCCACTTAAACCTTCCGAACAAATGAGAAAAAGGTAAGGGGAGAGGGGGTCCCCCTGACGAATACCTCTAGTCGGGGTGATGTGCCCTTTAGGCTCTCCATTCACCAGTATTGAGTAAGTCACAGACTTAACACACTCCATGATCCAACCAATCCATGTCTCATGAAACCCCATTTTTTCCATGATGCGTTGGAGGAAGACCCACTCCAACCTGTCACAAGCCTTACTCATGTCCAACTTCAAAACCATATGCCCTACCTTGCCCGTTTTCTTCATCTTCATGTGATGCAGACTCTCAAAAGCAACCAAGATGTTATCTAAGATAGCTTTATCGGATTGAAATGCACTTTGTGATTTAGAGATAATCACAGGTAACACTCTTTTTAATCTGTTTGCTAAGACTTTAGAAACAAGTTTATAAAGAATATTACATAAAGCTATGGGGCGGAATTCAGTAACATATTTAGGACTTTTAATCTTGGGGATGAGAGTAATAAAAGTGTGGTTCAAACCTGGCAAATTTTTTTTGGAATTGAGACAAGAAAGAACAGCCTTAACTACATCATCACCAATGCTATTCCAATAATGTTGGAAAAAAAAAAATAAAGGCCATACCATCTGGGCCAGGAGCTTTCAAGGGAGCCATTTGTTTTAAAGCCACTTCCACTTCTTCCTTAGAGAACTCACTAATCAGATCTGCATTCATGGTATCATCCACTATTCTGTTTGTATGTTGCACTACCTCCTTAATATCACTTGGATTTGAAGAAGTGAACAAATGCTGGTAATACTCCACGATCAGAGCTGAAATATCTTCATCCCCCGAAATTACCCTCCTATCCAAAGTCCGAAGCTCTGAAATGTTGTTTCTTCGAAATTTTTGTGAAGCCCGATTGTGAAAGTAGGATGTGTTTTTGTCGCCCGACACCATCCAATGAGTGTGACTCTGTTGCTGCCATAGCTTTTCCTCCAACCTAAGAAGATCATTCACCTCTGTTTTTAGCTGTAGAAAAAAATCTACATTACCCCTTCTCATCGCTGCTTCCTCGGCCTATTGTAATGATTTTTTCTTATCCACCAAAGTTCTTGTAACATTACACACTGAGTGTTTACTCCACTGCCTCAACCTTACCTGACAGTTTTCAATTTTTCCTATCACTTATGCCAACGGTGGACCTGAGGGAGTTATTCTCCAAGCTCTAGCCACGGTGTCATGGCAACCTTCATCCTCAAGCCACAAATTTTCAAACCGCTAGGGTCTTTGAGACTTAACAGTAAAACCTGCAGGCAGGATCATAAGAGGACTATGATTCGAGGATCCGCAAACTAAAGTTCGAACCTTTGTCGTCGAGAAACGATCGAACCAGCTTGCTGAACTCACGGCTCTATCCAGTCGTTCCCACACAACATCCCCATTTGCGAAATGCTTGACCCAAGTGAATTTCTGACCCACAAAGCCCAGGTCTAATAATCTACACCCATCCAACGCTTCTCTAAACTGCTACATCTGCCAATATGGACGTATATGACCTCCTTGCTTCTCATTCGACTTCAGTAATTCATTAAAATCACCTACACATAACCACGGCACGTCGAAACGTTTGTGCAGATCCTTAAGCAAATTCCATGATTCAATTCTATTATGAGTTTCCGGTGCCCTATAGAAACCTGTGAAGTGCCACACCTTATCTCTCCCTTTTTTAATCAAAACGTCAATGTGATTCTGTGAGGAGGATTCTACAGATAAATTTAAATCCCTCTTCCAAAAAAGAGCTAATCCACCGCCACGAGAGGCTCTTGAAACACCATGATAATGACCAAAGTGCAAAGAGTCACGAATACCAGCTAGCCTTGCTTCATCCAGCCATGTTTCGGCTAAAAACACCGCTGAGGGATCTTGTGCCCGGACTAAGTCATCGAGCTCCTGAATTGTCTACCGGTTCCCAAGCCCCCGACAGTTCCAACATAACAGATTCATGGCTTCTGGCGAGGCTGGGAACTAGCCGCCGCCAATACTGAGATATTTTCTTTGTCATTTGAAGAAACCTGCTTTTTTTTTTTTTTTGTAACTCGAGATGATCCAAACTTGACTTTGAAACTCGTTTGGTACCTGCATGAACATCCAGTTTTTCTCTGTTTCCTGAATCCACACGTAAAGCACGTGTCCACTTGGCCACTGGGGGGTGAGTCACATGCTTTGAGGCCTCTACGTGGTTTGTGACATCAGATAAGGAAGTTTCTGCAAAACTGGGATTATTAGTATAAGAGGATAAATCACAATTTGAGCTAAATAAGGGAGTATGATAGGCTGGCTTTTTTAATGCATAGGGAATATCCGATTTTTCAAAAATTTGAGTAGTACTAGACTTTTGAAAAGGAATGGAATCCTGAGTTACGTTTGCTCCCTCCATAAGATCAAACTTTGTCAGCTCTTGGTCAATCTCATTTAAAACCGTATCAAAATTTACTCCCTTTCTTAACTGTTCCCCAAAACTCGGAGGCACATCCGTATCTTCCTCAATAATCTCCACCACTTTGGGAATAGTAGAGATATTAGGCGTGGGATCCGAAGCTACCTTAGTAGGAGTAGTGGACTTTTGCATCGCCGGATATGACTTGCCTGACGGCGGTATTGATCCACCTGCCTGAGGTTGTTTTGCGCCCCTACCCTTTCTGTTAGTGTAGAAACCAGGAACAACAATGGTGGCCTTTTTTGCAGGGCTGAACGGAGGGGCGCGCATCCAAGCCCCATACTGGCGTGATTTTAATTCCAGAGTTCCCTCGCTGTCAAGCCACAAATCACAATCTTTGTCACTATGGGTGAGACACCCATACCAATAACAAATATTGGGTAGCCTCTCATACTTGAAAGACACCCAACCATTACTCCCATCATCCATTGAAATTTTCCGTCCTCGACAAAGTGGTTTGGAGATGTCAATAATAACTTGAATTCTCATGAAATCACCACCTTCAATCGCCGAATTCTCAGTCTTACAGACCTCTCCAATACCAGAACAAATACCCTCTGCAACAGCTCGATTCATAAATCTGATGGGAATATCAAAAGCTTGAACCCAAAACAGAATATGATCAAAGCATAATTCTCGTACAAACATTCGCTTATCATAGTGTTGTATAGCCACTAAGTGCTTATCAAAACTCCATGGTTGACTATCAACAACATGGTCCGCTTCAAGTTTACTGTCAAATATGAAAAGAACAATGTGATCGCCTACATCCTTAATCTTAAAGCCATTCCTCGATCTCCATAATTGAGTGAAGTTTCGAGTAATCGCTTCAGTGTTAAGTACTCTTTTTGTGTAGAATTTTGCTGCCAAAATGAACTCGTTAGAGCCCATCTCATCACCAATCCGGAAACCATCTCCTTCCGTCCCTGAAAGCAAGAGACGACTCCATCCCACTGTAGCATCCTCCATAGAAGTGTTTCCCAAACCCCAAAAAACTGACCCACAAGCCCTACGATAAACAGTGTTTACCTAGGGGACAGACAAGCCTTCAAGAAGAAGGAACAGACAATTCTACAGCCTAGGAGAAGTTAGAGAAAAAACCCTAACTCTCGCTAACGACAGAGAAAACATTTGGTACTTAGATTTTGGTGTTAAGTTTTTCGGAAAGTTTCATGTTGAACGTTACTAAATTTTATGATGTGAATAATGGAAGGCTAACATAACCCATTTAAAGATGACATGGCTAATATAATAAAAAAAAAATTGGAATATAAAACCCACATTTGCAAATTAATGAATAAAAAAAATACACATTAAGGAAAAAGAAATCTTCATTACCCAATTACATTACTAAAATAAAATAAAATAAAACTTAACATCACTTTATTTATTTTCTTTCACTTTCTTGGCAAGTAAACAACATGCATGGTTGGCTACCAAGAAAGAGAAGGAATCATGTAAAAGTTACAAAGAATGAATTATATAGACAAAGCTAAAAGTTAACTGAAATAGTACAATGGAACCTATGGATAGTATCAAAAAGTGTAATGAAAATAATGAATAGTAGCAAAAATAAGCTAAATAATAAAACACAACCTCACAGTCACACCATCAGCCCATCCCAAATGTGATGTCAAGATTTGGCTTTGAAAGAAAATCAAAAGCAATGAAAAAGAAAGGTGGGTTTCTTTCTTTTTTTTTTTTTTTTAATCTAAAACATTTTGCATCTTAATTCTATATATGGTCTTCTCAAAAAAATAAAAATAAAATAAATCTATCGTATTGGCCATGGCCATGCAGCTTCTCAGTCCATAAGTTATTCAATTCTCTAAATAATTACACATGATTGAGGCCCAGAGAAGCCTAGAGTGATTTTGATTAAGTTGAATCTTTCACACTCACAGTTTAGTAATTAAAAGTTGGTTTTTACGTTATCGAATACCTTTAGGACAATAGTTAATAAACCATTTTAGGAAAGGTTTGACACCATTTTCATTGAAAATATAAAAAAAAAAAAAATCAAAATAATTAATTATTTTTTTTCCATAAAAAGTTGCTAAAAATATTTTCTATAGGACAAAATTTAGCTACAAAATCAACCTTACACAATATTTTTTTTATTAGAGGTGAGTTTTAACAAATCTATCATTGGATTATATTTTTTTCTTATATTCTCCAAACTTTCAAAATTTATAAAAAATTAAAGATCAATAGTTATGTCATCGATAAATTGTTTAGATTGCAAGTTTTTGTAGTTTACAATTATACATAAAATATTAGCTTATAAATTATATGTAAATAATATCCGATTGACACAAAATTTGACATGTATGGAAAGTGTAAAATACATGCAATTCAATGGTTAGATTAATTAATTACAACCAATTTTGTAACTAAATTTTGTCATGTTCTAAAGGAAAAAGTTTAGTTACAAAATTAATTATAGCCTAAAGTTACAAACTTACTCAATATCTTTTTATTGGAGATGAATTTTGACAAATCCATCATTGAATTACATCTTCTTCTTAAATCCTCCGTACTTATAAAATTTATAAAAAATTGAATATTAATAGTTGTGTCATCAATAAATTGTTTAAATTGCACGTTTGTATAGTTTAAAATTATGCATAAAATATAGACTTATAGATCATATGGTAAAAAAATATCCAATTGACACAAAATTTGATATGTGTATTAAGAGTGTAAAGAACATGCAATTTAGCGGTTAGATTTTCAAAATATGTTGTAATAATATTTATTTTATTGAGTAAGATTGTAGTCTTAGACTATAACAAATATTGCTGCTAAACCTTGTCCTTTTCTAAACCAATGCCATTAGCACATCTGATAACTTTTCACTTAAAAATTTATAAAACTATGCATAACCTAGGAAAATCTTCTGAATTCCATGCTTTTTAAAAAGAATTTAAAATAAAATATATTGGGTCCCTCAAATTTTTGTCCTGGTCAAAGAATTTGTAAACTTTTATATGGGCCTTCCTTGACGGAAATGAGTTTCAGACAATAGGCCCATTACAAGCAGACCATATTTAGGCCGAATTTGTACCTCGCCCTGTGAAAACTGATAGAAGTCATAGAACTCATTTTGTTTTGCTAAGCATTTTTAGTCTCTTCATTTGATTAATCAATTGACATTACTTTATTGCTTAGCTAAATAAATTTACTTCAGGTTAATGTGCTCTGTTTAAGAAAAGGTATAAGCGTATAACTATAGTAACATAAAATTGACACTTCATAATTAAACAAAATTAGGAGACAATATATTAAAAGCCTTGTAATTCAATTGTATTGTTGCCTAGCTCCCCCATGCAAGATTTATTAAACAATTTACTTAGGGTATGTTTGGTAGACTGTAATAGGTGTTGTAATGTAATAGTTATTCCTATGGTTTAGTTATTCTTTAGTTTGGTTATGTTTTTATTACAAGGAATAATCATTCCTTATGAATAGCTATTCTTCAAAATAAGGAATAACTATTCCTCTTTAAAAGGTTGTATTAGCTATTCCTTAATAAGTGTAATAATTTCAAAATTTAATATATTTCCAAGTAAACAAACTTTCCATGTACATTTAACAATTATAAAAATAAAAAATCATAAAAATAACATATATCTCTCTTAAATTTAAAAATAAATTTTTTTAAGAAAATATAATTGTATGAGTAAGAAATTTCCTAAAATAAATGTTAAGTTTCATTCTAATGTTATAACTCACAACCAAACTAATGAATAGGTTTAGTTATTACATTACAACACATTTTATTCCTAGTAATAAAAATTACAATTCCCATCGTAATTCTCATTCAGTGTACCAAACGTACCCTTAATAATCATGTGATTCATAAGTGATAAGTCCATTCACATATATTATAAATTACAAGATTGATTAAAAAATTTAAACCAATCACGTATTTATTAGGTAGATCATATTTTTTTTGCTTTCTGTCTAAATGGAGTCTGTTCCTCTAGATATTTTTAACACTTTATTAGCTGACTCACCAGCTCTTTAAATATAAGTTCATTGATGGTTTCCTCAAAAAAAATAAATCAATTAATTTAGTTGACGTGGCCCAAAATATTGAATGTTGGCCAAACCTTGGGACTAATATTTAGATGGGCTCGATTTTAGTACCCTGACTAGCCTATAAAAATTTAGTTGATGTGGCCCAAAGTCTCTTTTGGGATTGTATGAGAGGAGAGATGGAATTTGATCCACAACATGGATGAGAGGGGCGAGGGGCGAGGGCTATCCCGTTGAATATTTTCATTTATTTCAACAATTTCTTTCTCAATTATTGATATAATGTGCTGGGATTTTATGGTATATTTGTAATTGATTAGGTTTAATAATGTTGCATTACATTTTTTTTTTTTTTTTGAGAAAGAATGTTGCATTACAAGTACCATATACAAATTCTTCTCACTTTTATTCTTTTATATATATATATATATATATATATACATATATGGACTCAGATTGGAGTATTTTGTCTTCCCACATGAAACAGAAGGATTAGGACAATGTATTATTTGTAAAATTATAAGAGAAAAGAAGAGTCAAGAAGTTATGAAACTAGTACTAGTAGAGACTAAGACTGGAAAAGCTCAGCAAATGTGAAATTTAGTGAATGAAAAAGAACTAAAGAAGTATTGGAGAAAAATAATG
Organism: Quercus variabilis; assembly: GCA_030445155.1. Taxonomy (NCBI): domain Eukaryota; kingdom Viridiplantae; phylum Streptophyta; class Magnoliopsida; order Fagales; family Fagaceae; genus Quercus; species Quercus variabilis. Next base: position 2,682,164 of record CP129447.1, read on the forward strand.
CCAAGCTTCAAAAACAATGCAAAATCAACAAGTTATCAACTTTTTGAGAAATAAGGTTTTTTTTTTTTTTTTTTTTCTTGAATGGATGCAACTGTTCCAACTTCCAGCCTTTGTGCTATGGGAAGTGTGTGAAAGTAGTTATACTAGGAAAGAAATAATTGAATTCTAGATGTCTTTGTTGGATATACCTTAAATATTACCATTTGAACTACAAAACTCTTGACTATGCAATTAAAAATTGATTCTAACTAATGCAAATAGAGCATTTGGCAAATTCCTTTCGCATGTAGTCAATAATGGGTTTTTTTTTTTTTTTTTGGCTAGGATAATGAGAACATTGATGGGACTATTATGCCACCGGATGGACCCGATTCATGGCCAATAAAAAGTAGTAAGAAACAATGGCTGGTTTTATATAGAATCAATGGAATGTCATTGCAAGGGGGTAGTCTCATAGATGGCAGAGGAGAGAAATGGTGGAATCTTCCATGCAAACCACCTTCTAATATCACTTTTTGACTTCGCCACTGCAAATTTGTTTACTTATTTGCTGTATATCAATGTAACAGGCACCTAATGGGACAACACTGCCTAGTTCTTGTGATAGACCAGTTGTAAGTGACAAACAAATTTAAAATATTTCTGGTGTACTTGTTTCCATCTTTAAAAAGTGCATTTCTTAAAAATTAATCTTCAAAATTTGTGATGTAGCCCATAAGATTCTTCATGAGTTCCAATTTTTTAGTTATAATCAAGAAGCTTTGTCTGAACTAATCATGGAAAAAAGAATAGTGGGCCATGAAACTTTGGGGCGTGCAGATGTTATCTCTAGGACTATGAACGGAACTTGATAATAAATGAAGATAAGAAGAAGAAATTGAATCACATATAATTCTTTCATAGGTCGTTTCAGAACTAAATTGACTTTGGTATAACTTGCAAGTTACAAGAGAGGCCTAATTGGAACAACCTGGGCCCATTATCTTATTTACAAAATGTGTTTTGCCAGCAAGAGAGGAAAATACATGTGGCAATGGTTTGGCTATCGTGCCCAATTTTGCAAACCAATTGCACAAACATCAATAACAAATGACTTCCAGATTTAGCAAGCAGTCAGTATTGTACACACAGAATGGGCATGTATGAATAGGCAGCAATGGTGGGCTGCCACACACATGCTAAGCCTATTGCTTCAGGCCCAGGATGGTGATAACTTTACCAGAAACAAGTTATAAAATGGACCGATGTGGGGCACTAATTGGGGTAACGCATAAAAGGGGAGGGAGCCGTAGCTTCAGCCTCGGCAATTGGACGTTTAGATTCATTTGCTAATTGTTGGAATTTGATAAAAGTACTGTACCTTTGGGCTTGTTTGATAATATTATTTAACTAACGTTGCTTAAGTATTTTAGAATTACTTGTAAGTGAAAAAATGTTGTGAAAATATATGTTATGTTATTTAAATAAAAAAAATTATTGTTTAAACAATATTACCAAACGGATCCTAAAAATTTGTAAATACGTGACATTAAGTTTCACCCACCTAGTTAAATACTAAAGGGTTCAAAAATAAGTAAAAATATAAACTATTATGTATACTGCTTCAAATATATCAAAATCATAGTTAACAATATTGTATATGTGGTATTTATGGTATCCGGTACAAAAAGTTTTATATTGTAAGGATGTAAAGAAAATTCTTAAGTATTTTATTATGCATAAATGCGTAACGTATGAATCATTCCATATCATATGAATTGTATATATCATACTATATATGAACATATGGTTTAAATTAAGTTTATTATTAAAATTTTGGGCTTTGACTTTAACCCAAATGCTTTTTTCTACTTGATTTTAAATAGAATAATTAGGCTGCTATTACCTTAACTCAATACAAAAATCTGACATGAGTTTTTTGTTTTATTTTTAGGAAGTGTATTTTCGTATCTTATTTTCCTTGGCTCTCTCTCTCTCTCTCTCTCTCTCTCTCTCTCTCTCTCTCTCATGTATAACTCAAAACCTTTTTTTTATTTTTACATAGTTTTAACTTCTGATATTCTGATAGCGCAAGTGATAATTAAAGTATAATTAAAAAATAATTTTATTTTATTTTAACTTATATATTATGTTTTAACACTTTACATTTGAGAAATTTCAATATGGATATTATAAATATATGTTAATTTGATTTATTTGGTTAGTATTATAAAATATTATAGCATAAGTGATAATTAAAGTAGTCATTTTGCATATGTTCCAATTTTATAATAAATCAATCTAACCTAATTCTAAAGGATTGATTGGGTTGGATGGATTTGTCTGGTTTGTTAAAATAAATTTAAAATAATGATGATAATAATAATAATAATTAGGAATAATAATAAGAATTCCATTCAACTATCTGATCATATTATTCAATAGATAATTACAATTTTCACAATTGGATCTTATATACCTAGAAATTATAGTGAAGTCTTCAGGAGTAAGAGTAACTTGCCGCATTTGATTGTATTCTAAAACACTCTCCAAAGTAAAAAATGATAATTATCATTAATAAGTTCTTATACTCATGCATGTAAAGATGGTTGTCACCTTAACTTTGATTAAACATGTCCAATCTTCTCCTCCACAAAATGTTCATTCTTTATTTTTTGTGGCTTTCATTTCGTCTTTTCCATTCTCTTTAGCTAGGATTTTTCATTATTTATATTGTGAGAGATTGGCAACCATTGAAGAAATCAGTCCTTTGGGGGACAAATTTGACATTAAGTTGACTAACCCATTGATCCAAACTCACTACCATTTTCATTTCCAAATCCTAAAATATGGAAATCCTCTCTCTCTCTCTCTCTCTCTCTCATACCCGTTATCAAACATCTTGAACACACACCAGGTTCACACCAAGCATAACTCAGTTGATGAATAGCCTACTCTCATTTATTAAAGAATCATATTCAAATTCTTGAGGGCTATTTTGCCAAAGAATTACATGACATCTATTTTTATTCCAAGTGATACGAATTTAAACACTCCTTTTATGTGTTCTTGTTAATTGATTATTTGGATTTATACTTGCTTTACCTTAAGTTTGTACATTCACAAAATAGAATTGTGAAAGAAAGGAGAAGCAAACCAAATGAAATGAAAGGAAAGTAGGTCATGACATCTTAAAGAGATTTTAATCGATATTTGATACTGTTGGCCAAAACACGACTTCTAAAAGCACGAAGGACCCCTTTTCTTTAGAAGCAGCCACAAACTTTTTCAGAAAATAGCACAACACTAATCATTATCACTATCACAAAAACAAGATGAAGAAAAAAAAATGGCGCGCGTGTTTGTTGAATAAAAGCTTAGCTTTCCAGATTTTTACCCATATAAATTCTAATTTACCATATATAGAAATCGCATCATTTGGTTTCAAAATCTACATACCTTCACTTGCCTCATCTTGAAAATAATTTTTTTTTAATGTTTTTCTAACACTGTGCAATGCCAAAACTCTCATTTTTATATACAACAATCTGATATGAAAAATCTGTTGCACTAACCTTCAGTGGACAACCTCATCATTAATCAGCCAAAAAAGACCAAACAGCATTCTCATATCATAAGTGCAAACTACAACTTCCATTTACTCATTCATTCTACACATACAAACGCAGCGCCCACAAACTTTTCAGAAAATGGCACAAAATTAATCACCATTAGTCTATCACACACCACCAAAAAAAGAAAAACAGAAAAGAAAAAAACGCATTTGTTGAATAAAAGCTTATATTATCTTTATACATTTAAAAAAAGAAAAAAGAAAAAAGAAAAAAGAAGACAAGTAGTAGCTGCATTACAACAAGAACATCTAGATTTTTGCCCATAGAAACCCCATCATTTGGTTTCACTATCTGCTTTAGAGGTACCAATACCATTCCAACCTTCACTTGCCTCATCTAGAACCTAACTATTTTATTGTTTCTTTAACACTCTGCAATGCCAAACTCTCATTTTTATATACAGCAATCTAAGAAGGAAAATGCATCAACATTGATAATCTCGTCATTCTCAACAGATGGTCTACTAATAATTATCTCAAAGACACCCATTAATACCATCGAACAAGCAATATTGGGTTTGTAGTACTGCAATTGATTACTTTCTCCACGCTGACACATACTAATTGATGATGCTGAAATCGTCAGTAGATGGATCAATGGAAGCTCATCCAAGTTCCTGTAAGGTTAATAAGAAAGAAGGGGAATCTTCTCAGGGTGGTCACCGGTGCGGTACCGGCTATAGAGTTTTCGATGATAAAGTCAGCGAATAGAGCTCGAGGGATAGAGAGAACTCTATAATGGGGGTAAAAATGATTAGAGCGTATGTACCTTGTCTTGGATTTGGTAGGTCCTATATATAGGCTTTCCTTAGTAGCCATTGCTCTTCTTAAATGGTGGTTTAAAGGTTGTTTAGGTAACATCCTAGGTCTACTTCAATTCAATCTTTATGGGGGATCCAATAATCTCCTTACTGATCGTAATCATCGGGGCATTGAATGGCTACTTTCATGACGCTACATCCTTGTCCAGGCTAGCTCTCCTGGACGAGGGTAATTACTCAGTCTATCAGTTAGTTAGGTTACTCATTTAATTCAGAGCATTATACGATCTTGTAGGACTTGTAAGATAAAGGAGAGAAAGATTGAAGAGACTACTGGGTTGTGCACGGTGGGAGATCCTCCGATACTTAAGTTAGTATCAGTCCATATTTTTCATATATATATATATATATATATATAGTGTTTTGTAGTAATTTTTGACATACCTTAGCTAGTGAGACAGATTGTCCCTTTTATAGGTAACTTAGATAGTTGTTGTACATAAATTAGAGTGATTATTATTTTGATTGTAACGTTCTTTGTCTTGATGAGAGTTTAAGACCTTTGATGGCCGTTATTGAATGTATTAAACGGTTATCTTTGATGGCTTACTAATTATGCAAGATCGTCTATATTAATGGATGACCTTAATGATTTTTCTGGACTCATCACTGACTTTTCAGGTTGTGCACTGAAATGGTGGACCCTATAAAAAACAAAGGAAAAAATAAAAGTAATTGTGAATTCGTAATTCACACATCACTATAGTTTTTTCATGAAAAGAGAGCAGATATATGGGAGAACATTTATACACAATTTATTATATATATTCAACACCTGCCAAAAATGTATGCACTGAATTTCTTTCGTGCACACAATAAAATATTTTAAATTTGTGTTAATGTTAATGTTTTTCCTGTATAAAACTCAACGCTTTGGGATAATGTTTTATTTGAAATTTAATAAAATTAACAGTTGAATCAGCTTAATTTTACCTTTTTTTTTTTTTTTTTTTTTAACAATAGATTCCAGTTGCTACATCCATAAAATTTGTTAAAATTCACATAATGATAAATTTTAAGAAAAATTAACTTAATTTTAGAAGTTAAGAAACTAAATTAATGTTAAATTTTAGGAATAAAATTAACTTAATTTTAGAAGTTAAGTAACTAAATTAATGTTATTAATAATTTTTTTAGAAGAAAACATCAACTTAGATTAATGGGTAAAGCCTGCCAAAGTCAGCTAAAAATACATCATTTAGAAGTAATGAAACATCCTCAATCCATATAGATAAATTATAAATGTGTCTTGCATATCTAACCAAGATGTGTTTTGTTGACGGATATGAAAAAAAAAAGAGATCTTATAATCAAGAAACCAAAAGAGGCTAAGGAGTCGTCAGGACTTGCTAAGGAGTTGATGACCAAAATTCCCAATCTCCCTCAAAGTTGACTGACCAAAGTTAAGCTTTATCTTATAATTAATAAGCCACCAACTCAAAGTAGGCTACTGTTTTTGTCGAGTTTGAGACTTAATTAGACTGGTTGGTATACCAACCAGTAACAGCCACTCTTCTATTCTCAAAAAAAAAAAAAAAAAGAAAAACGAACCAACCACTCAAACGTGTTTGAGTACACCTCATTCTTAGAATCTAGCCACTTGGGTTTTTTATTATATTTTATTTTAATTTATTTAATGGATAAACAAATGAAGCCACTTTTAACACGTGAATATCACTTTGGTTTTTATTTTATTTTATTGATAAAAAAAACCAAGCCACTTTTAACACATGAATATATAATTTCAAGCACCTTGTTCCTTGAATGAAACTCTATCTATATAATCATATAAAGAAACCCAAAAAAAGTACTTTAACTAAAGATCACATCTAGTTATTGAAAAAAAAAAAAAAAAAAAAAAAACCTTATTCACATCTAATAATGATGAGACAGTCGCTGCTCGAAGGCTTTAAATACTTGTATAGGACCCATTAAAAAAAAAAAAAAAAACTTGTATAGGAAAATGGAGGACATTGACCTATTCAGTAAAATATCAATGTCTTTGACCATGCATCACGGTGCTTTCTGTCTCAGGCTGAAATCCACGTAGATTTGACCTACAATTATTCCTCGTGTTCCATCGCCTAACAACAAGACAACTAGTGTCTTTCAACGTCATCAATCAATAAAAGCGTAGAAAAAACAAACTCATTGAATAAAATTCAACCAAAAAGAAAAGGAAACCGAAACTGGTCGCCGGAGGTTGATCTTCTGGATGAAGATGGCTCATCCCCTTTCCTTGTCCTGATTCTTTTTTCCTTGAGATTGTCAATAGTATGCGAACTCTCTAGCTCCAAGGTAATATTGTTTTTCCTGTCAAAGTCTTCACAAATCTCTGCATACCAACCACAGTTTTTTTTTTTTTTTTTTTTCGAAGTTGATCATCTTCTTTTCCATTCAAATAACTTCTGTTTTTTTTTTTTTGCTCTCATCTTAGCCAGACGGACGGTTTGATGCAGATCTTTGTGAAGACTTTGTCCGGAAAGACAATTTACCTTGGAGGTAGAGAGTTCGGATACTATTGACAATCTCAAGGCAAAAGATTCAGCAAAAAAAGAGATGGGTCTTAGCGGTGAGGGATTTCTATAAAAGAATGGGTTTTAATTTCAATTCCTGATGCGGTTCTTCTAAAAGGGTACATATATGAAATTAGGGTGAGGAAAGTGTTGCACTAATTAAAGGCTATAGAAGAACTTTGAGAGAAAAATCATGATTTTTGGAGCTAAGATAGAAGAGCTTTGAGAGAGAGAAACCATGAGTACTTTTGGAGCCAAGATAGTAGAGCTTTGAGAGAGAGACACCATCAGTTTTAATTTGGAGTTAAGATAGAAGGCTTTGAGAGAGAGAGAGAGACCATGATGAGATTGGAGTAAAAGATACAATGCTTTGAGGAAAACGCCTTAAGTTTTGGAGTTCAGATAGAAGGCTTTAAGAGGGAGAAACCATTAGTTTTGAAAGTTAAGATAGAAGTCTCCGAGGGAGAAAGATACAAATTTGAGAGAGAGAGAGAGAGAGAGAGACCATGAGATTTAGAGTAAAGATAGAAGCCTTTGAGGGAGAGGGTCATGAGATCCTATGATTTTTTGGGTTAAGATAGAAGGTTTTGAGAGAAAGAGAGAGACCATGAGTATTGGGGTAAGATAAAAGGCTTAATTGAGAGAGAGGATGAGATCCTATGAGTTTTTGGGTTAAGAAGGAAGGTTTTGAGAGACCGAGTATTGGAGTAAAGATAGAAGGTTTTGAGAGAGAGAGAGAGAGAGACATGAGATTGGAGTAAAGATAGAATGCTTTGAGAGGGAGAGACCATTAGTTTTGGAAGTTAAGTTAGAAGTCTCTTGAGGGAGAAAGAGACCAATTTGAGGGAGAGAGACCATGAGATTTGGAGTAAAGATAGAAGGCTTTGACAGAGTGGGTGAGATCCTATGAATTTTTGTGTTAAGATAGAAGTCTTTGAGAGAGAGAGCATGAGTATTGGAGTTCAGATAGACGGCTTTAAGAGAGAGAGACCATGAGTTTTGCAGCAAAGGAGTATTGGCTATTTAAGAACTGAGAATGAGAAAAGAAAGTAGAGAGAGCGCATAAGTTTTGGAGTTAAAATAGAAGGCTTTGAGAGAGAGAGAGACCATGAGTATTGGAGTAAGATAAAAGGCTTAATTGAGAGAGAGGATGAGATCCTATGAGTTTTTGGGTTAATATGGAAGGTTTTGAGAGACCGGGTATTGGAGTAAAGATAGAAGGTTTTGAGAGAGAGAGAGAGAGAGAGAGAGAGAGACATGAGATTGGAGTAAAGATAGAATGCTTTGAGAGAGAGAGACCGTGAGTTTTGGAGTTCAGATAGAAGGCTTTGAGAGGGAGAGACCATTAGTTTTGGAAGTTAAGTTAGAAGTCTCTTGAGGGAGAAAGAGACCAATTTGAGAGAGAGAAAGACCATGAGATTTGGAGTAAAGATAGAAGGCTTTGACAGAGAGGGTGAGATCCTATGAATTTTTGGGTTAATATAGAAGTCTTTGAGAGAGAGAGAGCATGAGTATTGGAGTTCAGATAGACGACTTTAAGAGAGAGAGACCATGAGTTTTGCAGCAAAGGAGTATTGGCTATTTAAGAACTGAGAATGAGAGAAGAAAGTAGAGAGAGCGCATAAGTTTTGGAGTTAAAATAGAAGGCTTTGAGAGAGTGACCATGAGTTTTGCAGTAAAGGAGTATTGGCTATTTGAGAACTGAGAAAGAGAGAGACTCTGAGAGAGAGAAAGAAGAAAGTGGTGCACTAGTATTGGTTTTGAGATGAGAACTTTCGGAGGGCAAGAGGACCATTCTATAGAGACGCTATGCCCCATTTTGTACCCATATCAGTTCTGACCTGGAAATTAAGAGAGTCTTCAACATTTTCTCAAACTATGTCAGTGCAGACGCTAGGGTTTCAAAGTTCCAACCTTTTGCCTTTCTTTCTGTTTATTCAGACCAGTTTCTGGTACTTCAAAAACCACTGCGAACAAAAAAAAAGGGTTAAGTATCTCTGGCTGCAAAAGTTCCTCAGATATAGAAACCACAAGAAGTATTGAACTACCATTACTGACAAAAATAATATCAAAATGAAGTGCAATCTTTCAAAAGCTATAAGCAATCTGACAATACATATTATAATTTATAAATTTCCCACAACAACGTAAACAAAACAAAACAAAATGCTCGTGTGCAATCCGCCATCAACGCCTATCCTTCTACACAGACAAACAACTTAAGATCAATCTTGTTAGAGAAAATCTAACAAAGCTATAATTCAAAAATATTCAGTAAAAAAAAAAAAAAAAAAGGATGGCAGCGATCGATCCACTTTCTTATGAAAGACCCACACTGGAAAGACCATCATCTATCCTTGAACTTTATCTTTGAGATTATCAATGGAGTGAGAACTCTTTCTAGCTCCAAGGTATATTATTCATTCCTATAAAAGTTTTCACCAATCTCTGCATCACAAAGATTTTTATTTGTTTTGCTCAACACCCTCATGGTCCTTCTGATGCAGATCTTCGTGAAAACTTTCACAGGAAAGAAAATTACCTTGGAGGTAGATCAGTTCTGACACCATTGACAACGTCAAAGAAAAAAGAATCAGGAAAGTGAGGAGATGGTCTTTGCCATGTGGGTCTTCTATAATAGAGTGGAGTAGGCTATAGAGAGTTAGGTTCCTTAATAATTAAGGAGTCCAGGCAAGAAGAAAGAACAGCAAAAGAAAGAGAATATAGAGAATTGGTTTTGGAAAGAAAGAGAGAAATTGAGGCTGGTGATGGTCGAACAGTCTGGGATTATATTTATGGAGCTAGGGCTATGTCCCATTTTATTAATTTTGTTATTAATGAAGCCCTGTTGTGCAAATTGAGATCGGATTTGAAAACAAAAACTAAATAATTATAGATTTGTCATCTCGTAGGCCGCGGTATTGAACTTTTTTGTAAATTTGCAAATACGAATGCCATTGTTGTCTAATTCAATTTTTAAATTTGTAAACTTGGAAAGGAAGACAGTGGGCATGAATATTTTGTAAACTTGGAAAGGAAAGTTGTAGTATTGTACCAAACCAACTACCAAGTGGCATGAATATTTTCAAAAGTAAGGCTTGTGAGGACTGATTTGGACCACCGTCCACCACTCAATTTTAAGCATTAAATTAATTAAAGTCAATTACTTTAATATATCACCAAAAAAAAAAAAAAAACAATAATGTAAACTACTAACTAGCCAAATCAAGCCAATAATAATAATAATAATAATTCATTTATTTCTTCTTTTTATAAATAAAATATTATTAAAGTACACACTCAACCGTGTCAAAGCTTTCTCTCTCAATACATCCCATCTTGAGCCTAACCAAAATGCCATAAGTAGTTTAAAGCTAAGATATCTATTTTCTTTGCCTAATATAATATAATATATGTACACACACACATATATATATATATATATATATATGAAAAGATTTCTTTCTAACTCAGAGAGTTATTTTACCATATATATCTTTGTAATTGCTTTGTTTTAATCCTAAATGTATCAAAGAAAAAAAATCTCAATATTCTTGCAGTATGTACTGCACACTAATTCCTCTCTCTCTTTTTTTTTTTTTTTTTGGCTAGTGTAATACACATTATAAATAATATATAAGGTAATACATATAATTTTTTTTTTTTTGAGAGAAAGGTGGAAAAGGTAATACATATAATTAGAGTCACCCACAACAGCATATAATGCAGCAAAATTCAAGACTACTAAATGCTTGATTTAATAGAGAAATAAGAAAATATAATAAAATAATAATTAAAGCAATAAAAACAAACCCAAAGGAATGGTAGACAAAAGAAGATAATAATTAAAAAGTGGGGGAAATGACAGGAGTGCCGCCGTGCTGTACATATCTGACGTTAGGAAAGTAACAAATGGTAGAAATCAAACCAACTTTGCTATTCTCTTATTTCTCAAAAAAAAAAAAAACTTTGCTATTCTCTTTTCTGCCCCTCCCAACCCTAATCTAAACTCTACATAATATTCTCCCTATCTCTGACGTCTGTAATGACGATGGAGGAAGACAACGAGAGCTGTGGTAATCTAAAAGAAAAAAAAAATTTCTCCAAAAAAAAAAAAAAATCTAAAAGAAAATCCCATATTACATTAGCTATTTGGCTCCTAAAGGTAAGTTTTATGAACAGTAGGTCTTTATTTTGGGGAACATTGCTTATTCTCTAAACTCATTGCGCCTTGATAGATGTGATAAAGTAAAGTAGATATTTTGAAAATATTGACGAATAATAAAAATATATGAAAAAATAATATTTAAATAAAATATAATTTAGAGTGATAAAAAAATCTATGAAAATGAAAAGGAAAAAATGGGTTAGCTAAAACAGGAAATAAACTGGGCTTTTATGAAAATTTAAGGAAGTTATTACTAATGCTCTTAACCTTAAGGAATTCAGTAGCCAACATTAACATGGGTTGCGTCAAACTTAATTCCCAACTGTCTAATATATAGAGAAATTCAGGTTTCTCTTGTCACTTTTTTTTTTAGTGAGAAAGAACTCTTTGGTATATGTGGGGTTTGGATTTTGTGAGAGTCTATTTGTGTTAGCATTGTAATTTTCCTATTTTCTTGGTGATACTTTCTTGTCGACATCACCCATGTGGACGTTCACAGAGGCCAAAGTTCCAAACCATGCTTGGGTTTCCAGTGTGATTGTTTTTTCTATTCTTTTTTTAAATTTATTTTATGTATAAACCCACTATCATTTAATTACACACACAAAAAATAGATGCCAAAGCTTCTACTATCTCAATACATCCCTTTTTCAGCCTAACCTTACATACCATAAGTTTTGGAGGTAAGATATCAGTTGAATAACCTACTCTTATTTTTTTGAAGAACCATATTCAAATTCTTGAGGGTTATTTTGCCAAAGAATTGCATGACATCTAGTTTTATTCCAAATGATACGAATTTAAACACTCTTTTTATGTGTTCTTGTTAATTGCTTATTTGGATTTATACTTGCTTTACCTTAAGTTTGTACCTTCACAAAATAGAATTGTGAAAGAAAGGAGAAGCAAACCAAAAGAAATGAAAGGAAAGTAGGTCATGACAAAACATGTCTTCTACAAGCACAAAGGACCCCTTTTCTTTAGAAGCCGCCACAAACGTTTTCTGAAAATAGCACAGCACTAATTATTATCACTATCACAAAGACAAGATGAAGAAAAAAAAATGGTGTGTTTGTTGAATAAAAGCTTTATCTTGCCTCATCTTGAAAATGGTGTGTTCGTTGAATAAAAGCTATCCAGATTTTTACCCATATAAGTTTTTACCATATATAAAAATCGCATCATTTGGTTTCAAAATCTACATACCTTCACTTGCCTCATCTTGAAAATAATTATTTTTTTTAATGTTTTTCTAACACATGAATATATAATTCCAAGCACCAGTTTCTTAAATGAAACTCTATCTATATATATCATATATGGCAAACAAATCATATAAAGAAACCCAAAAAAAAGTACTTCTAACTAAAGATCAAACTTATTCACATCTAGTTATCAAAAAAAAAAAAAAAAACTTTTCACATCTAATAATGATGAGACAGTCGCTGCTCGAAGGCTTTAAATACTTGTAAAGGAAAAAGGATATTAAAACAAAATTATTCATGGGCATGCCATAATATAACACGTTCTAAAATCAAAACCTAGTCAACTTTTCCAATAAGCACACACTATGAGGAACAATAGAATTGGGAAAAACTAAATTGTATTGAATTAATTTAGCTTGTGCCTTTATATACAACATCGGGTTCAACCAAGAAAGAAAACAGAGCTAACAAACTAAACAAACAGAATAACAACCACTCTCACGTGTGACTAACTAACCTACTCACGTGTAAGCACTAATGACAGAAAATGAAATATACCCTAAACTGCAGGTCGTATTATCCACGGTACAAATGCAGCTACTAAACTATAAGTGCTTCGGATATTGCTTCTTGAACTCCAGCTACACATGTTGAGTCTTGCTTCCTCTGCTCTAATTGCTCACATAAACTGCCTTGATCTTAATACACACTGGACAAGTATTTAATGACAAATATGTGGCTAGAGATAAAGCTTCGAACCTCCTAGTAGATATCGATTCAGGCCCGACTGGTTTCTCCCGCAGCTCACATGTGTAACTTGTAAGAGCATTGTCTCTTCAAATTAACTTTTAGATTAAAAAAAAAAATAATAATAATTATTATTATTATTTAAAAAAAAAAAAAAAAAGCCAAACTCAATTAAAAGTCATGTGCATCAGTCTCAACATTATGGTGCACAAAACTAGCGCATGAATAGTAACTCACCACTTCTAACAAGCATTGTTCATCTGGGATGCACGGACACAGCAAAACGGCCGTCGCACCCGCATCTGACGCGGTCCGATGTGGCGACACGTGAGGGATGCCAGTGCTTGCGCGTCGGTGCAGTGTCCTTTTTTTTTTTTTTTTTTTTTTGCGACTCATGTCGACTTGCTTGGACTCGGGCTGATTCGTGCCAACTTGGGCCGAATCTATCCGTATCGGGCGAAACCGCCGAAACACACCGAACCAGCCGATTTAGGCCCAAAAAAAAAAAAAAAAAAAAAAGAAGGTGCAAAACGCACCATTTGAACTAAACCCTAAACTATCTCAATTAAAATGCACCATTCTTCACTTCAATCTTCAACTCTCTCTCACTCTCTATGCTCCGTCTCCCCTCTCGGCTCTCTGCTCTCCGTCTCCCCTAAACTATCTCTGGTAATTTCTTTAGCTCATTCTCTTTTACACTCTACTTTCTTAGCTAAATTTCCGATATGTGTAACAATTATTGGTTCAAAAAAAAAAAAATTTTATGAGAAACCCATTTAGCAATTTTTTTTTTTAATTTTTAATTTTTTATAATAAAATAGCACTGATCGAGTTTTTGTGCTATTGATTATGCTAATTGATTTTTAGTTTCTTTGAAAAGTTTCATAATTTTTTTTTCTTCTGAAATATGTTTTCTTTGGTGATTTGCTTGTGCCTGTGTGAATTTTTTTGGTTAATAATTTGTATATATTATGCTCATTATACTCTCACATGCTCTGAGCCTCTGACTATTACTCATTGTGAATCTGTAATATGATTTTTTAATTTTTTTTTTAATTTTTTTATATAAGCTGTAATGTTGTGACTTGGGTTTGATTTATTATTTAGTTAATAGTTATTATTTGTAGGTCAAATTGAATCTATTGAATTTGCAATGGATGAAGTTAGTAGCACAAAAACTTCACCTTCATCTAATCAAGAAGTGCCAAATGATGAAGCTCCTCTTTGGCAGTATGTGAATAAAGTAAAAAAATCACTTGGTTCTACTTAAATCAGGTGGAAACACACACTTTAAGTGCAACTAATGTGGTGTAATTTTTTTGGGATCCTATTCTAGGGTTAAGGCTCATTTATTAAAAATTCCTAATAAAGGTATTAAAGCATGCCCTAAGGTGACACCAAGCCATAGGTTGGAAATGCAGCGAATGCATGATCAAGTTGAGAATGATAAGTTAGAGAGAGAACGGAGAAGTCAAATTCCCTTTCCCCCACCCCCCCCCCCCAAGCCGTGGGCCTATGCCTATTCCCTCATTTCGGAGACAAGAAGGGAGTGATAGTACAAATCCAGTTGATGGTAAAAGGAGGAAGGTGACTGTGAATTCTCCTTTAGAGAGAGCATTCCAGAATAATGCCAGACATGAATTGGATAGTAGAATTGCTAGGATGTTTTATACCGGTGGGCTTCCGTTTAACTTTGCAAGGAACCATATTATCGTAGTTCCTATGCATATGCTACTACCCATAGCATTCAGGGTTATGTTCCTTCTGGATACAATATCTTGAGAACAACAGTTTTGCAAAAAGAAAGAGCTCATGTTGAAAGATTTTTGAAACCAATTAAGGACTTTTGGCTTGAAAATGGTGTAAGTATAGTTTCTGATGGATGGTCAGATCTACAAAGAAGGCCTCTCATTAATATTATGGTTGTATCAGATAGGGGTCCAGTGTTTATAAAGGTAATTGATGGGTCAGGTGAGTTCAATGATAAACATTATATTGCTGGAGTGTTGAAGGATGCTATAAAAGAAATTGGACATGAAAAAGTTGTCCAAGTCATCATTGATAATGCTAGTGTGATGAAGTCTGCTGGAGCTCTTATTGAAGGTGAGTATCCTAAAATATTTTGGACACCTTGTGTTGTCCACACTCTTAATCTAGCTTTGAAGAATATTTGTGCAGCAAAAAACACTGAAAAGAATGAAGTTACATATGAGGAATGTAGTTGGATTACACGTATTGCTGATGATGCATCCTTCATATGTGTTTTTATCATGAACCATTCAATGAGGTTGGCAATGTTTAATGAATTTTGCCCATTAAAACTGCTCCAAGTTGCTGATACTAGATTTGCTTTAATTGTTGTAATGTTGAAAATGTTGAAGTTGATAAAAAGATGCTTTCAAGCTATGGCTATTAGTGACCAATGGGCTTCTTATAGGGAGGATGATGTTGGAAAAGCTCAAAAGGTAAAAGATATGATTCTATGTGATCTTTGGTGGGATCTTGTTGATTATATCCTTGAATTCACAACACATATTTATGATACGTTATGAGTAGCTGACACAGATAAGCCTTGTCTTCATCATGTGTATGAGATATGAGATTCAATGATAGAGAAGGTGAAGGCAGCAATATATCGACACGAAGGCTTGGAAGATGATGAGTGTAGCTCATTTTAGGGTGTGGTGTATGATATACTCATTGATCGATAGACTAAAAATTGTACACCACTACATTGCTTGACTCATTCCTTAAATCCTAAGTAAGTACATTTATTTTCTATTTTCCTTAGTTCCCCCTTTTAGTAAAACACATGTTTCATATATATTTGTTTTTTAATCTTTAACTAGGTATTACTCAATTGAATGGCTTTCAAAGAATCCAAAACACATCTCTCCACATTAGGATCATGAAATTTCTATGGAAAGGAGTAAGTGTTTGGATCGATACTTTGAAGATGAGAATGACTTAAGGGTGGTGAAAGTTGAGTTTGCTGCATTTTCAGGAAGGAGGTTTCCTTCACCAGATGCCTTGACAGATAAGTGGGCCTTACAACCTTTGGTTTGGTGGCAATACCATGGCTCCTCATTTCCAACTCTTCAAACCCTTGCCCTTAAACTTCTTGGACAACCTTGTTCATCCTCATGTGTTGAGAGGAATTGGAGTACATACAAATTCATTCATTCTTTAAAAAGAAACAAAATGGCTCCTGCACGTGTTGAGAATTTGGTATATGTGCATTCTAATCTTCGACTTTTGTCAAGGCGCAATGAGGAGTACGTAAATACAGCAACAAAGGTGTGGAATATTGCAGGAGATTCTTGGAATGAGAGCGACATACATGGAGGAGCTGGAATTCTTGAGAATGCTACCCTTACACTTGATGAGCCAGAGTTGGAGGTCATAGTTATTGAGAATGTTAGCACTAGTATTACTACTAGTGAAAGTGAAGTTCGAAGTGAAGCTATTAATCTTGAAGATGATGATGGTGGTATTTGGTTGTCTTGTTGATTGTCTTGTTAATTATCTTTTATTTTGTTTTAATTTCAAACTTGTGAGTTGTATTCTAATTTCCGAATATCATAGAATGTTTTAGTTTCAAACTTATGGGTTGTATTTAATTTATGAACATCATGTTTAAGTTAGTATCTATTGTTACTCTTAAATTTGGTATATATTTATATAATGTGAAAAAGTATGCTTAGCAATAAATTAAAAATATAAATAAAAATATTTTTAGAAATTTTTTAATCGCCACACCCGCATCCATCTTTTTCAAAAATTGTCGAGTCCCGCACCCGTGCTTCATAGCTGTTCATCGCTACACTAAACGAAATTAATTTTTAATTTTTCTCTCTTTTAAATCTTTCTCTAACGGTCTCCTCTCTCCTCTCTTTCTGGTTCTCCTTCTCGGTCTCTACTCTTCTCTCTCTCATGATCAACCACTATTGGGGTTTTGAGGTTGGTGTCGTCGTGATTTGGTTGGTGGGTGACGATGGAGATAGGTCGCAATTTGGGTTTTTGGCACCAGTAGAGATGGGTTTTTTGCACTATGCTTGAGGCTCAACACTCATGGTATGAAATCCAAGCTCAGATTTTTGGGGTTTTGAGGGTGGATCTGTAGCCCTGCAATTTGTTTTGATTTTAATGTGGTTGTGTGTTGACTGTTTTTGGATATCTAGTGGCTGTGTTTGAGTGTTTGGGAGTGGATCTTGCTAAGTTGTGTTGGAGGTAGTGATATGACGTGTAAAATTGGGAGTGGATTTTACTGGGTTATGTCCGTGGTGTTGATCTGAGAATGTAAAATTGGAAGAGGATTTTAGGGTTATGTTCGTGGTGCTGATCTGAGAATGTAAAATTGGAAGGGGATTTTGTTGGGTTGTGGTGGTGGTGGGCTGTGCTAAGTAAATCCGGTTGTGGGTTTGGGGCGTAAAAATATGAATATGAAGAAACAATATTTAATTAAAATAGTGATGTAGTGTTGAGACTATGTTCTCAGCCCAAAAAAAAAAAAAAAAGACCGATGTATAAGTGTGAAATATATAGATAACTAAACTAAAAAAAGTAAAGTTTTTAAAGTTAATTTAGCTAAAAATCTAAAAAAAAAAAAAAAACTGATGTGAATGCCATAAGGATGTAGATTTTACAGTTCCAAGCGCCTTCTAAGAGACACAAACCGTTCAGTCTCATACCCCACACTGAACCTAACTATTTTCTTGTTTCTTTAATTTAACACTACAATGCCAAACTCTCATTTTTATATACAGCAATCTAAGATGGAAAATCTGATTGCATCAACCATTAGTGGATAGCCTCATCATCTGCCAACAAAGTTCTAGGAAAAAGCACTCTCATATCAATAACTTCAGCTCTAGCTACAGCCTAAAGTTCAAGTTAATCCAAAAAAAATCATTAATAGAGCAGTAAAATATCAATTTTTCCAATGGATCAAAGAAACAAAAAAAGGTTTGAACAAGTGAGAGAGAAGTGAAGGGAAAGGAAAGTAAGTGTTTGGTTGATGAGAAACTAGGAGTAAACAAAAGCGGAAACTGAACTCACCTACAGTACTGGGAGTCAAGACTTGAAAATTGATTTTCCTAGGATCCCTATTAAAAAAATTGAAAGCTTTAGCTTTTCGTTTGGCAGTTAGAACGCTAACATCAATAATAAATAAATAATAAAACAAGAACAATAATACTACGAACACAACTTTTTTGTCACAAATTTTTTTGCAATTCTTAAATTAATTGACTGCGAAATTGCAACTCTATGAGTACAGGAAAAAAAATATTGGGTCAATGAATGTTAATTATATCTATCATCAATTATCAACCAACCCAATAATTAAAAAAAAAAAAAAAAAAAAAAAAAAAACAACAACAACAACAAATTTTATAGCTGAAAATCGTGTTTTCAATTCATAATTTCCATTTAAATTCACATTTTATAATAAAAAGAATTCAAATTCACTTGTATGGATGGATGTGTGTGCAAAATGGGTAATTAACACTAATAAAAAAAATTAAAAACAAAAACACTACCTGTTATAAAATATGTTGTGGAACCGGTTGTATCTGTGGCGATACTATAAAATAAAAACAATAAAAAATAGAAAGAAATGAGGAAAAAAAGTTGGATGTAAAATATAAATTATATAAAACCCAGGACAAAACGTGCTTTAAAAAATTATTATACACCCTGGATTGGGATTGGGAATTTGAAAAGGTGTTGTTTGATCCTATGGAGGATGGATCCCATTATCATCGTTTTTAAAAAAATAAAAAATATTAAAATATGTTTGATACATTTGTTTAAATAAATAAATGTATAAAAATATATATAAATAAATAAATGTATAAAAATATATATAATATTATTTAAAAATTTAAAACATATGTTTAAAACAGCGTAGCAAACAAAATCTTAATATTTTCTTAAAAATTTTATTCACAATTACCTCAGCCACTCGTTAATATTTCCTAAAAAAATTTGTCTAAAAAGTGTTGGAATTTGAATCGGTCGGCGCAAGTTAAGGGAAAAACGAAAAAAAAGAAAAACTGCTCAGAAAGTGAGATAGACCATCCAAAAAGAGAGGAACAGAGATCGCCTTTTTGTCAAACGAAACAATTAATGCTGATGTTTTATTCTTGTACTCGTGCCACTAATTGACACATCGAAACATGACCTTAGAATCTAGTTGGTAAACTGCAATAAGTACTTTTCTTCTCAGGTTGTAGGGTGAGTTGATGACCCTACAACTACAATAACAAAAAAAAAGATATAAATTGTCGATTCATAATTCTATTAAAATAAATAAATAATCAATTTACTATTGAATTAGAGGTGATCAATATATATATATATATATATATCTATATATATATATATATATATATTTTTTTTTTTAAGAATGAGGTGATCAATATTATATTATCAAAAAACAAAACAAAGATGTGGTCAGTGCTATAAATAGGAAGTTGACCTTATTAGAATCAATACAATTTACTAACCTTTACTAAAATACGAAAATTAAATAAAAAGCTGGACCCACTACAAAATCTCAATCATATAATAATGACTTTTTTCTATAAAGAAACTCACACAGGAAAGAGAGAGTGGATAGCAGGGGCGGCGCTATACTTTGTTCAGGGGGTTCAAATGAACCCCCTGACTTCAAATTTTTTTTTTTTATATAATATATATAATATATTTTTTTTGTTAGTTTAATACTTAGATTTTTTCTTAAAAATATTATTTTTGCACATCCTGACTTAAATTTTATACACCCTTATTACAAATATTTCCAACTCTAAGAGTAAGAATAAGTGTTTGTAGATTGTAAGTGTCACTCTGTCATAAATTTATATTAGAATAATGTTACAACCACAAACTATTTTACAATTTTTACAAAATGGTGATGTGACCAACTTCTTATTGGTTTTTATTTAGGCCTACCATTAATATCCACTTTTTCATTTACCAATAATCACTCACCACATCAGCAGTTTGTAAAAAAATTTGTAAAATAGTTTGTATCTTTAGCATCATTCTTTATATTATATGTGTTTGAGTGTATCTAATATTGATTGTGTGCATTATTTTTTATTATAATGTTATTTGTGTAAATAATAATATGTGTGGAAGTTTGTGTGTACAGTATAAATAGAAGAGAAATGTTTTGTCACTACTTTCATGGGAAATATAACAATTGCGCTAAGGATATCCGATAACATGACCCTAAATATAATATAACTTTATATGATTTAGTAATTAGGAAATAGAGAAGGTTTGTTGCATGTGTGTGTATTGTTATCATGTTATAATAATTTTTTGTTATAAAGTCAAAAAAATTCAAGAAAAAAAAAATTATAAAGTTAGTGATTGTTCAAGTATTTTATTGGTTAAGTAGACACGTAGTGTATTATTTATATATGAATGAATGTGGTTCTGTGTGTCAATAATTAATACAAAACCAAGGAGTTGAGTTTATCCATTTAGTTTAAAATATTTTTATAAAAACAAAGACAAATAAATAATAACAACTGCATAAAAATAAAAATGTTAGACAAACTTAACAAAATAAAATGGCCATAGCTACCCATAATGACAATTAATACTCATAATGAACTATCATATAACAATTCAAAATTGAAAACTTGTAGAAATAAATTGTAAAATTTCAAATTTTTTTTTGTCAATAACTCGATATATTCAAGTTCTCTTTTTATTATTTTTTTTATATAAAATTTTTAATGACCCCCCGAAACAAAATTTCTAGAGCCGCCACTGGAAAGGGCATTCAATAAAGACTTTAAAAGGTAAAGGTGATACCCAATGAAGTACTAAATTAAAATAGGCATAAAGCTTGTGTAACAAGTGAAGAAAAAAAAAAAAGTAAAAGCTATGATTGATAGGTAGAGATGTACGGATAAAAAATTGATTCATATTCATAATTAAGGGAATAAATGAGCGCAATTAATAACTAAAGTACTAAAATAATGCTAGTAAATATTTTTTTTGAGAAGATAATGTTATTAGGATCCAGTTAATGTGTGCAGCACATATTAAACTATTTATTTTTAAAAACATTTTATAGAAATTTTTTTTCAATTCTTAATAAAAAATTTTTCAAAAATAATATATTATTATGTGCTCTAAGACCACATATTAATAAAAAGATTTTACTAATATGTGCCTTTAGGGCACACATTAATTTTTATTTTTAGAAAAAATTTTCTTGAAAATTGAAAAAGTATTGACAGCTTTTTCAATTCCCGAGAAAAAGTTTCCAAAAGTAGAAAGTTTAATGTGTGCCCTTAGGGCACACATTAACCGGACCCTTAATAAAATCTATATTGTTAATACTCTTAACAGTTCATTGATCCAAAATTATACTTTACCTATCACTCAAAGTAGGTTTACTTTTTTTTCGTCGGCTTTGGGACTGAGAATCTAAGAGTGGTTGGTTGGTAAAGTAGGTTTATTTTAACAACCAGTAACAACAATTCAAACTGCTTATAATTCCGTACGGCACACGTGAGCTACACCTCATTCTTAAAATCAATCTCTCTCTCTCTCTCTCTCTGGGCCCAAATCACATAAAGAATAAAAAACAAAAAACAATGATAGGAGCAAAAAAGTAAATGAATATTTAAATACTTAAAAAAAAATAAAAGATTTGACCTGTCAGTACACTATCGCTGTCTTGCCCTTCGAGAAGCCAATAAATGTACCGGTGTACTATCCAGGAAAGGTTGTAGCTCTCAAGAGATATTTGTAATTTTCGATGTTCTCTCATCTGATGATATATCTGCCTAGCGTATGCAGATGAGATTAGGGAGACCTTTTGTAGGCATGTTGCTGCTAACTTAGTCATTTTGGCGGCTTAGTTGATATAATTTTCCTTTAACAAAAAAAAAAAAAAAAAAAAAAAAGGTCTTGCCCGTGCATATGCTGCTGGTCGCCAATTCCCAGTCATACCACAGAGATTTGTCCTACACCATCAATACTTATCTTTCTACACCGTCAATCAAAACAAACAAACAAAGATCTATCAAACTAAATCAACAAAATTCAACCCAAAAAAGAAAAATCGATAGAAACGATCTCCGGAGTTTGATCTACGTTTTGACGATGGCGGCCGGTGATCCATTTTCAGATTTTCTTATGAAAGACCCAGACTGGCAAGACCATCTATATATCCTTGTCTTGAACTTATCCTTGAGATTGTCAATAGTGTGAGAACTCTTGTAGCTCCAAGGTAATAATATGTTCTTCCCCATCAAAGTTTTCACGAAATCTCTGCATCCAATTTTTTTTTTTTTTTTTTTTTTTTTTTTTTTTAGAAGACCCTAATGGTCATTTGGGTGCAGATCTTCATGAAAACTTTCACAGGAAAGATAAATTACCTTGGAGGTAGAGAGTTCGGACACCATCGACAACGTCAAGGAAAAAAGATTCAGGAAAGGGAGAAGATGGGTCTTGCAGGGTGGGTCTTTGATAATAGAATGGAGTAGTTTTCAATTTCTCATTCTTGATGCGGTTCCAAAATGGTCGATGAGATGAGAGAGAGAGAGAGAGAGAGAGAGAGAGAGAGGTCTGTGAACAAAAACCATGGGTAGGACTAAAGGAGTCGTCTAAGCAAGAACTGTGAAAGAGAGACAGAGGCTCTGGGTAGTGGATGAGATGAGGGTTGGGAGAGTGTTGCCCGAGAGAGAGAGAGAGAGAGAGAGAGAGAGAGAGAGAGAGAGAGAGAGAGAGAGAGAGAGAGAGAGAGAGAGAGAGAGAGAGGTCTGTGAACAAAAACCATGGGTATGACTAAAGGAGTAGTCTAAGCAAGAACTGTGAAAGAGAGACAGAGGCTCTGGGTAATGGATGAGATGAGGGTTGGGAGAGTGTTGCCCTATAGAGAGAGAGAAAGAGGTTTGTGAACAAAAACCATGGGTAGGACTAAAGGAGTAGTCTAAGCAAGAACTGTGAAGAGAGACAGAGGCTCTGGGTAATGGATGAGATGAGGGTTGGGAAAGTGTTGGCCTGTAGGCTATAGGGGGTTTAGATGCCTTAATCATTAAGGAGTCCAAAGCAAGAAGAAGAAAGAAAGAGAGAGGGAGAGAAGAGGGTAGCCTTGTTTACTATAGATTGCCTACCCTTGTTTATTTATAGGTGGAGATGGATTTAACCATGGCCAGGTTCAAGTGGGGGTTGGGTTAATTAACTCATGGTTAATTAATTGCTCAACAATTGGCTTTGTGCTTCATCGTAAGTAATTAAATTTATGGTAGGATTCACGGTAAATATAAAACAAAGAAACATTAATTTACCATGCTCTAGAATTATATAATAATTTAGGGGCACCACATGATGTCTATGAGATAATCCTTAACTCCCCAGAAGTATCCTTACTTCTCTGTTAGATTAGGAATAAAAAAAGTGTGAGGGTGAAAAATGTTAAGAGAATAGAAAGTGTTGGTGCAAATACAAGGAAAATGGAAATTGATGGAAATTTAGACCCCTTAAACACACAGATTGCGTAGCCTAGATTAATTAGCCAAGTTGTTACTTAGTCAAATTATGAAATTCTAGGTTAAAGCAATCAAATAATCATATCAAGATATAAAGCAGCGGAAAATAAATGAACACAAGATATGATCACCCAGGAAACCACACGGTAAAAACCTGGGGAGGATTTGACCCACCGATCCTCAAGGCAAAACAGAATTAATTATGAAAGAATTGAAGTTCTTACAAAAGGACTACAAGCTCCCCGCTCGACTTCCTAATGCTACCCACCAGTAAAAATTCCTGACACGACCATGCGCAGGCTCCGAATCCACGGACTACTTCTTTCTTGAATTCCTCAATCAGCTACAAGCTCCCCGCTTGTTTTTCTTTAAAGTTCCAATGGTTACAACTGTAATGATCTTCAAGATATTGAAATCATCTCTATCTTGAAAACCCTAAGTTTTGTATAAAGGAAGTCTCCTCAAAGATCTCACACGAGATTTACACAAAACAGCAATGTATGAGCAACAAAGTAATATGGACAACCTCTAAAAACGTGGCTAGGGTTTAGTTTATATACCTAGGGTAAAAACACAAAACCCTAAACGTTTAATGAAGTAGGGCTGAGTTGGAAATTCTGTAGAAAATTCAACCTGTGCGATTTTCGATCGATCGAGTCTATTCTTTGATCGATCGAGCCAGGCCGAAAGTCCCAAGTACTTCTGCAGCCACTCGATTCCAACTTTACAATATTAAACCAACTTTGAGCAAGTCTAAGCAAGACTAAATACAATGTTTGGATCATGGTTTGCCAACATTACAAATTAGAGTTCTAAATACATAAAATCCTAAGACCCTAGAACCTAACAGAAATAACACAAGAAATTGAATTAAAAATAATAAATAATAGATTATATTTGTTTGGAGGAAATTACACAACAAAAATTAGATTGAGATATGGACTTACTCTCTTTAAAGAGATTTAAGCCCTTAGTTGACACAACTTTAACCAATGCAAACATTCTCTGATTTGTCTCCTTCAAGATAAAACGGCTCATTAATGTTGTATGATTTAAACAACCTCTGCACAGGTATTGAAACTCAAAGCTCCACAAAAAAGAACACAGTACCCTTCTTTGCCAAGAACTTTTCTATATTTTAGTGTGTCATAATGCTTGTAGTGTTGTGAGTATTGTGTCTTTTGTTATACATATATATCACATATGTATGTGTATAGATGAATAGTCAAATAGTTATATTTGTAAATTTATAGGTATTCCTCAAGATTAATGGGCATTACAACTCATTTATACACATAATTTATATACCGATTATATCATGGTTTAGTGGGAACTACAACCTATTTATTCACATAATATTTATACTTATTTTTTTTTGTCAGAATTTCTAAAATAAATTGAGAGTTACAATGTAAGATGTAGGGATATTGGGCCTAGGAGTTCATTATCTGTTTGTATATTGGGCCTGTGGCCTAAGCCAAGGACGAGGGTTTGTCTGAGGAGGAGAAAACTTCGTCAGAAGAGACTGTGTTAATAAATAAAGAGGTTAGTTTTGGTCATAATGGCTCAAGAGGGTGGGCCGAGGATAAATGCCTCATCGGCTAGCCAAAGCCGAGGTTCGAAGAGGTAGCCTATCGTCCAAGGTAACATTCTAGGAAGTTCTATTAGTGCGGATAAGCATTGCAAAGACATCAAACAGGGAGACATCCTAAAATATCTAAGAAGAAAGCTGCTACCATCGCATTAAATACTCTGCAGCTAACTCTCTGGCCACATTAATGTAGAGGTGATACCTGAACAGTGTTTTTCAGCCTTACAGCTACTACATGAAGATTTTAGGAGGGTGCTGACGGAAAAAGTATCAATACCAACCCTCTGGTTAGCACGTGGAGGGTAGAGATGAAAGCCAAAGAAAGTATACAGGAAGAAGAGAGCAATGGGAGAAGGGGATCGGAAAACTAAAAGAAAAAGATTGTAGCATTAAGAACTGACTTTGTAATCAAATTTGAAGGAAATATATTAGAACAGATCTCCTCGGACTTTGTCGAAGACGATTATTTTCAACATAAAACTATCTATTTTCATTCTCTTGTCATCTTAATCTACCTTAATATTTGTTTAATTCATTAAGAACCAGTTTTTCCAACCCACTCTCTACAAATTCATTGTTTTGGGCTTTTTGGGTTTGAGTCCATCAACTTTTGGGCTAAGGAATTCAAATCTAGTCCTTACAATTGGCGCCATCTGTGGGAATCACTGGTGTAATAGTGAGTTTAACGTTCAACGATGGTAGGTTCAAGTTCAAACCAAGAAGAATTCATGGGGTCTCAATATCAAGATCACTTACGTGAACTTAAGCAAAGGAGCGATTGGGAGGGGAGTGTGCGTACTACCCATACTAATAGGAGCCACTCTAGGGGTGGTAGCTACCTCTCTCATGAGAAAAATACCAAAGCCATACACTTGGAGATTAATCACTTGAAGAGAAGCTTACGCCACGAACGAAGAAAGTGAGCTCCTTCCATTTCTGACTTCTCTTCAGACGGTGAAAAGGATGTTAGCTATAGGCGCAGATCAAGGATGGCTCCTAGTGAGTCTTTTTCATATGATGAAGACTACCATCATAAGGGCAGAAACAGAAATTCATCTTTGAGAGGCTTGAAAAATGACGCTATGAGTAAAGCACTTAACCAAATTTTCAGATCACCTTTCACGCGCAAGATTGAGGGAGGAACACTTCCTCAGCGGTTCACTCAGCCCATGTTCACCATGTACAATGGTCGAACAGACCCTGTGGAGAATGTTAGTCATTTCAATCAGAGAATGGCTGTACACTCTAAGAACGAGGCCTTAATGTGTAAGGTATTCCCATCCAGCTTGGGGCCTGTGGCGATGAGGTGGTTCGATGGTTTGGGTGCAGGTTCCATTGATTCCTTCAAGGAACTCACTTAGGCATTTGGATCCCGCTTCATCACGTGCAGCAGGGTTCCTCGGTCCTTAGATTCCTTGTTATCCATGTCCATGAGAGAAGGGGAAACCTTGAAAACATATTCAGACAGATATTGAGAGATGTTTAATGGGATAGATGGTGACTTTAATGATGTAGTCATCAGGACTTTCAAAGTTGACCTACCCACTGAGCATGGCTTAAGGAAGTCTTTAACTGGGAAGTCAGTTACCAGAATATGTCAGCTCATGGACGAGATTGATAAATATAAAAGGGTTGAAGAGGATTAACAACAAGGCAAAGAAAAGGGTAAGGTTATCCCCCAGGAGAAGAGAGATTTCAGGTCGGACAGCTACAACAATAACAGACCTCGGAGGGATTTCGCTGGGCAGTTTGAGCCTAAAGTTGCTCAAATGGTTAACACCATGTTCTGAGAACCGGTACATCAAGTTTTGGAGAAGATCAAGAACGAGCCATACTTCAAATGGCAAAACAAAATGAGTGGAGACCTCTTGAGGCACAACCAGAGTCTTTATTGCCAGTACCATCAGGAGTGAGGGCATACCACTGAGGACTGCAGGACTCTATGGAACCATCTGGAGCAATTGGTTAAGAAAGGAAGGTTACAGCAGTTTTTGTAGCGTCCTAACGGGCAAGGAGACCAATCAAGGTCAAGGGCTCAGAGGAATGCTTCTTCAAGGCCCTCGATAAGGATAATCAATGTCATCTTTGCTGCACCAGGAAGAATTGGTTTTCAGCCCTTTAGGGTGATGTTTGTAGCTTGGCTTCCAGCCAAGGACTCTAATTTTGAACCAAAGAGGGCTAAAGTGGAGATTCGACCGGCACTGAGTTTTTCAGATGATGACAAGATTGGAACCATCTAGCCATATGATAATGCTTTGGTGATAACCTTCAGAATAGAAGGGTATGATGTGAAAAGGGTAATGGTAGACCAGGGTAGTGGTGCAGAAATTATGTACCCTAACTTGTACAGAGGGCTGAGCTTAAAGCCTGAAGATCTGACAGCCTATTATTCACCTTTAGTGAGTTTTGATGGGAAAGTTGTCATCCCTAAAGATCAGATTAGGTTGCTTGTGCAGGCAGGCTCAGAGGTGGTTGAAGTGGACTTTATTGTAGTAGACGCATACTCTCCCTACACGGCCATTGTGGCCAGACCTTGGTTTCATGCCCTAGCGGCTATTTCTTCAATCCTACATCAGAAAGTGAAGTATCCGTTTAGGGATCGAATTGAGGAGCTGGTAGGAAGCCAGTCCATGGCTAGGCAGTGCCTCGTGTCTGCAATTTTACATTAGCCTGTAGCTGAGTCCTCGGCCTCTGCTGGGGGAGGTTTATAGCAGTTAAAGTCTCCAGTGTTACATGCAGATGGGCCAGCCGAGGATGCAAAATGTGAGTATTTGGAGAAATTTGCTGTGGGGTGATGACCTTAAGAAGTTTTTTCAGGTTGGGGCTCAACTACCACCTCGGGAGAAGGAAGATCTAGTGGAGTTTCTCAAGAGGAATGTTGATGTGTTCGCTTGGAATGCCTACAAAGCTTTGGGGGTGGATCCAAACTTCATCTGCCATCATTTAAACGTCAATCCATTTGCCACCCCCAAGAAACAGCCACCTCAATGTTCATCCAAGGATCATTCTAACGTTGTCAAAGACGAGCTGATGAAGCTTAAGCAAGCAGGGGCTATTAAAAAAGTGTTCTTCCCTAAGTGGGGCCAATACTATAGTTGTGAAGAAGAAAAATGGAAAGTGGTGAGTATGTGTAGACTTTACAGATCTGAACAAAGTTTGCCTAAAAGACCTTTTCCTCATGCCTCGGATAGACTAGCCAGTGGATGCCACTGTAGGTCATCCTCGGATGAGCTTTTTGGACGCTTTTCAAGGCTACTACCAAATATCTTTGGCTTTGGACGATCAAGAGAGGACAACTTTTGTCACTCCTATTAGGAATTACCATTACAAAGTGATGCTCTTTGGTTTGAAGAATGTAAGTGCTACATACTAAAAGATGATGACCAGGATGTTTAAGCCACAGTTAGGGAAAAACATTGAGATTTATATAGACGACATGGTGGTCAAAAGTAAGTTGGAATCTGAGCACATTAATGACCTCGGGAGTATCTTTGAGATCCTAAGGAGGCACAAGCTGTGACTTAATGCTTCAAGTGTTCTTTTAGTGTCGAATTAGGGAAATTTTGGGGGTATATGGTTACACATCGCGGGATTAAAGTCAATCTTGACCAAATTAAGGAAATTAACAATTTATAGCCACCTCGGAATCCCAAAGAGATCCAGAAGCTAACAAGGATGACCACTGCTCTTAATCGATTCATTTCTCGGTCGGCAGACAGGTGTAGGCCTTTCTTTCAGTTGTTGAAAAAATGGAAGGGATTTGAATGGACCGAGTGTGTATTGGCCTTCCAGCAGTTGAAAATGTATCTTTCTCGGCCACCCATCATGTCCAAACTCGAGGTAGATGAAGTTTTGTTTGCCTACATTGTAATGGCCTCCCACGTGGTGAGCTTGGTGCTAATATGGGTTGATAGCGGTGTACAGAGGTCAATTTATTACATGAGTAAGTCACTACATGAAACCGAGGTCCGTTACTTACCACTAGAGGAGGCCATCCTGGTAGTAGTGTATGCTACACGTAAGCTCCCCCATTACTTTCAATCACACACTGTTGTCATCTTAACCCAGCTCTCGCTCAAATTTCTAATTCGGAGCGCTAACTACATAGGGAGAATTTCAAAGTGGGGTACGATCCTAGGAGTTTTTGATATCAAATACATGCCTCGCACCTTTGTCAAGGGTCATGTCCTCGCCAATCTAGTATCTAAGTTTGCTAAAACCCCATTAGAAGAGAAAATAGAGGAACAAAACATGGATGAAAAATTGGTTGGTGTAATCTCCGTACAAGAACCTTTGTCCTGGAAGGTCTACGTTGATGGTGCAGTGAATCATAAAAGGTCTGGAGTGGGGCTAGTTCTGGTGTCCCCGGAGAGGATTACAATTGAGAAATCCTTGAGATTAGACTTCTCAACCATAAACAACGAGGCTGAATATAAGGTTCTATTAGTAGGGATGACCATTGTTCAAAAAATGGGTGAAAAAGCAGTGAAGGTATTCTCTGATTCAAGGTTGGTAGTGGGCCAAGTCCAGAGAGAGTTGGAAGCCAGAAATCCTAGAATGCAAGAATATTTAAGCCAGATTAGACATTTACAGTTTGGTTTTGAGTATTTTAATTTTTCACAAGTTCTTAGAAGTAAAAATACACATGCGGACTCTCTTGCCACACTAGCAACCTCTTCGGTACAAAGTTTGCCTCAGGTGATCCTTATGGAAGACTTGTGTAAACCTATTGAGGTAACAAAAAATGTGGTTCATGTTCACCAAATAAGGGTGGGTCCTATCTAGATGGACTCCATTGTGCTGTTCCTTAAGGAAGATGTCTTGCAAAAGAATAAGTTCAAGGCTGACAATGTACGAAGGAAGGCTCCTCGATTTTGGTTGTCCGAGGACCAAAAGTTGTATAAGAGATCCTTTTTTGGCCCATATCTGCTATGCATATACCCTGAAGCAGTTGAGCTACTCTTGGAAGAATTACATGAAGGAATTTATGGAAGTCATATGGGGAGCAGATCTTTATCTCACAGGGCCCTCACACAAGGCTATTGGTAGCCAAATATGCAGAAAGAAGCACAAGACTATGTGAAGAAGTGTGACCAATGATAGAGATTTGCCCCAAAAATTCACCAACCTGGAGGGATCCTTAATCCTTTGTCCAATCCTTGGCCTTTCGCTTAATGGGGTTTGGATATTATAGGGTTTTTCTCTAAAGCAGCAGGGAATAAGAGGTATTTGTTGGTTGGCACGGATTACTTCACAAAGTGGGTTGAAGCAGAACCACTAGTGAATATCAGAGACGTGGATGCCAAGAGATTTGTTTGGAAAAATATTGTCACGTGGTTTGGAATCCCTCATACGCTCATCTCGGACAATGGACTTCAGTTTGACAGCAAATCGTTTAAGAGGTATTGATGTGACCTAAGCATAAAAAATAGATATTCTATCCCTGCATATCCACAAGGGAATAGACAGGCTGAAGCTGTCAATAAGGTCATAGTGAGTGGGCTTAAAAAGAGGCTGGACAACGCAAAGAGAAAATGGGTGGAAGAGTAGCCACATGTCCTTTGGCCATATCGGACTACATCTCGTAAGTCCACTAGGGAGATACCATTTTCAATGACTTATGGGGCCGAGGCTGTCATTCCTCTAGAGGCTGGGTTCCCCACACTGAGAATGAGTTCCTTCACTTCGAATAGCAATGATGGGCTATTAGAGAAGAGCATAGACTTAATTGAAGAACGGAGAGAAAATGCCATGGTCCAATTGACCTACTATTAATACAAGTTCAAGTAAGGGTATGATGCCAACGTAAAGCTGAGACCACTGGCACCTGGTGACTTGGTGTTAAGAAAGGTTTTGGGTACTGCAAAAAACCCAGCATGGGGAAAATTAGGACCCAACTGAGAAGGGTCATATCGTATCTCGTCAGTAGCTGAAATAGACGCATATTATCTTGAAGATCCAAAGGAAATGATGTACCATGTCTCTGGAATGTAAATAACCTTAGAAGGTATTATTATAAATGAAGGTTTTCTTCACCCTATTTGGGTTTATTATATTGCGTGTCATGCGTTTTTACTATCTATCTAAGTATCAAACAGAATCTTGGTCATGTCTGGCTCCTCAGACCACATACTTTGGGTAAATTGATATCTTTTAATCACTTTCTAAGTATTAAATAGAATCTTAGCTATGTCTGACTCCTCGGACCACATGTTTTGGGGAAATTAATACTCCTTGACATCTATCTAAGTATTAAACAGAATTTTAGCTATGCCTGACTCATTGGACTACATGCTTTGAAGAAATTAATATTCCTTGACATCTATCTAAGTATCAAACAGAATCTTGGTCATGCTTGGCTCCTCGGACCACATACCTTGGGTAAATTGATATCTTTTAATCACTGTTCTAAGTATTAAACAAAACGTAAACTATGCCTGACTCCTTGAACCACATGCTTTGGGTAAATTAATACTCCCTAACATCTATCTAAGTATCAAACAGAACCTTGGTCATGCCTGACTCCTCAGATCACATTCCTTGGGTAAATTGATATCTTACAATTATTTTTCTAAGTATTAAACAGATCCTAAACTATGCCTGGCTCCTCGGACCTCATGCTTTGGATAAATTAATATTTCCTATCATTTTGCCAAGTGTTAGGGCAAAGCCTTAACTATCTCATACTTTTTGAACTACTTATTTAAGGTTCAAGTGAATGATTACAAGCATCATTTAAAGCATTGATAGGTATACCTGCGTTTATTTAAGAATTGATTATCCCTCTGTTCCTTTAAACTTACTGATGAGTAGGGGACAGAGCAGGTCTAAACCTATGTATATGCTATGTTACTATGTATCTTCTCGAAGTTAAAATCATACTTTACTGAGATGGAGGACTTGTGTTGAAGCAAGTAGACTTGGAATTCTTAAGTGTTAAGTTTGGATCAGTATTAACATCAAAATCATAAAGGAAAGATTTGCAATTTTCATTAATATTAAGCCTTTGAAAAAGGCAAGTAGACTACAAAAGCTTGACATAAGTACAGAACTTGGAAATTAAAAAGAAAAAGAAAAAGAGACAACATATTACTTCATTTTTATTACAAATTTATCTTTTGGATTCTTGGGAGATTGAGTAGTTACTGCTGTGGTGGACACTTGGGCCTTACCTTTAGGATCCTCCTTTGGGGGTATGGGGAGAGTGGCCAGCCCCAACTCCATGCTTTGAGAAGCTTCTTTTTCCTTAGAGAGGTCTTTTGAGGCAACTAGAGGTAGGTCAGCACCTTGGACTACTTCTTTGTTGATATCCCCTGGCTTTGCAATATCCTCGGCTTGCTCTGCCTCCTTGGAAGAAGTCTTGGCCACAGAAGGAGCTTTAGGTGGGCTGCCTTGACCTTCACTTGCCTCCAAGGACACCGAGTTGGCCTTAGAGCACGAGGAGCCTGAGAGGCGTATGGCTGGGGGTAGTAGACACTTTCTGCCTTCCTAAGTATAGAAGAAGCCTCAACCCCAGCTTGGTTGAGGGCTTCATCCTATACTTGGGCATAGTAAGTCCTACACACCTCTAGGACCTCAGCCCTAAGGCCTTCCTTGGTCTCGGCCACTCCAACATCATATCCGTGCTGCTTTGCCTCCTCCCGACCTTTCTTTGCCTCCTCCTTGGCCTTCTCGACTTGATCCTTGGCCTTTAGGATCTCCTCCAATTTTTACTTCCGAGAAATGATTTGCTCCTTGGAGGCGACCAATTGGTCCTCAGCACCCTTTGGCCTTTAGCCTATTTTTCAACGCTGTCCAAGGCTGCTATAGCAATCTTTCTTTCTCTCTCCTCCTCAATTAGCTTGGTCTTAAGATTTTGGATGCTTTTTTCAGCTACGTGGAAGACATCCACAGCTGCTATCCTCCTCCCCTCTTCCTCTTTCATTTTTTGATGGGAATAGTTCACCATCTCCTCAACCCTAAAGGTGGCTTGGATGGCCTGGAAAAGAAGAGGAGTATAGTTTTTTTTTTTTTTTTTTTTTTTTTTTTTTTTTTTAATTTAATTAAATTTTTTTTTTTACTTAGCATGGCCAAGTCCCTCTTCAGTCCGAGGAAGACTTCATGCTGCCTCATAGATCTGAGGTCAGCCATATCCTTGGGCAGTAATAAGGATTGTTCCACAACATCTGCCACATATCCAGCTATGCCTTGTTGGAAATCTCGGATAAAGGCATCACTGAGTAAGGGAGCCCCATCCAATTCCATGCGAGGGGCCTAAGTTGGGGCTACAGCTCTATGGTCGCACTTCCACTTTACCTCGGTGGTTGACCTCTCCTGAAGGCCTCTTTGCTGCTTAGCCCCCCTTTGGGGCTTAACTTCGTGAGGGGGGAGGGGGGAGGTTTTTCCCTACCTTTGCGACCTCTTTCCCTTTCTCCTCCTGCTTCCTCTTATGATCGACAGGGTCAGCTTGGTGGGTTGGGGCAAGTAGAGGAGGGGGGAGCTTCGTCTGAGCTGGCCTTTCGAAAGCGTCCCTCCCTAGCTGAGATTCCAGCAGCTCTTGTAGGGTTGACCTTGACTTCTGTTGGATCCCCATATCGTTTGATGGAGAAGTAGGCCCTTGGTGGAAGCTGGACTAGAGTGGGGAAGATTGTCCGAGGCCACCAGATGAAGCATCCAGAGATAAAAGCTGATCAAAAACCCCGAAGTCATCCTCGAAGTCAGACACTTTAACTATTTCTCCTTCTTTTTCTTGTTCTTTTTCCTTTTCTTCGGTGATGAGACAGGAAGAAGAGGCTTCTATCTTGGGGATGCCTTCTGGTATTGAACTAGTGGCAAGTGTACCCTCTAAGATTGGACCAGTGACGAGGAATCCTAGAGCGGCTACATTGATCCTTTGTAGGTGCAGGTCCTTTGCCTTAATAACGCACGTAGGGGCTAGGAAACTTTTGGAGATTGGGGTGTAGCCCAATATCAAATGGGCTACCCTAAGTTGATCGTCTGAGTGGGCAAAGAGCTCGGTCTTTAGGATCTTGTCCAAACTCTCTTGGTTTACGAGGTTGAAGTTGGGCAAAGTAGCGTGTGGGTTTGCAAGACCATCAAGAAAGACAGGAAGATATCATTAGCAAAATGTAAATCAAAGGAAACTTTAGGTATAAACAAAAGTTAAAGAAAAGGAAAAGGGGAATAACTTTGAGATTATGAATCTAAATCTAAAACCCCACCTAGTTTGCCCTCCCTCGTCGGACAAGGGAGGCCATCGTGCCACTCCCCTGATAGGATCGAAAAATCATTTTTCAGGCCCTAAATGGAGTCGGGGAGGCATTGGATGAGCCTAACCTCAGGATACCAAGATTTTAGGTAGTACCCTTGCTCGATTAGGTGGTGGAGGTTGTAAATCCAATTCATATCGTGGTGGGTAAGGTTTAAGCCCATTCTCTCATTCAGGACGTCTATACAGCCTAATATTCTAAACATATTTGGGGCACACTGGGTGGGCACTAACCTATGGGCCCTAAGATAATCCCTAGTGATTGTTCCCATAGGGACTCTCACCCCCCCATCTATGAAGGCGATCATTGGGATTACTACCTCTCCCTCTCGCCTTTCTTCAAACCACTATCCCTCTTTACAATATCTAAGGCCTACTTTTGGAGGGATCCTATATCAAGCTCTAAAGCTCTATAAACCCTCCTCAGAATCTACCAAGCTTTTGAATCTACCCATTCTTAGGAGGGAGTTGGAGGTATGGAAAAGATAATAAGAAGGAAAATGAGCTGAGGAGGAAAAGACACCAAGAAAAGAAAATTATACGAAAAGATAAAGTGAAAAGATTTAGGAAGACTTACAAAAAGAAGAAGTGTATCCTTGGACAGGCTTTTGGTACTTGTAAGGGCACGAGTAAGTTGGGAAGGTTTGCAAATTCAATGTATGTGCACTAGAACAAAATGGATGCTAAGATAAGGTGAATGATTGATTTGAGAGGTATTTCTACCAAAGAGAAAGCTGGGAGCAGGAAAATTCCCACTCGATTCCTAGTGAAATCCTTAGTCATTGGATTTACATCACGCCGTAGAACATGGGGGACAAGGAGCCGTAAGAATTTAATGAAGACACGTCTCTAATGCCGCAGCACTAAGAGCGTGCCTTGGGCAGTTAAAAAGACATCTTTATAGGTAGAGGTGGGATGAAATGAGCACAAAGTAAGTATAGTGACATCGAAATCCTCCTTTCTTCTCGAGGAGCCAGAAAGAAGATTTTCGAAGGGCTATTGTAGGGATATTGGGCCCAGGAGTTCATTATCTGTTTGTATATTGGGCCTGTGGGCCAAGCCGAGGATAAGGGTTTGTTTGAGGAGGAGAAAACTTTGTTAGAAGAGATTGTGTTAATAAATAAAGAGGTTAGTTTTGGTCATAATGGATCAAGAGGGTGGGCCGAGGATAAATGCCTCCTCGGCTAGCCAAAGCTGAGGTTCGAAGAGGTAGCCTATTGTCCAGGGTAACATTCTAAGAAGTTCTATTGGTGCGGATAAGCATTCCAAAGACATCAGACAGTGAGAAATACTAAAATATCTAAGGAGAAAGCTGCTACCATCACATTAAATGCTCTGCAGCTAACTCTCTGACCGCATTAATGAGGAGGTGATACCTGAACAGTGTTTTTCAGCCTTACATCTACTACATGAAGACTTTAGGAAGGTACTGATGGGACAAGTATCAATACCAACCCTCTGGTCAGCCAGTGAAAGTATAAAGGAAGAAGAGAGCAATGGGAAAAGGGGATCAAAAAACTAAGAGAAAAAGACTGTACCATTAAGAACTGACTTTGTAATTAAATCTGAAGGAAATATATTAGAATAGATCTCCCCGGATTTTGCCGAGGACGATTATCTTCAACATAAACCTGTCTATTTTCATTCTCTTGTCATCTTAATCTACCTTAGTATTTGTTTGATTCATTAAAGCCTAATTTTTCTAAATCCACTTTCTACAAATTCATTGTTTTGGGCTTTTTGGGCCTAAGTCCATCAACCTTTGGGCTAAGGAATTCAAATCTAGTCCTTACATATGATACTAACTCTTCATTATTTATATTAATTCTCATATCTTTATATTTAGGTTGCCAGCTTTTTATTAATCAAAATATTAAAATTAATCATTTAATATTAAAATATTACAACAAAAAGTAAAAAAAAAAAAAAAAAAAAAAAAAAAGAGAAAATATTTTAGTTTCCTTGTATAAAAGGCCAAAAAGTGAAATGATAAAAAATATAAATTTTCTATATTTAATTGAGAAAAAGAATGAGTGAATTGAAAATGTAATTTACAAAGAATTTTATTATTAATTATGTACTATTATATTTATAATTTTTTTTATCTATATATAAAGAAAAAAAAAAAAGAATATCGATTTTGATCATCTTTTAAAAACTCTCAGATATTTTTTTCTTTAGCAAAAGTTTTTTTTTTAATTTTTTTTTTTATAAAAGAAATGGTTTGAATCTATAGCCTCTGCTCCTAATAATAGTTATTTATTATCAAACTAAGAAAAGAATCGATTTTTGGTGTAGACGGAAATTCACTCCTAAATCTCTCTAATAAGTGGAACCGACTCTTTAGCAAAATTTGGTTGTGGTGGGAACATCAATTCTCTAGTGCCGTAAGAATCCAACCTTAGTATTATCATCCGTAATGCAAGTACAAGTATATTTAATTAAATAAATTAAATAAAAATGGTTTTCAGGCATATGCATACGATGTAGTTATGGTCATATTCATGTTCTCATATACGGGACCACTCTCAACAAAACCATTACCTATAAAAATAAATAAAAATAAAAAAGTCATGGTCATGAGAAAACGTACTCAAACGTAATCAAAATAAAAAGTCATGGTCATGAGAAACAGGGGCGGAGCTAGAAATTTTGGTCTGAGGGGGCCAAATTACATATTTATATATACATTCATTACGCAACTACATATTGATATTTTTACACACACACGTGTGTGTGTTCAAGAGAATTGTTTTTTAAGTATTGTCACCCTCAAACATTACATATCCTCAATGTAGTTTTTTTCATTTAACATTTTATGACTAAATTAAGTATTGACAAACAACTCGAAACTTCACAACATCATTGAAAGACTTAATCCAAATAAAACAAAATAACTCTAGGTAGAACTTTCTTTTATTAAAAACTTACTATTTGAACTCAACAACTAAAACTTACCAATTAAGAGAAGAAAAAACTAAAAAGAAGTACTTTTTTTTGCTTACAAGATGGATAGTTTGTTGTTATTAACCAATATTTTTTGGAACCCACAATTAGTTGTTCAATTACTTTTTGTAGGGGCCAACTTTTATTTTTTGGAGGGGTTAACTATTAATTTTAAGGTCTAATATTTAAAAAAAAATTGCAAAATACATATACATTATGAAGTTTTTAAAAAATTTGGGGGGGGGGGGGGGGGGGATGGCCCCCCCACTGGTAAGTGTAGCTCCGCCCCTGATGAGAAAACGTACTCAAACATAATCTTGCCCAGAGAGAGAGAGAGAGAGAGAGAGAGAGTTTAGCCTTAAAGTGGACTGACCACCTTTGTTTTTTCCCCCTATAAATACAGTGACCAATTTCATTAACAAATTGATAAACTTATTAGTGTTCTATTGTAATAAAATTAGTGTAAATGATAAACTTATTACATTAACAAATTAACAAATTGATATTAGACCAATCAAAATTTATTATGTTAATAAATATATATATTAAAAAAATGTACTCCTAACTTTGCTCATATAGCCTAAAGACTGCTACAAAGGAGCAGTTATATGCTGTCCCCGGCATATATGCCGGGTACCTCACAAGGAGGCGGGCCCCATAGGGCCTAAAGACTGCTACAAAGGAGCAGTTATATGTTGTACTATGCCGGGTACCTCACAAGAAAGCGGGCCCCACATACTGTGGGCCCCCCTCTATGTGAGGTACCTAGCATATATGCCGGGTACAGCATATAAAAATGGGCTACAAAGAGGTCAGATATTTTATGTGGTCATTGCTGATAGAAAAATGCATTAAACCAACAAATTCTATTATGACACATGTCTAGATGTCTTTGTACCCTCCGCTCTCGCCGCCCGCCAGTCGGACATTTGGGTTGAATGTTCTTGTACAAATACATATGATCATTTCCCAAAGAATATATTTTGGATGGCATGTGGTAATTTTTTTTTTTTTTTTTGAGAATGGCGTGTAGTAATATTTTGAATATTATAATCCACCTTTAATTTTATGTAATTAAAATTATCATGATGTGTCATAATTTACATACACATGCACATGTAGACACAGATAGAAAAATTAAAACACGACAAAAACCCACTATGGTTGTTGACAAACTAAAAATTATAAAAAATATGTTGCTTTTTGAAGGGGGTAAAATTAAGATGACGGATCCATCCAAATGGACCTGCCGGTATTAGATCGGTGGACTGATAGTAGACAGATCCCAGAGGTGGACGAATCCAAGATATGCAGGCGTAAGGTGGACGGATCTCAAAGGCCACATGGCTTCTACGTGATTTAAGTGACTTCCAAGGAGTCCTAAATGAAAACAACTTGCGTTCCACGGCTAACCCTAGTCGATAGAATCCCAATATGGAAAGAATCCTAGTATAAGAAGGATTCTATAATACACGCCCATTAATGATGATCTTCTCCGTAAGGAAACGCCTTCTTACGCAAAAAAACGGAGGTCGGTTCTACACTACTATAAAAACCCCAAATCTCTCAGGTAACAAGGTACGCATAATTTACCCCAACTCTAGCATTCTAAAGTTGTGAAAAAGTTTTGACTTAACTTTCGAAGGGTCTTTGGCCGGTACCACACCGGTACCCTCCTAGGGTTTTCTTTGTTGTTGTTTCGCAGGGCTTGTTTCGAGCACGTGAGTGTTGTGCAGCTTACTGACAATTTTTGGCATCATTAGTTGGCGTTGTTTGTGGGGACTTGCGATTTGTGAGCCATACTATCGCTTCCTGGATAAAGAGTTGCATGGTGCTCACTCGCTTGATGGTAACCACTAACGACGTTCAATGAGACGAACCACGCATGACTACCCCCGAGAGACAGGTTTAAACTCTTGTCGCTGTTGCCGAGCGCCTCACTAAACAAAACCACGATCTAGAAGAATAGTTACGCCAAAAAAATGTAGACCTTAATACTTAGGAGGAAGACCAAGAAGGCACCAGCATTGAGAGAAGGAATTAAGAAGGGCTGGAAGGAAGCAACTCCCCAAGTAGGCTAGAATGAGTGGACACGAGCCAGCCATCCATTACCGATACGGTTCCACCTCATATACTCGCCGAGATGCAGATGATGAAGGAACGGATAGACTTTATGACGAACGCCCTTAGGGGATGGGTGTCTAGCGACCTCGATGACTTGGTCCATCAAACTGATTCGCCATTCACAGCGTCCATCACTTCATGCCCCTTCCCACCGAAGTTTTGTATGCTGTAGGTAGAAAATTACGATAGATCCAAGGACCCCTTAGATCACTTGGAGTCTTTCAAGACTGTAATGTACCTACAAGGGGTACTAGATAAGATTATGTGCAGAGCTTTCCCTACCATACTGAAGGGATCCGCAAGGATCTTGTTCAACAGGCTGATGCCCAACTCCATTGGTACCTTTAAAGAGTTAAGCGCCCAATTTGCCTCGCACTTCATCGGGGGACACAGGTATAAGAAGTCCACTTTATGCCTGATGAATATTAAATAGCGGGAGGATGAGATGCTGAGGTCCTATATCACCCACTTTAACAAAGAGGCCTTCTCAATCGATGAAGCTAACGATAAGATACTCGTGGCTGCCTTCATGAATGGACTACGGAAGGGTAAGTTCCTATTTTCCCTATACAAGATTGACCCAAAAACTATGTCAAATGTGTTGTACAGGGCAACCAAGTACATGAACGCAAAAAATGCATTGTTGGCCCGAAAAGAGAGGCCTAAGAAGAAGGAAAGACAGGAAGACGTATGGCAGGATAGGGGAAAGAAGATGGCCTGGACCGAAGAGCGGCGGGAGGATAAGCACTCCAAACCCCCCACAGGGAAATTCATGAGTTTCACCCTACTGACTGCCCCAATCGACCAAGTCTTGATGCAAATCAAAGATAAAAGGGCTTTGACATTTCCAGGCAAGCTGGAGGGAGACCCCAATAAGAGATTTAGAGATAAGTACTGCTGCTTCCACCATGATCACGGCCATGACACAGCTGATTCTTACGAGTTGAAGCAACAAATTGAAGCCCTTATCAGGCAAGGAAAGTTGTAGAGGTTCGACAACATAGAGAGGGTGGGCCCACCTCAAGAGCAGGCTCCCTGACGAGAGAATAACCGTCCTACGCCGCCCATAGGAGAAATAAGAATGATTGTAAGGGGCACGACGACTACTGGGTCGTCCTAAAAGGCCTGTAAGACTTACCTCAGGATGGTTCAGAATGTCCAGCTGACAGGTTCTGTACCAAAGATGGCGCGAATAGATAACCCCGTCATCAAATTCTCGGAAGAAGATGCCCAACGTCTTCACTACCCGCATGATGATGCACTTGTTGTCAGCATATGAGTAGGGGAGCACAATATGCATCGGGTTCTGGTCGACAATGGCAGCTCGGCTGACATCCTTTACTACCCAACATTTCAACAAATGAGGATTGATAGAGAGCAGCTGGTTCCAACGAATGCTCTGCTCATTGGTTTTGGAGGAACAAAGGTGTTCCCTCTTAGTGCAATCACCTTATCCATGATGGTAGGCGACTACTCCTAGCAAATCACTAAGGACGTAACATTCCTTGTGGTCGACTGCTTGTCCGCTTATAATGCCATCCTAGGACGACCCACCCTCAATTCATGGAAGGCTATAACCTCGATCTACCACTTAATGATTAAATTCCCTACCAATTATGGAGTGGGAGAGTTGCGCGAAAATCAGGTGGCTACACGTGAATGCTATATAGCTATGATGGAGATGGACGACCACCTTTAGGCCATGAATATAGAGGAACACCAGACAGTGACAGAGCCTGTTGAAAGGCTTGAAGAGATACTTCTTGACGACTCCAACCCTGATCGAACGACCAGGATTGGTACCCTATCCAGCCCGACAGTTCGCCAAGCACTCACAACTTTTCTCAAAGATAACCAGGATGTGTTCGCTTGGAGCCATGAAGACATGCCGGGAATAGACCCTTCGGTCATAGTGCATAGACTGAATGTATCTCCCTTCTTTCCATCCATCTATCAGAAAAAGCGAGTATTCGCCCCAGAATGAGACCAAGCTATAGCAAAAGACGTTCACAAGCTGCAAGAAGCAAACTTCATTAGGGAGGTTTACTACCTTGATTGGCTGGCAAATGCGATAATGGTCAAGAAAGCCAGCGGGAAATGGAGGATGTGCGTAGAGTTCACCAACCTGAACAAGGCATGTCCCAAAGATAGCTACCACCTCCTGCGGGTTGACGTCCTAGTTGACTCTACGGCTCAACACCAATTATTAAGCTTTATGGATGCTTTTTTGAGATACAACCAGATCATAATGGACGAAGCAGACTAAGAGAAAACTTCGTTCGTCACTAGCCAAGGCCTCTTCTGCTATAAAGCGATGCCATTTGGCCTAAAAAATGCGGGTTTGACGTATCAGAGGCTCATGAACAAGATGTTCGCACAGCAAATCGGGTGAAATGTTTAGGTCTATGTTGACGACATGCTGGTGAAAAGCCAAAGGGAGGAAGACCACTTGGATGATCTTAGAGAAACATTCGACACCCTTCGTTCTTACAACATGAAGCTCAATCTAGGCAAGTGCACCTTTGGATTTACGGCGGGAAAGTTCTTGGGATTCATGGTGTCTCAGAGGGGTATCGAGGCCAACCCAGACAAGATCCAGGCCATAATAAAGATGGCACCCCCAAGGAACGTAAAAGAAGTACAAAGCCTCAACGACAAAATAG
The DNA here is from genome assembly GCA_030445155.1 of Quercus variabilis. NCBI lineage: Eukaryota > Viridiplantae > Streptophyta > Magnoliopsida > Fagales > Fagaceae > Quercus > Quercus variabilis. Next base: position 2,724,325 of record CP129447.1, read on the forward strand.
CAGCGCTGAACAGGTTCATGTTAAGGGCAACGGACAAATGTCTACCTTTCTTCTGCATGCTAAAGAAATCTTTTGAATGGACGACCAAGTGTCAGCAGGCATTCGAGGACCTGAAGACCTACCTTTCGTCCCCTCCGTTGTTGAGTCCTTCCTCGCCCGGGGAAGAACTATTCCTCTACTTAGTAGTATCCTCGGCGACCATCAGCACAGCCTTAGTTAGGGAAGAAGACAGGGTACAAAGCCTGTGTACTACACGAGTCGAGCACTTCGAGGCGCAGAGGAAAGATACCTACCAATGGAGAAGCTCTCCTTCGTTCTAGTTATAGCAGCCCGTAAGCTTAAGCCATACTTCTAAGCTCATACAGTGATCGTCCTTATTGATAAACCCCTACGGCGAGCAATGAGTAATCTCGAAGCTGCCGTACGAATGGCATTATGGGCAATAGAGTTAAGTGAGTTCGAAATACGGTATCGCTTGTGCACTGCCATTAAGGGATAGGTGGTCGCCGACTTCATTGCAGAATTCACTATCGTAGAAGGCCAGGGGGCAGAAGAGGTCCCATATTGGAGCATCCACATAAACGAATCCTCCAATAAGCAAGTAGGCAGAGCTATCATGATACTCCATAGCCTGGAAGGAGATAAGATCGAATGCATAGTCCGTCTAGATTTCCTTACAACCAATAATGAAGCAGAGTACGAAACCTTGATAGTAGGACTGGACCTTGCTAGGGTTGCGGAAGGTGAAAATTTGGTCGAATACTATGATTTCCAAGTAATAACTAGTCAGGTTAACGGAGACTACGACTGCAAGAACGAACAGATGAAGAAGTACCTCGAACAGGTGAAGGATCGAGTTAACAACCTCTAAGTAAAGTTTGTTCAAATCCCAAGGGAGGAGAATGAGCACGCCGATCGACTTGTTAAGGTTGCTTCAGCAGAGCACATGGTTATCCCCCATCAGGTATTGTCCTTTGTTCAAATGTCACCACTAATAAACGATACAAGTGTGCAAGAGATAGGCTCTGAGAACTATTGGACGACACCAATAGCCTCCTACTTAAGGGACGACATGCTACCAGGGAACAAGGAGGTTGCAAGGAAGTTGAAGGTTCAAGTAGCTTTCTTCATTCTGATTAAAGACGTTCTTTACAAGAGAGGCTTCTTTCGACCATACCTAAGGTGCCTCATCCCCAAAAAGGCAGACTATGTCATAAGAGAAGTCTACGAAGGAGTTTGCGGAAACCACTCTAGATCACGATCGTTGGTACATAAACTGATCCAAGCCGGGTATTACTGGCCAACCATGCAAAGGGATGCCCATGCATATGTCAAAGCATATGACAAGTGTTAGAGATTCTGCAACCTCATAAAGTAACCAACCAAGGAGCTCACTCCAATGACGACCCCATGGTTGTTCGCTCAGTGGAGGTTGGATATCATGGGCCCGTTCCCAACAGCGGTCAAGCAGTTGAAGTTCCTAGTAGTCCGTATAGACTACTTCACCAAGTGGGTAGAAGTAAAAGCCTTGGCCACAATCACTAAGAAAAATGTGCGAAACTTTGTATAGAAGAACATCATTTGCAGGTATGGAATACCAAGGGTACTGGTCTCGGACAACGAGAAGCAGTTTGACAACGACGCATTCAGAGACTTTTGCTCACAACTAAGGATCAAGAACCACTACTTCTCACCCACCCACTCATAGGCCAATAGACAGGTCGAAGTCATGAACTGATCCTTGCTCAAAATCATCAAGACTCGGCTTGATGGGGCAAAAGGTATATGGCCGGACAAGTTACAAAGTGTTTTGTGGGCTTACAGGACAACGGCGAGGACACCTATAGGAGAAACCCCGTTTCGACTAGCATACGGAAGTGAAGTGGTCATCTCGGCTGAAGTAGGACTCACAAGCTACAGGGTAAGGAACCATAATGAAGGCAAGAATGATGAAGCTATACACCTACAGCTTGATTTGGTGGATGAAGTAAGAGCAATAGCTAAACAAAGACTAGCACGGTTTCAGAATCTCATGACCAAGCACTACAACTTCAAGGTCAGACACAAGGACTTCCAAGTCAAAGATCTCGTCCTGAGGAAGGTGATAGGCTCTACAAAAGACACCTCCCAGGGTAAGCCAAGACCTAACTGGGAAGGAATATACAGAGTTGCATCATGGCATAGGAAGGGAACCTACCATCTGGAGACACTGGATAGGCAAAAACTACATCACCCATGGAACATGGAGCACTTGAAGAAATACTACCAGTAGGCATAATAACGTGAACAATAACACAATTCTCCTCATTACCAGTTTATTGCTTTTTAGTAAGATTTTATTCGTAGTTTCCTTTTAGCCTAAAGGGCAGGTTTTTCTTTAGAACAATTTTTTACACACATGTTTACCATGCAATAAGAGGAGTTATTCAAAAATATTGTGTGTAATATCTACATGTCTATGTATTTCATTAAAGTCCAACATAGTGAACGGATTCATCCAAGGGATGATAATCATGAGGTCCATAAAATGGACAGGTTCAACAATCCATTGAATTAAAAATACATGTCCAACATAGTGGACAGGTTCACCATAATGATAAGTTCCCTCAGTGAACAGATTCAATGATATGTTGGATTAAAACTGTCCGCAAAGCGAACTGGTTCAACGACAGGTTGAATGGAAACCATGTCTATAAGAGGATTCGACAACATGTTGGATTAAAATTGTCCATAAAGGTGGACGGGTTCAACGACAGGTTGAATGGAAACCATGTCCAGAGGAGGATTTGACGGCATGTTGGATTAAAATTGTCCATAAAGGTGGATGGGTTCAACGACAAGTTGAATGGAAACCATGTCCATAAGTGGACGGATTCAATGACATGTTGAATGGAAACCATGCCCATAAAGGTGGACGGATTCAACGACATGTTGGAATAAATCTGTCCGTAAAGTGGACGAGTTCAACGATAGGTTGAATGGAAACCATGTCCATAAGTGGACGGATTCAACGACATGTTGGATTAAAACTATCCATAAAGTGGATGGGTTCAACGATGGGTTAAAAGGAAACCATGTCCATAAGTAGACGGATTCGATGGCATGTTGGATTAAAATTGTCCATAAAGGTGGACGGGTTAAATAATAGGTTGAATCGAAATTGTCCAAAAAGTGGACGGATTCAATGACATGATGAAGTGAAACTACTTAAAGCCCATGAGTGGACGGATTAAAAGTGTCCATGAGTGGACGGGTATAACAGCACCTTATATCCACAAAGCACAGATAATAGAATAAGTAATTTAAAATTACTTAAAACCCATAAAGGGAGATGTCTACATACAGAAAGCAACGGCTAAAATAAAACATAAACTATTCTTCAAAATCTTTACAAATTCAGCCAAAAAAAAAAAAACTAATGGACGGGAGTTTCATTCTTCTCTTCAATCACTGCCCCCTCAGTATGATGGGTGCTGTCTTCAACTTGCTTAGCTTGGCTTTTAATTTGAGCTGCCTCTTCATCGTCATGAGGGTCCTCAAGAAGGGCATCATCAGCAAATAAGTCCTCTGTACTCTCCGAAAGGACGGGCTAAATTGTTGATTGGTCCTGGACTTCAATGGTGACATAGGACACGTCCAGGTCTGGATAAGAAGTATTAACCTGACGGAGGGCTTCATCAAAACCCTTAGCAAACGAGCTCCCGAGTTCCGCCCGGAGGGTGTCGGAGTCACGATACTCACGTATCGCTTCCTCCTTCGCTTGACGGAGTTGATCCTTGGCATCTCTGATCTCTTTCTCCTTATCTTCCAAGACCTGCCTTAGTAGCTCCGTCTACTTTTCCAGCTCACTCCTTGCTTCTTCTAATAAGGCAAGCTTCTTCTCTTGGACCATCTTCCAAGCCTTCAACTCGTTCAGCTCGTCCTCCGTCGAGCTTGCCTTCGCCCTAATACGGTCTAAAGCCATCTCACGGTTCAAGCAATGGCCTATCAACCCCTTCATCATTAACATTGCCTGAAAACAAAGTAGAGTTAGAAACAAGGCAAATTGAAAGAAAGAAAAAGAGAAAGAGGACAGACATGGTTACCTGAGCAATACTAAGATGCCCCTTCTCCCCCATAGCTTCAGTAGTATGGTTGCTCAAGTCCTCGTAGTCGTCGGACGTGATGATGGTCGAGAGCTTTTCCAACGTGTACTTAGAAACCTCATGGAGGAGGAGGACGAGTGGTTTTTTAGTAACGGGGGTAGGGCCTTTCATGAAACCCTTGCCCCTTCCTTGCCCAACGATTGTGACCGTCTTCTTGGTTTCAGCCTTCAGCCCCACGATGGGCTCGGGAACGATCTTAGGCTTCTTAGGAAAACGGTTGGATTTCCCCTGTTGCTTCCTCTTAGTAAACGGTTTGGATGAACCCGTCCCCTTAGAGGTCTAGCCCTCAACTTGTTTTTTCAAAGCAGCTTGCTGCTTAATATAAGCCCTCCTCCTAGTAGCGTCCATCTCTGTACAAAGGTGGACAGATATCAAAAGTTTGATAATACAAAAACAAAGAAAGAGTATTGGGTAATAGACTTACATTGACGAACTTAAAGATTGTAGCGACAGGCGGCTATTGTTGGCTCCGGTCCATCACAAGACTAAAAAAGAGTGTCTAAGGTTACATACTTAGCCCACATCCTTTCTGATAGCTTGGTTTTGCTAAAAATTCTCTCCAAAAAACTCCACTGTTCAAGTGAGACTTGTGGTTGTTCCTGGACTGCAAAAAGAGGACGGTTAAAAGTAACATAAAAAATTAAAATAGTTAAAGACCTAAATATGGACAGATACATACCGGACAGGGACATTATGCCCCATGTTGTGTTGATGGGCATATATTCATTGTCACCAGGACGACACATCCATTCGTCACCCACTATGAAAAAATACCGACTCTTCTAGTTTCTGTTGGAGTCGGGGGTATCACACACGAGCCTCAACAATGGGCTCTTAGGTACAAAGCTATACACGCCCTTTGACTGGGCAATCTTAGCCGGACGGTAACAGTGAAAAATTCTTCCACTATCAACCTCCGCGCTCCGTTAGACATAGCCCCATACAAAAGCTCCACGCCAAGGGAGACCCTCCAAGCATTTGGGGAGATCTGGGTGATGGCTAAACCTAGGTATTAGAAGAGGCAACGGTGGAGCAAACTTAGGGGGAATCTGAGCCCAGCCTTCAGCATTTGCTCATAAACCTCGACACCTTCAACACCCTCGTAGTAGCATTTCTCCGGCTTGTAAGGTAGACGAAGGGGTATGTTGACGGGTATCTGAAACTTTTCCCTAAGTGTTTTGAGGTGAGACTATTTGATTGTGGAGACAAAATCATTAACCGTCCATAAAGGAACATTATGAACTCCCTCAATCCATCAGGACTTATGACGGATTGAATGGGGGCTCACCACCATCTAGGTCGTCACTATGGTCATCCTCTGACCTATCCATCTCCTCATCCCTTGAAGGAGAGGTGGCCGATGAATTCCTCTCTTCACTTGAAGTGCCAAGGTCGTTCTGCCCTGACGGGAACACTTCATCGTAGCCCTCCCCCCCCCCCTTGCAGACACACGATTGGTTACTTAACGCACTAGACATATTTTACCTACACGTGACGAGTAAACCCTAAGACATAGACAGGTCTACATACACGACGGGTGTGCAAATGGCTTTCAAAAATAGCAAGGAAATTCAACAGTAAGGTGAGAAGTACTTACCAATTGAAGACGAGTAAATAGGAGAAGTGTAGGTGACGAACGCACTAAGTGAATGGTGTGCTAGTTTGTCAAGGGAGATAGTTGCACTTTGATCACAAATTTGTTGAAGAAAGTAAAGAATGAAAAGGAAGGAAGTTGGTTTATATAGAGAGAACGGCACGGAAGACGGAAGGACGCTTCGTTCCGAGAGATCAACCACTAAAAAAGTGACATGTGCCCCTACAAACATCAAATAACCCTAGGCCAGCCTGCCAATCTATGCACGCTTTCCAGAAAACAAATCTAATAACGTCACTCCACGGATCCGTCTAAAGCAGTTGACGGATCCATGGAGAGAGGGGGCAACTAATGGGGCTAAAATTAGGATGACGGATCCATCCAAATGGACCTGACGGTATTAGATCAATGGACTGATGGTAGAAAGATCCCAGAGGTGGACAGATCCAAGATATGCAGGCGTAAGGTGGATGGATCTCAAAGGCCATGTGGCTTCTACGTGATTTAAGTGACTTCCAAGGAGTTCTAAATAGAAACAACTTGCGTCCCATGACTAACCTTAGTCGATATAATCCCAATATGGAAAGAATCCTAGTATGAGAAGGATTCTGTAATACATACCCATTAATGATGATCTTCCCCGTAAGGAAATGCCTTCCTACACAAGAAACAGAGGTTGGTTCTACACTACTATAAAAACCCCAAAGCCCTCAGGTAACAAGGTACGCATAATTTATCCCAACTCTGATACTCTAAAGTTGTGAAAAAGTTCTGACTTAACCTTCGGAAGGTCTTTGGCCGGTACCACACCAGTACTCTCCAAGGGTTTTCTTTTTTGTTGTTTCGCAGGCCTTGTTTCGAGCACGTGAGTGTTGTGCAGCTTACTAACGATTTTCGACATCATCACTTTCATGTCATTTTTAAGCATTATGATAAGATGATTATGGAAATTTTGGGCACATTGTTTGTGTTCTCCTTCTTTAACATGGATATGCCGTGAGGATTTTTTTTTTTTTTTTTTTTAAGTGCCGTGAGGTTTAGTCTAACTAAGGGTTATTTATTATAGGTATCCTTGGAATACTTTTAGAAGGAACATTTGTATAAGCCTATGAGGCTTAGTTGCCATAATTAAAGAAGAATTGACTTTCTGAAAATTGCGTTAGCCATTGCATATTTATAATAATTAGCTATAGGAAAACAGGTTTCTGATTAATTATTTCTAGTTAAGGGATTTCATTTGTATCTCTTTCAATTCAACTCTGTTTATAGTTTGTGAAATATATTCTTAAAGATCTACATAGTAGTAATATGCCTTGGGGAAAATTATTAGGTACTTCCGGAGTACCATAAATGTGTACTCCTTCCTCTCACATGAATGGTGAGTCCTACCATGAATTTAATTAGTGAGACCTACCATTCATGTGAAAGGAGGAAGTATGCATTTATGGTATTCCGGGAGTACACAATAATTTTCTTTTACTTGGTTAACTGCTTTAACTTTTGATATGACTTATGCTTTTAGCTCTAATATCACATAAGCTACTAAAAGCATAATTTTTGTATTGCTATAAGGTTGCTTTTATAATAAGGCAATTAACTTGAAAGGGAAAGAACTTGTCATTTAGGTGTATATTTTTCACTGTTTTTCATCATTTGTTTAGGCGTATATTTCAGTGTGTGGAAGCTTTCTTCTGTTTGCAAATTAATGTGCATGAATCTGGGCTATGAGACATTCGGTGCCTCTATTTTAAAAGGTAATAGGCCCTTAGGTCTTTAGGTATGGAGATGTACCGTTAATATCCACACCAAACTCATCCATAACCTCACAAATTTTTTTTTTTTTTTTTGCTGAATCATAACCTCACAATTTTGGTCACCCTGTTTGAATCTATTATATGCTACTTTTTTTTTTCATTTATAATATGGTATAATTACGTAGTCAATCAATCAAATTTTTTTTTTTTAATTTTTTTGATGAATCAATTAGGTAGACTTCCAAAGTCCTTAAACAAAAAAGAAAGAAAGATAATCACATTCAAGTTCATGGAATTAAATTATGTTTTTGTTCTTATTTCATTGTTTATTATCGAAAAGGCATATATCTTTTTTTTTTTTTTTGGTTAAATAAAAAAAATAAAAAAAAGGCATATATCGATCTTGTCGTTACCAAACAGTTTGTGAGGGACAACAACTGTGTTTGTTGTTTAGGTACACAACTTTGTGTAATATAGTATTAGCTAGTGTTATTAAACAAGGAAATTAGTATCTACCTTTTTTTTTTACAATAAAAACGATTTCTTAGGTATGTGCTTTCTGAAAAACAAAAAGGTATTGTACTCTCCCAAGAAATTGCTGTTTCTAAAAGAAAATTTTATTTTTTATTTTTATTTTTCTTTCACCCTCGTGTTGATTTTCTAGATCTTACTACTAGACCCTCTCAATAATGAGAAATTTGGTGTATTAAAATATGTGGAGCATCCCCACAATTAAGTATGAACTTGACGTTCCATTCTTGTGTTCAGAACTTCATAGTAGTAAATAACAAAAAGATTAGACGCATGGTACACCATTTCAATAATTTGGGCACACAACAGCTCATCAATTGGTTCCTTGCATCACTGGCTTCAATTTACTATATGATTTATAAGTTTATATTTTATGTATAATTTTAAACTATAAAAACTTGTAATTTAAACAATTTATTAACGGCATAGTTATTGATTTTTAATTTTGTAGAAATTTTGCAAGCACGGAGGATATAAGAAGAAAATGTAATCCAATGGTAGATTTGTCAAAATTCACATCTAATAAAAAGATATTAAGTAAGGTTATATCTTTAGGTTACAACCAATTTTATAACTAAATTTTATTCTTATATTATTTACCAAATAAGTACTAAAATCCTATTTGTAGTTAAAACTACTCTATCCAAACGCCAACTACTTTAGTTATATCTCTTTAATTTTCTGTAATATTAAATGTATTGTATTTTTAAGTAGAGTCCTATATTATTTTTGTTTTAGGCATCCCTATTTAGAATAGTTCGGAATTTTCTAGGAAAAATATATTATGTTCCTACAATTTTTTTTTTACCATTCTTATTTTTGTCTTGTAAACCACGTAAGTTTTTTTTTTTTTTTTTTAATGGGAAAACCACATAAGTTTTAGGGTTAAGATTTGTAATTAATTTATATTAATGTTTAAGTCTATCAAAGGAAAAATCTGAATATTGTTGAAGTACGTCTTGCGCGCTAATTTTTTTTTTTTTTTTAATCTAAGAAAAAAGATCTATCTTAAAAAAAAAAATCTAAAAAATACCTATTATAAAGAAAGCGTGAAACCATCAAAGCATAGAGAGACAAAACTACCTAGGGGCTGAGAATTTTAAAAAAATAGTAATAGTACAAACATATATGAATATTTTAACAATTGAGCCCAAAATAATTATTTTTATCCCCCTTCCACCCAAGAAGTTAAAAACTAGCCCATAAAAATGAAAAATACCCAACAGGCAAACACTCATACTACAACATCTGTAGTGTTCCTGTGTTACCGTGTTAGCTTTTTTTCACTCTATCTTCTCAAATCCAAGATATTTTGTTTATGAGTGCTAAGATTGGTTATTTGAATTTTTGTGAATGATATAAGACTATTTTTTCTAAACAGAAAGAGATATGGACAAAACAAAAAACAGAGATGAATACAAATTATAAACCAAGTTAATATACTTGTAGTAAGTGAGAGTGGAGTGCATGTGTGACAAATAATTAGTGTGTGGCAGCTTGGCAGGTGTGTGTGGCTATTAATTTTTTACTTAAAATATTTAACTTAAAAAAAAAAATTACCAATTGTTGTTGGTTGTTTGCTAGTAAATTAGAGTTAATTTTATGTGGGGTTTTTTTTTTTTTTTTTTTTTTTGAGATAAAAGATAGAATGTTGGGTACTAGATCATGCTTCCGTCCCTAAACGCATATAATATATAGGGTCCCATAAACATGATATGTATGGAAAGCATATAAAATAATATAAAGAGAGTGTGAAACCATCAAAGCACAATGAATATCCTAACTGTTTTTTTTTTTTTTTTTTTGGAGAAAGTATCACCATGTGAAAAAAAAAAAAAAAAAAAAAAAAAAAAGAGAGAGCAAAATTACTCATAAGTGACTTTAAAAAAATAGTATATCATATTTATGGATGGCCCTTAATTGTCGGGAAAAAGAAAAAAGAGGTGGTAAAAATATGTCGACAAACATAAAAATACAAGTGAAAGCACCTTACCCAATATGGGATATGCAAAGAGAAAGCTTGACTTGAAAGATTGTTATCCCTTCCCATGTTCAACACATCAAATCATAATATGCCTGCCCCCTCTCCAAAAACTCCACTTATTCTATTATTTAGCTAAATAAAAGACGGTCTAACAACCCTTTATAAAGAGAATCTTTTGTTTTTCTTCGTCATGAGATAATCCCGTTTTCTATTTAATAAAAGTTTATAATTGTTCTATAAATAAATTTAAAAAACCCCCCATTTTAATTTTAAAAATTTTTTATAATCCCCGATCACTCCATCTATTTTTTAGCTGGAAAAGACTATCTAACTCCAAGCACGCCATTTTATATTTTATATTTTTATTTTGAGAATCTCCAATCACTCCACTTATTTTTTAGCTAGAAAATACTGTCCAACTCCAAACATACCATTTTGTTTTATTTATTTTTATTTTGAGAATTTTGACTAAAAAAGCTATAAATACTCATGATTTCATAGTTTGAATGGAAGAGTTATCGTCTAATATACATTATGTACTTCTTAATAATTTAAATCAAGACACCTTGATTTCTTAAGATTATTTTTGCGGTAAGCACCTGCACCATGAAGGTAATTGCATCAAGAACCACATAAACGACAAACTTTGCAATAAATAAAAAAGCCGAATGTATTTATTACTTGACAATTCTAAACCTCAAAATGCAGAATCCTGACTCACAAAAATTCTTACTTTTTTTGGCTGAGCCAATAAAACAAAAATATGGAATCAAAATCCACACTTGACTTCCACGCCCCTAGATCCAACAGTAGAGGTAGAGTAGACTGTAGAGGGATTCAAGTGCCTCTTGATGTTATTTTCTCTCCAGCAAACAATTTCAATATTCAACAAATGCAATTTGCTTTATATATATAAATATATATATATAAACTTACCACCCTTCTCTTGAACTGAGTCAATAACTTTACCAGAAACAAGTTATAAAATGGACCAATTTGGGGCACTAATTGGGGTCTATTCAGCCACGGCAATTAGGCGTTTAGATTCATTTGCTAATTGTTGGAATTGGATAAAAGTACCGTTGTACCTTTAAAAATTATAAATCTGTAAATACGTGGCGTTAAGTTTTACCCACCTAGTTAAATACTTAAGAGTTCAAAAATAAGTAAAAATATAAACTATTATGCCTACGTATCAGGTACAAAAAGTTCAATGAAAACCCCACTTTTGAATTTCCAATTTTTGTCTTAGAAATTAGAATGTGGGAAATACATGGACTAGGGCACAAGGCAACTGAAGGTGAATGAGTCAGGCTGTTGGTAGGCCTTATTTATAAAATAACCTGCCTTAATTACAATATTGTTCTCATCAATTGGCATACATGATGACATGAATGACTTGTTTTTCATTCAATTCATTTATATGGCTGCATAGCAGTGGTCCTTAAATTTTTGTCATATGCAGGTGACTATGTGGGTGATTTTTTCACAACAAAGTATGAAAGCAGCTTATTTAAGAAAGTTTGGAAACTAGAGCAAAACGGTTGGTTTCATTAATTTTAGCTGATAAAAAGATACATAATTTTAATAGGCATATATATATATATATATATATTACAACAAAAAGAACTTTTGTATACAAGCTATAGAAAAATTTGTAGGTGTGATATTGTAATAAATGATATCCAAATAACTAATATGGTTTGGGATTTGAATGTGCAAGGGATTCTAATCATGAAGGTTATGAATTAATTGGTTGAAGTTAATTTTGTATGTAGCTTTGTTGAGAAGTACTAGTTGTTTTATCGTGACTATTACTTCTATCTTATAAATCAAGGACATCATTCACCTAAGTAATTGAAGAATTTATTTTGATAGATCAAAGGATATTATAGACTCTTGATTTCGTTGAAAGTAAATTTGTTGTGAATAATAGTTGGTCCTCATTTTAAAGGATATAAAGAAAATTAGCTATGAATTAAAGGAGAATGAACGTGATACAATCATAATATTGTTTGTTATAATTTAGCCAAAAAAAATATTGTTTGTTATAAATACTCTCTAATAGTGATTTACACATGCTTGCATGTAACTCAAAACTAGTATTTTTTTTTATTAAAAAAATAAATAAAGCTTCCAAATTTAGAAGAATTAATGCCTTGAGTTGAAGCTTCGGGGGTGAAAGATTAATTCAACATAGTCAAATGTCAAAATTAATTTAGGACTCAGACAAAAGTGATTATTAAGGGAATTGAAAATTTGGCATGTAAAAAAAAATTATATATATATATATATATACATACGCACACACATATATATATCTTAATAATAATTTAAAGTCCATACTTTTAGAATATTCGTTAATAAATTATTTTAGGAAAATTTTTATATCATTTTCATATAAAATGTAAAAAGATATAAAAAAATATTTTCTCATAAGAAATTTTAAAAATATTTTTTAAACCAATAATAGTCTTAAAGTATCTGTTAACTTTTCTTATAATTTAATACCAATCTGTAAGGGTCGGTATCAAAAGAAACTTGAAGGGGTGCGAAGGAGAGCGAGGCTTGTGGCAGCATTTTTTGGAAAGTTTTACTAACCAACGTCCGTGATTTAGGTTCTGTATATATCTAAAATCTAAAGTAAACTTCCGTAGCATACACATCACTACAAAAAAAGGGGTCTATAGCCGCGTTTCAAAAACGCGGCTATAGACCCCAAAAACGCGGCTATAGGGTTAGAGCCACGTTTCCTTAGCCGCGTTTGCAAACCCAGCCTAAACGCTGCAGCAACAGGTCTATAGCCGCGTTTTTCAAAAACGCGGCTATAGGTCGCCCTATAGCCGCGTTTTTAACCGCGACTCTAGGATTTTGGCCTATAACTGTGTTTTTAAAAAACGCGGCTATAGACCAGCTAACAAAGGGTTCGAAGCTATAGCCGCGTTTTTAAAAACGCGGCTATAGGCTTTTTAATAACAAAAAAAAATATTTTTTGTTTTTTTTTTTCCGGAAAAAAAAAAAAATATTTTTTGTTTTTTTTTTCCGGAAAAAAAAAAAAAGAAAATTTTGAGTTTTTTTTTCCAGAAAACAAAAAAAAATATTTTTGGGTTTTTTTTCCAGAAAATTCGAAATTCAAATAAAAAAAATTCAAAATTAAACACAAATTCTAAAAATTCAAAATCAAACCCAAATTGAAAAAATTCAAAATCAAATACAACATACTCACAATACAAAAACACCCAAAAAATTCAAAATCAAATACAATATACTCACAATACAAACACACCCAAAAAAATGAAAATCATGCACAACGTACGTGCCCCAAAATTTAAAAACACATACCCATTTAAACATAATCACAATATTAGCAACACATAGCACAAATTCAAACTCAGATCCAAAAAATTCAAATCAAATATTGCTAGAATATCCACTTCATTCAAAATTTTCAACATCTCCTCCATTTTCTTACTAACTATACATAAACTAACAAAAAAAAAAAGCTAGATCTACTGACAAATTAGTGTGCTTGAGATGAAGAAAAAAAAAAAAAGAAAAAAAAACGTAGTAGTAGCTCCAAAGAAACAAAGAAAACAAAAAAAAAAAAAAAATAGAGTTAGCAAGATTAGAAGAAGGCAGAAAAAGAAAAAAAAAAAATAGAGTTACCCAAATGTGAGGAAGGAAGAAAGAAAAAGGAAAAAAAAAAAAAAAAAAAGGTTAAAAAGAAGTGAAAAATGAAGAAAGAAGGAAAAAAAAAAAAAAAAAGCTACCCAACTATGAAGAAAAAAAAAAAAAAAAAAAAAAAAAAAGGAAAGAAAGAACCTGAAGAGCAACGGTGGTAGAAGAAGAGAGTGAGGGAAGAATGAATAAAGGGAAAAAGAAAGAAAGAGATAAAATAGAAAAGAAGAAAGTGGGGGTAGGTAGGTGGGAAAGGGGAGGGCACGTGGGAAGCTAAAGCTTTCTTTTTTTTTTTTTTTTTTTTTTTTTTTTTTCTGGTTGTTACCTATAGCGGCGTTTTTAAAAACGCGGCTAAGAAACGCCGCTATAGGTCCCCCATGAGTTATACGTCTGGAGCTATAGCTGCGTTTTTAAAAAACGCGGCTATAGCTCACTTGAAGCTGCGTTTAAAAACGCGGCTAAAGGTGAGCTATAGCTGCGTTTTTTAAAAACACAGCTATAGGTCGCTCTAAAAAAATTTTATTCTACTGGGTTTAAAGCCGCGTTTGAAAAACGCAGCTATAGGTTAGCTATAGCTGCCTTTTTGAAAAAACACAGCTATAGCTGGAGGCTTTAGCCGCGTTTTTGATAAACGCAGCTATAGCTAGGGGCTTTAGCCGCGTTTTTAAGAAACGCAGCTATAGGTTAGCTATAGCCGCGTTTTTTTGTAAACGCAGCTAAAAAACGCGGCTATAGCCCGCGTTTTTTGTAGTGCATGGATATTTTCCGAAACCCAATTATCATAGACCAATACTACTGCCTCACCAAGAATTGCCCCAACCAAACCTCTGCAGTTTTTATTTCTGATATATCTTGTACACAGACATATAAGGCATAGAAGTGAATCACTACTTCTACGGCTATTGCATCTTTTTAGGGCAACCTTCTCTATTACATAGTCATTTTGTTTTGGTAAAAAATGAACCTTTATTGCAGAAAGAAAAAACTCTATTTACATAGGCTCTTTTCGTTTACTTTGGTCTGCATTATCGTTTTTCGAGAAGCCACGCATCTGGAAAAAAAAAAATAGATAAAATAAAAGTAAGTATTAGCTTTGAACACAAGACAAGGTGAAACAAATTCTTTATCGTTTGTGGATCATGTTTTTTAAAGTTGTCAGGATATAGTACCCTTAAAAAAAACACATTTTTCTTTTTGTTTTTGTTCTATGGCCCTACAAAAACAGATAATAATAATAATAATAATAATAATAATAAGAAGGCGGAAATGTATTTTTTTTTCCTTATATTTTGGTCTTATCTTTATTTTGGTCAATATTTTTAATTTTTATCGCTTTTATTTCCTAAAATAAAAAACGTATTTTATTTTGTACCCTAATGGAAATTATCTACGTAGCAAATGGAGTGTATTGTTGACATACTAAATACTGACGTGATCATCACCGCACACTCTTGGTGCAGTGGTTATTGTTAGACTTATGATTAAGTGATTAAATTCACCATTTCTTAAGAGTTTAAAGTTTTCGGATAATCGGTAATTTAACATGGTATCAGAGCAGGAGATCCTGAGTTCGATCCCTGACTTTACTCTACCTTCCATTTAAAATGTTAAATTCCCAATTGTTGGGCCCTCACTTATTAAGGAGAAGTTTAAGCCCGCAAGTGAGGGGGGTATTAGACTTATGGTTAAGTGATTAAATTCACAATTTCCTAATAGCTTAAACTTTTGGGAGAATCAGTAATTTAATAGTTATTCCACAAGTATAAATGCTCGTAGGGTGTGGAGGGCAAGAGCTGGGATTCAAGTCTCCAGGAGAAAGTTTCATACACATATACATTTAAATTAGGTTAGAGTAGAATTTCAATCTTGTATAAATATATATATATATATATATATATATTGATGTGATCATTAAAGTAATAATAAAAAAAAATTATTTGGCATTAAAAAAAATGTTACGTCAGCATCTAAATTTAAAAAATTAATTTATCAATTTTAACTAAATAAAAAAAATTAAAAACAAAAAATCACATGAATTGAAATCTAAGTTTATCTTGAACAAAAATTAGAGAAACACAAACTCAAATTTATGAACACAAAATTAAAAATAAAAAGTCACATCAAATTAAACATCAACACATTAAAAATCAAACCTCCCCATCATTATCAAAATTACATCATTTTGCAGATGAATTGAACTACCATCATTGACAATAATAATATCAAAATGAAGTGCAATTTTTCAAAAGCTATAAGCAATCTGACAATACATATTATAATTATAAAAGACCCACAACAACATAAACAAAATAAAACAAAATGCTCGTGTGCAATCCGCCATCAACACCTATCCTTCTCCAGAGACAAACAACTTAAGATCAAACTTGTTAGAGAAAATCTAACAAAACTATAATTCAATAATATTTAGTCAAAAAAAGGGGGGAAAAAAAAAAGGTGGGTGATAGTAGAACAACAATCTTGGATTCTATTTAATATTTATAGAGAGAACGGCTATGTCCCATTTTATTAATTTTGTTATTAATGAAGCCCTATTGTGCAAATTGAAATCGGATTAAAATTTGATGGGATAGCAAAAATTACCATCTCTAGTTCGTTCATAGGGATCGTCCGTGAGCATCAGTTAGCCAAATGTTCAAATAGACTGTCTGAGCAAAAGAGTCGTCCATAGGTAAAACACATGGACGATCACATAACACCATTTATGAACAAAGCGTCGTCCATGGGCAAAGCACATGGACGACCACATAGCACTTTGAGAAATCCTTAAGTATGGACGCACTCACATGTGTGGAGGATTCGAGCCACAAAATCTTGGAGCAGTTACCCAACCCATGTTTATCGCCACAAATTCCTCCTAAGTATTTAACTTCCACTAGCGGTTGTAACTTCTATAGCCGTTGAGGAAGTTATGTTCAGACTCACTAATTTCCACGAATCTTGGGGAAGTTACTAAGATAATAACCGCTCCAAGGTTCTCTATATAAGGACTGGTCTGAATCAAACAAAGGTAAGTGCATTCTGAGATTTTACTCCTAAAAAGTTGGAAATCCAGTCTTGTGAGAAACTAAGCCATCGGAGAGTATTTGGCCGAACTACCCTGATCTCCTTTGATAGCGTGTTCATCCTTGCAGGCCTTCGCAACAACTATTAGCCCATCGAAGCCGGAGCATTCAGCCTACTGATTATGTGCAGCATCAGTTGGCGCCGTCTATAGAGAGGGAAAACTTCTAGTTTTGCAGTTTATCTTTCTCCGACAAAAGGTTGTATGGTTTGGACAAGATCAAGGGCCACTAGCCCAGGCCACTAAGAGAGTAGGGATGCTTCTAGCAATCCCCATCAAGATCATCAATCAGCACTTGTTACACAGCCGCCTTCCATCCAACACATACAGTCTATGGCAGCCGCCATGGCGGAGTTAACTCGTCAGAATCAAAAGTTGACTATGGAGATTAATCTGAGGCGGCGTCGTGAAGGATATGCTGAAGGACAAGCCCAGAGTTAAGAAGATAGAGGGGGAAATGCTGAGCCGAAAGTTAATCAAGGGGCATCACTTCGCGAAGGGTGCCACACTTAGAGAAGGAGATGGATCAGATGAGGAAGGTTATGGATAAGATGAGGGAGAACATGAGAAGGGCAAATCCCGTAGAGGACTTGGTTCATCGAATGGATTCCCCTTTCATGGTTTCCATCAATGGTCATCCTTGCCCCTAAAGTTCAAAATGCCTTCCTTAGATTCATATGATGGAACGCGTGATCCTTTTGATCACATTGCTACTTTCAAGACTACAATGCATCTCCAAAGGGTTCTAGACGAGATTATGTGCAGAGCCTTCTCTACTACCCTTAAAGGACCAGCGTGAGTATGGTTTAGCAAGATACCTTTAAGCACAGTCAGTTCTTTTGAAGAGTTGAGTAAGTTGTTTGTCAATAACTTCATCGGAGGACAAAGGCACAGGCGCTCCTCGTCCAGCCTGTTAATTATAGAACAAGGAGAGAATGAAAGTTTGCGGTCCTTCATCACTCGTTTCAACAAGGAAGCCCTGACTGTAGATGAGGTGGACAACAAGTTATTATTGGCAGCCTTCCACAATGGGGTTAACTCGGACTTATTCATTCACAAACTTTATGAGAAAGAGCCTCAATCCATGGCTGAACTCGTCCATTCAGCCCCACGCGCTACTCTGAACAAGGGTCTTGTCCAAAGAAGGGATGAACGGAAGATAAGAAAGACCGAGATAACAAGAAGGCAGGCCCTTCAGCAAAGAATCAGAATTATACACCCTTAAATGCCTCACTCGATCAGGTGCTTATGCAAATCAAGAATGATCCTTCCTTTAAGTGGCCAAAAAAGATGAAATGAGATCCTAACAAACACAATAAGAATAAATATTGTCACTTCCATAGAGATCATGGGAATGACACAGACGAGTGTTATGACTTGAAGCAATAGATTGAGAATCTCATTAGACAAGGAAAGTTGAGGTAATTTGTTGGATGGGATCATAAAGATGAGAAGTTGAAGAGAAAGATGGAAGAATCATCACGTCCCCACTTGGAAAAATAACGGTTATCATAGGAGGGACTTCGATAGGACAGTCTTCCAAATCAAAGAAGATGTATCTCAAAGTGGTGAAAATGTCCAACTCTCTGGATAATCCCCAAGGATGACGGGGATAGACGAGCCAACCATTTCATTCACGGATGAGGAAGCTAAGAGAATCCATCATCCACATGACGATGCAATTGTCATTACCTTGCTCATCGTAGATTACACAACTAGGAGGGCGTTGGTGGATAATGGAAGCTCAGCAAAAATATTGTATTACCATGCCTTCCAGCAGATGAGACTTGGACGAGATCAACTTCGTCCAGTATGTTCACCACTGATAGGATTTGAAGGAATGGAAGTGCATCTCGTGGGCACTATCACATTGCCTGCAGTGGTGGGATCATACCCATAGCAGATAACTAAGAAAGTGAATTTCCTTGTGGTGAATTGTTCATCCTCATACAATACCATCATTGGAAGGCCAACCTTGAATAGTTAAAAGGCAATAACATCTACCTACCATCTATCAGTCAAATTCTCTATGGAGTACGGGATAAGACAAGCACAAGGAAATCAGTTGACAGCCAAAGAATGTTATCTAGCTATGTTGCCTTTGGACGAGCAGGTGTAAACAATGAGTATAGCGGAGAGGAGTTGTCGCAGAACCTACTGAAGTATTGGAAGATGTCTTATTACAAGAAAGTGATCCTGAAAAGTTCACTAGAATTGGAATAAGTATGAAGGAGAAGGCGAAAAAAGACCTCGTCCAGTTTCTGAAGAAGAGTATCAATGTTTTTGCATGGAGTCATGACGACATGCCAGGTATTGATCCAAGTGTAATTACTCATCGATTGAATGTGTAACCCTTTTCTAAGCCTGTTCATCAAAAAAAGAGGGTGTTTGCTCCTGAACGAGATAAAGCTATCAAGGAAGAGGTTCAGAAGCTGACCACAGCACAGTTTATCTGGGAAGTCTATAACCCAGATTGGTTAGCAAATGTGGTGATGGTGAAGAAAGCAAATGGCAAGTGGAGGATGTGCCTAGACTTCACTTACTTGAACAAGGCTTGCCCTAAGGATAATTATCTTTTACCACGCATTGATCAATTGGTGGATTCTACAGCTGGCCATCAGTTGTTAAGCTTCATGGACGCCTTCTCAGGATATAATCAGATAAAGATGGACAAGGCTAACCAAGAAAAGACCTCCTTTATTACCAGTTAAGGTTTGTTTTGTTATAAGGTAATGCCCTTCGGTCTAAAGAACGCAGCAACAACTTATCAAAGGTTGGTGAATCACATGTTTCATTCACAGATAGGACGGAATGTGGAGGTGTATGTTAACAACATGCTTATGAAAAACTTAGACGAGGGAAGCTATTTGGACGATCTTTAGGAAACCTTTGAAACACTTAGGCGATATAAGATAAAACTGAACCCAAGTAAATGTGCATTCAGATTATCATTAGGAAAGTTTCTAGGATTCATGGTTTCACAAAGAGGAATTAAAGCAAATCCAGAGAAGATCCAAGCCATATTAAACATGGAACCACCGAAGAACATTAAGAAAGTCCAATCCCTCACTGGGCGAGTTACAGCTCTGAACAGGTTTGTTTCAAAAGCCACAAATAAGTGTTTACCCTTCTTCAAAGTTCTCAAAAAGGCATTCGAATGGATGAACGAGTTCAAAAGGCCTTCCAAGGTCTAAAGGACTATCTTACCACGGCTCCATTATTAAGTCCGTCCGTGCTAGGAGAAGAACTGTATCTGTACTTAATAGTGTCCCCACATGCCGTTAGTTCAGCATTGATCAGAGAGGAAGGGAAGGTGTAAAAGTCTGTGTATTACACTAGCCGAGCACTTAAAGGAGCAGAAGGAAGGTACCCACTGATAGAGAAGATAGCTTTTGCGCTAATCATAGCTTCTAAGAAGTTAAGACATTATTTCTAAGTTCATGTCATCAATGTCATGACAGACCATCCGCTCAAGAAGGCAACGAACAAGTTGGAAGCTGCAAGACGACTGATTCAATGTGCAGTCGAGCTTAGTGAATTTGACATTTAGTACCAACCGAGAAGTGCAATAAAAGCTCAAGCCCTAACAGATTTCATTGCAGAGTTCACTCCAAGCTATGAGGATTTAGGCGGAAGAGAGGACAATAAAAAATGGGTTGTCCATGTAGATGGATCGTCTACACTACATGTAGGAGGTATAGGAGTTGTTTTGCAGTCACCAGAAGGAGATAAATTGAAGCATAAGGTTCGCTTGCAGTACCAAACAACTAACAATGAAGTGGAGTACGAAACCCTTCTTAAAGGGCTGGAGCTGGCTAAATCTGTAGAAGCGGACTCAATACTCGTCTTGGGAGACTCTCAGTTGGTCATAGGCCAAGTAAATGGGACATGTGAAGCCAAGGAAGACAGAATGAAGAGATACTTAAAGAAGGTGATATGCCTTGTGAAGATGTTTAAAGAGGCTAATTTTGTTCAAATCCTAAGGGAAGAGAACGTAGAAGCAAACACTCTGGTAAAGGAAGCCTCTACGAATGAAACAATGGACGAGTTTGATGAAATACAATACATGTCAAGCATAGACCTCCTAGAAATGTTGCAAATAGAAGGTGAGGAAAATTGGATGACCCCGATAGTATCATACCTGAAGGACGAAAAGCTTTCAGAGAGGAATGACAAAGCCAGAAAGCTCAGGGTTAAATCAGCCAGGTACATCCTTATGGATGAAGTGTTATACAAAAGAGGTTTTTCCCAACCTTACCTAAGGTGTTTAACTCCAGACGAGGCAAATTATGTATTGAGGGAAGTTCATGAAGGAGCATGTTGTAACTACTCAAGAGCCAAATCACTCGTCCACAAGGTCATCCGTGCAGGATACTATTGGCCAACCATCCAAGCTGATGCTAAGGCATATGTTAAGGTAAGTGATCAATGTCAACGCTTCAGTAATATTCCTAGACAGCCGTCGGAGTATCTTACCCCAATGATGGCCCCTTGGCCTTTTGCACAATGGAGTTTGGATATATTAGGCCCCTTTCCAACTAGAACCAGACAAATGAAATTTTTGGTAATGAGAATAGATTATTTCACTAAGTGGGTGAAAGCTAAACCCTTGGCAAAAATTACACAACAAAATGTCAAAAACTTAGTCTGAAAAAGTATTATATGTAGATTTGGAGTACCAAGAGTACTATTGTCTAACAATGGACGACAGTTCAACAACACACCCTTTAGGGAATTTTGTGAACAACTTGGAATCAAGAATCATTATTCCTTACCCTCTCACCCACAGGCCAACGAACAAGCAGAAGTAGCAAACCGATCCTTATTGCAAATCATCAAGACTCGACTTGAAGGGGTAAAAGGAGTATGGCCGGATGAATTACCAGATGTTTTGTGGGCTTACAGAACAACAGTGAGGACCCCCACAAGAGAAACTCCTTTCAAACTAGCTTATGGGAGTGAAGCGATCATACTTGCAGAAGTACACATGGCCAGCCATAGGGTGATGAAATATCAAGATGAAGAAAACAAGGAACAACATCGTCTTAACCTCGATCTTATAGATGAGGTAAGGATGGACGCGAAGAAGAGAACAGCAAGGTACAAAAATCTCATGGCAAAGCAGCATGATACCATAGTGAAACCGAGATGCTTCAACATTGGGGATCTCGTCCTAAAAATGGTTTCTTTGGCCACCAAAAACCCAGCTCACAGGAAGCTGAGACCAAATTGGGAAGGATCTTACAAAGTTATCAACTGCAAAAGGCAAAGATCCTACTACTTGGAAGCCTTGGATGGACGGAAGCTAGAACACCCTTGGAATGTTGAACACCTAAGAAGATACTATCAATAAAGGGTGACCATGGACGAACATTGCCATAAAGACGAACGCCATGGACATTAGAAAGTAATTTGTTGCTTGTAGTGTTATTTTCTTATTTGCTTATTACTACTATTGTGTTTTTTAGATGTATTAGTATTTTGTGTTACTCATGGACGAATTTGTGTTGTATAAATATTTTTAATTCCCTAAAGGCACTAGCTCTTAAGCATGTGCCATGCATGTGGACAAATGTTTACATTGTGGATTTCCAAATATATATATAATGTATTTTCAAGTATATGCATGATTGTATAGGAATCCTTCATTTTTGTGATTTCATTCAAAATAATCCATAGAAGGCAAACAGCTAAAGACGAATAAAATCCTTGGATGCAAGGATGTACCGTCTATAAGCTTTCCTCAACAAGGATAAAGCGAGAAAAATAAACCTAAGGTGTATCCGTCTAAGCTTGAGACGAGGTTAAACCAACAGTATATCCGTCCAAGCTCAAGATGAGATAAAACCGAAGGCCTAATCGTCTAAACCATGGGCAAATAATGTGCATGCAAAAACACCACAAGCACATAAACGAATCCAACTAGCCTAACAGTCCAATACATGGATGAACATTTGCTAGGAAAAATTTCGATAAAGACAAGTAAATAATCGTCCCAAGTTTGAATAACGAACAAAGCTAGCGAAAAAAACACGTCATTCATGGAGGAACTACACTTGATGGTGAACATGAAGGATTCATTTTACTCTATTTTGGCGATATAAGAAGAAATTTGTATGTATGCTCAAGACGAGATAAAATGTCTTCCTAAATGGACGAACCATACAGCCATGGAAATGACATGGACAATATTAATAAAGTATGTCCATAAATTCTTAAACGTATTCAAACATAATGAAATGAGAAAATAGAAAACATTCATTCATTCATTCAAAGAATTCAAAGAAGGGTGGACGACCAACGTCCAAAAACCCTTAAAGTTATGTAGACAATGTAACTGATTGTATATAAAGCTCGTCCATAGACTTGGACGAGATAATTGTACTTGGATAAATTAAAAAAGAAAAAAAAAAAAAAAAAGAGCAAAGCCCTAAAACAACAGGCACCTTTAATAAGACTGAATGAAAAAATAACATTAGTTGGATAAACCACTGGGGGCATTGCCTCCAGACATGGAGTCGTTCTGGGTCACTTCATTATCAGCGTCGTCCATCACGTTGACATCTTCAGAACTCGTCTGCAGCAAGGAGCTTTCTGTAGCGAAAGGAAGCTTGAAAAAGTCAAAGTTCAAGTTAGGAAATGCTTCCTTGGCATCAACACGGAAGTCCTCATAGCCAGCAGCATAGTGACTGTCTAGACGATTCTTGTACTCGTCATACTTCTTGAAGGCTGATGTAGTTTCCTGACGTGCTCTCTCCAAGGACAAGGTAAATCCAAAAACTTGTCCCTCCAAGTGAGCAATACGAGTATATTTCTCGATGGCATCTACTTTGAGCTCCTCCACCTCATTCTTCAGCTTCGTCTCACTTCCTTGCAGACGATTAAAATCATCAGTTAACCTGATCACCTCCCCCTTTTTTAATAGGATTTCATTGTTCAGCTTCTTAGCCTTCTCCTTAATCGTATTGGCCTCCTCACAGGGTTCCTTAGCCCGGCACATCGTTGTATAAAGCTTTGACATAGCCTATGTGTGGACGAAGGAAAGCTAGACATTTTATTTAAAAAAGAAAAAAAACTTACTGAAAACGCACGAGGACGAATGAAACTCATACCTTGAAGAGGTCATGGATACCAGAGCATTCAAACTCCTTCACTGACATATTGTAGCATTCATTGACTTCATTATCAGTAATTATTCCTTTGAACGTCCTGCATGCATAACTCTCGTCTAGCACCAAGTTAGAAGGACGTTCAGATGGCTCTGATGGATGAGGCTTACGAGGAGTCTTGGCTGGAGGGGGAGTAGGATCAGTCTGGACGGGATGAATTGTTTGGATAGGCTCCAAATCAGCTAGACGGTTGTCCAGGTCTATCGTTGGAGGTGTAAACTTGGGAACCTTGGGGAGAGGAGCCTTGCCAGGTTTTTGCTTCTTAGGACCTCGACAACTTGGAAGGTCGTCCAGATCCACAGCACTGGATATAGACTTAGATTTTCTCTTCCCTGTCTGGACGGAAGCTTTCTGGACGACTGGTGGTGCGTTGGCATCCTCGTCCCCACTAGTTATGGTTTTCTCCTTGTTCTCCCTCATTGTAGTCATTCCTGGGACGAGGAAAATCAAGTTAAAAAAAAAGAAAAAAAGAAAGAAAGAAAAGAAGAATGGCCGATAGGTTCCTCGTGACCAAGATTCTCAACAGTAGGTTCTGGGCCAAGCCCCCACGTAGCTAGATGACTAAGAGTCACTAGATCGTGAAAAGTTCTCCCAGGGAAGGCACGAACTTAGTCAATTCAGTCCAAGTAAAATTTGTCCAAGCGTGGACAAACAACAGCTGCATCAATAAAAAAGAAAGGGGGGTTAGACGACTAAAAGTTAGAAAATATGTAAAGAGAAATGAAATAAAATGGACAGGAAACATACCCTTAGGATGAAGGCGACCCAGAGGGCTGGTAAAAGGTGGGAAGGAGGCATTACCCACATCTACTGGGTGCCTAGCCCAATTTCCAGAAATAATAAAAAATTCTGTTTTCCAGAGCCTGTCAGACGAGCTACAACCCATTATTAAACTATAGTGAGGGCCTCTAGACGAGAACTGCTAAAACCAGCAGACTTTTTTTATCTTTGAGAGCTTATAACAGTAAAGGAACTCATCCATTGTTATAAGACAGTCCCCTTCCAATGCCTCACGCCATAACATTTGCATGGCAACTACCGTCCTCCATCCATTGGGATTGAGCTTGTTAGGTCCAATACCCAACCTATGGAGAAGACCTCTACAAAAAGAATTTAGGGGAAACCTAAGGCCAGCTAAAAGGTAAGACATATATACTCCCAAACTAGAAGAGGGAGAACAACACCATTCTCCTTCCTTGGGTAGACGAGGTTTGAACTCCTTAGGGATTTGGTATCTATCTACAAGAGTTTTCAACTTAGGGGCGTCTAGGGTGGACGTTACTTTAGGGGCACATCTGTATATCACATTCTCCTCTTCCTCCTCCTCATCTTGAGAAGGGCTAGGTGGTGCTCTGGATGAGCTAGTCCCAGCTCCAGAGGCCGTCCTACATTGCATTTCCTAGAATTCCTCTAAGGAAATACCAGGAACCCTAGACGAATAATGCTCATCTGAGGACCTACTACTATAGCTCGTGCTACCCTCACCACTCTCATAACTCCCAGAAGAAATGTCCTGATACTCGCTATCTCTCTCTCTATTCTACTACTAGACGAAGACATGACTAAAATAAAGATTAAGACGAAAACCTAAAAAGGAAGAGGAAATACCTGACAGAACTAGGACGAGGGCTAAACGAGGGTCTTGGACAAGATGGCAGAGGGGAGATTACGAGAAAGGTGAAGGGCAAGAAAGAGAATATGCCTATTTATAGGGCCCAGAAGTAGGGTCAACGAAGCGACACCATCCATTAAGAAGACGACACGTGGCAGTCCTTTGAAGAATGCAATCAACGCAACAAGTCAACCAATTAAACCATGACACGTGGCCCCATTAAAAAAAAAAAAGGAAAAGGAGTTAGGTCAGAACAATAAAGGCATGAATTAAATCCCCTCAATATCCTTAGACGACCCCTGGACAAGGGGGCAACTGATGGGATTGCAAAAATTACCATCTCTAGTTCATCCATAGGGATCTTCTGTGAGCATCAGTTAGCCAAATGTTTAAATAGACTGTCTAAGCAAAAGAGTCATCCATGGGTAAAACACATGGACGATCACATAACACCATCTATGAACAAAGCGTTGTCCATGGGCAAAGTACATGGACGACCACATAGCACTTTGAGAAATCCTTAAATATGGACTCACTCATGTGTGTGGAGGATTCGAGCCACAAAATCTTGTAACGGTTACCCAACCCATGTTTATCGCCACAAATTCCTCCTAAGTATTTAACTTCCACTAGCGGTTGTAACTTCTATAGCTGTTGAGGAAGTTATGTCCGAACTCACTGATTTCCACGAATCTTGGAGAAGTTACTAAGCCAATAACCGCTCCAAGATTCTTTATATAAGAACCGGTCTGAATCAAACAAAGGTAAGTGCATTCTGAGATTTTACTCCTGAAAAGTTAGATATCCATTCTTGTGAGAAACTAACTTAACCATCGGAGAGTATTTGGCCGGACTACCCCGGTCTCCTTTGATAGCGTGTTCATCCTTGCAAGTCTTCGCAACAACTATTAGCCCATCGAAGCTGGAGCATTTAGCCTACTGATTCTGTGTAGCATTAGAATATTGATTTGTCATCACAGCCGTGGGATTGGAGCTTTTTTGTAAATTTGTAAAGACGATTGTTCATAGTTGTCTTTTTCATAATTGGTGTGTATATATATACACACACACCCCAACCACTCAAATCAGGCTACTTCTTTTGTCTACTTCGAGAGTAAAAGTGACTGGGATATACCACTCAAACTGCTTATAATTTCCAT
This sequence comes from Quercus variabilis, assembly GCA_030445155.1. Classification (NCBI taxonomy): domain Eukaryota; kingdom Viridiplantae; phylum Streptophyta; class Magnoliopsida; order Fagales; family Fagaceae; genus Quercus; species Quercus variabilis. Next base: position 2,751,034 of record CP129447.1, read on the forward strand.
GCGGCGCACGTCAGGTACACCGCATTCTTAACGTCAAGTCAATTTTTTAGTTTATTTTTGGATAAACAAATCAAGCCACTTTTTAACACATGGACATCATTTTTTTTGGGGGGTAAAAAGACAGTGGGACTTTTTTTTTTCTTTCTTTTTTTGTTTCTTTGGGATATTAAAAAGGTAAGTTGTGTCTTTATCATTTGGATATGCTTATCAAGGCTATATTTGTTAAGCTTTAAAGGTTTTGAATTAATTATCTGATTCTTGCCTTTTTTCTTTTTCTTTTTTTCTTTGGAATATTAAAAAGGTTTGTGTGTCTTTATCATTTGGATATGCTTATCAAGGGCCACCGTCCACCACGCAATTTTAAGTATCAAATTAATTAAAGTCACATAATTCATTTAATATAGCACCCAAAAAATAATAATAATAATAATGCAAACTACTAACTAGCCAAATCAAGCCAATAATAATAATAATAATAATAATAATAATAATTCATTTATTTCTTCTTTTTATAAATACAATATTATTATATTACACACTCAACAGTGTCAAAGCTTTCTCTCTCAATACATTCCATTTAATTTGAGCCTAACCAAAATGTCATAAGTAGTTTAGTGCTAAGGAGAAAATATACTATGTTTTGGTAATACCAACTCAGCATCTGTTTTGGTATTTCCTACCTAATAAATGAGTGACACCTATTTCAAAAAACCACATCAGACTACTCCAATAAATTAATCACAATCTTCTATACTATCGGGAAGATAAATTAATCATTTATTGGAGTAGTCTAATGTGGTTTTTTGAAACATGTATCACTCATTTATTGGGTAGGAACTACTAAAACAGATGCTAAGTTGGTATTACCGAAACATGGTATGCTTTCTCAGTGCTAAGATATCTATTTTCTTTGCCTAATATAATATAATATACACTAAGTGTAACTCTAAAAAGTTACACATTTTTTAAACCATTAGATTTAATAGATCCAACAGTTAAAAAAATACTATAATTATTACACGGGAAATGCTAACAAGTACACTTAGGGCGCTGGTTAATAATCTATTTTAGGAAAATTTTGATACTACTTTTATGGGAAATGAAAAAAGCTGTCAAAATATTAATTACTTTTTTTTTCCATAAAAATCTTCTTTAAATGGATTATTAATCAATGTCCTAAGGGCATTCGTTAGTATTTCCCTTCTTACAAATATTCTAATTAGAATTTAATTAATTACCCTCATTTATTACTTTCTAAACTTATCTCTAAACCCAAAAAAAGTTTGACTTCGTTCTCGTTTACATTTCTCTCTCTCTTTTTCCTCCGCCACCTCCACAGATTGCCGGCAAAAAACAAAAAAAAAAAAAAAAGACAAGTATAGCCCGTTGACATTTTCATAAAAGACAAGTATAGCATCATACAAAGCTTAAGAAAACGTTTGATGAGAATCATAAAAAAATTAGAGCAAGTTGTCGGTGTTATCTCTCATGCCTCTACCGACTAGTAAATGTCTCAAGCAATGCATCACCTTCATCAGGTCCATTGTTGTGGCAAAATTCCAACCATTCCAAATTAATATACAATTGTTGACCATAGAATTTGTTTACAATGAAATGTGGGAAATTCAGGTAGAAAAAAAAAAAAATGAAAGGACACTGGAGTAGAAATTTAATGAGTGCTGTGCCTGTGCAAAAATAAAAATATCCTCACCCTTCTGATTATGATCAATGATGAATCATTTGATGAGATTGACAAAAAGAAACCATCCTCAATCATTGTTGAGAATCAGCATTTGGTTCACTAATTCATTAAAATATAGCAAAACATGGGATAACAAGTTAAAATATGCAACCTAAAGTTCTTTGACAGATCATATTCCTATATAATAATTGGCAGGATTACAACTGAGTATTGATCCCCTGGATCATCTAATAGAGTAATTAAAAAAAAAAAAAACTTCTCTCTGAATATATGTCAACCCGGTCTGGCATTTGTTTGCGAGGAAAATAAGGCTTTTCTTCTTCGCCAACTAATCTATATAGATGTATTGTAGTTTTAAATGGTAAATTATATTCTTCATTTTTTAAAAGTAAATGTGTCTCAATCTCAAACCTTTTCATTGTTGGGTACATGAGTCAACAATGTGTATGATGCTATACTTGTCTTTTATGAAAATATCCACGGGCTCTACAACGGAGCAACATGTGCGAACCTTCTTCAATTGCTACTTGTATGCTTTATAACCTTTGTACGCCCTTTTGGTTTTTTATTTTTTTCTGCCGGACCTGTGGAGAGAAAGAGAGAGAGAGAGAGGTCAAACTTTTTTTAGGTTTAGAGATAGGGGACATTCTGGCATTTTACCCCCTTTTATTTTTTTAATTGTCAAAATGCCCCTGTTTTGAAACTATATAGGTGCGTGCCCCTGTTTCGATATTTGATGACCCTAAAATCAAGTTATGCCCGATCAAACTTAAAAAAAAAAAAAAAAAAATTTCATGAAACTCGAGTAAATGGAAATCGAGTTCCAAAACGCCACTATAAGGCTTAAAAATGTCACTATAGGGATTAAAAATGCCGCTATAGGGCCACTGAAATTTGGTATTTACACTTATAAAAAAAATTTTCCTGAAAAACGCCACTATAGGGATTAAAAAACGCCACTATAGGGCCATTGAAACCTGGTATTTACACTTATAAAAAAAATTTCCAGAAAAACGCCACTATAGGGCTTAAAAACGCCGCTATAGGTCTTCCTGAATATGGGGCGATCACACTTGTAAAATTTTTTTGCATGGAACTTGATTTCCCTAAGCTCGAGTTCCATGCAAATTTTTTTTTTTTTTTTTTTTTAAAGTTTGATTGGGCATAACTCGATTTTTTACGAATCGAGTATTTCATTGAAACTCAATTTTAAGGTAATCGAGTATTGAAACAGGGCATATCCCTATATAGTTTCGAAATAGGGGCAAATTGCTAAATAAAAAAACAATTAGGGGCAAAGGGCTTGAATGTCCTAGAGATAGGTTTAAAAGGTAATGAATGAGGGTAATTAATTAGATTCTAATTAGAATATTTGTAATAATTATAGTCTTTTTTTAACTATTGGATCTACTTAAATCCAATGGTTTAAAAATTTGTAACTTGAACCCATCTATATATATATAAAGATCTCAGAGAGTTATTTGACCATATATGTTGGGATAAATCCCATCTATGTGTAAATTAAATTAAATATAACCCAAGTAACAAAGAAAATAGAAAATCAACCAACATGAACACCAAGAAATTACGTGAAAAACCCTCTAGTGTAGAGGAAAAAATACGAGGCAAATCTAATCAATCCATTATAATAAAATAGAGATTACAATACTCAAGTTATACCCAAAACCAGAGTTCACAATAAATTGGTAAAATACAATAATATCTCTAGAAACAAATACAACCTCATCACAAAATCCGAAAATCCAATAGCAAGATCTTCCACTCTAAATACTTCAACTCTCTGTGGTTGTAGCACCCAGGGGCGTAGCTAGGAATAAATACATGGGGGGCCGGGTTGTAACAGAGATATACTAAATATAATTCTTAAGTTTATTGCATACAAAATTATCAACTTTCATATATCATCATATACTTGAACATGTTAGGAATTCAACCGAAATTTCAAACTTGTGAGAAAAAAAAAAAAAATAGAGAAAACAAAACGGCAAAAGAAAAACAATCACACGCACAAGATAGTATTTACGTGGTTCGGCAATTTGCCTATGTCCACGAAGTTGCAAGGATTTCACTATTATCAAAGAAAATTACAATGTGCGGCTACAGTGTTTTTCTTTTTCAAAAATAACAACAAGACAAAACCCTAATCACAAAAAAAAAAAAAAAAAAAAAAAAAAAAAAAAAAACGGCTTTTATATCCTGCACACAAGATTCACAATGGGCTACAAAACGGGCTAAAATTTTTTTGTCTACCCAAGCCTCCGCTCCAAGGACTAAACCTCAATAAATCTCCCATTAAAAGCAATGCAACATTATTCAGGTCAGGTCGGGTCATCAACCGAATCAAATCATGCCTAACGACGATTTTTCATGGAATAAAATTCATCCATTATCATCTCTATAGTGAAATTTCCTGCAATTTCCTTCTCTATATAAACTATCATATTATCTGCCAAAAACTCATCCTCCATTCTATTGCGAAGTCTTGTTTTTAACAACTTCATAGCTGAGAAAGCTCATTCTGTAGTTGCTGTAGAAACTTGAAGGATCAACACAAGACGAATAAATCTATCAATCAAAAAATAGATATTAAACTTTCCTGAAATTTTTAATCCCCTACATAGCTCGGAAATTGTACTCATATTTTGAAAATCTGGATGTTTTATCACATCAAGCTCATAATGTTGCAATTGAGACTCCAAAAGTTTTTGTTCATGTTCAGTAAAATCTTGAGGATAATATTTCTTAACTAAATTGCATTTATGAACAATTTTGAATAATCTAAAAGCATCATTGGAATTTAAAGCTGAACTAAGAATGACAAGTTCCGTTGTTAGCTCACAAAATCTACTTTTCAATTCTTGCAATTAAAAGTCTATTGCAACTGTAAATATGCAAATTCTAAAATGATGTTCCATTGTTAAATCTTCATCTTGACGATGATATCTACCTCGACCTTTACTGTAACGAGCATTCATTTCAGGAATATCAATTTCATGTTGCTCACAAAATGCTATAACACTAGCAAGTAAAGGCTCCCATCCATCATCTCTCAACTTTTGAATAAGTGATTTTGTAGTTAAAACTAAATGCGTGGCATTCAAAAGGTCTTGAGAACGTTGTTGCAAAGCTTGACAAAGAACATTAGTAATTCACATTATCTCTTTCATCAAATGCAAGATTAAAATAAATTCAAATGATGTTAATACTTGATAAGCTCCCTCGGCATCACCACGTTGTTTATAGTTAGCCCCTTCCTCAGAGATAGTGTTGATAACTTTGCAAGTAGCATCAAACATGTTAATCAAACTACAAATAGATGGAAAATGAGATCCCCACCTAGTATCTCTAGCTCGTTGCAAAGTACCAATCTGGTTTGCACTTCTTCTGGTCTCAATTTCATTAGAAGCAATCATATTCTCAACTTGTTATACTTGAGCATGTTGCAATTCATCATTACGCTTACTAGAACAAACAACAATATTGATAATATTAACCAAATGATCAAAGAACTGATGAACATCCTTTACTTCTTTAGATGCTGTAACTAGAGCTAATTGCAACCTATGAGTCATACAGTGTACATAATAAGCATATGGGCAATCTTTAAGAAAAAGAGCTTGTAATCCTTTCCATTCACCACGCATGTTGCTAGCCCCATCATATCCTTGACCTCGAATATTTTCAATGTGGAGGTTGTAATGAGAAAGGACAACACATATCTCATTCTTTAAAGTCAATGCAGTAGTGTCTCTAACATGCACAACATGAAAGAAACGTTCTTTAATGAAACCTTCTTTATCAACAAACCTCAAAATGATGGCCATTTGCTCTCTCTTTGACTCATCCCAGGCTTCATCAATAAGAATGCAAAATTTTGCATCTCCAATTTCTTCACGAATAGCATTTCGCACATTACTAGCAAAAATATGCAAAATCTCCTTTTGAATTGTGGGTGATGTATATTTGGCATTTCCTGGAGCATTTTTCAAGACAACACTAGCTACTTTGCCATTGAAAATTGATGTGAATTTTATCAATTCAATAAAATTACCTCTATTTTTTGAATCAAGGCTTTCATCATGACCTCTAAAAGCACAAGCTTGGAATGCTAGCCATCGAGCACACTCTATTGAGGTTTTGAGCCGCAACCGATTATTCTTTAATTCTTTTGATGTTTGTTTCTCAATCAACTTGTTAATATGTCGTGAATAATTCTTTAAATCCTTGCAACATTTCACAGCAATTTTATGTGGGAAGTTTGGTTCTTTCCCTTCATGACGAATTAAAGGACAATTCATTCCATCTTTCACTTTTTTCCAATTATTAAAACCTGTTGAAATGAATACATCTGATCCGGGACGACCTATTGGTTTCTTACTAAAAAGGTAGCAAGGTAGACAATATATCGCATCCATTGAAGGTGAGTCCTTATGTGATCCAAACCATGAAGGTTGAAATCGACGACGATGATTATTATCATTGTATGGATACTCTATATTTTTAAGTTGATATAGACCTTCTTTGAGATAAGCTTGTTGGATTTCATCTTGTTTGTTGATAGGAAACTCACATATTTGTTTACGTGATCCTGGATCACGATCTATCTCTTCAAATTGAAGTTTTGGACATTTGGAGGGATGTTTATCAGGTGTCCTAATTTCTGAATTGCTAACATCTTTTTTCTTAAAGAATGCATCAATTGTTTTTCGTTTGCTCATAATTCTTTTAGCTTTAAGAATATGACTCAAAAATTAACCTGAAAAGAATTTTAAAAAATAAAATTTTAATTAGAAATTTTTACTTAGTTATATGAATGTTATTCATACTCAAGAAAAAAACAAATTTTCCACTATAATTTAAACAGTCAACCCATTTTTAATACAACTTTAATTAATAATAACCCCTCAAACAAAAACAAAAACAATTTAATTAATTTGTTTTTTTATAATGTATTGGTTAATTTAATTATATGGCTTTAATTATTATTGTTTAGTTTAACAATAAACTATATTGCTTTAATTTATTTGCCATTAATTATATTGCTTTAATTTGTTATATTGTTTAGCCCCTTGTACATATTACATTAAAAGAGCCGAACATTATACATTCTATGTGCAGCACAATAATTAAAGCAATATAATGTGCTGCACATTACATTACTTTAATTATTGTGCTGCACCCGGCCCCATGAGCCCATAGCCCATCTACCCCCTCCCCACCGCACTCAACAAACAACAGACAAGCACAACATGCCCCCCCAATCACAATAGCCACCTACAATTAGAAAATTTCGCAATGCCAATCACAAATAACAACACACGTTACACTAAATGACAATCAATATTTCACCAAACAGTCAAACACCAACACACTGACCAACAAAAACAGATAAGTCATAAGATAAAGCCAAATTTTAAAAGACAAAAACAGGAAAAAAGCAAAAGCCAGCCAATCAGAGAGAGAGAGAGTCACAGTTCAAAAGAGAGAAAGAGACTTACTAAGATGATGAGATCAGATGGGCTATTAAAGAATAAAGAATAAAGAGAGTGACTCCACAAATTTCATTTCATTTTTTCATTCAGTGAGATAAAGAGAGAGAGACTGAGAGAGAGTCAAAGAGAAAAACCTTGAGGGAGGGCCAGACTGCAGGAGCGGAGGGAGCAACGAGCACCGCTGCACCGGAGCAGAGGCAGAATGATGACCGCTATGATCTCCGATGACCGCTACGATCTTCGATGACCACTGCCATCTCTGATGACCGCTACAATCTGTGAAAAAGAGCATTTCAGTGAGATAAAGAGAGAGAGAGAGAGACTGAGAGAGTCAGAGAGAAAAAGAGAGAAATACCTTGAGGGAGGGCCAGAGGGAGCACCGTCGCACCGAGCACTAGAGCAGAGGTAGAGAACTCTGCGATCTCTGATCTCCAATATATGATCTCCGATCTGCGATGAGGGGCAACTGGGCGAGCAACGACGATGACGACAAGCGAGCTGCGATGACGACGATGGCGACGTGACCGTGGGTTACTGGGTTTGGTTTTGGTTTGTGTATTGAGGGTTTTTTTTTTTTTTTTTTTTTTGATAAATAGCTCTGTGTTTGGTTTGCTGGAGTTTGTTTTGCTTTAGTATTGGGGTTTGATTTCTCTGCCACTACCAGGGATGTGATGGGTAAAATTTCTGATTCTCTGTATTGTTTTTTTTTTTTTTTTTTTCGTTGAGAATCCGTGGGCTTGCCATGAGCGAGCTTGGGCTCGTTGTGGGCTCTGTTACAATTTTTTTTTTTTTTTTTAATTTGAGGGTGTTCCTCATTTTCGATTGAGGACTGGGAGAATGGGTGAGAAATGGGTAGGGGGGCCGACTGTGTAATGTTGGGTGGGCCCATTAATTTTTTCTTCATAGGCTAATGGGAAATTTTTTTTTTTTTTTTTGCAGGGTTCACGGCCCTCCCAAGCCACTATGTGGCTCCGCCCCTGGTAGCACCCAAATAATCGTCCTAGAAAAAACTCCAATTTATCTTCCTTGTATGTCTTGAGCAAAAGAAAGATTATCTTTTTTTCCTTCAGTCGGCTTCAAAACTCTCTCTCTCTCTCTCTCTCTCTCTCTCTCTCTCTCTGTGCGCGCGCGCGCGCGTGAAAGCACATAATATGTTTTATATAAAAGCTCTGCCGCCTACACTCCTATTCTTAATTGAATAGGAGTCTTGGACTTTTTGTGCAATGCATACACCTATTTCTAATGGAAGTAGGATTCCTTCCATGCTTAAACACAAGTCCTATATGGGCTAGACTTCAAGGTGCCATGTACCTCCCAAGAATATATATGTTTGTAATTGCTTTGTTTTGATCCGAAGTGTATCAAAGAAAAAAAATCCCAATATTCTTGCAGTATGTACTGAACACTAATTCCTCTCTTTTTTTTGGCTAGTGTAATAAACATTATAAATAATGTGTGCGTTTGGATAGGGTGGTTCCCTGCGGCACGTTATTTTCTCCACGTTTTCTCCCTTTTTTTTTTTTTTTTTTATTGGCCGGCATTTTTGACTTTAGGAGACAAAATTCACTGTTCACGCACTGTTCACACACTGTTCACGCACTGTTCACGCAATATTTAATATTAAAAGTGGGTCCCACAACATTATTTATACATTTAAAAATTATTTTGCTACAGTGTTTTCAGCAACAATCAGTTTTCAGTAACTTTCAGTGATATGGAAGAATAATCATGGCATCCGTCATGGGCGAGAACGTCAGCACAGGTTCAAATCGACGGTCCAATAGCGGGTAACAGGCAGAGTAAAGCTGACGGGTACAAAGGTAAACGGACTGCGAGCATGAAGCTGACGGTTACACAAACAACAAAGGAGCTGACGACTACTCGTCTGCCGGGAAGAAAGAAGGCTGACGGTTGTAAGGCTGACGGCTCTATGAAAATGAGAAACTTGCCCACCACGCATAGGGAGATTGCTTGTACTCCACGACTAGTATCCGGATCCTATAAGGAAAGGATCCCGTAATTTACGCTCATAAGGGTTCCTATAAGGAAAAGACTTCTGCTTCAAGGAAAAGGGTCAACCCTCAACTACTATAAAAACTCCAATGCCCTCACAAATCAAGGTACGCATAATAACACCCTCTCTAGCACTCTAGAGTTGAAAGAAGTTCTAACATGACCTTCGGAGGGTATTTGGCCGGCACCACACCGGTGCTCTCTGTTAGGTCATCTCCTTTTTGTCTTGCAGGTGCTATTCCGAGCGTGTGAGGACCGTGTGGCTCACTGGTGAGATTTTCCGCATCATCAGTTGGCGCCGTCTGTGGGGAAGCAGTTATCAAGCCACACTATCGTTTCCCGGACTAAAGGGTTGCATGGTACTCACTCGTTCAATGGCAACTACCAATGACGTACAAGGAGAGGAACCACCCACGACTGCCCTCGAGAGGCAAGTTCGGACTCTCGGCGCCGCCGTGGAGCGTCTGACCAAACGGAACCTCGACTTGGAAGAACAGCTTCGCCAGAAGGATGCAGCGCAAAACGGCCAACCCGAGGACCAAGAAGAGAATAGCGCCCCAAGAGGAAACCAGGAAAGACCTGAAGGCAGCCGCGCCCCGAGCAGACCAGAAAGGCCGCCCGCAAGCATGCCATCCCTCATGGATGCGGCTCCACCACAAATCGCCGCAGAGATGCAGGCAATGAAGGAGCAGATGGAGGTTATGATGAACGCCCTCAAAGGGAGAGTTTCTAGTAATCTCGACGATCTCGTGAACCGTACCGACTCACCCTTCACTATCGCCGTAAACTCCTTCCCCTTACCCCACAAGTTTCGCATGCCAAATATAGATAGCTATGACGGAGTGAAGGATCCTCTCGACCACCTGGAGACTTTCAAGACCCTGATGCATCTTCAGGGAGTAGCGGATGAGATCATGTGTAGGGCCTTCCCGACAACACTTAAAGGCCCCGCAAGGATATGGTTCAGCCGGCTGACGCCCAACTCTATCAGCACCTTCAAAGAGCTAAGCGCCCAATTCACCACGCATTTCATTGGAGGACACAGGTATAAGAAGTCCACCGCATGCCTAATGAGTATCAAGCAAAGAGAGGACGAGACGTTGCGATCTTACATAACGCGTTTTAACAAGGAGGCGCTATCGGTCGACGAGGCCGACGATAAAATACTCGTCGCAGCATTCACAAACGGGTTACAAAAAGGCAAATTCTTGTTCTCTCTATACAAGAACGACCCGAAGACCATGTCAGAAGTACTCTATAGGGCCACCAAGTACATGAATGCCGAGGACGCACTGCAGGCCCGAGAAGAAAAGCCAAGAAAAAGGGAGAGGCAGGAGGACGCACGGTCGGACCAGGGAAGGAAAAGACCCAGAACGGGGGATCGAAGAGACGAAAGACGATCTAAACCTCCAGGAGGGAGATTCGCAAGCTTCACTCCGCTCACCGCCCCAATAGATCAAGTCCTAATGCAGATAAAGGACGAAGGAACTCTGACCTTCCCCGGAAAACTGAAGGGGGATCCTAATAAGCGTTCCAGAGACAAGTACTGCCGCTTCCACCGAGATCACGGTCACGACACAGCCGACTGCTACGACTTGAAGCAACAAATCGAGGCCCTGATAAGACAAGGGAAGTTACAGAAGTTTGTGAGCAAGGAAAGAACAGACCAAGCGCCTCAGGAGCACCCACCTCCGCATGGCCATGATCGTCCCAGGCCTCCCATTGGTGATATACGAATGATCGTAGGAGGGATGGCCACCAGACCGTCAAAAAGGGCTCGAAAGACACACCTCCGGATGGTCCAAAACGTCCAAGTGGCGAGCCCAGTGCGAAACATAGCCCAAACGAAAAGCCCCGTGATCGAGTTCTCAGAAGAAGATGCGCAGCGTATCCACCACCCGCACGACGACGCACTTGTCGTCAGCCTACAGGTCGGGGACTACAACTTGCATCAGGTATTAGTCGATAACGGAAGCTCGGCAGACATTCTATACTACCCGGCGTACCAGCAAATGAAAATAAGCAAGGAGCAACTGGTCCCGACAAACGCTCCGCTTGTCGGTTTTGGAGGCGCAAAGGTGTTTCCGTTAGGCGCAGTCACGTTGGGTGTAACCGCAGGCGACTACCCCCAACAAACCACGAAGGAGGTAACGTTCCTCGTGGTTGACCATTCATCCGCCTATAACGCCATCATAGGACGGCCCACCCTCAACGCATGGAAAGCGGCAACTTCAACTTATCACTTGAAGATTAAGTTCCCGACAGAACACGGAATCGGAGAACTACGTGGAAACCAGATTGCCGCACGAGAATGCTATGTAGCCATGATGGAGATGGACGATCACCTCCAAACCATGAACATAGAAGAGCACCGGAGCGCGACAGAGCCGGCTGAGAGGCTCGAGGAGATACCTCTAAACGACTCCGTACCTGACCAGACAACTAGGATTGGGACCCTTGCAAATCCTGTCACTCGGCAAGCACTTGTAGCATTCCTCAAGGAGAATCGAGACGTATTCGCCTGGAGTCACGAGGATATGCCAGGAATAGATCCTTCCATCATGGTACATAAGCTGAATGTGTCGCCATCTTTTCCACCCATCCGACAGAGGAAGCGGGTCTTCGCCCCGGAGCGAGATCAAGCCATAGCCGAAGAAGTCCGCAAGCTGCAAGAGGCCAATTTCATTAAAGAGGTGTACTACCCCGACTGGCTAGCAAACGTGGTGATGGTCAAGAAAGCTTCCGGGAAATGGAGGATGTGTGTAGACTTCACCGATTTGAACAAAGCGTGTCCTAAAGACAGCTACCCCCTCCCAAGGGTCGACACTCTGGTAGACTCCACAGCTCAGCACCAGCTATTAAGCTTCATGGACGCTTTCTCCGGCTACAACCAGATCAAGATGCACGAGGACGATCAGGAAAAGACGTCCTTTGTTACCAGCCAAGGCCTATTCTGCTACAAGGTAATGCCGTTCGGTTTGAAAAACGCAGGCGCAACTTACCAAAGGCTTATGAACAAAATGTTCGCACAACAGATCGGGAGAAACATCCAGGTATATGTCGATGACATGTTGGTTAAAAGTCAAAAGGAAGAAGATCATTTAGAAGACCTCAGGGAAACATTCGACACCCTCCGCTCTTACAACATGAAGCTCAATCCAGGAAAATGTGCCTTTGGGGTAACGGCAGGAAAATTCCTAGGATTCATGGTGTCCCAGAGAGGCATCGAGGCCAATCCGGACAAGATCCGGGCTATAATGGAGATGGCACCACCAAGAAATGTGAAGGAAGTACAAAGCCTCAACGGCAAGATAGCAGCACTAAACAGGTTCGTCTCCAGAGCGACAGACAAGTGCCTACCCTTCTTCCGCATATTAAAAAGGTCTTTCGAATGGACCGATGAATGCCAGCAAGCGTTCGAAGAATTAAAAGCTTACCTCTCTTCCCCTCCACTGCTGAGTCCCTCACAGCCAGGAGAAGAACTCTTTCTTTATCTCGCCGTCTCCCCGGCCGCCGTCAGCGCCGCCTTGATCAGAGAAGAAGAGAAGATACAGAAACCCGTGTATTACATCAGTCGGGCGCTGCACGGAGCTGAAGAAAGATATCCACCCCTGGAGAAACTTGCCTTCGCACTAGTTACGGCGGCACGCAAGCTGAAGCCATATTTTCAAGCTCACACAATAGCGGTCTTAACCGACAAGCCCTTGCGACGGGCCATGAGCAACCCTGAGGCGGCCGGGCGCTTGACACTTTGGGCCATAGAGCTGAGCGAATATGACATCCAGTATCGCCCGCGCACCGCCATCAAGGGGCAGATCGTGGCAGACTTCATAGCTGAATTCACGAATGGCGAGGACAAGGGGGCGGAGGAATCCACAGAGTGGAGTATACACGTGGATGGATCTTCCAACAGACAAGCCGGCGGGGCCGGCATCGTGCTACAGTCACCAGAAGGAGACACGGTAGAATGTATGGTCCGTCTCGCCTTCTCCACTACCAACAACGAGGCAGAATATGAAGCTTTGATAGCAGGGCTCGACCTCGTTAGGGCAGCAGGAGCCGAGAAAGCAATTGTTTACTGCGACTCCCAAGTCATAGTTAACCAGATAAGCGGGGAGTACGAATGCAAAGGCGAGAGAATGAAAAAGTATTTGGAGCAAGCGAAGAGGAGAATAAGCGAGCTGAAGGTCAAAATTATGCAAATCCCCCGGGGGGAAAACGAGCGAGCCGACCGCTTAGCCAAAGCCGCCTCTGCCGAGCACATGATCGCCACTGGAAGTGCACTCTCCTTCACGCAGCTCTCTCCACTCATCAGTGCGGCCGACATACAGGAGCTCGACCCCCAGAATGACTGGACTACACCACTAACCTCCTTTTTGAAAAATAGCGTATTACCAAATGATAAGGAGGCAGCAAGGAAACTAAAGGTTCAAGCGGCAAGATTCGTTCTTATCAAGGATGTATTATACAAAAGAGGTTTTTCTCGTCCCTACCTACGATGCTTGGGCCCCGAAGAAGCGGATTACGTCATGAGAGAAGTGCACGAAGGAGTCTGCGGAAACCACTCCGGATCAAGGTCGCTAGTACACAAGCTAGTACGAACCGGGTACTTTTGGCCAACAATGCAGAAGGACGCCGAAGCTTATGTGAAGGCTTGCGACAAATGCCAGAGGTTTAGCAACATCATCAGGCAACCACCCGAGGAGTTAACCCCAATCACGGCACCATGGCCGTTCGCTCAGTGGGGATTAGACATTATGGGACCATTCCCCACTGCAATACGACAACTGAAGTTTCTAGTTGTCGGTATCGACTACTTCACCAAGTGGGTAGAAGCGGAAGCACTGGCCACCATCACAGAGAAAAACATAAGGGGCTTCGTTTGGCGATGCATCATATGCAGGTTTGGCATTCCAAGAGTCTTAGTCTCAGACAACGGAAAACAGTTCGACAACGACTCCTTCAGAGACTTCTGCTCACAGTTAGGGATACGGAACCACTACTCCTCCCCCGCTCACCCCCAGGCAAATGGGCAGGTCGAAGTTACAAACCGGTCCTTGTTGAAAATCATCAAGACCCGGCTTGAGGGGGCAAAGGGCATATGGGCTGAAGAGTTGCCAAGCATACTATGGGCGTACAGGACGACAGTAAGGACACCAACAGGAGAAACACCGTTCCGATTGACGTACGGAAACGAAGCGGTGATCCCAGCCGAAGTCGGTCTCACAAGCTACAGGGTGCACAACCACAACGAAGAAAGGAACGACGAAGCCATACGTTTGCAGCTCGACCTGGTGGACGAAGTCAGGATGGTAGCAAAACAAAGGCTCGCGCGATACCAGGATCGCATGGCCAAGAATTACAACTCCAGGGTCAGACACAGAAACTTCCAGGAAGGAGACCTTGTTTTAAGAAAGGTAATGGGAGCAGCAAGAGACCCCACTCAAGGAAAGCTCGGCCCGAATTGGGAAGGACCCTACCGAGTTGCGGCATGGCAAAGGAAGGGCACCTACCATCTAGAGACTCTGGACGGACGAAAGCTCCCGCATCCATGGAACGCGGAACACCTACGAAAGTACTACCAGTAGGAGCAGCAGCATCTTTCTTTCCAAGACTTTTTCAATCACCTTTTTAAGCATTTGCTACAATAAGCCCAACGGGCAGCTCTTTTCTACTTATGTTTTTACTACAATAAGCCCAACGGGCAGTTCTTTTCTACTTATGTTTTTGCTACAATAAGCCCAACGGGCAGTTCTTTTCTACTTATGTTTTTGCTACATGGGCAGATTTTGTTCCTAGAATACCTTTTATATTTATGCATAACAATGGGAGTTTACTCAAAGACAAGTTTTTACTTACATGAAGTTAAAAGCAACAAAGCCCAGAATTGGGCAAGCCAAAATGCTGACGGTCTGAATCCACAAGCTGGGTTGCCAAAAGACTGACGGTCCAAAAATGGACGAACAGCCGACGGCCTAAAAGTGGCCAAGTCCAAAGGACGATAGGCTGACGGTCTGAATGACCAAATCCACACTGGAAGGCTGACGGTCCAAAAATGGACAAACAAAAACAGCCAACGGTCTAAAAGAAGCCAAGTCCAAAGGATGATAGGCTGACGGTCTTAATAACCAAATCCACAAGCTGAAAGGCTGACGGTCCAAAAATGGACAAACGAAAAACAGCCGACGGTCTAAAAGAGACCAAGTCCAAAGGACGATAGGCTGACGGTCTAAATGATCAAATCCACAAGCTGGATTGCTATAAAACTGACGGTCCAAAAAATGGACGAACCAAAAAACAACCGACGGTCTGAAAAAGGCCAAGGGACGACAGGTTGATAGTTTAAAAGACCAAGTCCACAAAATGGTTGACTAAAAAGGCAACGGACTAAAAATAGCCAAGTCCAAAGGATGGACGAAAGGCTGACGGTCTAATCTACAAACTAAAAACAACCCGTCTAAAAAACAGGCGAAAGGCTGACGGCCATAAGGCAGATAACCTCGTCATAAAACGACGGGATTTTACCGAAACTTTCTACAATCATTTAAGGCAAAATGATCAAAAGCTGACGGGCTCGTTAAAACTAACCGACGGCTTAATAAAACTGACAGCACAAAAAGTAATAAGGCCTGCAATCTTTGCTTCAAAACATGCAGGAAAACCAAGCAAGATAAGCTACAAACAAGTAATGAAAAGCTGACGACATTGTAACAAATCAAAGCCTAAAAGAAGGCATTTAAAAGCTGTCAGAATATTACACAACGGTGCCCAAAGGGGCATTTAAATGTCTTCTACATAAATAGAATAAAATAAATAAAAAGGAAATACAGAATGGTGATAAACAAAAAGAAAAAGTCTATTTAGCAGCAGGCTCCTCGTCGTCAAGCAACACAGTAGGAGGGGTGACGGCAGTCGAGGAGAGGTTCGCAGCAGG
Organism: Quercus variabilis; assembly: GCA_030445155.1. Classification (NCBI taxonomy): domain Eukaryota; kingdom Viridiplantae; phylum Streptophyta; class Magnoliopsida; order Fagales; family Fagaceae; genus Quercus; species Quercus variabilis. The sequence goes on from CP129447.1 coordinate 2,767,196, forward strand.
TTGGGCCAAGACAACCCCACTCTCGCCGGGAAGGGGGGAATTAACCGAGTCGTCAGCATGAGGAGTGACGGCACCAGTTGCAGGCGTCATGGGCTGAGCGTCATCTATGTTAATGCAAGACAAATCCAGCTCAGGAAAGGCTGACGCTACTTGTCTGAGACAGTCATCGAACCCAGTACCATAATAACTGCCACAGGATTCGATAAAGGCGTCTGACGCCTTGAACTTCTCAACGGCGTCAGCCCCTACTGTCTCTAACTGCTCATAAAGAGCCGTCAGCTTTTCTTCTGTCTCAACCCGTTGACGCTTCACGTCCTCCAGCTCGTCCCTCACCTCCTTCAGCTCCCGGTTAAGTGTCCGTACCCCATCCTTGTACTGGCCTTGCTCGTTTCGCAGAGTAGCATTATGCTTGCTAAGACGAGAAGCGACGCCCTCCTTGGCCACACATCGCTCCGTCAGCGCCTTTACACGGACCAAAGCCTGAACAAAAGCACTACCGTCAGCTTCCAAAAAGAAGGGGTCAGTGTACATCAGACAAAGTAAAACTGACGGCTTACCCGAGAAAGGTCGAACAAAGCCGACGACCCCAGCTCGTCCGTCCCTAACTGAGCACAAGGATCTATGTCCGTCGGCCTGATGAGTGCCCCGACAGCCTCGACGGCAAAATCCTTGTGCGTCAGCAAGCTCTGGGGTCCCTGCAAGACGGGACCAGAAGAAGTCATGACGCCTTTTCCAGCTCCATGACCCGATGTAGGAGGCGACTTCGCTGGAGTGACGGTTGGCCTCTTCGACGGACGTATGACCACCCCGTCAGACTTCCTCTTTTGGGAGCCTTTGGTGACGGGCCTGAGGTTAGGAGTAGACGTCGTCTCTCCCTTAGCCCTCTTCTCCTCCCGCTGACGGGCAGCGGCGGCCTTGATTCGCTCCTTAGCAGCATCCATTTCTGCACCAAAAAGAGAAAAAGCATAAGGGAAGTTGACGACCAGAAGTATAGAAACTGACGGTTGGAAAAAGACTTACGATGACGAGCAAGCTCTTCCAACCTACGAGCCTCGGGTGTTGGTTCGGGACCCCCACAGTATGTGTAGAGAGTGTCTAGGGTAATCAAGTCCCGGCACGACCGCTCCTCTATTCGTATCCCCAGAACCCGACGGATGAAATCCTCTTGCTCGTCAGTTATTGACGGGCGAACGAAGGCTGAAAAAGAGAACTTGAATGTGTTAGCATCTTTCCAAAGGAAAAACAAAAAATGGCAAGATGACGAGGATGAAGGTGACGACTAAAACCTGACTCCTTGACAAAACCCCAAGTGTTGTCAAAACAGCCAAAGGGAATTGTTTCCCATTCATCTTGACGGCACACCCAATCCGTCCCTTCTACAAAAAAGAACCTACCCTTCCAGGCTCTATTGGAGTCTGGCATTTCAGACACCAGCCTTAACTCCTTCTCCCTAACAGCAAAATGATACATCCCCCTTGATGAAGAAAGATGACGGGGTCTGTAGCAATAAAAAAACTCATCCAAAGTAAGCTGACGGTGTCCTCCACTCAGACGACCCCACAACACCTCAGCACTTATAAAAATTCTCCATGAGTTTGGGGCGATCTGACTGATTGATATGCCAAGATAGTCAGCTAGCTGACGGTGCAAGGCTGTCAGGGGCAATCTCAAGCCGGCAGCAAACATGGCGTCATACATGCCAACGTCTGCAGTCTTTCCCGTGTAACATTTCTCACCCTCCATAGGTAGACGGATGGGAATGTGATCAGGGATTTGGAAACGGACGCGTAGTTCGTTAAAAATTTTTAACGTCATCTTTGGAAGAAATTTATTTACAGCCCAGTCCTGGGGAAGGATGAAGGGACGACTACCTTCAGGACCTTCAGACTCCTCGTCACTAGACTCCTCGTCACCGTCATCCCTACTTCCCCGTCCTAACTCAACTTCACTTCCCTCGACTACTTCCTCCTCTTGACCAACGTCTCCCTGACCTCCTATCTCTTCGACGGCAACATGGGCTGACGTCTCCCTCTCTGACGACCAGGAAGAACTCTCAGACTCACTACTTGAGCCCGAACCAAACACCTCGTCGTAGCCCGCTCCTTCGCGGACCGACGACTGGTCACTCGACGCGTCACTCGACATCTACCTACAAGTGACGGGTGTAAACTAAGCGCCTAGGATGACGACCTCACTTTAAAAGAAAAATAGAAAGCATGCGAAAAGGAAGGGAAACTTACAAGTTCTAGAAGTAACGTTTGAAAGGGCGACGGCAGAAACGTTGGAAGAGCTGACGGAATTTGGGCGACGGATGTGCTCTCCAGGGATCAGGCAAACGAAATAGTGAAAATGGGAGGAGGGGGCCACATATATATATGAATTAAACGCACGGAAAACGAAGCGACGCCCGCGTATCAACGCGGAGCCAATCTAAGCACGCCACCTGTCCTAGCATTTAATGACAGCAGCAAATATTTTTCTGATCAAACAGTTAGCAACGGAAAGAATACTCCATAACCCGTCTGGTATGGCTGACGGGCATATGGAGTAGGGGGCAACTGATATGGAAGAATAATCATGGCATCCGTCATGGGCGAGAACGTCAGCACAGGTTCAAATCGACGGTCCAATAGCGGGTAACAGGCAGAGTAAAGCTGACGGGTACAAAGGTAAACGGACTGCGAGCATGAAGCTGACGGTTACACAAACAACAAAGGAGCTGACGACTACTCGTCTGCCGGGAAGAAAGAAGGCTGACGGTTGTAAGGCTGACGGCTCTATGAAAATGAGAAACTTGCCCACCACGCATAGGGAGATTGCTTGTACTCCACGACTAGTATCCGGATCCTATAAGGAAAGGATCCCGTAATTTACGCTCATAAGGGTTCCTATAAGGAAAAGACTTCTGCTTCAAGGAAAAGGGTCAACCCTCAACTACTATAAAAACTCCAATGCCCTCACAAATCAAGGTACGCATAATAACACCCTCTCTAGCACTCTAGAGTTGAAAGAAGTTCTAACATGACCTTCGGAGGGTATTTGGCCGGCACCACACCGGTGCTCTCTGTTAGGTCATCTCCTTTTTGTCTTGCAGGTGCTATTCCGAGCGTGTGAGGACCGTGTGGCTCACTGGTGAGATTTTCCGCATCATCATTCAGCAACAATAAGTGCTATCTAAATGGACCCAATATATAAGGTAATACATATTATAAGAGTCACCCACAACAACATATAATGCAGCAAAATTCAAGACTATAAAATGCTTGAGAAATTAGCACATCCTAAGGGATTATTTGTGGGTCCGGCTGAAATATACCTGGACAGAGTCCAACGGCCCACTTTGCTTTCCCTCCTTACTTTTACGAGTCTCCTATCCGTCCTGATATTATTTAATTTATTTTTGCCTTTTTTTGGTCACACTGGTTGACCGAATCCAATCAGTAATTGAGCATTGGCAGCAAGACACAAAAACAATAATAGAAAGAAAAAAAAAATTGACAAATTAGCTAACTAAACCTAAAAGAAAAAAAACAAATTAAAAAAAAAAAACTAAAAGAAAATTCCATATTACATTAATTAGCTATTTGGCTCCTAAGGTTAGTTTTATAAACAGTAGCTCTATATTTTAGGGAACAATTAATGCGATTGACGGTAACAAGAAGTTGGAACTGGCGTCAATTGTACGCATCATAAATAAGTTTTTTTTTTAATATTATTATTATTATTATTTTATTATCTTTATATACTCGCAAGGATTATCGCCCATATCTCTTTACATTAATGATAGATGAGCTCGCTAAATTGATTTAAGATGAACTCTCCTAGTACTCTTTTTGCAAATGATCTGGTTTTAGTGGTGTAAGAACTAGGACTAGGAATCCAACCCTTTGTCCCTTAGTACTAATCATCCGTAACGTGTGCAGATGTATTTAATTAAAGAAAAAAAAAAAAGGGGTTGAGGCATGCATTCGAAGAAGGAATTCATTTTCCCCTTTCCATTGAGTGTGTTTGTTTCTAAAAAAAAAAAAAAAAAGATTAAAGCTTTACAAACAATGCATAGGGTAGATTGGTTATAGAGTTAGAAAAAGAACAATCTGAAAACATTTTCTTGAGTTCAAGGATATTACTTGTAGAGTCAGAAATAGACCAGCAACTATCTTCTCCTCCATTTCTGTTGATGGTGGCCCCGGCCCGCACTTCATGTTGAATAAATTGAAAAATAAATTATAAATCGAATATTATAAGTCATGCACATTCTCAACCCCACAAAAATTTTCCTTTCAGTGAAAGTTGCATGCAACTGATGCAAGCTAATACCTCCTGTCTCCTAATATTGTGGCTGACATCACTTGTAATTTAAAATTACAACCTTACTCAATATCTTTTTATTAGATGTGAATTTTAACAAATTTATCATTGGATTACATTTTCTTCTTATATTTTTTGTATTTGCAAAATTTCTAAAAAAATTAAAGATCAATAGCTGTCTTATCAATAAATTGTTTAAATTGCAAGTTTTATAGTTTAAAATTATGCATAAAATATAAGCATATAGATCATATAATAAATAATATCCTATTGATACAAAATTTGACATGTGTATTAAGAGCATAAAAAGAATATGCAATTCAACTGTTAAATTTTCAAAATATGTAGTAATTTTTATTTTATTCAGTAAAATTGTAACTTTAGGTTACAACCAATTTTGTAACTAAACTTTATCCATAAATTAATTAGATACGTATTAGTACATAGTACACACATCTTAGGGTATGTTTGGTACGGTATAATAGTTCCTCTAATGAAATAGCTATTCATATGTAATAGCAATCATTTAGTTACATCTTTATTACATGGATCAGTTATTACAAAAGAATAATTATTCTTTTAAATTAAAGAATAACTATTCATCTTTAAAATAAATGTAATGGCTATTCTTTAGTGTATATAATACTTTTTAAAATTAATATATTTCTAAAAATATAAAATTTTCTTATACATAATCTTTTACAAGCTATATTTGTCATCCTAGGACACTCCCTTTTATTTGACAACATGTTTATTTGCCCTTTCATATGCTTAGCATGTTTTGTTTGCCCCTGTTTGGCTTTTTTTTGTTAGTATGTTCTTTGCATGCTCTCACTATTCCACTTGTTTCTTTTTTTACTTGTCTGTTGGCTTGTTTCTTTTGTCTTTACATGTACAGGCATGGAATATGAATACTTGGAGCGAGGGAACCGCGCCTAGACACAAGCAAACAAGGGCAAGAATGCAAGTAAGAAGATGGAAATCCGCCAAGAACAACGTTCAGTAAACTAGGGGGTAAAACGAAAAGCAAAACCAAGATTCAAGAGGTAAAACGACACGGTTGAGTGTTGGCGTACTATAAGACACGCGTCACAGCACAAGCCGTCATTCCCCCCAGAGCCCCACACCACGTGAGTTTTGTAGCACCGCAATAATTACTTTCTCCCCAGTCCCCACTTTGACTTTGAAACATGTGTTTAGGCAAAAAGCATCATTCGCACGGCCAATATAAAAGTAATTATGAGGAACATCCGGAGTATGGTTGATATTTCATTTACTTATAATTGATCTCATTAATTATATTATTAATAAACATATTATAAATATGAGATTTCAAGAGTACTCAACTATCTAATAACAACCATTAACGGTAAACTTTTTTAATTATTATGGTTAACAACAAACCTTTACATGACGTAAATGATGATGTAAAGATTCCAAACAATCAAAATAATATTATTCAACTTAATGGCCCACATGCGCATGCCATAATATAATACATTCTAAAATCAAAATCCAGTCAACTTTTCCTATAGTGTGCATGGTGGATAATTGTATTTAAATAAAGTTTCAGGGCCCACTGGTTTGAACCACAGCCACAGCCACAGGTGAGTCTACCGTATATAGTTGATAAGGAAGTAGATTTTGTCCGATCCAAGCGCCTTCTAAGAAACACGTCACCACACAAGCCGTCCAGTCTCGAATCCCACACTGAACTTCTAGATTTTTTTTCCCATAGAAGCCCCATCATTTGGTTTCACAGTCTGTACCACCAATACCATTCCAGAACCCGAACTATTTTCTTGATTCTTTTACACTATGCAATGCCAAACTCTCATTCTTATAATCAGTAATCTGAGAAGAAAAATCTGATGCATCATCCACCAACAAAGTTCTAGCAAAAAGCATTCTCATATGGAAGCAGTAACTAAAACAATAGCTCCAGCCTACAGTTCAAGTCAATCCAAAAAAAAAAAATCATTGATAGAGCAGCACAATATCAAAATTTTCAATAAAAGTGGGAAGTGAAAGGAAAGGAAAGAAAAGGAAAACGAAAAAAAAAAAAAGAAATCACCAACATTGTACTAGAGAGTTAGGACTTGGAATTTGATTTTCCAAAGCTCCCTCAAATGCGAAAATTAAAAAATTGTAAGCTTTAGTAGTTAGAACCCTAAGGTAAAATAGTAATAACAATGACTCTGGACACAATTTTTTGGTTACAACAAATTTCATAGTTATTGGTTATTCAATTGTGAGTATAAAAAAGAATAGTGAATTTATAAATGTTAAAATATGTTTCGCGGAACAGGCTTTGTCTGTGGTGGTATTAAAAAAATGAATAAAAAAATTATAAATTATACTATATAAAACTTATAAATTTATATGATAATAAATCTAATTAATAAATTTTAATTAATTTATAAATAATTATTTATAATTAATGATATATTAATTTGTAAGAATATAATAAAAAGAATTTTACTAATGTGTGTCTTTAAGACACACATTAATTTTTTTATTTTTAAAAATTTTTTTTTTAAAATTAAAAAAATTATTATTATCTATATATATATATAAAACCGAAACTTCTGAAACTCTCACAATTTTCCACATCATCACTATTTTCTTTTTCTTTTTATTTTAGGTTTTATATCTTATATAGAATCCACCAAAAAAACAATAGACAAAAGTTTGAATTTTTATTAATATCAATAATATTGAAAAACGTATACAAACTTAGATGCCTATTTAAGGGCTCCATAAAACTTGATGGACAAGAAAATATATTCTAAAATAAGCCTTAATTAATACCTAACCATAATAGGAATAAAATTTGACCTAAAAAACATTAAAAGAACCTAAAAACAAGGAAATAAATCACCTAGACCTAAAACAACGTTTTTTGCATAAAAATACCAAAATTAAATAATTACAAAAAAAATTTCAATTTTTTAAGATAACCCACGTTAGAATTTTTAAAAAAAAAATGACTAACTTTAGGTTTCAAAAAAAAAAAAACTCACATAACACGTTAGATTTTTTTTTTTTTTAAGGACTCACCAAAAAAAAAAAAAAAAAAACTTTAGAATTAAGAAAAAAAGAGAGAGACTCCTGGTAGGACTCTCTCTTCTCTCTTTAAAACCCTAGCAATTACCATCTCAAAACCCTAAACTCAACTTTACTTTAAGATTAAAAAAATAAGAAAGAGAGAGACTCACGTAAGAAAAAAAATAAAAAACACGCAGGTTTTGTTTTTTTTATTTGCTTTTATATGTGCCTGAAATTTTCATTCTATCTTATTATTTTATTATGTTTAGAATTGATTTTCTTCTAAATATTTGGGTTAATCTCTATATTTTGATAGTGTTTTTATGGGTTTGGTTTTTGGGTTGAAATTCTAATAATTATATTATATTGTATATGATAGATGAATCATCTCTACTTTTTGGAGAAAAATCAAAGCTACAACCTATGTCTTCCAGCCCAAGGTGTGATAAATTTTTATATGTTCTTGCTTTATTGAGAATTTTTATTTGGGTTCATGTGATTTTTTGTTTTTTTATTAAAGTTTTGATTTTTTGTTGATTAATTATTTGTTTGGATTAATTTCAATTAATTATTTGTTTGGATTCAACGTAAAAGATAATCGAATTAGGTGTTATAAATTTGATAATGTTCCATGTTTTGAATTGTTTATATTGTGAAGACTCCTGGTAGGACTCTTTCTTCTCTCCTTAAAACCATAGCAATTACCATCTCAAAACCCTAAACTTAACTTCACTTTAAATTAAAAAAAAAAAAAAAAAAAAAAGGAGAGAGACTCATGTAAAAAAAAAATAAAAAAAACGTAGGTTTTGTCTTTTTTATTTGCTTTCATATGTGCCTGAAATTTTCATTCTATCTTATTGTTTTGTTATGTTTAGAATTTATTTTCTTCTAAGTATTTGGGTTAATCTCTATATTTTGATAGTGTTTTTGTGGGTTTGGTTTTTGGGTTGAAGTTTCTAATAATTATTTTATATTGTATATGGTAGATGAAGCATCTTTATTTTTTGGAAAAAAATCAAAGCTGCAACCTATGTCTTCCAACCCAAGGTGTGGTAAATTTTTATTTGTTATATTACATATGAATTTTTTGAATTTGAAGGGTTTTGTTTGGTTTTGAAGTAGAATTAGGGGATTCTATAAAATTTGTAAGCTTTAAGTTTTGGGGTTTTTGATATTTGCGTTTTCGTAGGTTGATCTTAATTCTTTACTTTATATGTTTTTGCTTTATTGAGAATTTTTATTTGGGTTCATGTGATTTTTTGTTTTCTTAATTAAAGTTTTGATTTTTGGTTGATTAATTATTTGTTTGGATTAATTTCAATTAATTATTTGTTTGGATTCAACGTAAAAGATAATGGAATTATGTGTTATAAATTTGATAATGTTCCATGTTTTAAATTGTTTATATTGTTATTACTATGACTAAATAAGATTTGTTTTTATCTTTGTAGTTTATATTAGTTTTGAGTGTGTGTGTATATATAACTTTTGGGAATTTTGCTTCATTAATTTAAGAATTGTAAATTAGTTTGTAGGTTTCTATGTAGTGAGACATTGACAATATAAGCATATATATATATATATATATATGGTATTAACATTTTATAAAAATCTTTCTTACAACCCAATAACATTCTACGTTAGACAATACTTCTAAACTATAAAAAAGCATAGAAGTTATATATTTATTCCCATTGTATTTTATTTAATTATGACAGATCTTTTTTTTGTTTAAACGCTAACTAGCAAAGTGTCTATAATATGCATATTATTAACCCAATTTTCTATTTCTAAATTTCTTAGATTTTATTATATCAATATTTTTTTTCTTTTAAATTCTTGGTGGGCAAATCAGTCTCTCACTAATTCTTTTACCTTAACGTGATGTTGGTTAATTGTTATTTTATTTAACTATCCCGTGCATCGCACGGGTTAGCGACTAGTTTCTTCAATTCTCAAGAAAAAAAAGATAGGAACAGAGCTGTGGTTTTGAAAAGGATAGGAACTCCTACTTTAAAGAAAATTGAAAAAAGAAAGTTGGATGAGAAATATAACATAGACGGTAGACCTGGTCTGGGATTGGGTGTTGTCTGGGCCATGGAGCCATGAAGGTCATGCTTTAAACAATTGCCTGGAAAGTCTTGGAACTTGAATCGTATTGCGCCGTAAAGAGAAGAGAGAGAAACGAATAGAAACTGCACAGAAAAAGTGAAATAGAAATTCCAATAAGAAAGGAACAGAGATGTGGTTTTGAAACATTTTGACGTCACACTGTTCTTTTCGAAATACTAAACCATCAGGTTGACGTGTTATCGGAGAAAGTCAGTAAAAAAAAAAGAGAAATATTATGTCTACAATATTTCTACAATATTTTTACAATATTTCTTAAGTGGCAGATTGTTATTGGTTGTTATTGTTGAGGCAAAAAATTAATTTTAGTGTTAGTTTGAAATTTGAACCAATAACAACTAACCACCTGTGATTTGTTGTAAAAATATTGTAAAATTATTGTAAACGTAACATCTCTCTAACAAAAATTTGGACACGGGTTACGTAATTAAAAGGTAGCGTTAACTGGTTACATAAAGTACTCGTAAAGAATAATTTATTATAAAATTTATTTAATAAAAAATTAGTACAGTATAAATTAATAAAACAACTTAAAATATTACATAAATAATAAATAAAACTCAAAAAATTAGTTTCATTTGCTTCTACCATCTATAAAACTTGTCAAAATTCTGACATAAAATAAAATAATATTACATAATACTATTTCTTAACCTATACCTCACCATTAGCACTACCCATTTTTTTTATAAGGGTTGTGTTTGTTAACAGCAATATTTTTATATTTTTTCTGACAAAAATTTTTGTGTGCAAGTCAAGTCTCCTACTTGTACTAGAAGTCTATTAGTCTAGGATTTAGTATACTATATATACATATGTTATGATTCATTGTAATACAGGATTTGCACTACACTATAATATTATAGTGTAGTGCAAATCCTGTATTACAATGAATCATAACATATGTATATATAGTAGACTAAATTCTAGATTAATAGACTTTTAGTACAAGTAGGAGGCTTGGCTTACACACAAAGTAGACTTAAACTTAAGCATATACTAATAGGCTAATATATCTCTAACAATGTCAAGTTTTCAGCTTTTTTTAGTACTCTAAGAAACATTATAAAATGATGCTGTGTACGTTGTATTGTACATAAGTACGTGTCAGACATTAAACTAGGATCTGATTTGGCAGTACCGCAATAATAAGCACTTTGCCTATTTTCTCATCACTGACGCATACTGGCTTTACAGGTTGCGACTGGTGCGGTGAGTCGGTGACCCTACTACATAAACAAACGAAACAGTAAAAATGTTCCTTATTATGTCAGACCATTTTTATTCATAAATAATTAGGCTTTACGTCTTTCTCTCTATCCACATGCATGAAATATAAAGAAAGGAAATTTAGGAATGAAAATGAAGCAGAAGATCGATGAATTATACCTAAGGATGGCCATGGGTAGGGTGTGAATCGGGTATACTCATACCCTACTCGAAATATTTGCCCATAGATACTCAAATATCATTACCCATTATTATTCATGCTCAATTTTTACTCGAATTTATTATTTATGGATATCCATACTCTACCCAAAATTCATTTAATTTTTTCTTTTTAAAATCCAAAAACATTTTAACTTAAAAATTGAAACACATGCCCACGAGACTTTTTAATTTTTTCTTTTCATCTCTTTTTTCTTTCATTTTCTCGGCAAACAAACAGCCCTTCTCTCTCTTTTTTTTTTTTTTCTTGGAAAAATAACAATCTTTTTTTCTAGGCAAACAATCAGTGTGCTTTGTTTTTTATTTACACCCAAAGTTTTTAGTGCATCAAAAATAAGCTTAAAAACAAAATTAATGACTCCAGGTTCAAAAGCCCCAAACGAGTTTCAAATTGACATAACAATCAAATGCACATTGAGAAAGCAAAAGAGTGTTTCTTTATATGACAATCGGCAAGGCTTTGGAGAAACCCATTCATGAAATTAAACCCATAAAAAGAAATGGACATCAAGGTCGTACAAAAGCCCCAAGACTCCAAAATTTCTCTTTTCCTTTCAAGTTTTTCTCAGCAACCAAATATAAAGAAAGAGATAGAGAGGGAGCAGAATGTATGGAAACCACGAATAGTGAGATCGGCGGTGGGTCCACGAACGGTTTTGTCGGCGTCTCCAAAGTCTAGATCAGCGATGGCAGGTCTACTCCGGTGATGCATGGTTCAATCTACTCCGGCAGGTCAGCAGACGATGAAGATCAACGATGAAGCCGATCTTGTGATATGGTGTGTTTTTTCTGTTTTTTGATGATAGATGGAGAAGACCACCATAGTGGTGGTGCTAGTGATCGGAGGGATGAGTTCAAAGTACTGTGATGGCCATGGAGGCTCAGGTGAGAGAAGGAGAGAGAGTAACGGTGAGGATGGAGGCTCAAGTGAGAGAGACAGAGAGAGTGTGAGTGAAAGTGAGAGTTAGGGTTTTTTTTTTTATATATGGGTCGGGTATGGATATTATACATACCCTACCCGAACTATTTGGATAATATTCATACCCTACCCAATTAAGTTCTACCCATAAAGAGTCGGTATTATCTAAAACATTTGGATTGGATAGGGTAGAATATCCATTACCCAATGGGTATGGCCATCCCTAATTATACCTGCATAAATTAAACACCAACCACTGAGGTAGGCTAGTACAGAAACCACTAAAATATTTTTAATATTTACTAAATATTAAAAATAAATAAATAAAAAGCAGGACCCACTTCAAATTTTCTATCAATAATGACTTTTTTTTTTTTTAATATTTTATAATAGAAACAAAAAGAGAGGATAAAGAGAGAGGGGATGGGGCATCCAATATTGACGTTAAAAGATAAAGGTGGGATCCAAGAATCCAAGTCCACTGAAGTACCAAAATAGGCGTAAAGCTTGTGATAAGTGATATTTAAGGAAAAAAAGGCCAAAGGTATTATTGATAGAGAGAGACTTGAGGACAAAAATGATTTGATTCATATTCATAAATGTTTAAAAAAATTAAAATGGAAATTGTCTTATGCAAAATCGATTTTTATTCTTTTTTTATTTGAAAATTTGAAATCGTGTCATGCATTGACTATATCTAATTTAAGAAAACTGAAAACGAAATCTGCTCTAGATATGCGTAAAGGTAGACTAGTAATTGCTATGGTCCTCTTAGGTCTCCCTGGCCCAAAACCTTATAATAACTTTGTTTTACTTTATGAAACAAAACCCAAGGTTCAAATCCCTTCTAACAATTAAATTATTGTTTAAAAAGAAGAAGAAGAAGGGTACCTCGTATCTGGTTCACTAACAAATAGAGTGGTCTTGCTTATTCTTGTCGAGTGAGGCAAGCCAAAAGTCATGGTTCTCTTGGCAATAATGGGTCTTCAAGGCACTGGTTCTACGTTCACTATGAATTGGTATGAAAGACAGAAAAGCCTCATTCAGTTCACACAAGCAATCAGAAAAAGAATTGGTATTAAACTCTTTTTGCCACCTTGAACTCTCATAAAAAAAAACCAGATAATATATATATACACCACTCAAAGAATAAAATTAATATATATATATATATATATATTATTGATGACCAAATCAAACACTGTCCCACATTTAGAGAATCAAATTAATATATATATACACACACCAACCACTCAAATCAGGCTACTTCTTTTGTCTAGTTCGAGAGTAAAAGTGGTTGGTATATACCCCAACCAATAACAACCACTCAAACTGCTTATAATTTCCATGCGGCGCACGTCAGGTACACCGCATTCTTAAAGCAAAGTCAATTTTTTATGTTATTTTTGGATTAAAAAATCAAGCCACTTTTAACACGTGGACATAATTTCTCATCAAATTCCAACATGAAACTCTTTATGTATTTATATATATTCCAAGGAAAGCACCTGCTCCTTGAATGAAATTCTATATGTATATATGGCAAATCACGTGAAGTAATCAAAAAAAGTATTCATAGTAAAGACCAGACTTATTCACGTCTAATAATGATGAGACAGAGAAAGTGCTGAATGTTTAAATACTTACAAAGGAAACAGAATTTTTTAACCTGTTCAGAAAACTATCAATGTCTTGGCCATGCATATCGGTGCTGCTGTCTCAGACTCCGGGTCCACAAAGATTTGACCAACGATTTCTCATTTTCATCACCTGTCAACAAGTAACAAGAACAAGTATCTTTCAAGACCATTAATCGAAACGAACATGGAAAGATCAAACTAATTCAACAAAGCCAAAAAGAAAAAGAAATTGAAAAGATCGCTGGATCAGGTGGGTCTTCTAGATGAAGATGGCGGTGACCTATTTCTTCTTATGGAAGACCCACATCGGCAAGCCCCATCTCCTTCCTCGTCCTGATTCTTTTGTCCATGACGTGTCAGTAATATCGAACTCTCTACCTCAAAGGTATATTTTTTTTCGTTTTCCTGTCAAAGTCTTCACCAATCTCTGCATCCCAACTATAATTTGCCTTTTTATTTCGAACGTGATAAACTTTTTTCCATTCAAAAAACACGCTTATTTGTTCTGAGCTTTTTTTTTTTTTTTTTTTTTTTTGAGCTCTCATCTTATAGCCAGACTGACAGCGGGATGCAGATCTTTGTGAAGACTTTGTCCGGAAAGACAATTCACCTTGGAGGTAGAGAGCTCGGATACTATTGACAATGTCATGGGTCTTAAAGTTGAGGAACTTCGATAAAAGAATGGATTATGAGATGAAGGCGTGGAGACTGTTGCAATAGACGCTACAAAAGAAGGTATGAGGGCGTGAAAACTGGAAATAGAGAGAATGTGTGGTGATGAAAACTGAAACTGGAAATACATAGAGAGAGTGTATGTGATATTGAAATCTGGAAAGAGAGAGAGAGAGAAAGAGAGTGATGAAAACTGGAAATATAGAGAGCGTGTGTATGTGATATTCAGGGACGGACCCACGTTGGGGCAGAGGGGGGCCATTCCCCCCAATTAAAAAAAAAATACTAGTATAAAAAAAATTAAGACTTGTCCTTTAATATATATATATATATATATATATATTTGTCTTTCTTCTAAAATATTTAGATATTAACCTACAAGAAAATAAATAAAATCCATGCCCCTTTAACTACAAAAACAAAATAAAAAAATAAATATGGACTAAACAAAAATCGCGCACAAAATAAGAAACAATTATTTTGTATGTTATACTTTGTTGATATGCTTTATAATATGAAATTTTTAAGAAATACTTATTTTGTATGTAGTATTTTGTTGAATATAAAATAGATATTAGTTTTTATTTTCATAATTTTTTTTTTATTTTAAGCTTTGGCCCCCCTCAGGTATAAATCCTAGTTCCGTCCCTGGTGATATTGAAAACTGGAACTAGATAGATAGAGAAAGTGTCTGTTGATGAAAACTGAAACTGGAAAGAGAGAGAGAAGAGTGATGAAAACTGGAAATATAGAGAGAGATTAAAACTGGAAATAGAGAGAGAGCGTGTGTGTATATAGGGCCGGCTCTACCCTAGATGCAATTGATACAATTGCTTAAAGCCCCCAAGTGAAACGAGGTCCCTAAATTTAAACCAATAAAATTATCTTTTTTTGTGTAAAATTATTAATTAAGCTCCAAATACTAATTAATGCATATAAATAATTTTTTATCAAATAAAAAACATAAAATTAAAAAAAAAAAATTGTGGGCTATGTAGGAGAACTGATAATCTCTCATCTATATCAAAGAAAAAATAGCAAAAATATCTCTTCGTGAGCTGTGCTCTTGACAGTTCGATCTTTGTGTGGGAGTTTTAATTAGAGTGTTCAACTCAGTCTCCCAAAACACAAACAGAAAAATCTTTTTTTCTCTCTTAACAACTCAACAAAGAAAAACTAAAAACAAAAGACCCAAAAAAATCAATCTCAAACCTTAGACTTTTATACTCATTGCTAGAAACTTTGTCATTCTCTCCATTTAAATTCTCTGTAGCAGCTTGAAATTTGTTGTGATTCTGATCTTTCTCCCTTCAGGTTTGGCTCTAAAAAACCTTTCAGATTTGTGTTAAGCTCTCACTCTATTTCTTTTTTCTCCCAAAATTTTGTTTTCTCGTGGCAGTGGTAGAAGACAAAACAGAAGCCACATATTGAAAAAGTAGCTTCACTTACTGTCAAGGTGTCACCCCCTCACCCTTTTATTTCTAGTCATTAGAGCATTCGCAGCAGTGGAGCTAAAAATTTAGCTTTTTAGCTCCACCAAAAGTTACTTTATCTATTTTACTTATACACATGCTACAGCAGTGGATCTATTTTAGCTTTTAACACAATAAAATAATATAAACATCACAATAAAATAATATATTCTCTACACTAAAATAATATACCCTCTACAATAAAATAATATATCCTACTCCAAAAAATAAAATTCACAGCACCACCCACAACTACCTCTGCCATCAGCCACAGCCACAACCACCACCACCATTATCGGCCACAACCACCAGGCAACCACAACACAACATAGAAAAAAAAAAAAAAAAAAAAAAAAAAAAACAAAAAAAACAAAAAAAAAAAAAACAAAACCACAACCACCACCACCATTACCGGCCACAACCACCAGGCAACCACAACACAACATAGAAAAAAAAAACAAACAAACAAAAACAAAAAACAAAACCACAACCACGACGGCTGGGAAGGCGTGGGGTGAGGCGATCGCGGCTGGGACGGCATGGCTGAGGCGATCGGCGGCTGGGACAGCGTGGCTGAGGCGATCGGCGGCGTGAGATGAGATGAGATGAGATGAGATGAGGCGATTGGCGGCGTGAGGCAATCGGCGGTGTGAGGCGATCGGCGAGAGTGACTGAGAGAGAGAGATGAGAGCGTTTTGAGAGAGAGATGAGAGAGTGACTGAGAGAGATGAGATATGAGAGAGACTTTTTATTATTTTATTGAACCGGCCGAATAAAATTTTTTTTTTTTTTTTTTTTTTTGCTTCAGCTACAGTGCACATCTATTTATAGATGTGCACTGTAGCTGAACATATAAAATTTTTAGATTTGCCACCACTGCTGCAACGTGAGTTTTGTGTTTGTGGAGCTAAATTTTAGCAATATAGCAATATAGCTCCACTGCTACGAATGCTCTTATTCGGTCAAGTATTTTAGTATTTTTAATATTTCTCTTTCTAAACTTATCACACAGCCACTGAGTGACCCACGTGATGTACAAAAAAAATGCTTTATTTTTATTTTTTTTTTACTTTTCCTCTTTTATTAGATCACATTAGCTAGGTAAATGCTACTACAATTTTAGGATGGGTTGAACAATGAAGACTAGAGAGAGCTAAATTTTTTCTTTTCATTTTTATCATTAAATAGAAATTTTTAATATAAATTTGCTTTTTTTTTAGTCGCTGATAGTGGTTAAAATACAATCATATATTTTGATACTCTTTTTTTTTTTAGAAGGATATATTTTGATACTCTGATAAATGGATTAGATTTTTTTATAAAACAAGTTTCAAATTTCATTTACCAATAAATGAAAATTACTTCAATTGACTTATTAAATAATATAAAAAGAGGCCCCATTAAACACTGTCGCCTTAGGCCACAAAATATCTCAAGCCGGCCCTGTGTGTATATGTGATATTGAAAACTAGAAATAGATAGAGAGAGTGTGTGGTGATGAAAACTGAAACTGGAAAGAGAGAAAAGAGTGATGAAAACCGGAAGTATAAAGAGAGATTAAAACTGGAAATAGAGAGAGAATGTACGTGTATATGTGATATTGAAAACTAGAACTAGATAGAGAGAGAAAGTGGGTGGGATGAAAACTAAAACTGGAAATAGATAGAGTGAGTATGTGATCTTGAAAACTGGAAAAAAAAAAAAAAAAAGAGAAAGAGATTGATGAAAATTGCACAGAGAGAGAGAGAGAGAGAGAGAGACTGAAACTAAAAATTGAGAGAGTGTGTGTGCGTGTGAACATGTGATATTGAAAACTGGAACTAGATAGAGAGAGAAAGTGTGTGGTGATGAAAACTGAAACTGGAATTTGATTGAGAGAGAGTGTGCATGTGATATTGGAAATTGGAAAGAGAGAGAGAAAGAGAGTGATGAAAACTGAAACTGGAAATAGATAGAGAGTGTGTATGTGATATTGAAATCTGGAAAGAGAGAGAGAAAGAGAGCGATGAAAACTGGAAATAGAGTGTGTGTGCGCGCGCATGTGTGATATTGAAAACTGGAAAGAAAAAGAGAGAGAGAGAGAGAGAGAGAGAGAGAGAGAGAATGATGAAAATTGGAAATATAGAGACATTGAAACTGGAAATAGAGAGGGTGTGTTTTCGTGATATTGAAAACTGGAACTAGATAGAGAGAGAAAGTGTGTGGGATGAAAACAGAAACTGGAAATAGGGAGAGAAAGAACATAAGTTTTGGAGTTAAAAAGTGTTGTCAATAGAGGCTATAGAAAAACTTAGACAGAGAGAGAGAGAGAGAGAGAGAGAGAGAAGTGAAAGCTGGAAATTGAGAGGGTGTGGATCTCATCGATAGCATTTTGAGCTATCCTATTTATAGATAAAAGAGGGAATGCCCTTTTAGTAATTTTGATTGTTGATGAAGTCTTTATGGTAATTTTAGTTCTCAACAGCGAGTGCTGAGCCCTATGAGTCGACTCTTTCCTGTGTCCAGACTGAAATAAAAGGGAGGAGCTTGTGTTACACTGGAAACGTTGCCGCAGAAAAGCTAATAGAGGAAAAATTCTTAACTACTCCTCTCACGTTCATGGTAGACCCCACCATAAATTTAATAAACGGACTCCACCATGAATGTAAGAGGAGAGAGCACCATTCTCTATACTCTAGGAGTACCTAAGAATTACTCCTAATAGAGACATGCGATTAAAGATGAACTTTTTGCTTCGATTTTTTATAATATTTTGACACTATTTTTATAAAAAAGAAATATTAACAAAGTCAAAATTTATTGTTTTTTATTTTACCATAAAACATTTTTAAAAATATATCTTAAATTAATACTCTCAGAGCTTCATTAACATTTTCCTTCAAGGACAGCAAATCTTCTTAGCTAGTTATGAAAAACAAGAGGATGAGGATGCATCACTAGCTACCACACCAGTGCAGCAGGATGCATCATCAGCTGCCACACCAGTGCAACACAGCATGCCACTCAGTGCAGTAGCCAAACAGATAATGAAGCAGTTCTCAAGTTCAAAGCCTGCTTCTAGTGAAAACAAGGGAAGATCTGCTAAAATCATTAAGAGAAATTTGTCTTTCTAGTCGATCTAGGATACCAAAAATGACACTTAAGGAATTTTGATTCTTTGAAAATAAAAACAGCTGTCGGAGAAGTCGCCAAAGGTGCATCTTCTTGAAGATTTGAAGTCGCCAGAGGTGCATCTTCTTGAAGATTGTGACCCATTGTCTTATGGAAGACCCACCTTGTCCTAAATCTTTTGCCTAACATTGTGATGCGGAAGATGCAAGAATATTATTATCTAATATTATTTATGTTTGCAAGTCAATTGTATTTTTATGTTTTAAGTCTTAGTAGTTTATTGGGCTATTAGTATTTTTGTTTGGAAAGCAAGGTTATTTTTGTAATAAGGCAATTAGGGTTTCCTATCCAATTAGAACTAGAGTTTAGCAATCATTTATAAGCAACTTATTGTACTCCTTGAGGAGATAGTTGATATTTTGATAAATGAAAAAACAATGGCCGTTTGGTCTTTCTTTGGTCTGGTATTGACTCCAGGTCTACCATAGATGCTGACTCCAAGCAAGGCCTAGGTGCTGACTCATAGGTCACATCCCTTTATTTTTCTATTATTTCAATTTTGTTCTGGTTGTCCTTTCTCATATTTGGAATCAGAGCGAATATCGATCTATCTGAAGCATCCCGCAGTCAATCCAAAACTAGAAAAAATCACCACAAAAAAAAAAAAAAAAAAAGAGACCCACGCAAGACCCATCACTCACCAGCTGTCAAAACCCATAAAACCAACACCCACCACCGTGGAACCCAACAACCACCAACCACCAAACCAGAAACAGAGGAGTTTGAAGCCTACAAGAGCCGCCGATGTCAATATTAGATTTGCGCCACGGAGAACCACCTGCGCCAAGTCGCCATCAACACCGCTCTCACCATGCCACTTCATGCTTTGCCAGTCCCATCACCATGATCTAACGTGTGAGCAACGATCTGCACCTTGAGCACCACTGACCGTGAACGCCGGTGAGCCCATGCTGCCACTCCACCGTTGACTCCAGTGCCACTTCGTGCTTGCTCTGCCGCTTGTTTTCTCTTTTAGTTCCTTTTGCTTCTAGTAGTTTCTTTAGCTTCGGTGTTTTACATGTTTGGAGTTAGGCTTAGCAGACTTTAATTTTAAACGGTAGTTCTTTTTATTGTATTTAAAAAAAAAAAAAAAAAAAAAAAAAGTGTTGTTGCTGCCAGCCCATTGCACGTATAGGTTGTTTTTTTTTTTTTTTTTTCACAAATCCATTTTGTCCAATTAGACCCATTCAATTGAAGAGCCAAGCCCGTGACTATCAAGTGCAGTAAGTTGACCACTGAGCTATGGTAATATCTGAAGCACCTTATTTTGATGGTGATGATACTTATCCACGAGATTTTGTCAACTGGGTGAATAGGATGGAGCAATTCTTTGAGCAATCAAATTTTGCAGATAACAAAAAGGTTAGGTATGCCAAGTTGAAGTTAAGAGGTAAAGCACAAAGGTTTTGGGAGAAACTTGAATATTTCCACTATATGGATTATGAACCTGCCATTAGTGTGTGGGAAGATATGAAAGAAAATTTTTGTGATGAATATTTGTCACCATACTATCGACCTAAGTATCTACCCCAATCTCAGTGTGGTACTTTTCAAGTTGAAGAAAATACGATGAATCCTCATCCTCATCCCATTTCATGTTCTCAGTGCACTTTTGAACAATCTACCCAGGAATTATCTACCAAGGAATTAAAAGAGCACGTGAAAAATGTTCAGGACAGGATTGCTCAAATGAAGCAAAAGAAGACTCAAATAGATTCAATTGGGAAACCAAGGTTACTAGATCACAATGAACTTATTGCTGGCCCAATAGAAGATAACATTGATGATGATATTTTGGTCGTGGAGAATCCTCCAGTAACACCAAAGCCTAATGTTGACATAGGCGTACATGCCTCGACAAGTGTTGCTTTAACATGCATGCAAGGAAATGAATTTATTGAAGAGCAGCAAGGTGAAGAGATGCCTAAAGAGAGTATTATGTTAGAGGGTGCACATGATGTGAAAGTTGAAGTTGTTGAACGTGCTTCTGATCAACCCTCCATAGTCCTTGAAGATCTAGATCTTGGTGAAGTTGAAGAGGTTAAAACCACAATGCTTCCTATGGTTCATAAGGTTCAAGAAGAGATTATACTGATTCCACACATTGATTTTGTTATTCCAAATGAGTTTGATGTGGTGGAATTCAAGGTTCTTCTTTTCCCTGTGCTCCCTAAGGTGATTTCAGATTTGAAGCAAGTGTTATTTGTCAACATCCTAATCCTTCAATGCTTTAAAACTCGAGGTTGAGTTTTCTCCAACTGGAGGAGAATGACGCGAGAGATGCAAGAAAATTATTATTTAATATTATTTATGTTTGCAAGTCAATTGTATTTTTATGTTTTAAGTCCTAGTAGTTTATTGGGCTATTAGTATTTTAGTTTGGGAAGCAAGGTTATTTTTGTAATAAGGCAATTAGGGTTTCCTAGCTAATTAGAACTAGGGTTTAGTAATCCTTTATAAGCAACCTATTTTACTCCTTAGGAAGATAGTTGATATTTTGATGAATGAAAAAACAATGGCCGTTTGGTCTTTCTTTGATCTGGTGCTAACTACAGGTCTACCCTAGGTGCTAACTCCTAGTGATTTTCCCACTTGGTGCTGACTCCAAGCAAGGCTTAGGTGTTGACTCCTAGGTCATATCCCTTTATTTTTCTGTTATTTCAATTTTGTTCTGGTTGTCCTGCGTCACATTGCCAAAAGCATCCAAATGATCTCTACCTCCAAGTACCTAATCGTCTTTCCTTGGAAATCTTCGTGAAGACTTTGACAAATACTATTTCTTTGGAGGTAGAGAGTTCGGATAATATTGACAATGTCAAGGCAAAGATTCAAGTTAGGGAGGAAAGGAGTCTTGCCGGTGAGGGTGTTGCATAATATGATGGAACATTTCAATTCTTCATATTGGTGTATGAGATGAGATGAGCTATAAGGGTTTTAACGGAGAGGAATATTGAGTTTGAGGTTGGGAAAGTATCTCCCTAGAAGTATAAGATATGAAAATTCAAGTGGGTATGCACCACTATTTGTAGCCATAGTTGAGTTAAGGGCAACATTATTGTTGACTGTGTGCAGCAATTTTAACTTTTAACTCTGCTATTACTTAGTTATTGAGATTTTTTTTTTTTTTTTTGGTCAGTAAGAACAAAATTATTTTTGTTTAGAATTTTTTAAATGTCAAGATTGTTTATTTTAAATAAAATTGATTAATTGAGCTTTAATTTTTTTTAAGTTTTACTATTAGTAATTTTTATTGCTAAGCTTTTTTTTTTTTTTTTTTTTGGGCTTGTACATTTTGTTTTAAATTTTAGATCTATAAAAAAATTTTATAGTCACCAAAATGAGGAAAATACTAGCACTACAAATTTTTTTATAAATTATTGATATAATAAGTAGTTACTAGTAAGTAAAAAATAATGTGAGCGGTGGGTTCATATGTGAACCAATAAGAATTTGCTACTAAAATAG
Source organism: Quercus variabilis (assembly GCA_030445155.1). Classification (NCBI taxonomy): domain Eukaryota; kingdom Viridiplantae; phylum Streptophyta; class Magnoliopsida; order Fagales; family Fagaceae; genus Quercus; species Quercus variabilis. Next base: position 2,789,470 of record CP129447.1, read on the forward strand.
TGTGTAAAAATGTTATAAAAAAGTTTGTGAGTAGAACACTATTCTTAAAAGAATCAATGATATTGTTTAAGGGATAAAAATATAATTTTATAAAACAAAATTGCTAAAATTAGTACACATATATATAATAATTTTTTTTTTTTTTTAATTTAGGGGGTAGTATAGCTTTGGATAAAAAATTTAGTCCAAAGCTAGATACGTCCCAGTCAAAGATGGTTGTGGTAAATCATCCTCTGGGTCATACATGCAAGACCTTTGGTGGAGAGAGAGAGAGAGAGAGTGGTAAATCATCATATGGTTCATACATGCATGACCTTTGGTGGAGAGAGAGAGAGACTTATGAGAATTGAAGTGGGTGAGAAACCATGTGTAAATTATTCTAAGCAAATGGACGGTGATGTAAATTATTTTATGTAGATGCATGACCCCTTGAAGAAAACCGAAAAGAGCAAAAAAAATGATAAAATTTCATGAAGAAAAGGAATATGAAATTCTATGCGGAGAAGAAGTCTGAGATATAGAGGAAATCGGTATGAAGTTTCCTAAGCAGGCTAAGCTTATACTATCAAAAGACGGGGGTGGGGGACAACGCGGGTTGTTGCCGATGGATGTTGCATCACTTGCATGCAACACCATTGGCTAAAATTGCCGAATTTATATTATTAAAAAAAATCATATTAGTCCAAAGAAACGTTAATTAAAAAAAATTAACTAGCTTATGAAATATGATTACTTCTGCTCTTTCTTTAAGTTAAAAAACTTTTTAACATAATTTCTTTATTAAATTAAAATTTCTTTTCTATTTTTAATTTCTTTGTGCAACTAAAATCGTTTAATAAACAAAAGAAAAAAAAAACTTAATTAGTAGAAAATTAAGTGAAAACTCAAAAAAAAAAAAAAAAAAAAAAAAGACTATTGTTATCTTCAAGTAAAATTACTCTTTTATTTTTATTTTAAGTTGTTTTCTTGATCTTATTATCTATCTGTGCCACCTGTTTCCTTTTTGTTTTATATTCAAAATTTTGATAGGATGGTAGCAAATCTAAAGTATACATTTTGCTTTATTTTTTTATCATTTCTTCATAAATTGTGCCAAATGGTTGGTAAGGATCCAACTTACAGCCGGCACCATAACTTCTTTACTTTTATTTTTAACCGTGAACTTGTACAGAATTTCATGATTACTTTTGCGCTTTGATTTATAATTTAGGGTGGATGACTAAATTTCAGTCTCCACACACACACACACCCACACAAAACAAAACTGAGTAACTTCTTTTTTCAGTATACAATAATCAAAACTAAATAATACACAAGAATGACAGCGGTCACAATACAAATGTGCTTTCTCTTCTTTTAAGATTTGGATAAAGTTTGGCTTTAGTGTTCCGATGCAAAGAAGTGCAGAGGATCCTGAAGCAATACAGCTAAGCCGAATCCTTAAAATTTATAGGTAAGATAAGAGTCATCCTTACCTAAGTTGTAGGGGTGATAAGCCTAGGAGCCCATATTTATGTATATATTAGCTCAAGGGCTCAATCTGAGGGTATTAAATAATTCGAGAACAGGTAAACACTTTTATAAAGATCCGTGTTAGTAAGAGAAGAAGTGAAATCCGATTAAAGTCATCCAGAAGGATGGTTCGAGGAAGAATACCTCCTCGGCTAAGCAAAGTCGAGGTCAGAAGGTGTGGACTGTGGATTATTCCATGGATGAGGATAAGTATCAAGAAGGAACAGGACAGAGGAAAGTCATGAAATATCTAAAAGGAAAGTTACTACCACCACATTAAATGCTCTGTAGCTAACTCTCTGGCCGTATTAATGAGGAAGTGATACCTGAACAGTAACTTTCAGCCTTACAGCTACTACCCAAAGACTTTAGGAAGGTGTTGATGGGACAAGGATCCACACCAACAATCTAATCTACACGTGGAGGGTGGAGATTAAGGTGGAGATACCCTAATAGAAAGGGATCAAGAAATTAAGAAAAAAACACTGTAGCAGTCAAGAACTGAGTCTGTAATCCAACTTGAGAGGAATATATAAGAACTGATCTCCTCAGACTTTGCTGAGGAAGATTTCCTTTAATTTAAATCAGTCTATCTTCCTTTTCTCGTCATCTAAATCCACTTTACTTATTGTCCAACTCATTAAAATCCAGATTTCCAACCCACTTTCTACAAATTCATTGTATTGGGTTTTTTGCGCCTAAGTTCATCCATCAATTTGGGCTAGGGACCTAAATTGCGTCATTACAATTGGCGCCGTCTATGAGAATTTCTAATGTTGTAGTGAGTCTAACGTTCAACAATGATAGGTTCAGGTTCAAACCAAGCAGAATCTATGGGGTCTCAGCGTCAGGATCATTTTCGTGATCTTGTACAAAGAAGGGACTGGGAGGGAAGTGTGCACACTACCCATACTAGGACCCAGCCTCAGGGTGGGAGCCACGTCTCTCATGAGGAGAATGCTAGAAACATGCAGCTGGAGATTGATCATCTACAGAGGAAGTTACGCCGTGAATGACAAAGAAAAACTCCCTCAATGTCTGCTTCTTCTTCCAGTGAGGAAGAAGATGGCAGTTACAGGCCCAGGTCGAGGACTCCCCTCAGTGAGTCTTTCCTATATGATGAGGACTACTACCATGAGTGCAGAAACATGAGCTCATCTTCTCAAGGCTTGGGGAATGATGCAATGAGCAAAGTACTCAACCAAAATTTTAAATCACCTTTTACGCGCAAGATTGAGGGAGGGAGACTTCCTCAGCGATTCACTCAGCCCACGTTCACCATGTATAATGGTCGTACAAACCCTATGGAGCATGCAAGTCACTTCAACCAGAGAATGATTGTACACTCCAAGAATGAGGCCTTGATGTGCAAGGTATTCCCATCTAGCTTGGGGCTTATGGCGATGAGGTGGTTTGATGGACTGAGTGCAGGTTCTATTAACTCCTTCAAAGAGCTCACTCGAGCGTTTGGGTCTCGTTTTATTACATGCAGTAGGGTTCCTCGGCCCTTAGACTCTCTATTATCCATGTCCATGCGAGAAGGTGAGACCCTGAAAACGTACTCAGACAGATACTAGGAGATGTTTAATGAGATTGATGGGGATTTTGATGACGTGGCTATAAAGACCTTCAAAGTCGGCCTACCCACCGAGCATGATTTGAGAAAATCCTCGACCAAGAAGCTAGTGAGAAGTGTGCGTCAGCGTATGGACCGCATTGATGAATATAAGCGGGTCGAGGAAGACCAATAGTAAGGCAAGGGGAAGGGTAAGGTTATCCCTTAGGAGATGAGGGATTTCAGGTTGGACCGTTACAACAATAATAGATCCCGAAGGGATTTTGGTGGACAATCTGGGTCTACGGCTCCTTAGGTGGTTAACACTGTGTTCCAAAAACTAGTGCATCAAGTCTTGGAGAAGATCAAGAATGACCTATACTTCAAATGGCCAAACAAAATAGGAGGAGACTCCATGAGGCGCAACCAAAGTCTTCATTGTCAATGTCACTAGGAGTGAGGGCATACCACCAAGGACTGCAGAACTCTGTGGAACCATCTGGAGCAACTGGTCAAAGAGGAAAGGTTAAAGTTGTTTTTGTATTGGCCCAACAGGCAAGAAGGCCAAGCAAGGTCAGGAGCTCAAGGGAATGCTTCTTCAAGGCCCCCTTTGGGCACGATTAATGTCATCTTTGCTGCATTTGGGAGAACTAGTTCTCACCCTTCTAGGGTGATGTTTGTAGCTCGACTACCTGCTGAGGACTTTAATTCTGAGCCAAAGAGGGCTAGAGTGGAGATTTGACCGGTACTGAGTTTTTCGGACGAGGACAAGATTGAAACCATCCAGCCGCACAATGATGCTTTGGTGGTGACCCTCAGGATAGGAGGGTATGATGTCAAAAAGGGTGATAGTAGACTAAGGCAGTGGTGCAGAGATCATGTACCTTGACTTGTACAAAGTGTTGAACTTGAAGCCCGAGGATTTGACAGCCTATGATTCACATTTGGCAAGCTTTGATGGAAAATTTGTCATCCTAAAGGGTCAGATTAAACTACCCGTGCAAGCAGGTTCAGAAGTGGTTGAGGTGGACTTCATTGTGGTGGATGCATATTCTCCCTACACGGTCATTGTGGCCAGACCTTGGCTTCATGTCCTAGGGTTCGTTTCTTCAACTCTGCACCCGAAGGTAAACTATCCCTCGAGGGACCAGATTGAAGGACTTGTGGGAAGTCAATCCATGGCTAGGCAGTGCCTCGTGGTTGCAATTATGCATCAGCCTACAACTGAGTCTTCGGCCTCTGCTGAAGGGGGCTCATAACAATCAAGGATTCCGATCCTGTCTACGGATGTGGTGTCAAAAGAGGCAAAGTGTGAAAGGTTGGAGGAAATTTCTATAGATGGTGATTCAGAGAAGTTTTTTCAGATCGAAGCTCAGTTGCCTTCTCGAGAAAAGGAAGAACTGTTAGCGTTTTTAAGAAGGAATATTAATGTGTTCGCATGAAATGCCTATGAAGCTCCTGGGGTGGATCCAAACTTCATTTGCCATCGTTTAAATGTCAACCCAATTGTCCTCCCTAGGAAGCAACTACCTCGGCGCTTATCTAAAAAGCATCTTGATGCTGTCAAGGAGGAGGTGAACAATTTAAGCAGGCTAAAGAAGTGTTATACCCTGAATGGTTGGCTAGGATATTTGAGCCACAACTAGGGAAAAACATTAAGATTTATATAGACGACATGGTGGACAAAAGTAAGTTGGAATCCGAGCATGTTAACAATCTCGGGATTATCTTTGAGATCTTGAGGAGACACAAGCTGTGACTTAATGCTTCTAAGTGTTCTTTTGGTGTCGGATCATAGACGTTCTTGGGGTACATGGTTATACACCATGGAATTGAAATCAACCTTGACCAGATTAAAGCAATCAACAATCTATAGCCACCTCGGAATCTCAAAGAGGTTCAGAAGCTAACAGAGATGATTTCTGCTCTAAACAAATTCATCTCTCGGTTAATAGACAGGTGTAGACCCTTCTTCCAGTTGTTGAACAAATGGAAGGGATTTGTATGGATCGAGGAATGTGTCTTGGCCTTTCAATAGTTAAAGGAATACCTATCTCGGCCACCCATTATGACCAGACCCAAGATGGATGAGGTTTTGTTTACCTACATTGTTGTGGCTTCCCATGTGGTAAGCCATGTACTTGTGCAGGTTGATAGTGGTGTACAGAGACCAGTTTATTATGTGAGTAAGATACTGTATGAGGCCGAGGTCTGCTACCTACCACTAGAGAAGGCCATTTTGGCAGTGGTGCATGCTACGCGTAAACTCCCCCACTATTTTCAATCACACACAGTTGTTGTCCTAACCCAGCTTTTGCTTAGATTTTTACTTTGGAGCGCTAATTACACAAGGAGGATTGCAAAGTAGGGTATGATCCTAGGGGCTTTTGATATCAAGTACATGCCTCACACCTCTGTCAAGGGTCAGGTCCTCACTGATCTGGTAGCCGAGTTTGCTAAAACCCCATTAGAAGAGAGAGCAGAGAAGTAGAACATGGATGGAAAATCAGTTGGTGCAATCTCCTTACAAGAACTTTTGTCCTGGAAGGTATACGTTGATGGTGCAGTGAACCACAAAGGATCCGATATGGGGCTAGTATTGATATTTATAGAGAGGATCACAATTGAGAAATCTTTGAAATTGGGCTTCTCGGCCAGAAACAATGAGGCTGAGTATGAAACTCTATTGGTAGGGATGACCATGATTCAAAAAATGGGTGGAAAAGTAGTGGAAATATTCTCTGATTCAATGCTGGTTGTGGGCCAAGTTCAAAGAGAGTTGGAAGCCAGAAATCTCAAAATGTAGGAATATTTGAACCAGGTTAGATATTTACAATCTGGATTTAAGTCTTTTAATTTGTCACAAATTCCTAGAAGTAGAAATACACATGCTGACTCTCTTACCACGCTGGCAACCTCCTCGACACAAAGTTCACCTCAGGTGATCCTTGTGGAGGACTTATGTAAACCTACGAAGGTAGGGGGGAGATGGGGTTCATATTCATCAAATATGGGTGGGTCCAAGCTGGATGGACTCTATTGTGCTATTTCTTAAGGAAGATGTCTTGTCCGAGAGTAAGTTTGAGGCCGAAAAGATACGAAGAAAGGCTCCTCAGTTTTGGCTATTTGAGAACCAAAAGTTGTATAAACGCTTTTTTTTTTTGGGCTATATCTGCTATGCATACACCCTGAAGCAATTGAGCTACTCCTGGAAGAATTACATGAAGGAATTTGTGGAAGCTACACAGGGGGCAGATCTTTGTCTTACAAGGCCCTCACTCAAGGATATTAGTGGCCAAATATGTAGAGGGAAGCACAAGAGTCTGTGAAGAAGTGCAATTAGTGCCAAAGATTTGCCCCAAACATTCATCAACCTGGAGGAGTCCTTAATCCCCCGTCTAGTCCTTGGCATTTTGGTCAATGGGGTTTGGATATTGTAGGGCCTTTTCCTAAGGCAGCAAGGAATAAAATATGGTTGCTGGTCGTCATAGATTACTTCACCAGATTGGTTGAAACTGAACCATTAGCAAATATCAGAGATATGGATGCCAAGAGATTTATCTGAAAAATATTGTCACTCAGTTTGGAATCCCTCGTACGCTCATCTTGACAATGGTCTTCAATTTTATAGCAAGGCCTTCTGGAGGTATTGCTGTGACCTGGGCATAACAAATAGATATTTCACCCCGACATATCCACAGGAGAATAAACAGGTCAAGACTGTCAATAAGCTCATAGTGAGTCGGTTGAAAAAAAAGATTGGATGAAGCAAAGAGAAGTGGGTGGAAGAGTTGCCACACATCCTTTGGACATATCAGACTACACCCCGTAGGTCCACCGGGGAGACACCATTTTCGATGACTTATGGGGCCAAGGCTGTGATTCCTCTAGAGACAAGATTTCCAATGCTGAGGACAAGCTCTTTTACTCCGAGCAGCAATGATGGGCTATTGGAGAAGAGTTTAGATTTAATTGAAGAGTGAAGGGAAAATGCTATGATTCAGCTAGCGTACTATCAACATAAGCTTAAACAGGAGTACGACTCAAATGTAAGGTTAAGGCCACTAGCGCCTGGAGACCTGGTATTAAGAAAAGTTTTGGATATTGCCAAAAACCCAGCCTGGGGAAAGTTGGGGCCCAACTGGAAAGGGTCATATCGTATCACATCAGTGGTTGTAATAGGTGCATATTATCTTGAAGATCTAGAGAAAAAGGTTGTACCACGCCCCTAAAATGTAAACAACTTGAGAAGGTATTATTATTAATGAAAGCTTTCTTTACCATATTTGGGTTTATTATATCGTGTGTCATGCCTTCTATTATTTGTTTGAATATCAAACATAACCTCGGTCATGCCAATCTCCTCGGACCACATACCTTAGATAAATTGATATTCTAAGTTATTTTCCTAAGTATCAAACAGAACATTAGTCATGTTTGGCTCCTCGAACCACATACCTTAGGTAAATTGAAATTTTGGTTTAACTATCTAAGTATTAAACAGAACCTTAGCTATGTCTGGCTCCTCGGATCATATGCTTTGGGTAAATTAATACTTCCTAACATATATCTAAGTGTTAAACAGAACATTAGCTATGTTTGGCACCTCGGACCACATGCTTTGGGTAAATTAATACTTCATATCATTTTCCTAAGTATCAAACCGAACCTTGGTCATGCTTGGCTCCTTAGACCACATACCTTGGGTAAATTGATATGGTAAATCATCTATCTAAGTGTGAAACAGAACCTTAGCTAAGCCTGGCTCCTTAGACCACATGTTTTGGGTAAATTAATACTTCCTGACTTCTATCTAAGTGTTAAATAGAACCTTAACTATGTCTGGTTCCTCGGACCACATGCTTTGAGTAAATTAATACTTTCTGACATCTATCTAAGTGTTAAACAGAATCTTAGCTATGCATGGTTCCTCGAACCACATGCTTTGGGTAAATTTATGCTTCTTATTATTTTCCTAAGCATCAAACGGAACCTTGGTCATACCTGGCTCCTCGGACCACATACCTTGGGTAAAATTGATATTTCCAACTATTTTCCTAAGTATCAAACAGAACCTTGGTCATACCTAACTTCTCGGACCACATACCTTGGGTAAATTGATATTTCAAGCTATTTTCCTAAGTATAAAACAGAACCTTAGTTATACTTGGTTCCTCGGACCACATACATTGGGCAAGTTCATACTTTCTGTTATTTATCTAAATATCAAGTAGAACCAGCCATGCTAAGTGGCAAAAATCTTTTTTACAATAACATGATCAAATGAACACTCATGAGCATCACTTAAAGCCTTTGAAAGTTTGTCCATGACTCAGTTTGAAAATTGATTATCATCCCCAGTTCCTTAGACTTACTGATAAATGGAAAACTAAGTAAAGCCTGATGTGAACAGGTGCTCTGCAATTATGTATGTTTTTGTGCTTAAAGTTACACTTTGTTGGGATTATGAACTTAGCAGATTTAACTTATCTTGCTGCTAATCATATAAGATGGGGTACAGCAACTATGCTGTCACTTATGCAGATAACTAAATGGAGTCATATCTCATTTCTGAGTTAGTTAAGTGTTAGATAATATAGACATTATGTTAATATCAATATAACCATCACAAATATGAAAGAAAAACTTGTCATTATCATTGATCTGAGCCTTGGGAAGAGGCAAAGTTGAATACAAAGGATCAAACTAATTACAAGTTCTGGGAACAAAAACAACAACATAAAAAAAAAAAAAAAAAAACAAAACAAAACAAAAAAAAAAAAAAGAGAAACAGATAATTCATGGTTTCATCTTTATTACAAGTTTGTCTTTTGGAGTCATAGGGGGCTAGGTAGTTGCTGTTGTTGAGGATGTCGTATCCTTACCCTTGGGGTCTTCCTTAGCAAGGATGGGGAGAGTTGCCAAAACCAACTCTATGTTTTGAGAACCCACCCCTTCCTTGGAAGAATCCTTGGGTGCGTCCAAGGGATTGATCATCTCAATAGCAACATCCTTGGAGACTTCTTTCACTTTATCTGCTCGGTCAGCTTGCTCTACCACTTCTTCAGGACTGTTGGATTGAAGAGGGTCCTTAGACAAGGCCTCTTCAATAGGGCTTGCAACGTTAGGGGCTACATCATCTAGGGAGGCTGAAGAGCCTAGGGCTCGGATTGCGAAGGGGTAGTACACATTCTCCGCTCTCCTATGTGCCGAGGAGGCCTCATCCCTTGCAAGCTTAAGAGCCTTGTTCCACACTTGGAGGCAATATGCTCTACATACCCCCGAGACCTCGGCTCTGAGGGCTTCCTCGGTCTTGGCTACCCCACGACGTAGCCTTCTTGTTCAGCCTAATCCTTGGCCTTCTCAGCATCCTCTAGTTTCTTCTACAGTAGCTTGATTTGCCTTCTTAGCAGTAGTGAGCTTATCCTTGGTCAGGCAGAGTTGCTTGCGCTGAGTCTCCGCCTACCTCTCCGCATTATCCACTGCTGCCTCAGCGCTTTTCCTACCCCTTTCTGCCTCGATGAGCTTAGCATCAAACTCTTTTAGTCTCTTCTCAGCCACCTTGAAAGCCTCAACAGCAGCAACTCTCCTACCCTCCTCACCCTTCATTTGTCGGTGGCAGGCATCCACCAACTCCTCAGCTCAGAAGGTAGCTTGAACAGCCTGCAAAGGAAACTTGGTAGTTAGTACAATATATATAATAATAATAATAATAATAATAATAATAAATTTAAAAAAATTAGAATAAAAAAAAAAAAAAAAAACTTAGCTTAAAAGGCTTACCATAGCAAGGTCTCTTTTTAGACATAGAAACACCTCGTGTTTCTTCATGGTCCTCAGGTCGACCATGTCCTCGGTTAGTAGCAAAGCTTGCTCTACAGCATCTACTACATACCCAGCCTTTCCCTTTTGGAAGTCCCTAATTGATGAGTTCATAAGGAGAGGGGACCCATTTAGCACCAAAGGGGGGTTCCAGTTTGGAACCCTGGCGCGAAGATCTCGTCCCCTATCTCCCAGCGCCCCATCACCCAGGGACTTTGTCTAGCCAGTCTTAGCTACCTTGGCCCCTTTTTGAGGCTCCATTTCTTTAAGGAGGCCACCTCGGCCCTTTTCCAGTACCTCCTTCCCTTTTTGTTCTCGTTTCCTCTTCTTATCGGCAATCTCTTGCTGGGGGTCATGAAGAGTGGGAAAAGGGGGGAGTTTAGTTTGAGCGGCTGCCTCAGCCCCTTCCCCCAACCTGGGACTCCATCACCTCCATGAGGCTGGCCTTGGGTTTACTTTGCATCCCCATATCCTTTTATATCTGACTCACTTGGGCAGAGGAGGAGTAATTGAAATCCTTGGCAGGAACTTCTGAGGATTGAAGGCAGCTGAAGACTTCGAAATCATCCTCAGATTCAGAGATGTCAATTACCTCTTCTTCCTTCTTGACGGCAGGTTGTGATGGTGTGGGCTCTTTTTCGGCTGCTCGTTGAAATGGCAACGCTACCTTGGGTATGCCTTCAGGAATAGGGTCGGTGGTGAGGACGCCTTCTGGGATGGGACCGGTGATATGGAAACCCGGAGCAGCTACACTTATCCGGTGTAGATGATGGTCCTTGGCTTTAATTACGCACTTAGGCACCTTGAAACTGGACGAGATCAGCATGTATTCTTGGATTAAATTGGCTGCTCGTAGTTGACCGTCCTTGTGTACAAAAACCTCAGCCTTGAGTATTTTGTCTAGACTCTCTTTGTTGACTAGGTTGAAGTTTGGTTCGATAGCGTGCCTATCTGCAAAACCATCAAGAAAACAAAAAAGCTGTCAGAAATAGGAATGGAACAAATCAAGGGGGTAACTTTAAAATAATCATCTTAGGTCTAAAACCCCACTTGGTTTCCCCTCTCTCGTCGGGCATAGGAGGCCATCATGCCATTCCCCTGACACGATCAAGTAATCCTTATTCAAGCCTTTGTTGGATTCAGGGAGGCATTGAATGAGCCTAACTTCGGGGTACCTAAATTATAGATAATACCCATGCCCCTTTAAGTGGTGGAGGTTGTAAACCCAGTTGATATCATGATGGGTAAGCCCTAAGCTCATCTTTTCATTAAGAGCGTCTACACTCCCTAGAATCCTAAACATGTTTGGGGCACACTAGGTGGGAGCTAACCTTTGAACCTAAGGTAGTCCCTAGTTACAGTGCCTATGGGAATTCTCTCCCTCTTGCCTTTTCTCGTGTCATTCTCCTTCTTTACAATACCTAATGGACGCTCCTAGAGGAATCCTATACAGAGCTCTAAAACTCTCTATTCCCTCCTCAGAGTCTACCAAATGGGCGAATCTACCCATTCCTAAGAGAGAATTGGAGGCACTAAGAAGATAATGAGAAGGAAGAAGAGCCGAGGAGGAAAAGATACAAAGAAAAGAAAAGTATATGGAAAAATAATCTGAAAATGTTTATGAAGACATACAAAAAGAAGAAAAGTATCCTTGGACAGGCTTTTGGTATTTGTAAGGGCACAAGTGAGTTAGGGAAGTTTGCAGGTTCAGTGTATGTGCGCTAAAGTGAAATGAATGCTAAAGTGAGATGAGTTATTGATTCGGGCAATATTTATATCAAAAAAAAAGTTACGAGCGAGAAAATTCCCGCCCGAGTTCCAGCCAAATCCTCAGCTGTTGGATCCGCATCACACCGTAGAACGTGGGGAGCATAAAGCCATAAAAATTTAATGAGAGCGAGTCTCGAATACCGAAGTGTCAGGAGCGGGCCATGAGTAGTTAAAAAGGGTATATGTATCGTCAGAGGTGATGTAAAATGGGTGCGAAGGAACTATCATTACATCAAAATCCTCATTTCTTCCCGAGGAGCCAGAAAGAAGAATCCATGGGATACTGTTGGGGTGATAAGCCCAGGAGCCCATATTTATGTATATATTGGGCCAGGGACCCAATTCGAGGACATTAAACAATCCGAGGATGGGTAAACACTTTTATAAGGATCCGTGTTAGTAGGGGAAGAAGTGAAATTCGATTAAAGCCATTTAAAGGGGTGGTTCGAGGAAGAATACCTCCTCAGCTGAGCAAAGCCGAGGTCAGGGGGTGTGGACTGCCATTGGGAGTAACGTTCTGGATCATTCCATGGATGATGATAAATATCAGGAAGGAACAAGATAGAGAAAAGTCATGAAATATCTAAAAGGAAAACTGCTACTATCGTATTAAATGTTTTGCAGCTAATTCTCTGACCGCATTAATGAGGAAGTGATATCTGAACTGTAACTTTTAGCCTTACAGCTACTACCCAAAGACTTCAGGAATGTGCTGATGGAAAAATGATCCACATCAACAATCTGATCTGCACGTGAAGGGTGGAGATGAAAGGTGAAGATAGTATAAAATGGAGGAGATACCTTGATAGAAAGGGATTGAGAAATTAAGAGAAAAACACTGTAGTAGTCAAGAACTGAGTTTGTAATCCAACTTGAGAGAAATATATAAGAAGTACTTGCAAAGAAAAATTATATGAAAAATACACATGACTAAGTTTATTACCTTCATTTGTATTTCACAACAAATTTATTATGAAATAAATGTGCTCAATCGAAGTAGATGAGTTAACAATTTTTTTTTACAACAAATTTATTGCAACAGCATTAGCATCCTGGTTTGTTGAAGTATTCATAATTCAAAAAGATTAGTTTTTGAACCAAATTTATTATAAAATAAATGTACAAATTTATTATGTAAAATAAATGTATAACTATATTGGTTACCTTCAATTATTCATTGCTTATATGATCTATTTGCAAGAATAGTGTTTCTTTGCTTTTTGTTGGCTGGATCTACAGATCTTGATAGTCATAAACTCATAATGGATTTTCATTTTAATCTTGCTAATAATTATAAAATACACAACCAAACTGTATTCATATTTGAAAGACAAATCAAGTGCATGTAAAGTGTAAAAAAAATATTTGCCTATGGTGATGCCTTCCATGTCGAACTGCTTCTAGGAGAGAAAGAGAGAAAGTTTTTTTTTTTTTTTTTTATTAACCGAGAGAGAGAGAGAGAGAGAGAGACTTAGTTTGAAAATTAAAGGAGTCAATATATAATAGTAAAATATTAATATATGGAAGTGGTATTTGATGCAAATAAAATTTCAATTGTGATCAAATTCATCTAATATTACATGAATAGAATTCTATAATAGATTTTTTCTTATAATACACTACGTTGCTTTTTTTTTTTTTATATAATACACTAAGTTGCTAAAAGATGCATTAGATTTTTTTTTTATGTATATATAAATGTTTTCTTAAATCCACCGAATACTACACTAAAATAAAATGAAGAATTAGACATTGCTGCAATTCAAGATGCATTAAACCTCTTTTTTTTTTTTTTTTTAAGTGTAGTATAGTAAAATAATTAAATAAGGATTAGATGAATCAGGTGAAAATTTTGAATTGTAATTAAATTGAGATATTTATTAACTTAAAAATTATAGGAGAAGGAAAATTATATGTTTTTTTTTTAGGGTAAAATATCATTTTCATCCCTAAACTATCACAAAAGTTCGTTTTTCGTCCCTAAATTATCACAAAAGTTCGTTTTTTGTCCCTAAACTTTCAAAAGTTCGTTTTTCGTCCCTAAACTTTTCAAAATGTATTGATTTTCGTCCCTCCCACATCAGCACTTGTCAAGGCACAGAAGGACGAAAATCAATAAATTTGGAAAAGTTTAGGGACGAAAAATGAACTTTTGAAAGTTTAGGGACGAAAAACGAACTTTTGAAAGTTTATGGATGAAAAACAAACTTTTGCAATAGTTTAAGGACGAAAATGATATTTTTCCCTTTTTTTAAATCTAAAAATTTAAAAATATTTTTGTAATATGGCGTAATCACTTGATGCAACCATATCTTCTAAACCCAACTTTTAATTTATGTATTTTTTTTAATTTATATATTTTATGTCCAACTCATATGTCACCAATTAATGTCCAAACTCGTCAAAGCAGATTCAGATTTCAGGCATCAAAAAGCAGATTCACACATCAAAATCATTGAATTAAATTACCAAATAAAGGAAGAGGAATTATAGTTATACAATTATACACACACAACATCAACTACACAAAGAGACCTTCGATCGTGAGTGGAGTCCAGGTCGCATCAACTACACAAAGAGACCTTCGGTCGTGAGTGCGGGTCCAGGTCGAGTAGGAAGTCACGTTTTCCATTGATGAAATTAAGTGCCCGTTTGGGCTCAGCGTTCACGTTTTGCACTGCGCGTTTTTCCCTTTTTTTTTTTTTTTTGCGTGAACAGTAAAATCACTGTGCAGGGGACAGATATTACTGTTCACGCACTATTTTTTACTGTTCACGTAATAAAAAATATTAAAAATGGATCCCACGATACTATTTACACATTTAAAAATTATTTTGCTACAGTGTTTTCAGTTTTCAGTTTTCAGTTTCAGCAACAATAAGTTCAATCCAAACACACCCTTAGGGATTCTCAAACTCTCGTAAGGAATTGGAGGGAGCCATGACATCAGTGTTATGATATCCAAGGCCGGCCCTAGGCCGGGGCCCCTACTAGAGAAAGGCCCCAAATTTGGGGTAAATATTGTTTAAAAAAAAAATTTGAGAGATATTAAAAAATTTTAGTTTACATTTTTTTTCAATGTTGAGAAGGCCCAAAGAATTAAGTATCTGGCAGCTTATTAAAGTTTCAGCTTATTTTAAAATTTAGCTTCTTTTTAGTATTATTTATGGGTCTTGTTGCACTTTTTAGTATTATTTATGAGTTATGTTACACTTTTTAATACTATTTATGAGTCCTATTACAATATTTATTTAGTTTTTAATTTATTTTTTTCCTACAATTTCAGCAAAAAATTTTATATTTCAACTAAATAAGTTATTCTTAAATGGACCCTAAATAATACTAGAGATAGAAATAAGTCAAATTTAAATAAATATGTGTTACTAATCACAAGCAATATAAACAGGAGCCTAAAGGATTGAAGAGAGCCATGACATCAGTCATATGATATTGATACCATTGATTCTATTCTATCTACCAACTCCACGTTCGAAGAAATTGCGCTATGGCTGCCTTTACCGACTTTCGAGTATTAAGACAAAGCTACTATTCAATTTAGATCAGAGATTGGTGTAAAACGTATTCACTTCAAAAAATCAAGACTCTAATTCATTCTTATCTCTAATCCATTGTTATGACGTGGGGGTATTACAGACAAACGCTAAACTGTGTGATGTTCCGGTAGAGCTAACAAGAGAAATACTGTCCCGATTGCCTGTGAAGCCTCTGGTACGCTTCCTCTGCGTTTCCAAGAGTTGGTGCGCCTTAATCAAAGCCTCATGTTTTATGAAGATGCAACTCAAGCACTCCCGTAATTTTTTTTAATTAATTAATTAATTAATTATTATTATTATTATTATTATTATTATTATTATTAGCTTTAATGTAAACCAAAAAAAAATTAAAAAAAATCTAATAACAATCTAGCTAATAATGTTAACTATTTTTTTGGGATAAAGTTAAAAAAAAAAAAACTAATATGTAATTAACCTAAACTTCTTGATTAGGTAACTTCAAGGAGTTTAGAGTTTTTTTTTTTTACTTGGACTCCTTTTCTAGGTGGAGTATGTATATATATACACCGTTAGTTGTACAGTTTTTTATTATTTAAGCTTCTATTTTTCTACCTACAATCATGTAGGTATGTATTTTTTACTCTAATTTTTTATTATAATCAATTAAATACGTTTTATGTATTTGTTACTTTTTGTTTAAGCTAATTTCCTATTGTTTTTCTTTTTTTGAGGGGGTAATTTCCTTATGTTTGATATAATTCATATGTTAATGGTTTGATCCAATTTAATTATTTTGCTGTCCAATATATATGTAAGTTGTTGTAGTAAAGTCCAATCATAGACTATTAAATTTACATACAATTTTGTAATCTATATGGTACTTTGTTTTTTTAACTCTATTTAATTTTCTTCTTGATTTTTTTTTTTCCAAGTTTGTCAAAAAAGATTTCAAGCATCCTAAGAAAGGTTTGTAATCTAGATGTAGAACTTTGCAATTTTTTTTTTAATTAGAACAAAGGTTTTATTTCTCGAATAGTTCAATCTTTAAAAAGTGACCAATTTTATGTTACTTTTTCTAAAGATTTTAATAATTAATATTATTGTTAACAATACTGCAAATCACTTATATTGTAGATTAATTAGATATAAAATTCATATGCGAATAGTTTGATACATGTAACTACAAATGATATTATAGCACAATTGGTATGTCATCAAAAAGAAGATAATTTTGCATTAAGGTGCTATCATTTTATATTTGATGGTTGTTATAACAATGCAATTTATTCCTTTCGTTATAATAAGATTTTCTTCAACTTAGAGATTATAGGAGAAGAAAAATTATATATATAAAAAAATATTTAAAAAAAATTGTAATTTGGTGAAGCCACTTGACTTAGCCACGATGTCTAAGATGCATGGCTTAATCAAAATTCATATATAAATAGTTTTTTTATATTAATTTACTTAAAATTAGATAATAGAATAGATAATAAAAACAAATAAATATTTTACTTTTAAGTTATATAATAAATTCATATTATGTAAAACGAAGGTATTATGAAATGCATATATATATATATATATATATAAGTAATAACTTGTTAAAAGAGTGTAATAAATATGTTTGTTTTCAGAATGCATAATATGATTTATTCCTTTTTTTTGTATATTATTTTTTGTCAATATCATGAATCAAAATTTGTATGCTTTTCTTAAAACTTACATGGATTTGTATTTGTCATTTTTTTTTTTTTTTGGCAAAATTTTTCATTATTTAAATATTTATATATATTAGTTTTATTTTGGGGTTACTTTATCCTATTTTTTTTTTTTATGTTATCTAAATTAGATTTTTTTTTTTTTAAAATAAAGTTTACGTTAATTTTAATACATATTAGCTATCCTTTGATACTTTATCCCCAAAAAAAAAAAAAAAAAAAAAATAAAAAACCAACAACAACAACAATTAACGTTTAAATTAGGCTAAAAGTAAAATTGTTACTTTATAAAAAAATTGATACAATACTTATTAACTTTCTTCAAACTTACATGGATTTGAATTTTTCATTTTTTTTTTTTGCAAAAATTGTCATTATTTAAAAATATATATATATTTATAAATATTAGTTTTATTTTGTGTTACTTTATCCTAATTTTTTTTAAAGTTATCTAAATTAGATTTTTTTAATAAAGTTTACATTAATATTAATACATATTGGCTATCATTTGATACTTTATCCACACCAAAAAAAAAAATTAAAAATTAAAAAAATAACAACAACAACAACAACAATTAACTTTTAAATTAGGCTAAAAGTAAAATTGTTACTTTATAAAAAAATTGATACAATACTTACTGTTATTTTATCCAAATAAGTTGATAAGAACAAATAGAATTAAAGTCTTACTTAAACTTAAACTTGTTTGTTAAATGGATTAGATGAAGAATTTGGATTGTAATCAATTTAAAATTAAATAAGAATTAGATGGATTAGAAGAAGAATTTGGATTGTAATCAAATTAAGATTAAATAAGTATTAGATAGATTATATGAGGAATTTGGATTGTAATCAAATTAATATTTTTATCAACTTAGAGATTGTAGGAGAAGAAAAATTATATATATTTTTTAAATCTAAAAATCTAAAAAAAATTCTGCAATTTGGTGAGGCCACGTGGCACAACTACGACGTCTAAACTCATCTTTTATTATATATAATATGATATGATTTTATTCATTGTTGAATTTATTATATAAATTATTAATAAAATATTTAGGAATAATAGAGAAGAGCTTCCGCCATGATTGGTTTTGTGAGATCAAATTGCAGTTGAGGTGTGCCTTCTTTTTCCATACTCAATCGAGATATAGGAATTTTGTGGATTTTTAAATAGTCCATCATTTAAACTTTATAGAAAATACGATGTGTCACATACTGAAATCTCATTATGAAAAAAACTTATTGCTTTTTAAACATTATTTGCTTTATATCTCTCATTTTCTAATAGTAATTTTTTTTTTTTTTGAAGAGTTTTATTTTATTTTTACTCCATGGATATCATCATATCAGATCACGTTGAATCAAATCTGAAACTTGCGTGTGGGTGTAAATTTCTCAGTTTTTACTAATTCTGTGCAACGCCAACCATATTTTTTGATTAAAAAACTTCTTCACCCCTCTAGCTCTTACTTCACGTGCTCTCCTCTCACCAAAAGAAAACGTCCGTGTTATGAGTATTATTGACTAATTAATTAGTATATTTAAAAAAATAAAAAGAATAATTAGTGTACAGTCTCCATCTAATTAATCAATAAAATATGAGATGTTAAATTGTGTGGCCAAATAGTCTTCAATATGTAAAATGATTATTGATGAAAAATTATTTCATTTAAAACCTTGCATGATATTATATATTATTTAAGGAATTATAAATAAAATACTTAAGGTATTGGGCTAAATAATTAATTTATTAGTAGGACATGTAATAAAATAGGGAGAAGCCCTGTAAAAAGTGAATATTGTGTGGATGCCCACGGAACTATAATACAATCAATATTAAAGCCCAGGATAGTGACAAGTATTGCTGATCCAAAATAGTTCTATGAGATCTCGGGTGGTAACCTTGAAGAAAACATGGACAATATATAATCTCGTGCATTTAATGAAGATAATTAGATATAAGGTCACATGGTTTTTTTGAGGGACATAAGGTCACCTGTTAAGTGGTCAAAGAACGGCAATGCAATAATTTCCTTAAGGTGGTCAATGTTGAGCTGCACAGCATCTATAGAGTCCAGCTCATATAGAAATCCTATTTCAATTAGAAATAGATGAAAAGTAGGTAATGTTAAGACTCCTACTCCCAATGTGTTTTGGAGTGTGTCAGGTGGCTGGTGCTTTTATACAAAGCATATTGTGTGCGTGTATAATAGAGAGAGATTCAGAGAGACTGCATATTGAAACACAGTTTTTAAAATGAAGAAAAAGATTGCGCGGTACTGTAGAAAAAAAGAAAATGTAATTTTTCTTTTGCTCAAAATACACAAAGAAAGATAAATTGGGGTTTTCTCTAGGACAATTGTGTTGAGGTTGTATTTGTTCCAAGATGTATTTTTGTATTTTTTAAATTTATTGTGAACTCAGGTTTTGGGTATAACTTGAGTGTTGTAATCTCTATTTTTATTATAGTGGATTAATTGGATTTGCTATGTGGTTTTTCCCTCTATACTAGAGGGTTTTTCACATAATTTATTGATGTTCTTGTTGATTTTTATTTTTCACTTCCGTAAATTTCTACTTTCTTTATTGCTTGAGTTATATTTAATTTAATTCACACATAGACGGAGATTTATCCCAATAGTTAAAAGCGATTACCAAGGAATGCTAGTAGTGAGACACTTGATAGTATATATTGATAGGTCATGAACGTATTGACTCCTTGTGATAAATTAACCAATTAATTAGTAAAGTTAATTAATTAAGTCAATTAACATGCAATACGTGTGGTAGCACAAATAAATCACCAACTAAGTTAAATACAGTGGAAAATAAAGTTGACACGGTAATTTGTTTACAAATGGAGAAAACCTCCAAGACAAAAACCTTACCGGGTGAATTTAAGGTCATCACTCTCGAGAATCCACTATTATCACAACAAGCGGTTACAAGTAAAGGAATCTCTATACCTTATAACAACCTATAGTTGAACTCTTACCCCAATATACAATTGGACTTATTTTGTAGTGACAATCTCTCCTTTTCAATGCACAACTCCCTGTACGTGACTAACCAATTGATGCACAGATTCATCTGTTGAGCTTTAAAACACAGCATTTCTTCACTTGATTCTTGGACAAATTTGCATGGCTTCAATAATTGGACTTGAACTATTGTTCCTTGAAGTATTAAACACATCCTAGATCCACCTAATTACAAGTAAAGTGCATTTTGTCAAAGAATTAGCCAATTCTAAATGACATATGTTCTTAACATGATCCACATATATCCTAACAATCTCTCTCTTTGGTAATCCATGACAAAACCACAACAAACAAATGAAAATATAAGAGAATTCATAAATCACTCAACTCATACTCACTTGTTGAATACAATAAAATCTAATCCTAATACAAACTCTTGAAAAACTTTGCAAGAAGAGAGTTCATGGCAAAATAGACTTTGACAACTTGTATTTCTGAAACACTTTAAACAAAACTCATCACGACATGTTAGTGTGAAACATAAATAAAAGATTGCATACAATAAATAAGAAGTATGTGCATAAAGAGAGGAAAGAAACAACACATGAAAAGATAGGTGAAACTGTAATGACAACCTCAATATATATACATATATATATACACACATATATATCAATAAGAGTACAAGGTTTGCTATCACAATATAAGAACAATGTATCTAAAATAGAAAGAAAAAAGAAGATAAAAAAAGTCCTCACTACATCCCTCAAAAGATAAACACTCCTCCTAACAAAAATATCTCCTACACTAACTTTCCCCATAAGTACATGACTACTCTCATACCCAAAACTACTCCCCCCTTTTTGTCATGAATGACAAAGGGTAAGTCACTGAGAAGCAGTCATCTCCTCGTTACCGGAAGAGCCAGAATCCTCATCTTCATCAACCTCACCATTAAAGTTACCATCATCATCATTCTCATCCTCGGAAGCCTCTGGAGAAGGTGAGGAGATGGAGATGCCACAAAGCCACCCATACGAGCCTGACGTTGTGCAATACGACCTACACGGGTGTGCACCTGACACAACTCATCACTGAGAATGTTAAGGCGAGCATCTATACGCTCAAGCTGCGCCATTCTGGTCGCTAATGTCACACCACTAATCAAAGAAAAAGGTGCAGAGGTGGATGGAGCGGAAGAAGCCGAAGGAATCGCCGTCTCATTCCGTGGCCGCTTCAGTCGAAGCTGGGCCTCACTCCATCTAACAGTCACCACGCTAATGGCACACATAACGGAGAAGTGAGGAGACTTGAGATAGGTGACAGAGATGTGATGAAGAATCCTCATGATAGCAAAAGGAAAGATGAGCTTATCACAGGTCGCCATATTCTTATAGATTTCTATAAGAGAGAGTATGAAATGAGAGGGAAAGTCTATGGTAAGCCTCTCAATGAAGGATAACAAAAATCGAGCACGAGGCTCAGTAATCGAATTATAGTAAGACAAGGGATGTAGAACAGTCATCACCATATTCAAGAATCTTGAACCTTTTGCAAAGCCTGAGAAAGAGGTGTTTTGATGTTTACCCCAAGATGAAGGTGTCTCACAGAATAGAGACATGAGTTCGTCTTTAGACACAGTCTTAAGACGACGACAGCCGGGGTAGTCTACAAACTCTACCCTCGGAACATGTAGCATCTCGGATATAAGATCTGGAGTGACTACAATATGTGTACCTCGAGCGCAAGTGAAGAAATGAGGTACGGAGTAATCAAATCTGTGCATATTAAAGTAAAACTCCTATATGATTACGGAGGGACAAGTGACTAGGATGTCACAAAGGGACTCCCAACCCTTACCATTAATGACAGTGGGTATGTCAATATCGGAAAAATCTGAAAAGACGACTTGGCGTTCCAAATGAATGCCGCGTCCGGAAAAGTTCTTCGAAAAGTCCTGACGAGCTTTATTATCACGGAACCTAACATGAGAAGGAGTAGGATCAGACAAAGACGATACCCTGGAAAGAAGTGGATTCCGGGATGGAGCAGACTTGCACTTGGGTGCCATGTGCAGACTAACCGAGAGATAGAGAGAGAGAGAGAAGCAGAAAAGTACCAAGCAATATCAATATCAAAAGATAGAAAAGAGAGGTACGTATGTATGAAAAATGCATGAACATGTGACATGCAACAATAAAAACATCATGGGCTCAGCCCAATCCAATCCTACCAGCACACAAGGTTTCAACTAAGAAAACACACATCTATAATGCATGAAACATTGCGAAAATGCAAATGTGATGCAATGCATGAGCATATAGGATCATTTAAAGAAAACCCAACCCAAAAATGTCACAAAAACTTCATCAATTTTGAAAAACCCCAAAAAATTTTCAAAAACCCAAAACTTAGGTCAAAATGAATGAAATGCCTGATTAATGAGACAAAAGAGATCATACCAGAGGAAAATGTAAGGATTAGGCTGATATCTAAGTGGGGAAGATGAAGAGTTTAAGTGAGAAGTTTCGGGAGAGAGAAAAGGGTTTTTCTGTCATGAGAAATCAGAAAGAAATGAGAGAAAATTGCACTAAGGCTATATATAGAAAACACGACAAATATATCTGTCGAGGTGCTATCGAAAGTTGTCCATAGCAAAGAGACCTTGATGGATCAAACTGCTATCGAGCATCTATCGAGTAGACAGAAAGTTTCTTAATGAATCAAGATTGCATTAATTTCTATTGAGAAAGGAAGATCAAAGGTTTTGATAGATAGCTTAGCTATTGAGAGGTATCGAGAGCTGACGAGATGTGCAAAAACAGTTTTTCAAAGAAGAGAAAAACCCAGAAATGAATGCAATCAGGCATGCTACTCAACCAAAGATCCAATCAACATTTTAAGCTCTCAAAAACATCTCTCAACAAGAAAAATGTCAAGCATTTAGATCCAAAACACACACACACTAAACAAGTCTAACCAATTTTATATTTCAAAAACAATTTAATACAGTTTAGTGAGCATCTATTTACACATATATTCCTTGTAATGGCCAAATCATATTGTACCTGCACATGTATCAAAAGTAGCAAAGAATTTGCATGTTGTGTGTGAAAAATATCGCAAGATTGCATATGAGTATACATGTTATAATGATTTGAGATATGAGAAAATCAATTTAACTCACACACAATCATAACTGCTTGATGGGGACTATCACCTTTGAGATACATTTTATAACTCCCACATCTCTTAGAAAACGCGCTTGCAATCATATATAACTGCTTGATGGGGACTATCACGTTTGAGGTACATTTTATAACTCCCACATCTCTTAGAAAACGCGCTTGCAATCATATATAAAGCATTTTGTTTCTTTTTCGCTTTTATTTTCTTTGCATATTTTTCTTTTGTTAAGCATATCATGCATAGACATATAAAAGAGAGAACAGAAATACCTAATTATGTTAAGCTTTTGACATTGCACTTTTACTATGTCGAAGCATACAGATGTCATTTCATGATTGGCAGGTAACAGTGGTGAAATGGTCATTTATGCCTTTTTCTTAGGATTTTCTAGTCTTTCCCATAAAAAAGAGTGATACGAGTGTTAAGTACAAGAGATTACTTAATCTTACTCATCACAAACACGAGCCACAATGCTCACTTGCTTAGTTGTGCATAGAGATGCTCATCTAAATTACAAAATATTCAGAGTTTAAAAACTTTGTTTTAATAGCCATCCAAGGTACACAAGTACCAATGTACACAAAACACACTGTTTTTTGTATTTTTCTGATTTTTCAATTTTATTTTTATGAAAAAAAAAATAAAGCAAAACTGAAAATAAACAAATAAAAACATGTTAAACAAAGCAAAGCATAAAACTAGATGCAAATGCATGAGGAAGGAGGAGGAGAGGAAAGGATCAATCCATGAAGATAACACCAATGTTTTGGCAAAAGAATTCAAACCGTGTGCTATCAAGAGGTTTGGTGAACAACTCAACCTTCTAATCATCAATTTGAATAAACTCAAGAGTGAGAGTACCATCTTCAACAAGCTCACGAATGAAGTGATGTCAAATCTCTATGTGTTTAGTTCGAGAATGTTGTAGAAGATTCTTAGATATGTTGATGGCACTGGTATCGTCATAATAAACGGTAAGATGTTCTTAACGAATACCATAATTAATGAGAAGTTTTTGCATCCATAGAAGTTGGGTACAATAGCTACTGGCAGCGATGTATTCAACCTCTACAGTGGATAATGAGATAGAATTCTGTTTTTTGCTTATCCAAGAGACAAGATTATTACCCACAAAGAAACAACTCCTCGAGGTACTCTTCCTATCATCAACATTCCCAACCCAGTCTGCGTCAAAATACCCAGCTAAAACATCATTGGTGTCCTTGCTATACCACACACCGAAATCGATAGTGGTTTTGACATACTTTATGATTCTTTTCAAAGCAATCATATAAGACTCTTTAGGATTAGGTTGATATCTAGCACACACTCCCACACTGTAACTAATGTCAGGTCTACTAGCAGTAAGGTAAAGAAAACTGCCTATCATGCTTCTATATAGAGAAGAATTAACATTTTTTCTCAACAAATCAACAGTGAGTTTAACATTTGGACTCATGGAAATTCTAATAGAACTAGCAGATTCCAAACCAAACTTTTTCACAAGATTTTTCACATATTTAGATTGAGATATGAATATACCTGACTCTTGCTGACGGATTTACAACCCAAGGAAGTAATTCAACTCTCCAATCATGCTCATCTTGAACTTGGCTTGCATGAGTTTGGAGAAACTATGAGCAACTTCATCCTTTGTCGACCTGAAGATGATACCATCAACATAGACTTGAGCAATTATCAACTCGCCATCTTCCCTTTTAATGAAGAGAGTTTGATCAGTTTTTCCTCTTGTGAAACCATGTGAGACCAAGTATTGTGTAAGCCGATCATACCAAGCTTTAGGTGCTTGCTTTAAACCATAGAGTGCCTTCTTGAGATATAACACATGATTCGAAAAGTGTGGATCAATGAATCTTTTGGTTGAGCCACATAGGCATCTTCTTTAAAGAACCCATTTAAGAATGCAGTCTTTACATCCATTTAGTAAAGCTTAAACTTCAAATGACATGCCAGGGCTAGGATAATTCTGATGGACTCCATGCGGGCTATAGGAGCAAATGTCTCATCATAGTCTACTCCTTCTATTTGAGAGTATCCTTGAGCCACAAGACGAGTCTTGCTGCGAATCACATTACCCTCCTTATCAGTCTTATTGCGAAATATCCACTTTGTGCCAATGATGTGCTCACTTTCTGGTCTAGGTACTAAAGTCCAGACATCTTTTCTTTGAAACTAAAGCAGTTTATCGTGCATTGCCTCACTCCAACTTTCATCCTGAAGAGCTTCCTCAATCTTAGTGGGTTCAACCTACGACAAATAACACAAATAAGGCACAAAGTTAACAAAACACATTTATCAACTGTACGCTTCCTTAATGTAAGTTCATTCATATTTCCCATAACAACTTCAGGAAGATGACTCAACTTGATCCTTGAGAAAGGTCCTTTCTCTTCATGAGATTTAGAATCAGGTGAGGTAGGTATGTCTGCTGATCTTTCTACAACACTTGGAGTCTTGGGAGTACTCAGAGATGCGGGCTCTTGATCAACAATTTCTTGAACATCCTTAGGCTTGGGAGGAAGAATTTCTTTGGGGATTTCCTCACTAATTTTCTTAGACTCAGACTTTGAAGCTTCATTGATAACAACATTGACTATTTCCATCACCTTCTTGGTTCTCTTATTGTATATTCGATAAGCCTTACTTGTAGAGGAGTACCCAAAAAATATTCTTTCATCGCTTTGGGAGTCAAATTTTTCCACATTCGTTCTATCATTGAGAATGAAATAAGTACTTCCAAAGATTCTAAAATACTTCACATTTGGCTTCCTTCCCTTCCATAATTCATAGGGAGTTTTCTTGGTACTAGGTCTGAAATACACCCTTTAACTGTATGACGCACGGTGTTAACGGTTTCTCCCCACAAGTTTCTAGCCACATCCTTTTTGTGCAACATGGCTCTAGCCATCTCCTGAATAACCATGTTCTTTATTTCTACTACACCATTTTGTTGAGGAGTAATAGGAGCAGAGAATTCTTGAGATATACCTGATCTAGTGCAAAAGGACTCCATGTATGAGTTCTTGAATTCTTTACTGTGATCACTTCGAATTCGATCAATCTTTCTACAATCTTGTGCACAAGGCTTCAATGTGCTCAGGAGCATCTGACTTGGATCTTAAAAGAATGACCTAAGTGTACCTAATGAAGTCATCTACCACGACCATGATGTATCTCTTTCCACCAAGAGACTCGGTTCTAGTTAAACCCATGAGATCCAAATATAGTAGCTCTAATGGCCTAGATGTAGCGGATGTCTAAGTGCTCGGATGTTTAGCTTTTGTCTGTTTCCCAAGCTGACACGATCCACACACAATGTTGTTCACTCTACTGAGCTTTGGTATCCCCAAAACTGATTCATGCTTAGATACTATTGAAAGATGTTTGTAACTAACATGTCTCATCCTTTGGTGCCACAGATCTTCATTTGACAAACGAATACTATTGCACATAATATCAACATTAGGGACCAATCCATAACAATTGTCTAGAGTGTGAACACCACTAATGAGTTTCTTTCCAGACTCATTCAACACAAGGCATTTCTCCTTTGAGAATAACACCATAAAGTCTTGATCACATATCTAACTTATACTCAAGAAGTTCACTTTCAAACCTTCTACATATAGCACATTTGCAATGTCTGGCTATCCAGGTAGAGAGATGGTTCCCTTCCCTTTGATCTATGATTTACTCCCATAACCGAAAGTGACATTACCACTTTTCTTAGACTCAAAAACCATAAAGAGAGATCGGTCTCTAGTCATGTGTCTTGAGCAGCCACTATCAAGGTTCCACAAACACATGTCCATAACCTTAAATGCTTTCTTCATCATGAAGCACACCTCATGCTTACATGACAAATCAGTAGTAATGATGTTTTCTTTCATCTGCCATTTATGAACAAAACTTTTAACTTTCACTCTTCTCAAACGAACTCCTCTGCACATTTTCATTCTGATCCAGTCTAATGTCTTCTTTGTCAAGCTAAGATCTTTTCCAATAATCATCTTGATAGATTTCAAATAACTTTTAGACTTGCATTTTCTGATACATTCGATCAAGTAGAGATTAGAAAAACAAGATGTATTTGAAACAAAAGATCTTTTCATACCGGTTGTAGCCATGACAATAGGGGTCAATGGATCACACATCAAATATTAACCCTTAATCAGAGTGTGCCTGCTTTGATACCACTTGATAGACCAAGAATGTATTGACCCCTTATGATAAATTATCCAATTAATTAGCCAAATTAATTAATTAAGTCAATTAACATGCAATATGCGTGGTAGCACAAATAAATCACCAATTAAGTTAAATACAGCGGAAAATAAAGTTGACACGGTGATTTATTTACGAATGGGAAAAACCTTCAAGGCAAAAACCTCACCGGGTGAATTTAAGGTCATCACTCCTGAGAATCTACTATTATCATAACAAGCGGTTACAAGTAAAAGAATCCTAATACCTTATACTAACCTACAGTTGAACCCTTATTGCAATACATAATTGGACTTGTTCTGTAGTGACAATCTCTCCTTTTTAATGCACGGCTCTCAATATGTGACTAACCAATTAATGCAGGGATCTAAGTACGTGACTAACACACCAACTTGAGAAGGACGTTGGCTGTAAAGTTCTTCAATTCATCCACACGATGAAAATCAAGAAACTCCTTGGTTACAAAACTCTACGGTGTACAAACGCAGCACCTTTTTCAAGAGAAAGATGAGCTAGGGCATATGTCTTCAATCACAATATGCTTTCATAAAACCTTTGCATCAAGTAAGACAGCCCTTAAAATAATCCTTATATACGTTTAAGGTTGTGAGAAAAGAAAAACCAAACACATACACATGTATATGTGTGAAATCAAATTTGAAAAACTAATTTTCATAATTCTTGATAGATACAACTGTCGAGCTTATCTGTCGAGCTTCACATTTTAAATCTCGATAGATATATCTGTCGAGCTATCTGTCGAGTTTTAAAATACGGCACTTCTTCACTTGGTTTTTGGATAGATTTGCATGGCTTCAATACTTGGACTTGAACTCTTATTTCTTAAAGTATTAAACACATCCTAGATCTACCCAATTATAAGTAAAGTGTGTTTTGTTAAAGGGTTAACCAATTCTAAATGACATATATTCTTAACATGATCCACATATATCCTAACATATATCAATCAAAGATTGACATGTCCAAGATGAATTAAGCATAATAGTCAAAGCCACAAGTATAAATAGAGGTTGATTCTACCAGAAAAGATGATCAAACACAACCAAAAACAAGCTAGAGCACTTCTAAGATCCATTGTATATATATTATTAGGAGATATGGTGATCTTATTTAATCAAATGCTCATTAGGTTTGATTAGAAAATTTATTTGTTTGTTAAAGTTTGATTTGATTTCCTGTTTGTTTCAAATCAATTTAGTGGTAGAATAATCACTTAGGCGTTATTTTGATATATTTCTTGCGATTTACTTTATTTTGAGGTGATTTTTTCTAAATTAGTTAACTTTAAGATGATGTCACTAAGGATTTTTTTTCATTCTCATTATTAACTAGCACATATTCTAAAAAGTTCTGATAAGTGAGGTATTTCCAAACAATAAGCCCTAATCTACAAATTCAAATTTTAGTTTAAGCTGGTCATAACACTTAATTTTCACTTCCAGCAACCTGGAACAATAATAAGAGACCAAAGTTAATTAAAAATTGATTTCTACTCAAACATAAGGATAACTGAAATTTAATGCTTAGCCAAGATTGGCTTTGTGAGGTTTTATATGGTCAAAGTGCAATTAAGATGTTCTTTCTTTTCAGAGATATGGAGAAATGAGTGAGGGTAGTGAGGTAACGAACAGTAAATTTCAAGTCCTAGGAATAAAAATGAATGTAAACTTGAGATTTCACTTTAATTATATAATTGACCACATAAGTACTAAAATCCTATTTGTAGGAAAAACTACTCTATCGAAACGCTAACTAATTTAATTATACCTCTCTAATTTTTTGTAATATTAAGAGTTTGTTTGGATACAACTTATTTTTGCTGAAACTAAAAACACTATAACAAAATAATTTTTAAATATGTAAATAGTATTGTAGGACACATTTTTACTATTTTTAAATGCATGAACAGTGCATGCACAGTACGCACTGTGCATATACTGTTCATGAACGGTAAATATTGTCCCTTAAAAGTCAATAACAGCTGCTTAAAAAAAAAAAAAAAAAAAAGAGAAAACGCTCTTTGAAAACACAGACGCTAGTTTAAGTGCTATCCAAACCCATACTAAATATGTGTTATTTTTATGTAGAGAGCCCTATTTTATTTTTGTTATAGGCATCTCTATTTAGAATGATTCGCAGTTTTCTAGGCAAAATATATTATGTTCCTACAAATTTTTTTTTTACCATTCTTATTTTTGTCTTGTAAACCACGTAAGTTTTGGGGTTAAGATTTGTAATTAATTTATATTAATCTGAAGTCTATCAAAGGAAAAATATGAATATTGTTGAAGTATGTCTTGTTAATTCTTTTTTTCTTAATCTAAATAAAAGATCTTTCTTAAAAAAAAAAAAAAAAAAAAAAAAGAAGACCTATTATAATATCCTTTATAATAGATTTGGTGCCGAAAATTAAGGGACATGTTCTCTGGTGCACATGTGAAACCAGGGGATTATTAAAGACAATGGAGTAAGGGTTACTATATTAAATTCTCAACAATGACAAGTTGAGCAAACAGTGTGAAAACGTTGAGCAACTAACTTAAGCCAATTGCACCTTTGACATATTATTCTTCCTCTCATAAATTTTATTCGTTTAATTGAGAGGAACACTATTCTCTTAAAAAAGAAATTTGAGAGGAAGAATAATATGATAGAAAACATAATTTCTAAGAAATTATTATTACTTTTTTATGAGAAATGTCAACAGATGCTTTAAGGGTATTTGTTAATGAACTATTTTATAAAAGTTTTTATGAAAAAAGAAAAATAAAATTAATATTTTGACAATTTTTTTTATTTCTTATAAAAGTGGTATCAAATTTTTTTTTAAATAATTTATTATTAATTACCTTAAAAATACTCATTAACAAGAACCTTCT
Organism: Quercus variabilis; assembly: GCA_030445155.1. Lineage (NCBI taxonomy): Eukaryota > Viridiplantae > Streptophyta > Magnoliopsida > Fagales > Fagaceae > Quercus > Quercus variabilis. Next base: position 2,819,683 of record CP129447.1, read on the forward strand.
CCTCTTTTTATTTTATATTATAAGTTTAAAGACTTTTTTAAGTATCTGTTGTTATATTAAAAATAGTATATTTCATTATGTTCTAATCTTTTAAAAACTCCCAAATATTGCATTGAATTTTTTTGGCAAAAGTTGGTTGGATGGGGAACCAAATCTATAGTGCCGTCAGAATCCAAATTTAGTACTGATCACCTGTTAAAAAATGTATTTAATTAAAGAAAAATGGGATTCAAGCATGCATACGAGGAAGGATTGAGCAAATGATAGGCCACAATCTTGCCCAAAACTCAACCTAACCACAAATAAAAAGCACAAAAAGTCAGAGAGAGAGAGAGATGATTGTTTAATTTTATATATTGTCCTTAAAGTAGCCTGGCCACTGATTTTTTCTATAAAATAATGACATAAAATTTTCATTATAATATTAAATTTTGATGTGATCTATTGTAATAATTATGTATGATAAAATTTATTTTAATACCAAACTCATATAAGATTAAGGATAAATTTAGTTACAAAATTTATTGTAGTTGAAGTTTAACTACAAAGTTTAATGACAAACTCATATAAAGTTAAAGATTAATCTAACTATTGAATTGCATGTTCTTTACGCTTTTAAACGCATATCAAATTTTGTGTCAATCAAATATTATTTACTATACGATATATAAGATTATATTTTTCGTATAATTTTAAACTACAAAAACTTATAATTTAAATAATTTGTTAATTATATAACTATCTTTAATTTTCTAGAAATTTTACAAGTATAAAAAACATAAAAAGAAAATGTAACCAAATGGTAAATTTGTTAAAATTTATCTTTAATAAAAAAAATATTGAGTGAAGTTGTAGTTTTAAGTTACAAATAAAAAAATAGATTAAACCAACAAATTCAATTATGACACAACATTCCCACCAATCCCGTCGAACATTTGGGGTTTGAATGTCCGACCTTGGAATTAGCATGCATGATGCAAACTGTCTTTTAAGATTTAATTTATTTACAAAAGGATAGAGTTACAAGTTACAATCCTATTTACTAAAAAAAAAAAAAAAAAAAAAAACTTACAATCCAACTTGGATTAAAACAAATTTTAGGGCCGCAGGAGTTGCCTTGAGGGCATACACTGCTCGTTCAAGGTTTTTTTTCTCTTCTTTTCTTTTCTTTTTGTTAGATTCTCTTTCAAGAAACTATTATAACGACACGTAAATAGTAGAACATAAGTTATTTTTTTCAAACTGGCCATATGAATAACGACACATGAGCGGCAGATGGGAAAAGAGTTACCTCAAAGCGGCTATAACAGTATTTTCACTTTTCTTCAAATTATCGAATAGCTTTGAAGAAAAGAGTTATCTTAAATTATTAAAAATATATATATCTTTTTAAATAATATTATATATATTTTTATATATTTTTACTATATTTTTATATATTTTTTCAAATAACAAAATACATATTTTTAAATGTATAAACCAAATACCTCAAACAACTTTGAAGCCCAGCCATTTTTGTCAGAGCTTCGTACTTGCTTCATGAAACAACAGATCATTATTTTGAGCAAAATATTAATGGTTAAAATGTACCTTGCGAGAGAGAGAGAGAAGATAAAGAGATTTTTTAAAAAGAAGAAGAAGAGATGGTGGAGATAGCTTGTCAGACGCAAAGAGAGAGAATAAAAATTATTTTTTAATGAATAGCGATTAGAGTGTCCTCGATGGGTGTGGCGAATGGCGATGACTTTTCTCAACTAAATATTTTGGATTACGTTGGTGAGATTAATGCGTAAGTTTTTTTTTGGAGTTTTTAGTTATGTATTTGGAGTTTAAATCTTCTTTTCTACTCTTCTCCTTCACTATATACTTTATAAATAAAAATATATTATATATTCATTTATTTTATTAAATACTAAATTTATGTTTTCTATTATTTTAATTACCTAAATATGATAGGTTATTTATTTATTTATTTTAGGTAATTAAAATAATAAAAGATATAAATTTAACATTTAATAAAATAGATAAATATATAACATGTTTTTATTTGTAGAGTATATAATAAAGTAAAAAAAGTGGGACAAAAGATTTAAACTTAAATATTTGTTAAAATATTAAAATAGCTACACTGATGTGAATGTTCTAAGCTTATACTCTATGACTTGAATATCATTGCTAACTTGTGCATTTAACATAAAAGTCCTAGCAGGTTAGGTAGTATCAAACTCATATCTTGTCTCTTGAAGTCAAATTATTGTCCTCAGGTGACCTTTAATCACCTTGCTCAATATAAAACTAGTTTTGACTCGAAAATGAAATTTATATTCATATTGGACTTAGGCTTCAACTTAGGTTTCATTCCCATCTAAACCAAATCTAAATCAACGTAAATTAAACTCTAGCACAATAGAAAATTAATAACATTTATTATTATTATTATTATTATTATTATTGTAAGGGCAAGTTTTGCATCCAAAGCCCACAAGGTAATAGGATTAAGGCTTAAAGAACCCAGTACAAAGAATTTTTAGAGAGTGGGTTGAAAATTAGGTTTCAATGAGTCGGACAACCCCCATAACGGATTAAAGATTGAAATAAAACAAAGAAAAAAAAGGCTTTATGCGAAAAAATCCTTCCTCGGCAAAGTCTGAGGAGAGTAGTTCTTGAGTATATTCTTCTTAGACTTGATTACAATTTCAGTTCTTTGTGCTATAGTGTTTTTCTTATAGATTCTCCGATCCCCTTTATCTCTGTAGGATTTCTTACATTATAAAGCATCTTTTGGCTAATCTTGGCTCTCCATTTGTTGATTATGCAGGCCACTATTCGAGTACTTGTCCCATTAGACGCCCTCCCTAGTCTTCTATGAGTTGCGGCAACCAAGACAGCACTGTTCAAGGGCCTTCTCTACATAAATACGACCAGGGGGTTTGGTAGGGTGCATTAAATGTGGTGGCAGCTACCATCCCTCCAATCATGTTAGGGCTAACCCCCTCTCTGAAACTTTTCCTCTACAATGTGGCCCTCTCTGGTAATGTGCCATTGATGTGGCCATGGCTCGCCTCTTTGGCTTTACCGTCCAAGTGTATGGACTCCTCGGAATTGTATTGGCCTCCTTGGCCTTGGGTATGACACGTGACATTATTACCTTATTAAATTTCTGTATCCCACAATAGCTCCTCAAAACTCCGGTTTTTCTCTCTTATTCGAGGAGAAAAATGGGGTTTTGATCCTGAGTGATTGGCTCCACATGCATCTTTGTTTTTCCCATGTGAGAACGTCACTTCGCATGCCCTGTAACCGTTCCTGGCGTTTCGGAGTCTGTAACGTCTCATTAAATGCTCTATGCGGCACCTTGTCCCCCACGTCCTACGATGAGACGGAGATTCTATGGTTTGTATTTTTCCTCGAAATTTGGTCGGGGTAACTCCTGCCTAACTCCGCCTCCTATATAAGGCGCCTAGGGGGTTCAGTTCTCCCACTTTCCAAATCTTCAAATTTTCAAGAAGCTCCTGCAGTGACCCTTGCCATTATTTTTGTAAGTTCCCTTATTCTTAGGTTCTGTTCTCCTCGGCCAGTCTCATCGGCCTTCTATTTTCTGCTTCTTTCTTCACAAAAATTTCTTTCCCTTCTCCTTAATCTGCTTAGATGGGTAGGTTTGCTCATTTAGTAGATACCCCCGTAAGTATGGAGGGGTTTAGGGCCCTGTATCACATTTCTCGAGGTGTCTCCTTGCGGTATTGCCCTCTAGGTGAGTGGCATGCCCTCAGAAAGGAGGGGGAGGTCATTATTCCCTTGATTGCCTTCATCAAAGAGGGAATAAGGCTCCCTATGGGTAAAGTGACCAGGGACTACTTGATCACCCATAGAATCTGCCCTCACCAATGCGTGCCCAACCTGTTTAGAGTCTTAGGTAGTGTAGACGCTCTTAACGAGCAAATGGGATTGGGCCTTACTTGGCACGACCTTGTTTGGATGTACGAGTGTCATCTGCTTGTAGACTTTGGCTATTATCTTAAGTCTAGGTCTTCTGACGTTAGGCTCATCTCGTGTCTCCCTAGATCTAACAAGGGCATGAAAGATGACTTTCTAATCGCCTCGGGTGAATAGCATAACAGTCTTCACTGCCCAACTCAGGAGGGACCACCAGGTGGGGTACCCTAGGTTTATGTCTTCTAACAAGAGAATTAGTTTTGTAGACATAAATTTAGCATTTAATAAATTAGATAGATATGTGGCATGTTTTTATTTGTAAAATATATAGTGGAACAGGAAGAGTCAGACAGAAGATTTAGACTCAAGCTTGACATAGCGTACAAATTCCATCAAAGTGTAAATATGTGAATACTTTAGCTCATCATTACATTATACATAACCCTGTGATGGTGGATTACAACCAACAAGACATATAAAAAAAGACAAAATATAATTTGGTCCCTATATTTTGGTGCTTGAGTTTTTCAAAATATTTCGTTTTTATCTTTACTAAATTTTATGATGTGGTTAATGGAATGCCAACATAGCCCATTTAAAAATGACATGATTAATATAATAAAAATAATAATTGGAATATAAAACCCACTTTAGCATATTAATAAATAAATAAAATACACATTAAGAAAGGAAAAATTCTTCATTCCCCAATTACAATACTAAAATAAAACTTAACCCATTCTCAGCCAAAAAAAAAATAAATTTACCAGTTAACCCCCCACTTTATTTATATATATCTATACTACTATTTAAGGGGCTATCCCTGTTTGCAATCCTCATTTTTTATGCCTAATATACCCTCATCACACCCACTTACAAGTTTTCAATTAACGAGGATAAATATGTAAATTAAAACTCTTACATTTTAAGACTCAAAAACTCACATACGCTTTGCAATTTACATCTCTCATTCTTCTTCAGATGGAAGACATTTAGTTTAACTCTACATCTTCCTTTCTTTTTCTTTAGATTAAAGACATTTACTATCAGAGTCTCCAACAAATTTTCAGGTTCTATCTTTTGCAAGTTCCTCTTTGTTTTATTTATTTATTTATTTATTTATGATTGACTTTCTTTGAGTTCTACTATTTTTCCTTCCTCCTTTTTTTTTTTTTTTTTTTTTATGTGTATCTCGATAACTCTCTTTTTTTTCTTTTTCTTTTTTCTTTTTTTTAAATTTAATTTTGAAATGAATGGTTTTTTCATATACTCTACCACTGTACTTCTTAATGAATTGTCATTTCATGTTGTAGGTATTGTGATTCAAAGACAGGGCTACTTTATGCTACAAAAGAAGCATTCAAAATCATTCATGAACAGTTAAACAATATGGTTTCCCTTACCTCATCGAGTAGCCTTTGTTTACATTATATTTAAAAATTTTGAAATGAAATAAAAATAGTTACCACAATACTCCCTGATTAATGATCAAAATATAAATGATCAATTACTATTTCCTTCTCCTTCCTCATTTTTTTTTTTTTTCCTTCTTCATTTTTTTTTTCTTTTTAAGATTTTTTTTTTATTTTTTATTTTTTACCATCATTATATATGTTTTTTACGTTAAAGTTTTTTATTTTTTTTATTTAGGTATGTAGCAACCTTGAGTTTTTTTTTTTTTTAAATATGTATCACGTTAACTCCCCTTTTTTTCTTTTTTTCTTTTTTTAAATGTAATTTTGAAGTGTTAACTCTTTTTTTTTTTCTTTTTTTAACTCTATCACGTTAAACCTTCAGTTCTTTTTTTTTTTTTTTTTCTTTTTATATGTATCACGTTAACTCCCTTTTTTTTCTTTTTCTTTTTTCTTTTTTTAAATGTAATTTTGAAAGGTTAACTCCCTTTTTTTTTTCCTTTTTTAAATGTAATTTTGAAATGTCAACTCCCTTGTTTTTTCTTTCTTTTTTTTCTTTTTTAAATGTAATTTTGACACACTAACTCCCTTTTTTTTCCTTTTTATTTTTATTTTTTAGATCTCCATTAGTTATTTATTTAAATAGTTGATGATGTGGTGATAAGATTTTAAAGACTCCATGATAGAGTTAAATTCTAAAAAATCTTTATCTTTATTCTAAACAATTTTAATAGGATTTTCAAGAAAAATGATCTCATCAAAATTTAAATCAAACACAAACTCTAATAAATTTATGCTATTATCTTTAATAACATGCACGCTAACTTTGGTTTGTTGATTAATTTTTTTTATTTTTTATTTAGGCATGTAGCAACCTTGAGTTCTACCTTCTATTATTATTATTATTATTTTTTAAAATTTTATATGTATCACGTTAACTCCCTTTTTTTTTTCTTTTTTAAATGTAATTTTGAAATGTTAAATCCCCTTTTTTTTTTTCTTTTTCTTTTTTAATGTAATTTCGAAATGTTAACTCCCTTTTTTTTCTTTTTCTTTTTCTTTTTTCTTTTAAATGTAATTTTGACACGTTAACTCCTTTTTTTTTTCTTTTTTCTTTTTAGATCTCCATTAGTTATTTATTTAAATAGTTGATAATTTGGTGATAAGATTTTAAAGACATTTACTATCAGAGACTCTAACAAATTTTCAGGTTATATCTTTTGCAAGTTCCTCTTTGTTTTTTTTTTTTTTTTTTTTTTTTTTTATTGATTTCTTAGAGTTCTACTTTTTTTCTTTTCTTTCCACCTTTTTTTTTTTAATGTGCATCACGTTAACTCTCTTTTTTTTCTTTTTCTTTTTTCTTTTTTTAAATGTAATTTTGAAATGAATGGTTCTTTCATATACTCTACTACTGTACTTCTTAATGAATTGTCATTTCATGTTGTAGGTATTATGATCCAAAGACAAGACTACTTTATGCTACAAAAGAAGCATTCAAAATCATTCATGAACAATTAATCAATATGACTTCCCTTACCTCGTTTAGTAGCCTTTGTTTACATTTTATTTAAAAATTTTGAATTGAAATAAAAATAGTTACCACAATACTCCCTGATTAATGATCAAAATATAAATGATCAATTACTATTTCCTTCTCCTTCATCACTTTTTTTTTTCCTTCTTCGTATTTTTTTTCTTTTTAAGAAAGTTTTTTTTTTTTTTTTTTTTTGCCATCATTTTATATGTTTTTGGCATTAAACTTTTTTATTTTTTTTTACCATCATTGTATATGTTTTTGGCGTTAAAGTTTTTTATTTTTATTTTTTATTTAGGTATGTAGCAACCTTGAGTTCTACTTCTTCTTCTTTTTTTAATATGTATCACGTTAACTCCTTTTTTTTTTCTTTTTTAAATGTAATTTTGAAATGTTAACTCCATTTTTTTTCCTTTTTTTTTTAATATGTATCACGTTAACTCCCTTTTTTCCTTTTTTTTTTTTAAAAAAAAAATGTAATTTTAAAATGTTAACTCCTTTTTTTTTATTTCTCTTTTTTTTTTTTTAAATGTAATTTTGACATGTTAACTCCCTTTTCTTTTCTTTTTTTTCTTTTTTGTTTTAGATCTCCATTAGTTATTTATTTAAATAGTTGATGATGTGGTGATAAGATTTTAAAGAGCCCATGAGAAAGTTAAATTCTAAAAAATCTTTATCTTTATTCTGAACAATTTTAATATGATTTTCAGGAAAAATGAACTCATCAAAATTTAAATCAAACACAAACTCTAACAAACTTATGCTATTATCTTTAATAACACGCACGCTAACTTTGGTTTGTTGATTAAATTTTTTTATTTAGGTATGTGACAACCTTGAGTTCTACCTTTTTATTTATTTATTTTATGTATCACGTTAACTCCCTTTTTAAAAAAAAATGTAATTTTGAAATGTTAAATCCTTTTTTTCTTTTTTTTTTTAATGTAATTTCGAAATGTTAACTCCCTTTTTTTCTTTTTCTTTTTTCTTTTTTTCCTTTTTGGATCTCCATTAGTTATTTATTTAAATAGTTGATGATGTTGTGATAAGATTTTAAAGAGTCCATAATAGAGTTAAATTCTAAAAAATCTTTATCTTTGTTTTGAACAATTTCAACAGGATTTTTAGGAAAAATGATCTCATCAAAATTTAAATCAAACACAAACTCTAACAAACTTATGCTATTATCTTTAATAACACGCACGCTAACTTTGGTTTGTTGATTAATTTTTTTTATTTTTTATTTAGGCATGTAGCAACCTTGAGTTCTACCTTCTTCTTCTTTTTTTCTTTTTTTTCTCTTCTTTTTATATATGCATCACGTTAACTCCCTTTTTTTTTCTTTTTTCTTTTTTAAATGTAATTTTGAAATGTTAAATCCCTTTTTTTTTCTTTTCCTTTTTTAATGTAATTTCGAAATGTTAACTCCCTTTTTTTTTTCTTTTCTTTTTTTAAATATAATTTTGACACGTTAACTCCTTTTTTTTTTCTTTTTCTTTTTTTTCTTTTTTCCTTTTAGATCTCCATTAGTTATTTATTTAAATAGTTGATGATGTGGTGATAAGATTTTAAAGAGTCCATGATAGAGTTAAATTCTAAAAAATCTTTATCTTTATTCTAAAGAATTTTTATAGGATTTTTAGGAAAAATGATCTCATCAAAATTTAAATCAAACACAAACTCTAACAAATTTATACTATTATCTATACCACTATTTAAGGAGCTTCCCCTATTTGGATTCCTCATTTTTTATGCCTAAAATACCCTCATCATACCCACTTACAAGTTTTCAACTAACGGGGATAAATACGTAAATTAAAACTCTTACATTTTAAGACTCACAAACTCACGTACGCTTTGCAGTTTCTATCTCACTTTCTATCTCTCATTCTTCTTCGGATTGAAGACATTTAGTTTAGCTCTACATCCTCCTTTCTTTTTCTTTAGATTAAAGACATATACTGTCAGAGACTCTAACAAATTTTCAGGTTCTATCTTTTGCAAGTTCCTCTTTGTTTTTTTTTTTTTTTTTTTTTTTTTTTTTTTTTTTTTTTGTTTATGATTGACTTTCTTTGAGTTCTAATTTTTTTCTTTTCTTTCCTTTTTTTTTTTTTTTTTTTTTTCTTTTCTTTTGTTTATGATTGACTTTCTTTGAGTTCTAATTTTTTTCTTTTCTTTCCTTTTTATTTATTTTTTTTATTTTTTTTTATGTGTATCACGTTAACTCTCTTTTTTCTTTTTCTTTTTTTAAATGTAATTTTAAAATGAATGGTTCTTTCATATACTCTACCAATGTACTTCTTAATGAATTGTCATTTTATGTTGTAGGTATTCTGATCCAAAGACAGGACCACTTTATGCTACAAAAGAAGCATTCAAAATCATTCAATTAAACAATATGACTTCCCTTACCTCCTTTAGTAGCCTTTGCTTACATTTTATTTAAAATTTTAGAATTGAAATAAAAATAGTTACCACAATACTCCCTGATTAATGATCAAAATATAAATGATCAATTACTATTTCCTTCTCCTTCATCACTTTTTTTTTTTCCTTCTTTGTATTTTTTTTCTTTTTAAGAAAGTTTTTTTTTTTTTTGTTTTTTGCCATCATTGTATATGTTTTTGGCATTAAATTAATTGTTACTCAAAAAATATAAGAGCCCTTGAGCACACACGAGAGCACATACTCAGAAGTGCACGAGAGCGCATGCTCATAGGTTAGTTTACTTTAACTTTCTTCGCAACTAAACTCCGTCCGAACAAACAAGGCTGGTTGCGAAGAAATAGAAGGAACCATCTTTAATCAAACAAAAAATTGTAAATACCAAGAAGAGAACCAAAAGCGACTGGATTTGATGTCGAGTGTTGCTGTCCACTCGACTAAAGACTAATGAGAAAGCAAGTGGTTTTTTTTTTTTTGGTTGAGAAAGAAAGAGTGGGTTTTGAAAGATCTAAAACTTTGAATTTTAATTCTATCCATAATATTGGTGCTTAGTGGTGGCCCGCACTTTTTTTTTTTTCAGAATCCGGCGGCCCGCACTTGATGTTGAATAAATTGAAAAATAAACCAAAGAGAAGCCCATAGAAAAGTATATTATAAGCCATGGCCCATGGCCACGCACCCTCTCTACCCAAAAATGTTTTATTTATTTATTTATTTATTTTTTACTTTTTTGAGAAACCAGACAAAGCACCTGGGAATTTATGTCAACAAAGATTTAATCAACATCAAATAAAACATTAAAACCAATGGAGCAATGAACTGGACTAGTTCGCTAAATAAAAAACATAATCAAACTAATTTTTGAATTGAGCTTAATTTCTTCATCAATAGCTAGATTCATTCTCTTTATTCTTTTATATATATATATATATATATATATATATAAAAGATAGAAATTGTACTCTAACTTGATCTAAGTGTGTATGTGTATAAAATCCTCTCCTAAAAACATAAACCCCCGACTCTTGCAAAAATTATATATAAATAATTAATTATAAATAATAATATTTAACAATTTTAGTTAATATTTAAATAAAAAAATAAAAAACCCTCACATATAGTTGTCACTTTAAGCCTCGAAATATATTGAGTGTTTTGATGAATCGAAATATATTGGGTTGGCCTGCTCGGAAATTCGATTACATATGAGGAACCTATCTTATTGTGGTACCTTGTTTTAACTCATTCCTATCATTCATCATTTAAATGGTAACTTGAATGCTTGACATTTGTTCTAGAGAAAAGTTTGTTTACAAAATTCATTTTGAAAGTAAGCTATACGTGCTTTAACTACATTGAATTTAATTGTATTTTGAAATAAATATAGCTAACCGCACTCTTTTAACATGCATAAGCAAGCTAAAGTGCAATTTAGTCTCTAAGATATTTTTTTTTCGCCTCATGCAGGAGACCAACAAAGAAATACAATGATTAAAACAAGGAAGGGGGATTTGTTGGCTTGATTTGGAGTCAGAGGAAGGGGGGTGATCAAAGATGGAGAAGTCTTCCCGCATCGAACAGCCCTTCTTTGGCAAAAGATCAGCGCATTTGTTCGCTTCCCTAAACACGTGAGCCACTCTGACTTGTGCAAACCTGGCTAGGAGCAACCTGCAGTCGGATAAGAGAGGGGGAATAAGCTGTGGTAGGATTGTTATTGGAGTTGAGTAAATCCTCAATCACCTTGGTGCTTTTTGCAGCACATCTTTGCTCAAAGCAAAATAATCCAAACGGTGTTGTACTTCTGGTAGTCTCTGGCGGGGTAAACCATCCCCTTTTATAGCCTGCGTTTGGATACCAAGGCAGGTCGCGGCACGTTTTCTCCTCTTTTTTTTTTTTTTTTTTTTTTTTTGGTCGGCTTTTTTGGGACAAAATTTACTGTGTGTGTACTGTTTACGCACTGTTTATGTACTGTTCACGTAATATTTAATATTAAAAGTGGGTCCCACAATACTATTCACACATTTAAAAATTATTTTGCTACAGTGTTTTTAGCAACATTCAGTTTTTAGCAACTTTCAGCAACAATAATTGCTAGACAGAAAACGACGTGTCAATCAAAAAAAATACTAAATCATAATTTGATGCTGAGTAATGCTAGTATGGTAGAAATTGACACAACTTTATGTCATAACTTGCTATCATGATTAATGATGATGTGTCTTCACATGATCCACTGACGCATATACATCAATTACAATTCACTATGTGGCAAATTATGGCACAAAATAATATCAATTTTGATAATATTAGCATTACTCTTTGATGCTTAAACGAGGGAAGGGGTATCTATCAAATCAAGTTTTCAAATTGCATTTGGCTGCAATAAAAGGGTCATTTGATAAAGTTGTTCTAGTAACGTTATTTGTATTTTTTGAAAATATGTGCAGGTAAAAAAGTGTGTTGAAATACGTGTAATATTGTTTAAAAACTAAAAACATGTATTTAAACACATATACCAAACAGACTCAAAATATCTATGACTCAAATTATAACATGTTACTATCGCATACCCTTGATGCCATGGCCGTAGCTGTTATTGGATTGCCCCCCCTAAATCTTTATTTATTTAAAATATTACGATATTAATAGGTACAAATTTTAGCAATTTTGTTCAATAAAATTACACTTTCCCCTGCTTAATAATGTCATCAATTTTTTTGAGAGTAATGTTATAGTTACAAACGTTTATACAAATCATTAAGATAGTAAATTCTTATTGGTTTGTACACTTGTCTCACTTTTTACTTATCAATAATTACTCACCACATTAGTAATTTGTAAAAATTTTGTAGTTTTAGCATTTTTCACATTTTAAAGGACATAACAAATTAATAGATTAAATCTAAAACAAAATTTACAAGCCCAAAAAAATTAGCCCAACAACAAAAATTATCAATAATAAAACTAAAAAAATTAAGCCCAATCAATTTATTTTACCAAGAACAAACAACTTGGCCACTGAAAAAATTATAAACAAAAATCTCTAGTAGTAAAGCAGTATACTCAAAAGCCGAAGTCGTCGCACACAGCTAGTAGTAGAGTTGCCTCCCCTAACTCTAAGTCCTGGCTCCGTCCTTGCTTGATGTGATGGTCACTCTACAAATGTAAGTGTTTGTGAGGTATGGAGGGTAAGGGTTAGGGTTCAAGTCTCTAGCAGGAAGTTTCACACACACATATACTTAGATTAAGTTAGAATAGAAATTCTACCTTGTATTAAAAAAAAAAAAAATTATAACATGTTTATTAACTCCAACCACCCCGCTTCTAAAATTATTATTATTTTCATAAATTCAATTCAATTATTATTATTATTGCATAAATTTAATTCAATACAAATTGCAGTTTTCAAATTGCATTTTGGTGCAACGAATATTCCTAAACTTGATATGACTCAAATTCAATCTCCAACTACCAAAATAAGCTTCTTCTTTTTTTTCTTTTTCCTTTTTTTGATTAATATATACTTTTAGGGTACATATTAAACATTAATTTAAAAAAAAAAAAAAAATATATATATATATATAGGGACTCAATTTAGAAAGGCCCTAACAATACATTTCTAGAGAGTGGGATGAATAATTAAGCCCTAACAGACTAACAACAGTACACAGGGAACTTTTCACCATTGAAGAGGGATGAACCCAACTTATTCCTGAGGGTAGCTCCTCGGCGCTTGTCCGAGGAGGTTCCTTCTCCCTTTTTCTTCCCCCCCCCCCCCATCTTTAACTGCTTTGCTCATCCTTCTTATATAGTCCTCTTCCTCCTATCTCTTTCTTCCATCTGTTGATCATCCACTTACCTTCCCACTGATCGTTCATCCCATCAGAGGCCTTATCAGTACTTGAGTGGTTCACAAGGACCAATGTTACCCTGTCCAGGGGTTACATCCCCATTAATGCGGTCAGAGGGTTAGATGAGTGCATTTAGTGTGGAGGTGACAATCTGTTTTGGGCCTGTTCCCCCACCTGGAATTAGCCTCGGTACGCTGAGGACAGGGATGTCCTCAGCGTGGATCCAAAAAAGTATAGGTCTTCATACACCATCCTCGAACGATCATCCCTCCTCGGCATGGGCCTTGGGTCAAATGCAAGATGGCCGAGGCTACCAGGCCCACGGGCCCCACAATAGCCCCTCAAAATCCTGCAGCCCGTTCCCTCGGACTGGGAGGAGGGTTTTGATATCCACGGGCCCTCTAGACGATTCACCCCACCTCGGCCCACATCAGGGCTGGTGACTTTTCGCTTGCCCAATGTACGTTTTGGCGTTTCGAGACTCAGTGTGCGCCCGCATTAAATTTTAGCGGCTCTACGTTTCCCACTTCCAACGGTGTGATGGTAATCGTTCGGTGGGGACCTCCTGCTTTTATGGGCGGGAGGTTACGCTTGGTGAACTTAAATTGGGGATATAAATACTTGTTTGAACCGCTTGGCTTCCTTATTTGCGCGCTCACGAACTTTGGTGCATATACCTTGAATTTGGTTCAACTTCCACACTGCCCGAGAAGGATCTCCATATTTCTGTAAGTCTTCTTCTCTCAGTAGCACAAAATTTTCTTTGATTCTACTCTTTCTTTCCTTCTTTCGGATCCTTTAGTTGTTGCTAGGAATGGGTAAGTTTAAGAAGTTAGTTGAGTCCGACGAGATGATGAACAAATTCATTGCTGTTTATGGGATACCCAGTAATGTGAGTTTGAGGTATTGTGAGGAAGGGGAGTGGTATATTAAGAGAAACGAGGGTGAAGTTGTGATCCCCATAGTCGCTTTCGTAGAGGGAGGGATGAGAATCCCTAAGAGGCCAGTGACGAATGGATACCTTAGGCATTTTCGGCTGGCTCCCACCCAGTGTGCCGTTAATGTATTTAGGATAATAGGGTGTGTAGACGCCTTGAATGAGAAAATGGGGTTGAGATTAACTCACCATGACGTAAACTGGTGCTACAACCTTCAGCACTTGAGGGGTAAGACGTATTATATGAAGACGAGGAATGATAGGGTCCGATTAATCCAGTGCCTTTCCGATTCTAATAAGGGGCTGACTTAAGATTTCCTCATTGTGTCGGGGGAATGGCACGACGGTCTCCACTACCCGACAGTAGAGGGAGAGCCAGGTAGGGTACTCGAAATAGGAGGCGGTCCAGATTCTTGTATTTTTTCTCTGTTGGGTATCTGCTTTGATTAATTGATCACAGGAGCTTTGTTTCTGTTTCTACAGATCCGCACGCCTTTGCGCGTCATTTTCACCTGGTCAACAAGGAGGATTTGGAAGCCGTTCTTAGGGCGGAACTCTTTTTGAACGAGGTTGATAACCAGGTTAGAGCCGCCCACCAAATCCTCGAATGCGACCCACCCCAGAAGTCGTTCCCGGTCCCAAAGCACGTTATTAGGGCTCGTGATCCTCGACTTAGGCAAATCACTGTGGTGGAAGACGGTTTTACATTTTTCGAGGGATCTTATATTCTGGAAGGCATTTCGTTAGCAGGTTCTTCCTCATCCCATCAAGCAACAAAGACCGAGGAAGGAAAACCTAAGAAGACAGGGGAGGTGGCCGAACTGAGCTCGTCTGAGGACGAATATAGTGTGTTTAACCTAGCTGATCAGTCTGAGGATCCCTCTGGTGATTTGGGGGACCCCCATTTGTCCAAAACCGATCTCCAGTCCCCAAGAGTTGGTATTCAGGCCGAGATGGGTTTAAAGAGACAGCCCCAAACTAGCTTCCTTGACTTGCTTGAGGGCAACTCCAAGACGGGTGTGCCAAGAGAGTCACAGCCCAAGCCCCCATCACCTCTGCCCCAGCCTTTGTCTGTGCGCACCAGGTCGTCCTCCATCCCTCCAATCCCAGATCGTCAATCCGAGTCTTCCGACCCAAAAAGGAAGAGATCTTCTAAGGGTAAGGACCCAATGGATAAAGGCAAATCCCATTCTTCGCCAGAGGAAGGTGGAATCCACCGGCTTTCCAAACAACTGAGGTTCGATGGTCAACGTAAAGGAAAGGAGATCGTCCAGCAATCCGAGGCCCAGGCCTGGCTGCCCGCTGCCATGCTTCATGGTCAACCCTTGATGGATGACGCAACGATCCGAGAATCCCGAGGAGGCGAGGGGGCTCTCGTAGCCGACACCCTGGAGAAGTCTCTTCTCCTTCCCGCCGACATGTCTGAGCTTGGGAGCATGAGTGGGCCAGAGGTTGACCTTAACCTTAAGAGATATCTAGGCATGGTGGGTCCCTTGGTACTTGTTTATTCTACCTGAATTTTGTTGCTTAGCACCTTCCCTTCTCTTTACGGTGTACCTGTTTTTGTTGGCAAGCTGTCCAAGCCCTTTTTAGGCTAGATGAGGAGGTCGATGGCCAGAGTAACGCTTTAGCGCAGGAGCGTGACAAGTTCTTGAAAGCTGCAAATACCCTTAAGAGATCTGAGGCAGATCTAAAAAAGGCGATCGAAAATCTGGAGGAGATGACAAAGGCCAGAGATAATGCGGCCTCTGACCTAGCCACGGCTACGAAGCAGGCCGAGGATCAGACAAAGCGCTTGCAGGATGTCGAGGGCCACCTACGAACTGCCAAAGAGGACATCGCCGACCTGAAGAAAAAGTTGGCCGAGGTAGTCAGCGCAAGAGGTATTGCCGAGTATGCCAGGGACGAGGCTGTAAGGGCCAAAGACGAGGCGGTGTTTGCAAGAATAGACGCTGAGCGCTCCGTAGAACAAGCGGAAGAGGAGGCTTTTGCCGAGGGGGTGGCTAAGACTGAAGCCACCCTTAAAGCTCAAGTTCCCGCAGTGTGCAGGCGCTTCTGTTATGAGACCTGGCATGAAGCCCTCAACCAAGCGGGGGTTGATGTCTTGTCTGACCTTAGGAGGGCAGAGAGAGTATATTACCCCTCCGCAATTTGCGAGGTCGTCCCTGTTGCTTCCGAGGAGGGGTCTACATTACCAGCAGCAAGTGAAAGTCATAACAGAATCGCTGAGGATACATCTTCAGCTGATAGACTTTTTGAGGAGGCTGAGCCCCATAGAGCGTTGGAGGGGGCTAGAACCGAGGGTCAAGAAGTGCCCCAAGATGTGGTGGGGCTTCCTGCTAACTCCCCAGCCACACTCACGGTTCCTCCGATTTCTCCTACTGTGGAAGGGTCCTCTGAAGTAGTCCCTCCGAGACAAGGTCCTTAGGTGTTGGTTGAAGCCTTTTGACAAGCCCCTCAAGAAAATTTGCCTACTAATTTGGGGGGAAATGACATATGGCATAGGACACTGTTATTTGCTTTCTTTTCCATTTCATTTTGCTTCTTGCCTCAGGGGCATTGTAATGAAACTATACACTTTCTATTTGAAATGAATATTCAATATTTTGCTTCTAGTTATTGATGCTTCCTTTTACTTGCCGTACTTTAATATTTTGCTCAATATCTTGGTTCTGTTCTGGACTTCGTCTCATGAGACCATCAGCTATCCTTTAGGCATGAATCCGAGGACCGTATCACAATTCGGTTCTAGCTAACGCTTTGGTTCTTCTACAAATAGTTAGTTTAACCCTTCGGTTCTTCTGTAAGTATCTAGTTTCCCCATAGGTTTGAGTCCTTGGACCATGGAATACCTTGGTTCTGTCTAGTACCCAGGTATAGCTATGTGGTTAGTTTTCCCAAAGGCTTAAGTCCGAGGACCATGCAATGCCTTGGTTCTATCTAACACTTCTATTCTTCCGTAAGTATCTAGTTTCCCCATAGGTTTGAGTCCTTGGACCATGCAATACCTTGGTTCTGTCTAGTACGCAGGTATAGCTGTGTGGTTAGTTTTCCCATAGGCTTGAGTCCGAGGACCATGCAATGCCTTGGTTCTGTCTAACACTTCTATTCTTCTATAAGTATCTAGTTTCCCCATAGTTTTGAGTCCTTGGACCATGCAATACCTTGGTTCTGTCTAATACCCAGGTATAGCTGTGTGGTTAGTTTTCCCATAGGCTTGAGTCTGAGGACCATGCAATGCCTTGATTCTGTCTAACACTTTTATTCTTCTGCAAGTATCTAGTTTCCCCATAGGTTTGAGTCCTTGGACCATGCAATACCTTAGTTCTGTCTAGTACGCAGGTATAGCTGTGTGGTTAGTTTTCCCATAGGCTTGAGTCCGAGGACCATGCAATGCCTTGGTTTTGTCTAACACTTCTATTCTTCTGTAAGTATCTAGTTTCCCCATAGGTTTGAGTCCTTGGACTATGCAATACCTTGGTTTTGTCTAATACCCATGTATAGCTGTGTGGTTAGTTTTCTCATAGGCTTGAGTCCGAGGACCATGCAATGCCTTGGTTCTGTCTAACACTTCTATTCTTCTGTAAGTATCTAGTTTTTCCATAGGTTTGAGTCCTTGGACCATGCAATACCTTGGTTTTGTCTAGTATCCAAGTATAGCTGTGTGGTTAGTTTTCCCATAGGCTTGAGTCCGAGGACCATGCAATGCCTTGGTTCTGTCTAACACTTCTATTCTGAACGAAGGAGTTTGTCCTCGGCTCTTGGAGTCTTACTTTTGGTATGATCATGTCCTCGGACCGCTTTACTGGAAACGGTTCCTCCTCGGGTCGGACCATTAACTCTACGGTGCTCTGGGCAGGGGTGGTTTGGACTCTGATCTTACATGTGGCATTGACCTCGCCTTCAACTCAAGTTCCCGTCCTCCTCAATTACGAGGCGTCCCTTGACTGTTCGCGCTTCGCACTTGACATTTCGATGCGCAAGACGCGCTCTCATTAATTTCCTCGTGAATTGATACAAATTCAGTGGTCTATGGTATCCTTGGGATTTGGTCAGGATTAATACTGCTAATAATCCTCTTTTCGAACTCTGTGTGGATCAATTCCCACCAGTCTCCATCCTCTATATAAGGCTTTCTGGGGGGGAAACGTCTCTCCACACTTCATGAACTCTCTAACACAACTAGAAACACGTCTTTTCAGCTCCCCGAGCCCCTTCAATAACCCTGCCAGGATTGTGACCAGAGTTGGGATATATGGGGCGGCCCTGGGTGGTTGTGAGGACACACAGGCCAAAGGCCCTACCTCCCCGGGCGAGAGCCATTGTGGCCGCAACCCCCATCAGACTTTCGGCGCGGCAGAGCCTAGGCGTAACCCTGATAGTGCCGTGCATGGTGGCCAGGAGGGATGTCCCTGAAGTACCTAATGCTCTTCCCTAGGGCGCACCCCTGCCGGAGGAGATGCGCAAGATCACGTCATGTCTGGTGCCCGAGTGTTGCCATCTCCAACGGCCAACCCTCGTGAGGCTTGGAGAGGATCAAGGGAACATCATGGGGAAGGGCCTCCTGGTGCCTTTGCGTCGGCTCCTCTCTTTGTCCCAGCTCCGCCGCATCGGCCAAGGAGTTGTTGGTAGCATTAAAACAAGCCTGCCTCAGCCCCACTCCCTCTAGCTAGTTTTAGGACAGGTCCACCTGGGCCTCTGTTTGTAGAATTAGTTTTAAAACAAGCCTGCCTGAGCCTCTGTTTGTATCTTGTACTTTTCATTTAATAAAATAATATGATGCTCATTTTCTTTTCTGTTGAATCTTCTACTTTTCTGCAATGGTTTTTTTTTTTTTTTTTTGGTGACGCATCGTTGTCAATCTTCCGTAAACTAGCTATTTAGGAACGATTGTCTGTTGCGCCTGCTAGTGCACTAATCCTTCTCACAGACAGCGCCAATTGTAGGGACTCAATTTAAAAAGGCCCTAACAATACATTTCTAGAGAGTGGGATGAAGAATTAGGCCCTAACAGACTAACAACAGTACACAGGGAACTTTTCACCATTGAAGAGGGATGAACCCAACTTATTCCTGAGGGTAGCTCCTCGGCGCTTGTCCGAGGAAGTTCCTTCTCCCTTTTTCTTTCCTCCCCCATCTTTAACTGCTTTGCTCGCCCTTCTTATATAGTCCTCTTCCTCCTATCTCTTTCTTCCATCTGTTGATCATCCACTTGCCTTCCCACTGACCGGCCGTCTCATCAGAGGCCTTATCAGTACTCGAGTGGTTCACAAGGACCAATGTTACCCTGTCCAGGGGTTACATCCCCATTAATGCGGCCAGGGGGTTAGATGAGTGCATTTAGTGTGGAGGTGACAACCTGTTTTGGGCCTGTTCCCCTACCTGGAATTAACCTCGGTACGCCGAGAACAGGAATGTCCTCGGCGTAAATCCAAAAAAGTATAGGTCTTCATACACCATCCTAGGACGATCATCCCTCCTCGGCATGGGCCTTGGGCCAAATGCAAGATGGGCCGAGACTACCAGACCCATAGGCCCCACAATATATATATTTGAAAAAATTGCCAAAAAATTATTAACTTTTTCAAATTTTGATAAATACTTTCTTAAAATGTAAACCTAGTTTTTACATGCGTGTTATAATTTGATGCGTTGAATGTGGTAAGGGTAATTCACACCGTCAGACTTTGAAGTTCTCAATTTGTTTTAATATAATTTCTATCCTTTTTATCAAATATTTATATAAAAAAAAAAAATGGGAAGCAGGTAGATATGATGAATGTCCCTAAGTTAGGTGTGACTTTTTTTTTTTCCTTTTTTCTCTTTTCTTTTATAAAAAAAAAAAAATTAGAAGAAGATAAGAGGGTTTTATTAATTTAAATAATTAAGAAGTACATGATGTATTTTTTTTTTTTTTTTTTTGAGAAGAAGTACATGATGTAAATTAGATGGCAACTCTTCCAGTCAAATATGTGAGAGTGGTTAAGGGCCGTCCATAAATATGATATACAATTTTTTTTTTTGGACAGAATATACTATATTTTTTTGTCTGACATATATTCGTTTATCCGTATAAAATATTAAAACCATCCCACAATTGTTTATTCAACTCAAGAAACGACAGTGGAAAATAAAAATAACTCATTTTGTGCTTTGATGGTTTCACCCTCTTTTTTTGATTGTCTCACCCTCTTTATATTATACTCTCTTCGTACATTTCATGTTTTATCATATATTAAATGATGATATTATTAAATATTGTGGATTCCAGTATGAAATTATGAACATTATATACACAGGTATAAATTAGTGAGAATGAAACAATAATCTCCCAATTCGTAATTTCTTTTTGTAATTAAAAAAGTTTTAGAAGGAAGCCGATTAGTGCGGTTTAAATCCCTACCTGAATGTAACTATACTAGCCCCTAAACACTTTCGATTTAAGAACTCATTCCATAATTAATTGGCAAGGACACCGCCACCTATTTGAGGCCAGTTAATACCTCTCCTAGCACATATTATTTGGGCGGTTTTAGGACGCAGAGGTTTGAACTGGGGACAAACGTAACTAGTATATATATATATTTATTTGTCACTTTGAACGTGAAAAGATTCCAACCACACTGTCCAAAGCCCAAAGAAAGAGAAAAAAAAGATCTTCTACAAAGTCGTGCCTGAAAAGATCTTCTTTATTTCATAATATAATAAAGAGGAGGGATTTGAATTTTATTTCTCTTACTATTAGACACTTTTTTTTTTTTTTTGGGAATTTTTACCTCAAAAGAGAGAGAAACGTACCCAAAAAAAAAAATCTTTGTTCATTAAAATGATATAGAATTAAGTACAAATATAGAGTGTTAATTTGATAACATGTACATATTTTCCTAGATATATATAAGCAAAACCTCTCTATTTATAATTTGTCATGGAACAATGGCCAAGTGCACCTATATTTTCTTAATTTCACAAATTCCAGTCACCAGTCAAAGTCACCAAATAAGACTAAAACATGGGTTATGCCTTTCTTAAGTATTAAATCACAGACTAAGTAAGACTATTTGAAGGGGCATTAACCCAAAAAAATTTTAAACTAATACAAATACATTGAATTAAACAAGAGCCACCGACAACAAACCATGTGAAGCTTTTGATTTTTCGTGAACCCATGCGCACGCTAGGTTCGATGCGTTAAAAATTTTGATGAAAAGACAACCCATGTCATGGAATAATGGCCAAATACAAATACATTGAATTAAACAAGAGCACTTTTTGATTTTTCGTGAACATGGAATAATGGCCAAATACAAATACATTGAACTAAACAAAAGCCACCGACAACAAAACATGTTCTTGACCAAAACTACGCATCATAGATGTTTTTGATTTTTCGTGAATACAGCTCACAAAACAACCCATGTGAAGCTTTTGATTTTTTCGTGAACCCATGCTAGGCTCGATGCGTTGAAAAGTTTGCCGAAAAGACAACCCATGTCATGGAATAATGGCCAAATACAAATACATTGAATTAAACAAGAGCACTTTTTGATTTTTCGTGAACATGGAATAATGGCCAAATACAAATACATTGAACTAAACAAAAGCCACCGACAACAAAACATGTTCTTGACCAAAATTACGCATTATAGATGTTTACAGCTCACAAAACAACCCATGTGAAGCTTTTGATTTTTCGTGAACCCATGTGCACCACGCTATTCGATGCGTTGAAATGTTTTTTGAAAAGACAACCCATGTTCTCTTTCTTTCTTTATTTAACACACAAGTCGTGGCTGAAGAGATCTACTTTATTTCTCCTTCTTTGGGCTTTGGACAGCGAGGTTGGAATCTTTTTACGTGCAAGTAACTATAATATACCTTCTTAAAAAATTATAATATACCTTCTCAAAAAAAAAAAAAATATATATATATATTATAATTAAGATAAAATCTAATTAGATCATACAATTAAAGTTTAATTTTATGTCATATATTTTAAATTATTTATTTTTAGAGAGTTTATTTCTTAATTTTAGAGTCAAATGACCACATTATAAATATTTATACAAATAAGTTATTGAATACAAAAATCAAAGAGTCTGAAATTAATAAACGGTAAAAAAAAAAAAGAGTATATTATAATATCAAAAATAAAGAATTAATACAAAATTTTTAAAAAAATATATAAAAAATTTACATTTTTTACCTAATAATTTTCTTATAAGATTTTTTAAAGAGGCAACAAAATATAAGAATGGCTATATATCAATAGTATTTAAATTATATATATATATATATATATAAAAGAGCATCTATAGCGTAAAACTAAAAACTGAGCTATTTGGCACCACAAATGATTGTTTTATCTATTTTATCTACTCACTTTATAGAACATTCAGCAACAGTGGATTTATTTTAGCTTTCAACACAATAAAATAATAAAAAATGCTAACGAATGCCTTTAGGGTACTGGTTAACAATACATTTAAAGAAAGTTTTTATAAGAAAAAAAAAAACAATTAATGTTTTGACAGTTTTTCTCATTTTCCATAAAAGTGGTCAAATTTTTCCTAAAATAAATTGTTAATCAATGTCCTAAGAGTACTTGTTATCATGACCCAAAAATAAAATATCTACTACAATAAAATAATATATCCACTACAATAAAACAACAATCACAACCATCACAACTGCTTCTGTCACATGATAACAAATAGTCGTCTAGTATTAACAAGTGATTTTTTTAATCTCAAATTAGACTTACACATTTTTTTTTTCTAAAACAATTTTTCAATCATTATGATAGCAAATAATTATCTAGTGTAACAATAATATTTTGTTTTAACCCCAAATTATACATATACAAATTTATCTTTTGACTAAATTTTTTTTTTCAATTGTCATGATAGCCTATTATCGTCTAGTATAATAACAACGTTATTTAAAAAAAAACAAATTATATATATAAAAATTTATATTTGACTAAAACAATCATCTAATGTCTGAAAGCAATCTTGGAATAATGTGAATTATGAAATAGAGGAACTTTATAAAAAAATATATAAAATAAAACACATATAAAATAGAACAAACTTTATAAAAAAAAACATATAAAATAAAACACATATAAAATAAAACACATATTATAACTGAAGAAATGTAGTCCATAAATTATTCACATAACTCAAACCAAATTATACGAGGACGTCATTTCTTATTTCTTCTTTCATTCTCTCTTGATTTGAACACATTTTCCTGATCAAGAAACTGGACCAATTTTCAGAATTCATTTTTTAAAGTTCTGGCCTTTCAACCAGATGGAGTTTCCTTATACTTACTGTTTGTACATATTTGACTGGTAACAAAATGCATCAAAGATATAAAAAAGAGTTTAATAGTCTGTAAAATCAGTCAACAAAATTGAACTATTTGTGTTAATTTACAATAGACCCCTAAGCACAACATGGGGGGATGGATCCTAAGAGCACTCAGCATCAGTTCTTTTAAATTTTATGTCTATTTTACATGAAAAAACCTACTTTTTTCTATTTTACCCGACCACTTTTACAATACACTCACATCAGTTTATCTATTTTCCACATTTATTCAATAAAATATTCCCTATTTTACAATTTTTTATTATTACTCCCTCACTGCCCCTCTCTCTCACAGACCCACAGCCACCATCATCACCGCCCAGCCACCATCACCACCATCATCAGCAACCAAAACCCACACAAATCAACCAAAATCAACATCAGATCAACAGCCACCATCATCACCGCCTAGCCACCATCACCACCATCATCAGAAACCAAAAGCCACTAACTCACACAAATCAACCAAAATCAAAGAAAAAGCAACATCAAATCAACCCCAATCTCCACCTAAAATCAAAGAAAAAATCATTGATCGATCATCGCCACCATCGACCTCGCCATGCTCATCGATCATCGCCGCCATCGACCTCGCCATGCTCATCGATCATCGCCGCCATCGACCTCGCCACGCTCATCGATCATCGACCTCGCCACGTTGTGACCCATGCACAGCAATCGATCTCACCATCGACCTCGCCACGCTACGGTGCCACGCTTTGAACAAGAGAGTGAGGGATGTGAGATAGGTAGAGAGAACTGAGGATGAAAGTCATGGAGAGAAAGAGAGGCAGCGTCTCAGATAGATAGAGAGAGAGCTGAGTGGCAGTGAGAGAGAAAAAAAACTATTAAAAAAATAAATACATGAGCTACAATACCCGTGTAAATTTACACGGGTAATGTAGCTCGTTTTCTTGTTTTACACATATTTGAATGATTTTAAAAGAGCTGATGTAAAGAGTTTTTGAGTGCAAAATGTGTAAAAGTGGTCAAAATGTGTATTTTACACATTTATAAAAGACCTGATGCGAATGCTCTAAAGATGGAAAATGCAGGGGGTGTTTGGTAGAGTAGTTTAAAAATTGTTGTTTATTGTTTTTTGAAATACGTGTGGGTGAAAAAGTGTGCTGAAATACGTGAAATGCTGTTTAAAAACTAAAAAATGTTGTTTAAAATGGTAAACCAAACGGGGCCGCAGTCTCTCATTTCTCTAATGAATCAATATTTCTATCAAGCCTGTGAGTTTCAAAAGCTTAAAATTAATTATGAAAATGAGTATCACAAGCTTAAAATTAATTATGAAAATGAGTAAAAGATAGGGGAATTTTCCCACAAAATTCCTATTACCTAAAGCTACATATATCATCAAATTGCTGGTTAGAGTTTAGACCACTTCCAAGCCATTATATTTTGTTCTTGTTTTGTCATGTGAGTGGCATTCTTCCACGCCCTTTCTCTTTGTTGATGCTGGGCTCCGATTCCTTGTCTCTTCCCTTCAACAAATGGGGTTTGAGCTTATTCACATCAGATAATTGAACTGGTTTCAAAAAGAACTCTTCTGCTCCTTCTTCCAAGCATCTGATCAAACCAATTAGACCATGTTAGATTAAAAACTGAATCGAACAATAATCATTTTTTTTAAATTTAAAACTAATGCATTTTTCAGTAACTAAATTAAAACAAAAATGTATGTTATTCCCTTTACCTGTTGATCCTTGATGGGATGTTCTCTGAGGACATGATCCCTACTGGTATATCTTTAAGAGATTTAGATTCCTGCAAATTAAATAAAATCGCAAAAAGATTTTAGTTTGCTTCCAAGAAATTTGATTAAACTATGCCAAAAGTGATGACTAAGACATCAAATTTGAATTGATCAACCATAATGTATAGGCCATATTTGATGCACTAAATTCTCAGAAAAGGAAGAAATAAAATAAAATTCTTTAAATTCCATATACAGGTGGAGAATAAGTCAACCCCACAGCTACAATATGAAAATCAATTAGAGGTCTGCTAAGTCATTGGGGGATGCATATTTGGCTTGGAAATTTTCAAATCGAATCTCAAATCCAAAACAACATACCAAAGTGTGTGTACTACACAATAGAACATGATTATGATTCTTCTGGTTGGCAGGAAAATTAGGAAATCACTTTCAATGTATCACGTGCACAGAAATACAAAATGTGAAATCTGAAATCAGCCACCATCAAATCAACAGATAAATGAAAATTTTAAAACAACTCAAAACTCCTGATAGTTGTAAGGCCCTTACACTCTCAGTTTTCCTATTAATATGCAAGAACTATGGAATTTCATGATATTGAATAAGAGAAAGTTTGGTCCAAAGAGGGGTTAACTTAATTACAGCAACGTATGATAATGTTAGGGGAAGAGTTTCATTGAGATTTGTTTACTTTAAAACATTAGTTTAAGTCATACACTTGCTTGCATTAATCCTGGCCCTTCTTAAAAACCCTGACCCCTTGCAATCAAAAGACATTCCTTAAAATTGAGTATATAACCTTAAAAGTTTAAACTGAGTGCCTAAATTTCCCCTTTACCATCATTTTCTCAGCAGCCAACCAAAATGTTTAAACTAACTAAACATTTTGATAAAACCCCAGCCAAAAAAGTTCAAACACCAAATTTCCCCCAACATACCCATTTGATTCACATGCAATTAAGTGACTTAAAGCCTCACAAACTGCATAAACGAAGAGAACACAACCAAATCACAAGGATCCCATCACAGAACAGAGTGATACCAGAACAGAGTGAACAAACAAACCACACCATTTTAATCACGAATTTAAAAATACCCAAATCACTACTCAAAATCTCAGATACCACAAACCACATATCTTAATTCGTAAGTCTTAACCACAAGTCATATTGCAAAAATCATTTTAAAAACACTTATAAAAAGAGAGAGAGAGAGAGAGAGAGAGAGAGAAAATAGATTGATACCTGAGATTGCCCTGCAGCTGTGAGATGGGCTAACTTGGCTGCTCTAAGCTATCTGGTAGTATGGAATAGACCTGCATAAACCTTCCTGTACCTGCAAGATAGAGTTTTGGCTGTTAGTATAACCTCTAAGGGATTC
The DNA here is from genome assembly GCA_030445155.1 of Quercus variabilis. Taxonomy (NCBI): domain Eukaryota; kingdom Viridiplantae; phylum Streptophyta; class Magnoliopsida; order Fagales; family Fagaceae; genus Quercus; species Quercus variabilis. The sequence goes on from CP129447.1 coordinate 2,846,278, forward strand.
GGGGTCAAGCCTTGGTGAAGCACTCTGTTTTTGTAATTCCAAATTAACCACAAAATAGTAAACATTGATTGAAGGATGACCAAGCTTTGATCTTCATTATTTAAGCAAGAGCTGATATAGACTTTTAGCCAAGACTGAACAGACACATTGGTAATCTCAGAAGTGTGCCGACCAAGATCCAATCCAAACCAACAAGCTCTAGAAAAGCTGCATAAGAGAAACAGATGTGTAGGAGTCTCTTCTTCAGCATTACATAAGGGGCAAGTGTCATCATTACACATAAGGGGTAAGTGTCATCATTACTGATCCTCTGTTATGTAGAGTGACCTTTGTAGGTAAGCTGTCATGGAGAAGTTTCCACACAAAATTGATAATTCTTAAGGGTACATGACCTTTCCATATTGCAGTCCATATCTTCCTTTCTTGCTGGAATTGTTGTGACCCTAAAAAGTCTTCAGTTAACAACTCATAAGCTATCTTGGTACTATAAACCCCATCCCATGAGTATTTCCCTATAAGCCTATCCTTAGAATCATTGATTTTGGAAATGGGCATTTGCAAAATGTTGACAGCTTTGGGTGATGGTATAAGCTCCTAATTAAATCCACTTTCCAACTTCTAGAATTATGATCAATAAGATCTCCTACTGTGCCTGTTTGCAAAAAAGGAGGAAAAGAACTATCCCTTAAGTTTCGCGACCAATCAGGATGTGTAAGCGATATATCAAAACCATCTCCAACCAACCACCTGTCATCCCTAAGAATAGGATCACCTTGCTGAACAATATTTTTCCAAACCCAGAAATGGTGTGCTTTAGGTGTGTGGCCTTGCAAGGATTCTTCAGAATGGTATTTAGCTTTAAAAGTTCTAGTTAAGAGGGACTGGGAACTGTTAATAAGTCTCCAATACTGTTTTGCCAACAAAGCTTAATTCATGAGGCTGAACTTCTTAATGCCAAGACCCCCCCCCCCCCCCCCCCCCCCCCCATCCTTTAGGCTTGCAAATTTTATTCCAATTGATCAAATGAAGTTTTTTCTCTCCAGTTTCATGACTCCACCAAAAAGACCTCACAATAGAATTCATCTTGTTGAATATTTTCTTGGCATCCAAATAGCAAGAATCCAAAATCCCAGAAAAAAAAAATTCCCCAATGATTTAGCACCAAATCTAAACCCCGATTTCCCAAATATTTGCACTTACGGGAGCCAAAATCCTCACTGAGCACAGATCAGATCTAAATTTTGGGAGGATTCCTTGTTGCATGTTGGATCTTCGGTTTTAGTTGGGATTGGCAGCAAGAGTTTTTTATTATGGGTTGAGGTGGCTATGGTTTCTGATGAGAGGAATGAAGGAGGAAGAGAGGGGAAGAAAGATGGATATAGAGTCAGATGATTTCGAAGTGAGAGGGGAGGAGAGAGGAGAGAGAGTGATGGTTTCTTTTCTTTTTCTTTTTCTTTTTTGTTTTGCTGAATGAGACTCGTAGTTTCAGAGGAGAGATGGATAACTTTTTGCGTGTTTGACGTTTGAGAGAGAGAGAGAAAACGTTGGTAATGGACAATACAAACTAAGCTAACCATGTGCGTTTCACATGATACTAGGACAAGTGTCACTGTGTATTGTTGCCACCTAACTTAGTTTGCAGCAACTCCTCCACACAAATGTGCAGGAAATCCTTGTCCATAGAAAAAAATCAACAGACTAGTATTTTAATTGGGTGGGAAATAAATTTTTTTTTTTAGCTCTCCTCCATCGTGTATAGCTATATATAACTGTATACTGTAGAAAAATAGGTAAAAATTATGGGAGCGGCTTGTGTCCAGTACCAGTGAGTACTGGACACGTTGCGATGTGAACACATGTCTAAAACTGGACACTTGTTCGTATTGCAACGGCTCTAGTGGCCACTGGCCACTGGACCGAAACCGGACTCAAAAATTATAACTATACCTTTACTGCTACAATACTCTTTTTAGTATATAATAGTACTAAAAAGTTAAAAATTATACTATACTTTTTAATGTGTATTTTTTAAGTATAATATAAAGAAAGTGAAACCATCAAAGCGGAATGAATATCCTTACTTTTTTTTTTTTTTTCTTTTTGGAGAAATTATCATCATGTGGTTGAAAAAAAAGAGCAAAATTAATTTAAAACCTTATTTAACAATATACTTTATATTTTATCTTTTATTTTAATATACAATACACTGAACCTTCCAAGGCTAGTTTGTTTATTCGAAATAGCTGACCTGTCACACCACGCCAGGCGCCAGGTCTGTGGACATGGTGTGATTGGGTTCATTTTTTATTTTAATATACAACGCATTGAACCTTCCTAGATATAGTGCCGAAGTAATCTATTATTATAGTCAAACAGAGAGATTGTGAAATTGAATTTTAAATTAGGACTTTAATTTTGTTCCATGTGTCTGGAAGTTGAAATTGAAGTTGAATTTTGCATCATGTGGCTAAATGTATGTGGGCTCATTCTCCTTAAAACCACTTCTATGTATTGGGTCAAGTGAGTTACTATGCTAATTAAGTTTTTTCTTGATTTTGCAAATCAAACGTAAAAACCAAAGAGATTAATATCAGTGATAAGAACTCATCATGTGACTAAATGTATGTGGGCTCATTCTCATTAAAACCACTTCTATGTATCGGGTCAAGTGAGTTACTGTACTAATTAAGGTTTTTCTTGATTTTGCAGTCAAACGTGAAAACCAAAGAGATTAATATCAATGATAAGAACTTGGTTTGGGTACATTGCATAATTTCCAAAAAGATAGCAAAACAGTTTGCATCTTTGTTATAAATTGCTTACAAAGTTTGCATCTTTACATTTGCACTGAGTTTTGGATTAAAGTGATTTTTTCTTGGTTCTGACACTGAGTTTTGTTTACTATTCACTTACAAAGTTTGCATATTTACATTTGTTATAAATTACTAATATGTGATTAGATGCACATTATGCCTAAAATTCACTATCTTTATATTTGGTTTTTTGTTCAGGTTTGGCACCTATAATAATGAAGAAAGTACTACTGTGGATCGAAGGATGATACTTTTTGTAGGCTGCAAAGGAACTTAGTGATCAATGGAATCTCACGCGAATTGGAGAGGACCCGATTGTAGATGTCTGGATGGCAGATGTGAGTTACTATGTTTTTAAAATTTTCAGTGAAGGTAAAGGTTATGAATAATGTAAATTTTCCGAAGAGAGATTTATTATTCTATATTTACGCAAGTTGGTCGCCTTCTTGGAATGGATTACTCCACCTTGTCTTTCTACTAGAATTTTTTATTCAGACTGTTACAATTTAATCCGAAATTTTATTTGAATTTTTCTAACGTTACAAATTATACTTTTACCAAAAAAAAAAAAAAAATTTAACGTTAAAAAATTAATGACATGCACCAAAAAGTTTTTTTAATGCTGCATCAATGACATGCACCAAAAAAATTAATTTGTAATGTTAAAAATTTTTAACGTTAAAAATTAAAATTTGTAATGTTACAAATTAATGACCCTTTTACAAAACAATTTTTAACGTTACAAAATAATTTTTTAATGTTACAAATTATAATTCAAAAAATTGACCGGTTTTAGTTTGCATTACTTTTTTTTTTTTTTAGAAATATATATTCTACAATTAATCAACTACTTCTTGAACCTTTTTTGGTCAGTAAGGAGTAACAGTGAAAAAAAAAATAGTAATAATAGACATATAATTATTTGTGGGGGGAGGAAAGCCCAACCAAAGGCATTGGGCCCGAGGCCCTATCCACGGACCACCATTGCCCGAAGAGATGAAAAAAACCTAGTTAGGGGCCCTGAGAAAGGAACATGTCTGGTGAAGGGTACGACCATGATCCGAGGATATGTTCAGCGCTCCGAGGAGTCCAATACCCTCGGATCCAAAGAACCTTAGTTTGACGTTCAACCTTTTGCAGCCCGAGTGATCTCTCGACAGACGTAATGATAGAATGAGCCTCGGACGCGAACGAATATAACTGGATCGGAGAAATATCTAAGAGACAGACCTCAACCACCGCATTAAATGCACCGCACCTACTTCCCTGGCCGCATTAATGTGGAAGAGACCCCTGAACAATATCAGCCTGCTATCACCACTCACATAAGGCTGGGGAACACCCTTGATGGGACAAGTACTCAAGTGGATGTCTGGATGATGAACAAGTGGACGATCGAGATAAAGTGAAGAGGTACTATATAAGTAGGAAAGCCCCCTGATAGGGAGGGGATGGAAAAATCAGGAAGAAGAAAGAGGGTATTGTTTTACTGCAGCTCTTAGAATTGTAACCCAATCTCTTCAAGGAAAATCACCTCCTCGGACGTTATACTTACATCCATCCGAGCATATATTAATTCAAATTCCCCCATTAGTGTGGCTGTTGTATACTGTTATTTTCGCTATTCGCCTTGCTCTTTCACCCACTCTCTACAAATTCATTGTTTTGGGTTCAGTGGGCTCCAAATCCACCCCTCCTTGGACTTGGGCCGCAAAATCTGACCTTACAATTGGCGCCGTCTGTGGGGAGAGCTCGTGCAAGAGTGAAAACAATAGTTGATAATGGCAGGACTAGGCGAACAACAAGCAGAATCTAGAGCATCCCAACACGTGGACCATTTTGTCAACTTGGAGAGGAAACAAAATCGTGAGGGCAGTGTACACACTGTGCGTCTTAGCCAGAGCCAATCACAGGGCGGAAGCCACATGGCCCATGCAAAGGAGAACCGTGACTTGCAACTGGAAGTGGAAAAACTAAAGAGGGAGTTACGCTATGCGAAGAGGAAACGGGCCTCCTCATACTCTGAGGATGATCTTGATGATGAACAGGATGTCTCTTATCAACACAAATCCAAGACACCAACCAGCGAGTCCTACACTTGTGAGGAGGAGTCCCATCGTAAGCGGCAACGTAGGAGTCCGTCACGTGGAGACATGGAGAACGATGCCATGAATAGGGCTCTGAATCAGATATCTAAATCACCCTTGACACGCAGGATTGAGGGGGCCAGACTTCCTCGGCGTTTTAACCAGCCCGTTTTCACCATCTACAATGGTAAAACTGACCCCGTGGAGCATGTGAGTCATTTTAACCAAAGGATGGCTGTCTACTCCAAAGACGAGGTTCTGATGTGCAAGGTTTTCCCCTCCAGTCTAGGACCTGTTGCCATGAGGTGGTTTGATGGTTTGAAGGCTAGCTCCATCAATTCCTTCAGAGAGCTTACTCAGGCATTCGGCTCCTGTTTTGTCACTTGCCGAAGGGTGGCTAGGCCCTTTTCTTCGTTGTTGTCATTGTCTATGCAGGAGTGTGAGTCATTGAAGGCATATTCAGACAGGTACTGGGAGATGTTCAACGAGGTGGAGGGCAACAATGATGCAATGGCCCTCAGCACGTTCAAGCTCGGCCTCCCCACTGACCATGGTTTGAGGGCATCTCTATCTGGAAAACCGGTCACGAACGTAGGTCAGCTAATGGACCGCATAGAGAAGTACAAGAGGGTTGAAGAAGATCGGCAGCAGGGCAAGGGAAAGGACAAGATTGTCTCTCAGGATAGGAGGGATTCGCGGTCGGACTGTTACAATTACAGCAAACCAAGGAGGGACTTTGCCGGGCAATCAAGATCGATGAATCCTCAAGCGTTCAATACCGTGTTCAAAGAGCCAGTGCATCAGGTCCTGGAAAAAATCAAGAATGAATCGTTCTTCAGGTGGCCGAACAAGATGGTAGGAAACCCCGAGAGATGCAACCACAATCTTTACTGCCAGTACCATCAAGACCATGGGCACACCACGGAAGATTGTAGAAACCTGTGGGATCACTTGGATCAGCTGGTTCGCGACGGTAAACTGAAACACCTCTTACACCCCTCCAGCGGCTGAGGGCAGGCGGGTTCAGGGCCGCACGGAGGTGACCCCTCAAAACCGCCGCTAGGCACCTAAACGTCGTCCTCGCCGCGCCGGGGAGAACAGGGTCATAGCCATTGAAAGTCATGTCGGTAAGCCGACCATCAGCTGGGGAGCCATGCCGAGGACCGAAGAGAGCAGAGTCTATTGCCCCATTTATTATGGGATTCTCGGATGAAGACAAGATTGGCACCATCCAACCCCACGATGATGCACTAGTCATCACCCTCAGGATAGGGGGGTACGATGTAAAAAGGGTGATGGTGGACCAGGGCAGTGCTGTGGAAATAATGTACCCGGACCTCTACAAGGGGCTAGGCCTAAAGCCCCAAGACCTGACGCCATACGATTCTCCCCTCTTGAGCTTCGAAGGACGTCCTGTCATCCCAAAAGGCCGGATACGATTACCGGTGCAGTCTGGTTCCGAGGTGGTGGAGTTGGACTTTATAGTTGTGGACGCATATTCGCCCTACACGGCACTCGTGGGCAGACCCTAGATTCATGCGCTTGGGGCCGTTCCTTCCACTTTGCACCAGAAGGTCAAATATCTATCGGAAGGACAGATACATGAGATCCGAGGGGACCAGTCTGTCGCCCGACGGTGCTTGGTGGCTGCCATCTAACATAAAGTCCCGGCCGAATCTTCGGACGTAACGGGGAGGGATTTATAGCAATTACAGTCTCGAGGAGTTCCCTCTGAAGAACCAGATGAAGACACTCGATGTGAGGATCTGACGAGAGTGGTCATTGGAGACGATCCTGATAGGTTCTTCCAAGTCGGATCTCAGCTGCCTCTTCAAGAGAAGGAGGAGCTGATAGAGTTCCTCAAGCAAAATCTCGATGTGTTTGCCTGGAGTGCGTATGAAGCCCCCGGGGTGGACCCGGAATTTATATGCCATCACTTGAAGGTGAATCCACTAATCACCCCCAAGAAGCAGCCTATTCGGCGCCCATCCAAGGAACATGCTGATGCAGTGAGAGACGAAGTAGCGAAACTCAAACAAGCTGGGGCTATCAAAGAAGTTTTTTATCCCGAATGGCTCGCAAACACCGTGGTGGTGAAGAAGAAGAGTGGGAAGTGGCGAGTATGCGTAGATTTCACGGATTTGAATAGGGCATGCCCCAAAGATCCGTTCCCTATGCCGAAAATTGATCAGTTGGTGGATGCCACTGTCGGCCACCCTCGGATGAGCTTCCTGGACACCTTCCAAGGCTACCACCAGATACCATTAGCCCTAGAGGACTAGAAGAAAACTGCTTTTGTCACCCCTATTGGCAACTACCACTATAAAGTGATGCCGTTCGGCTTGAAGAACGCGGGAGCTACCTACCAGAGGATGATGACTAGGATGTTCGAGCCGTGGCTGGGCAAAAATATCGAGGTTTACATAGATGACATGGTGGTGAAGAGCAAGGTTATAGCTGAGCATGTAAGAGACCTTGAAACTACTTTTGAGATCCTACGAAGGCACAAGCTACGTCTAAATGCTTCTAAGTGCTTGTTTAGGGTAGGGTCCGGCAAGTTTTTAGGATACATGGTCACCCACAGGGGAATCGAAGTCAACCCCGACCAGATAAAGGCCATCAACGATCTACGTGCTCCTCGGAATCCCAAGGAGGTTCAGAAACTGACCGGAATGACCGCGACCCTCAGTCGGTTCATCTCCAGATCGGCAGACAAGTGCCGCCCTTTCTTCTCTCTACTCAACAAATGGAAGGGATTCGAGTGGACTAAGGAGTGTGCTCTGGCATTCCAGTAACTCAAGGATTATCTGGCTCGGCCACCCATCATGTCCAGCCCCGAACCTGGTGAGGTGCTGTTCGCCTACATTGCTGTAGCCCCCTATGCAGTAAGCCTAGTGCTAATACGATCGGACTCTGGTGTGCAGAGGCCTGTTTATTACGTAAGCAAGTCGCTGCATGAGGCTGAGTTCCGTTACTTGCCTCTAGAGAAAGCTATCCTAGCAGTGGTGCTTGGCACGCGGAAGCTACCTCACTACTTCCAAGCCCACACGGTCATCGTTCTAACACAACTCCCACTCAAAGTGGTACTCCGAAGCGCTGATTACACTGGTCGAATTGCCAAGTGGGGTACAATCTTAGGGGCTTTTGATATAAGATATATGCCCCGCACTTCGGTTAAGGGACAGGTCCTTGTGGATTTGGTGACTGAGTTCACAGAGCCCCAAGTAGAAGAAGTAGAACCCCCGTCAAGCATGGATGAAAAATCAGTTGGCATGGTCTCCCAACAGAATCCCTCCCATTGGGAAGTGTACGTCGATGGCGTAGCAAATCAGAGAGGTTCCGGAGTTGGGCTAGTACTGATATCCCCTGAGAAAATCATCATCGAGAAATCGTTAAGGCTGGACTTCTCAGCAACAAATAACGAGGCGGAATACGACGCCCTATTGATGGGAATGACTATGGTCCGTAGAATGGGTGGGAAGTCCGTGGAGTTGTTCTCAGATTCAAGATTGGTAGTAGGTCAAGTACAAGGCGAGTTTGAGGCAAAGGACGAAAGAATGCAGGAGTATTTAAGCCGTGTTAAACACCTGCAATCAGAGTTCAACTCTTTCAAATTGCTGCACATCCCCAGAAGTGGCAACTCACATGCTGACTCCTTAGCCACGCTTGCCACCTCTTCGGCACAGGACCTGCCGAGGATCATCCTCGTTGAGGACTTGCACAGGCCTACAGAGGCAGTCCAGGTTCACCAGGTCAGGGCAGGGCCGTGCTGGATGGACCCGTTAATCAAGTTCCTCAAAGAAGATATATTGCCTGGAGAAAAGGATGAAGCTGATAAAGTTCGAAGGAAAACGACTAAGTTCTGGTTATCCGAGGACCAAAAACTATACAAACGCTCCTACTCGGGACCATATTTGTTATGCGTACACCCCGAGGCGACTGAGGCATTGCTGGAAGAGCTGCATGAAGGAATCTGTGGGAGCCACACTGGAGGTAGGTCCTTGGCTCACCGAGCTCTCACCCAAGGCTATTGGTGGCCTAACATGCAGAAGGAGGCACACGAATGCGCCAAAAAGTGTGATCAGTGTCAGCGCTTCGCCCCGAACATCCACCAGCCAGGAGGAAATCTTAATCCGCTATCCAGCCCGTGGCCCTTCGCCCAATGGGCTTGGATATTGTGGGACCTTTCCCCAGAGCTACAGGAAACAAGAAGTATATCTTGGTCGGAACAGACTATTTCACCAAGTGGGTCGAAGCCGAACCACTAGCCAATATCAGAGACGTTGATGTGCAAAAGTTCATGTGGAAGAATATCGTCACTCGGTTTGGAGTTCCTCACACTCTCATCTCAGACAATGGCCTGCAGTTTGATAGCAGGGCATTCAGGAATTATTGCAGTGAGCTGGGAATTATGAACAGATACTCCACTCCAGCCTATCCCCAAGGTAATGGACAAGCGGAAGCCGTCAACAAGGTCATACTGAATGGCTTGAAGAAGAGGCTAGATGATGCAAAGGGCAGATAGGTAGACGAGCTACCGCACGTACTTTGGGCTTATAGGACCACGCCTCGTAGGTCTACTGGGGAGACCCCCTTCTCGATGACCTATGGAGCTGAAGCCGTCATTCCTCTGGAGACCGGGTTCCCAACAACGAAAACTAGCACATTTAATCCAGCCGACAACGATGAACAATTGCAGAAGAGCTTAGACTTGATTGAGGAAAAGAGGAAGAATGCAATGGTTCGGTTGGCACACTATCAACAGAAACTCAGGCAAGGCTGTGATGCTAATGTAAAGCTAAGACCCCTAGAACCCGGTGATCTAGTGCTGAGGAAAGTTGTGGGCACAGCGAAGAACCCAGCTTGGGGAAAACTGGGACCCAATTGGGAAGGACCGTATCGCATCATCTCTGGAGCAGGCATCGGGGCATATTTCTTGGAAGACCTAGATGGTCGCGTAATACCGCGTCTATGGAATGTAAATAACTTGAAGAAGTACTTTTATTAATCAAACCTTTTTCGTCAACCAACGTGTCAACTCACTGTGTCAACCAAGTGTTTAAACTTAAACCCAGTCATGCCTGTAGTCCTCGGACCAGATGATTTGGGTTAGTTAGCACTCAGTTACAGTTCTTTAGTGTTTAAACTTGAACCCAATCATGCCTGTAGTCCTCGGACCAGATGATTTGGGTTAGTTAGCACTCAGTTACAGTTCTAGTGTTTAAACTTAAACCCAGTCATGCCTGTAGTCCTCGGACCAGATGATTTGGGTTAGTTAGCACTCAGTTACAGTTCTTTAGTGTTTAAACTTAAACCCAATCATGCCTGTAGTTCTCGGACCAGATGATTTGGGTTAGTTAGCACTCAGTTACAGTTCTTTAGTGTTTAAACTTAAACCCAATCATGCCTGTAGTCCTCGGACCAGATGATTTGGGTTAGTTAGCACTCAGTTGCAGTTCTATAATGTTTAAACTTAAACCCAGTCATGCCTGTAGTCCTCGGACCAGATGATTTGGGTTAGTTAGCACTCAGTTACAGTTCTATAGTGTTTAAACTTAAACCCAGTCATGCCTGTAGTCCTCAGACCAGATGATCTGGGTTAGTTAGCACTCAGTCACAGTTCTATAGTGTTTAAACTTAAACCCAGTCATGCCTGTAGTCCTCGGACCAGATGATTTGGATTAGTTAGCACTCAGTTAGTCCTAATGTTTAAAACTTAAAACCCAATCATACCTGTAGTCCGCGGACCAGGTGATTTGGGTTAGTCAGCACTCCGTTAGTCCTAATGTTTAAACTCAAATCCAGTCATGCCTGTAGCCCTCGGACCAGACGACTAGGGTTAGTTAACACTCGAATACATCCTCGTACCAGGTATTCCTAATCGCGCTTAAATTAATTCTCACTTATAAATGCCTTAGTTGTGTTTAATTCAAAACCGAGGGACAATAACCTATGTTTAACAATTGGGTACGCGAAGCCCGTATAAGTACTCATTCCAATCATTACTCATCGGTACCTCTTATTTGGCTTATCCTTTTCAATACTAGTTGCGATTACTCACGCCATCACTATGGCACATCAGTTAAATTACTTGCGTTATGTCATAATCATAGATGTGTGTGTGACAATAATAAGTTATAGAACGTGTATCAAAAACATCGAGGAGAAATAGAGAATCATTCCATTAGAGAAAAAGGTCTACATGCGGTAAAAAAAAAAAAAAAAAAAAAAAAACCTATGCATCTACTCTTTCGCCAGAGGAAGCCTAGGATCAGCAACGTGGCCTATCCGCTCGGATGCCTCAGAGGCTTGGTCTTGGGCCTCAGCAGGAATCTTCTCTTTGCCTGAACCTTGGCCTTTGTCTTTGGCCGGGTCAACCGATTTGCCCATGTCGTCCGGCTTTTCCTGGAGGGTGTCTGGAATCTGAGGAGCAGGAGGGTCTGTTCCTGGGAGCTCTCGGATATCAGGATCATAGTATACGCTCCCAGGCAGCCTCAGCTCTGAGTTGGCCAGAATTCCAGCGGCATCCAGGGCTTTGCCCCAACTTATGACGTAGTAGTCTCGGCTGACCGAGGCGAATTGCTCCACAAGCTGGGATGTAGTCGTCTCTACCCCCATCTGGTACGCCGCCTTCCTTTCGGCCTCAACTGCCTCCTTGGCCAGCCTGGCATTTTGCTCAGCCACCTGGGCACTCGCCTTAGCCTTCTGCAGCTCAGCTCTGAGACCCTTCACCAGCTCCCTCTCGGTTGCCAAGTTGATCTCGGTCATGCGTAATTGGCTGCGCTGTTCCTCGGCCTGTTTTTCTGCATTCTTAAGCCCGGCATCGAGGCTTCGCTTTTCAGAGAGCGCCCCTTTAAGCTCCTCAGACATCCGAGCATGCTCCTCTTTCAGCTGGCCAAGAGATGCCTCCGCCTCGAGCTGGGATTGGGATGCCGCTCGGGCTTTAAGCCACGACTCCTCGTTCAACCCCTCGGCCACGTAAACCTGCTGGGTAAGCTGCATAATAACATCTTCAGCATCAGGCTAAGAAGGAATAAAGCCAATTAAACGTAAAACCTAGACTTGGGAGGGGTGCACTTACCATGGCCAAATCCCTTTTAAGGGACATGAATAGCTCCTTCTGGGTGAAGCGCCTGAAGGAAGCCATGTCATGTGGGAGAAGAAGTGGCTGCTGCAGGGCCTCGGCGACATAGCCTGCCCTTCCTCCATCATAATTCCTGAGGGAGGTATCCCACAGGATTGGAGCGCCATCCAACTCCAATTTTGGAGACCAGATTCGAGGTCCCCCTCCTCGGCGTACATCTGCACCTAAGGGCTCCTCTCGGCTTTCGGTAGAGGAGGCCCTGTGTGTCCGGCTGTCTCTCGCCACCTTTTGTTGCTTAGCCCCCTTGGTCGGTGGCACCTGTTTCCCCCCAACCTCATTGTGGGGTCTCTTCTTCTGTAGGTTTGGCATTGTTTTCAGATTTGGGTCAGGGACTTGGGTAGGCACTGGAGGAAGTGTCACCACTGTTGTGGATGTCCCAGCACCTTTTGGCTCGGGCTTTTGGCCTCTGCCCTTCATCAAAATCCTCAGATCCATATCGTCTTCGTCCGAGGAGTCTTCTAAATGAGCGGCTAGCAAATTAAGACGGGCGCCTGGCCGCTCGTAGGTTTCTTCCTCGGCGTCGGAGACCTCTACCACCTGTTGCACTCCTGAAGCTTCTCCCTCAAACCGAAATCCGTCTATCTGTTCTTCTAGTGAGGAAGTGGAAGAGCCGACCCCCTCACCTTCAATCTCTTATCCGAGGAGAACTTGCTGGAGGGGTTGAACAATAGGAGGCACGTTCCGAGGATTTGGGCGGGGTACAGGTTCAAGATCGTATAGCGCCAAGAAGCCCGTCCGACCAACGTCAATTCGCGCTAGGCGATGATCTCCCTGGACGATTGCGTTGCCGATCGGTTGGAAACCTTTCGGTTTCCCTGTATATCCGAGAATAAGGGGAGCAGATCGTAGTTGCCCGTCCTCGCTCACGAAGATTTCTGAGCTCAAAAGGTAGTTGAGGGCGGCAACATTCGTTAGGCTGAGCCGAGGAGAAACGTGTCTCTTATCTGTTGCAAGGCAGTAAAAAAAAAAGGAGGGGGTTAGAAACTCAAAAGCAGAGACAGAAGTGGAATAAAAAACCGTTGAAAAACGAGGACCCTAAGTCTATAGTTAGTGTGCCTAAATCTAACATGTCCCACCTGGCTCCCCACGCCTGGTCGGGCAACCATTGCCGTCATGCCAGGCGCCCAAAATAATCACGTAGTCGTCTTTCATCCCTTTGTTGGATTTGGGAAGGCAGGAAATGAGCCTGACAACATCCGACCGGGATTTTAAGTAGTACCCAGCATCTTGCTGACTATGGCATTCGTACATATGCACCACATCTAGCCAGGTGAGGCCCAACCCCATATGGCGCTCAAGGTCCTCAATCGCTCCTAGGATCCTAAACATATTGGGCGCGCACTGCCAGAGAGTAAGCCTATGGTTCCGGAGGTAGTTAGTGGTGATGGGACCCATGGGGATTGTCATTCCTCCTTCTTTGAAGGCGATGAGGGGGATCACCACCTCTCCCGTTTCCCGGTCTGTTAGTATCTTCTCCGGGGAGCAATACCTCACACCCACGTTAGGGGGTATGCGATATGTGGCCCTAAACGCCTTTAGTTGTTCAGGGCTATCCACCATGTACTCGAGCTTTCCCATAGTGCTTAAATGAAACAGTTGGCCGAAGAGAGAACTAAATGAGTTGGTGTACGATGACTCACCAGGGTTAAATCTGAGAAAGGATTTCAGGCTCGTAGGAGGGTTCGTGATGATTCTGGGGAGGCCTGAAAGCAACGACTGAGGGATTCGTGCGGAGCGGCGCATCTGTTCTTGCTGGAGCGTCTGATGATTTGCAAAGTGAGGAAGAAATAACCTCCTCTGAAGCTTTATACGGGGTCAAGCGAAGGGCCAGGGGCACTCCCGCCCAAATTCCAAGGAAAAGACCACGGCCGTTGGATCGATCGCTCACCGTTGGATACGAAGGACAAGGCGCCACCTGGTGCAATTAATGCAGCGGCTTGGGAATATGGAAACCGCAACGGCATTAATGAAGCGTCTATCCCAAGGCCCCCACACCCGTGCCAACTTGAATTGGCCTGCACTCAAGCTCCTTGTTCTGTGGCAGGTCAAAATCATATTTTTTCCCTTCGGATGTGAGGGAAAAACTACAATTTTGAGGGGCTATTATTGTGGGGGAGGAAAGCCCAACCAAAGGCATTGGGCCCGAGGCCCTATCCACGGACCACCATTGCCCGAAGAGATGAAAAAGCCTAGTTAGGGGCCCTGAGAAAGGAACATGTCTGGTGAAGGGTACGGCCATGATCCGAGGATATGTTCAGCGCTCCGAGGAGTCCAATACCCTCGGATCCGAAGAACCTTAGTTTGACGTTCAACCTTTTGCAGCCCGAGTGATCCTCTCGACAGATGTAGTGACAGAATGAGCCTCGGACGCGAACGAATATAACTGGATCGGAGAAATATCTAAGAGACAGACCTCAACCACCGCATTAAATGCACCGCACCTACTTCCCTGGTCGCATTAATGTGGAAGAGACCCCTGAACAATATCAGCCTGCTATCACCACTCACATAAGGCTGGGGAACACCCTTGATGGGACAAGTACTCAAGTGGATGTCTGGATGATGAACAAGTGGACGATCGAGATAAAATGAGGAGGTACTATATAAGTAGGAAAGCCCCCTAATAGGGAGGGGATGGAAAAATCAGGAAGAAGAAAGAGGGTATTGTTTTACTGTAGCTCTCAGAATTGTAACCCAATCTCTCCAAGGAAAATCACCTCCTCGAACGTTATACTTACATCCGTCCGTGCATATATTAATTCAAATTCCCCCATTAGTGTGGCTGTTGTATACTGTTATTTTCGCTATTCGCCTTACTCTTTCACCCACTCTCTACAAATTCATTGTTTTGGGTTCAGTGGGCAATCCACCCCTCCTTGGGCTTGGGTCGCAAAATCTGACCTTACATTATTTAATCTAACAAATTAATCATAGGCCAATGTTGTAAGTCTATTTTCAAATAGTGGTAAATTTGTCTATTTAAATATATTTAATCATTTCTATCATAGTTTTTAGAACATCGATCCAAACAAAAGGAATGATTAACTATTCTCTTCTCTTTTGCTTAATTTTAAAAAATCCAAACAAGGTGGAGGATAACCATTCCCCTCTACTCTCATTTCCACTACTCTCATCCCCTCTACTTTTCTTTACTCTCCTCCCTCTCCAAACTTCCAAACATAGCATTAGTTTATTTTTTTTGATAGGGATAAAACCAAAATTTTATTAACCTATTGTAGGTCTAATCTCGATCCCTTCAAGCTTCAACCTTGAGGGCAACAATGTGGGCAGTATTCCACTCACAATTGTCTAATTAACTATTTTCTTGTTGTTATCCATTGTCTTTCTGCTATTAAATATTTGCTTGCTAACACTTTTTTTAATGCGTTAAAATAGAAGATCTAAAAGTTGATACATGAAAAGAAGATGAAAAATTAAGTTTTATTTTTTATTTTTTATTTTTATGAGAAAAATTTAAGTTTTAATTTTTACAAAATCTAGCTTTTAAATTTTCTTTTCCCTTGAATTTTTAGTTTTTTATGTTTTGAAAGGAAAGAGACATAAAAGGGTAACAAAATTACATATTTACTCCTGTTTTTTTACAGAGGTGGGTAATAGGAGACAAACGAAGCTAACCTCAGGTGGGTAAACTGCTAATTTTTAAACCACAGATAGGCAAAGTATTTTTCAAGTAAACTATAGGTGGGCAAAGTATAATTTCCTAAAAAACGAATTCTAATAAAAGAAAGCATTAAGGATTTCCTAGTAGAAGCTATTTAAAAAATAAATGATAAGTCATTTGCTCCCTAGCATTTTAAATGTGTCAATTAAGTTTCTAGCATTTAGTATTACTAGTATTATGCCCGTGTGATGCACGGCTTAATAAAAAATATTTTGATAATATAATTAAATTTAATAACAAATAAAATAAAAAAATAATTAATTTAAAATTTAAGATTGAAATATAAATAAATTGTACTTGTACACTTAAAAGAAATTTAATTTATTTCTTATTTTGATATTTAAATAATTTGTTTTAGTGTTGATTTCATTTAAATGGTTATAAGTTATATCAACCCTAAACCAGGATATGTATCCATATGTAACATTTTAAATTAATAATAAATAAAAATATAATACTCTAACTTAATGTAACATTCTAACTTACTAATAAATAAATATAACACCCTAACTTAAAGTAATGTTTGTAATTGTATTGTGTTTTAGCCTTTAAGAACACATATATTATTTTTTTTATCATAAAAAAAACACAGATATTAATATTACACACGAAAAAATAATGAATTCAATAATTGAAACGGTTGAAAACAAAATTAAGCCAAAGCCTCAATTCATTAATGAAAAAATATCCAAATTTTTGAGCTTAAAAAAAAAGAAAAAAAAAACAAAAAACAAAGGGAGTTAAGTAAAGATAGACTTCCATAGAAATTTGGACGGATGGATTCTCTTATATCCAATTTCATGTTTGACAGCAAATTTTACTTTTTATTAAAGAATATAGATTACATGGAGCAAAGCACCAAACAAAAGCCATAACAAATTAAATCCATTATAAAATATTGATGTCAACAACAATCAATCATGTAATAAGAAATTAAAAAATACAAATATATTGCTTGCTATATGACTTCTAAAAAAAACACTAAAAGGTGTGATCAAACATAGAATTTTAGTCTATCTATAAAACTTGTTGATAAAAATCATATTATATATAATAAAAAGGCAACAAATACATAAAATTTATTCAATTTGATGAAAGACAAAAAAAAAAATTACCTGCAAGGTTGTAGGCAGGGCAGAGAGGAGAAACGTATCACTTTTTTATTATGAAAGCTGCAACATAAAAAATAAGAACTCATGAAAAGCATTACTACACCAACATTGTTAAAGGTAACACTATTTACATGCGAACCATGCGGACAGGCCAAAAAAAAAAAAAAAAAAAAGAAGAAGTAAAGAGACAAACACAGCTAAGCAAAATAATACCTGTATTGTATTTTAGAGTGAGATAAGATTTTAAATCTTTGTTTTTGATAAGGACGTAACTTCTTAATCCAACAAAATTTGAATTTAGATGATTTATATGTAAACTAAATCTCCTTCGATCATTTTTTATTGGATAAATATGGATAGAATTTCATATTAGTATAAAGAAGGAAAGTAGCAATAAGGATAGACGTTTTTTTTTTTTTTTTTTAATGAATTAAAGTACAAATCTACAAATGAATGGTGATTTAAATAAAATTGATAAACATTCAATGATTGATTAAGATTTTGTGTACATCTTAAAATTGATTAAGTATTAGAGTTTAAGTTGATAATAATAACTAAACTTTTATTTTATAAAAAATATTGCAATTTTTAAAATCTAAACAAAATTCTTCTATTTTTTTACGTGTAGTAAGAATTTATGAAAGTGTGAAGCTGAAATTAAAAAAAAAAAAAAAAATCATAGGAGAAGAAGATAAGAACAAAAAATATATATCTTATTTTTTAAAATCTAAAAAAAAAAAAATCCTGCAATTTAAGAAGATAAGAACAAAATATATATATATATAAATTTATGAAAGTGTGAAGCTTAAGAATACTTTTTTTTTTCTTAATGGATACGAAGAAGTTAAGTTGATATTAAATTATTGAGTTTTTGTCTATCAAACTTTATCTAAAGAAGTGATTTCAAATTAAAATTTTTATCAACTTAGAAATTATAGGAGAAAAAGATAAGAACATAAAAAAATTATATTTATTTTTCAAAAATCTATTAAAATTTATGCAATTTGGCGAAGTCACGTGACGCAAAAAAAGAAACGTAGGAAAAAAAAATGCAAGTTCTATCTTTTTTTTCCTTTTACGTTTTTTAAAGAAATAAAACGTAGGAAAAAAATGCAAATTCGTTCTTTTTTTTTTTCTCTCTTTTTTATTTAAATTCTATCCTTAGGTAATTTTATTCTATTGATTTTAGACTTTGTTGATAACATTTTAGATAGACACAACTATTATAGTTGTAAATGAAATACTACTTTCTTTCATTACTTGATTTGTCATATTTATCCAAAAAATATGTATATATCTATTCTTAAAATCTAAAAATTTATTAAAATTTCTTCAATTTGGTGAAGCCACATGGCGCAACTATGGCGTCTAGGCCCAATTTTTATTATATACTAGTTATAGGTCTGTGCGTTGCACAGTTTTATGAAAAAGCTTATAAAATAAATGTATAAATAATTATATATTTTAATAGATTCAATAACGATAAAAGAAAAAATTATCAAGTGCAAATAATTATCTCACTAAAATAAGGGATAAGATTTCTTCCTAAAAGTAAATTAAATTGATAATTCCAAATTGAATTTGAAATTGATAATTATTTAAAAAAAGGTACTAAACAATTGGTAAATCGAAAATTAATATAATCTTGATAATATTATAAATTAAAATTAAAGTTGATAATTCAAGAATACACGGGTAGAATGTTAAGTGTAGCTAGAATAATGTGTTTTGTATGTTGTACAATAAGAGAGTGTTGATGTTTGGATGCAGAGCAGGCTGGGATGCAGGGATGCAGGGCTGTGCAGGTGCTGATGCATCAGTGATGCAGGAAATGGTGCAGCAACCGTGAACAGTGATACAACAGTGAGTATACGTGTCTAGGGTCCACATGTATGATGCATGAGAGTTGGTTATTGACTGTGCAATTCAGTTAGAGTTAGTTAGGGACTGAAGGGTCTTGACAGTTGTCTTAGGGGTATAAGAGACTCGTGAGTTGTACATTGGACATTCAAGCAAATTGTATTCTTCAATGAGACTTTTCTTTTCTTCTATTCTGTTATCTTTTTCTCTCTATCTTGGAGGCCTAGCTGACCTCGAATCCAGCTACACAATAATCCCAAAATTCCAATCTTAACAAGTGGTATCAGAGCATCGTTCTTGCTGCCATGACTGAGACTCGAGCCGCTGCCATGAATACAGTGAATGAAGCTATTGCTTCTCTTCGAACTACCTCTGACCACCATAACAGAGACATCCAAGAAATACAAAAGATTCAGAGCATTCATACCAGAACTCTGAACGAAATGAATCAGAACATCAATGTGATCTTACAAAAGCTTAATTCCATAGATGGAAATCAACATTCACCTCAGAGAAATGTGCAACCGAATTCAAGTTCCAATTCTTCTACCTTGTCATTTGCTAAATCTATGAAGTTGGATTTCCCTCGATTTTCTGGTGTTGATCCGGCCAGTTGGGTTTACAAGGCTAATCAATATTTTGGGTACTATCAAACTCCAATTGCAGAGAAACTAATGATAGCTTCTTTCCACATGGAATTGGAGGCATTGATATGGTTCCAAGAAGCAAAGGAAGCTGGGATATTTTCTGATTGGGAATCCATGGTGAAGGCTTTACATGTAAGATTTGGATCAACGGCATATGATGATCCGATGGAGGTATTAACAAGGCTGAGGCAGACCACTACAGTAGCCCTGTATAAAGCAGAGTTTGAAGCAGTATCAAACAGGATCAAAGGGCTTTCTCCAATGCACAAGCTGAGTTGCTTCTTGAGCGGGCTGAAGGATGAGATACGTTTGGCAGTCAGAATGCTTAGTCCTCAATCATTGAATGCAGCATTTGGATTGGCTAAAATACAAGAAGAATATGTGATGAGTTGCAGAAGGAATATGAAGAATCAACAAGATTCAGGTAAGAACTCTATATTGGGTTTACCTAAAAGTAATAGTGTGGTAGAAACTAAGTCTAGTATACCCATTAAGAGAATAACTCCTGCACTGATGGATGAAAGGAGAAAAAAGGGACTTTGTTACAATTGTGATGAGAAATGGGGGCCTGGACATAAATGTAGGAATGCTAGACTTTTCATTTTGGAAGGAATTGAATTGGTTCCTAATGGGGATAATTCTGGTGTGAGGTTAACAGAATTGGATGAAGATGTGAATAGTGATGTGAATAGTGGGGTGGTTCATAAATTGGATAAGGGTTTTCAATTTAATCAAGATGAGGAGGTAGAGATTACCTTGTATGCTATTACAGGGACACCTACGTACAATGAGGGTGAAGGGAAGAGTAAATGGAGATGGGTTAGTAATTTTGATAGACACAGGCAGCACTCACAATTTTGTGGATGCATTCTGGATCAGTAGTTTACAACTAAAGGTAGATGTTACAAAAGTGTTGGAGGTCAAAGTAGCTAATGGTGAAATTGTTAAAACTCAAGGACTTTGTAGTGAGGTACCTGTGATAGTCCAAGGAGTGAAATTCTGTATCAACTTTTATGTTTTGGCATTAGGTGGCTGTGATGCTGTTTTAGGTACTCAATGGTTAAGTACCTTAGGTGAAATCCAATGGAATTTTAAGTTGTTGACTATGAGTTTTTGGTATAAGAATCAGCAGGTCTTGTTGCAAGGTCTTAACTACAATTCGGATTCTTCCTTTGTGGATGGCAAGAAATTCTTCAATGCTTCAGTGAAGAGAGGGTTATTGTTAAAGATTGAAGGGGTAGACTTAGCTGATGCAGTGAGTAAACTTCCTGCTGAGGTGGAAACATTATTGCAAGAATTCAGCCAAGTCTTGAGACTCCTACTGAATTACCTCCATTGAGGGGTCATGAGCATTCCATCAACCTTAAGGAAGGTGCCCAACCGGTGTGCCAAAGGCCCTATAGATATCCATTTTATCAAAAAAATGAAATAGAGAAAATTGTGAAGGAGCTTCTGTCAGTGGGATCAATTAGAGACATCAACAGTCCATTTGCTTCACCTGTTTTGTTGGTTAGGAAAGCTGATGGCTCATGGAGGATGTGCATTGATTATAGGGCATTAAACTCTATTACCGTCAAGGATAAGTTTCCTATCCCTATTATTGATGAGTTGTTGGATGAATTGCATGGGGCTGTTATTTTTTCTAAGCTAGACTTGAGGTCCGGGTACCACCAAATCAGAATGAAGGATGAAGACATACCTAAGACAGCTTTTAGGACACATGAAGGTCACTATGAGTTCTTGGTAATGCCTTTTGGCTTAACCCATGCTCCTTCCACCTTCCAATCCTTAATGAATCAGGTATTTAAGCCATTCTTAAGGAGATTTGTCCTAGTTTTCTTTGATGATATCTTGGTATATAGCCAATCTCTATCTGAACATGTCATTCACCTTAGGAGTGTTTTAGAACTTTTGGCTACTCATCATTTATATGCTAAAAGATCTAAGTGTATGTTTGCTTGTTCAAAAGTGGGGTATTTGGGACATGTAATTACTGCAGAGGGAGTACATACCGACCCAAAGAAGGTGGCTGCTATGCAACAGTGGGTTATTCCTAAAGATATCAAGTCTTTAAGGGGTTTTTTGGGCCTCACGGGTTATTATAGGAAATTTGTTAAGGGGTATGGGACTATTGCAGCTCCTTTGACTGCATTGTTGAAGAAGGACTCCTTTTGTTGGTCCAAGGAAGCTGATTTGGCTTTCCAACAGCTTAAGGAGGCTATGATGACTCCATCTGTCTTGGCCTTGCCAGATTTTGAGAAGCCTTTTGTGGTGGAGTGTGATGCTTCTGGAAGGGGAGTAGGTGCTGTGTTAATGCAGCAAGGGAGGGCTATTGCTTATCATAGCCAAGCACTTAAGGGAAAGAACTTGGCCTTGTCCACATATGAAAAGGAACTTTTATCCTTGGTGATTGCTGTGAAGAGATGGAGAGCTTATTTGGTGGGCAAAGCCTTCACTATCAAGACTGATCAACAAAGCCTAAAGTACTTACTGGAACAAAAAATTGGAACCCCTGCTCAACAGAAGTGGTTTACTAAGTTGTTGGGTTATAATTTTGTGGTGGAATATAAGAAGGGCAAGGATAATTTGGTAGTTGATGCTTTGTCAAGGAAAGTTGAGTTTGAAGACAATGATATGGATGATGAGGGGGGAGTTTTATGCATGATTTCATTCCCAACTCCTGCTTGGCTAACTGACCTTAAGGCTAGTTATGCCACTGACCAGCTAGTTCAAAGTATTTTTCAAGCTTCTCAATTGGGAAAGGAAGTTCCTAAGGGGTTCTCAATACATAATGGACTTCTATTGCATAAAGGGAGAATTTATTTGGGGTCCTATGATGCTTTAAAGAAGGCTGTTTTGCAACAAGTCCATGATAGTCCTTTGGGGGGGCATTCCGGATTCCTTAAGACCTTGCATAGGGTGAAAAGGGATTTCTCTTGGCCTGGTTTGAGGGAAGATGTAAGGAAGCATGTAAGGGAATGTGATGCTTGCCAAAGACTAAAGACAGAGACTTGTAATGCAGCTGGTCTATTGCAGCCCCTACCTGTACCAGAGAAACCATGGAAGGATGTGAGCATGGATTTTGTTGAAGGTCTTCCAAAATCTCAGTCTAAGGATGTGGTTTTGGTTGTAGTAGATAGGCTGACTAAATTTGTTCATTTTGTCCCATTATCCCACCCTTATACTACTACTAAGGTAGCTTCCCTATACTTGCATTATGTATTCAAATTACATGGACTGCCAGCTTCAATTGTGAGTGATAGGGACCCCGTGTTTACCTCACATTTTTGGCAAGAATTGATGAGATTACAAGGGGTGCAGCTAGCCATGTCCACGGCTTACCACCCTCAATCAGATGGGCAGACTGAAGTGGTGAATAAGAGCTTGGAGCATTATTTGAGAGCCTTTGCAGCTGACAGACCTCACTCTTGGGTTGATTGGCTTCCATTGGCAGAATTTTGGTTCAATACCAATTTTCATACATCCACCAAATTAACTCCCTTTGAAGCCTTATTTGGTTATCCCCCTCCAAGGTTATTAGACTACATACCAGGCACTACTAAGGTTGAAAGTGTGGAGGAGCATTTGAAAACCAGACAGCAACTACTGATCTTGCTGAAACAGAACTTAGTGGCAGCTCAGGAAAGAATGAAGATTAATGCTGACAGGCATAGAACTGAAAGACACTTTGCTGAAGGTGACTGGGTGTATCTAAGGCTACAACCTTACAAGCAAAGGTCATTGAGGCATAGCAAGATGGGGAAATTATCTCCTAGGTATCATGGACCCTTCCAAATTTTGAAAAAAATTGGTCAGGTGTCTTACAAGTTGGATTTGCCAGCAGATTCCAAGTTGCATCCCACATTTCATGTTTCATGCTTGAAAGCAAAATTGGGTCAGCATATGGCAGCCATTCCATCTCTTCCAACTATAGATGCAGAGGGCATCTTGAATCCTGAACCTATTGTTGTGTTGCAGGAGAAATCCCATCGGTTGAGGAATAGGACTGTGACTCAAGTCTTAATTCAGTGGCAAGGGGAAGGTGTGGAGAATGCTACGTGGGAAAACTTGTACCAGCTGCAGCAACAATATCCTCACCTTGTGGGCAAGGTGTTTTAATGGGGGGGGGGGGGGGGGGTTATTGTTAAGTGTAGCTAGAATAATGTGTTTTGTATGTTGTACAATAAGAGAGTGTTGATGTTTGGATGCAGAGCAGGCTGGGATGCAGGGATGCAGGGCTATGCAGGTGCTGATGCATCAGTGATGCAGGAAATGGTGCAGCAACCGTGAACAGTGATACAGCAGTGAGTATACGTGTCTAGGGTCCACATGTATGATGCATGAGAGTTGGTTATTGACTGTGCAATTCAGTTAGAGTTAGTTAGGGACTGAAGGGTCTTGACAGTTGTCTTAGGGGTATAAGAGACTCGTGAGTTGTACATTGGACATTCAAGCAAATTGTATTCTTCAATGAGACTTTTCTTTTCTTCTATTCTGTTATCTTTTTCTCTCTATCTTGGAGGCCTAGCTGACCTCGAATCCAGCTACACAATAATCCCAAAATTCCAATCTTAACATAGAACATCTTGGTAATTTGATGTAATATAAAAAACAAATAAGAAAATTGTTAAAATAAATCTCTTAATTCTAACCATATTTAATCATTAATTCTAAGACCCTAACCCTAAGCATATAAATTAGATCAAAGCTAAGAAAATTAGTTTAAACAAAAGGCAACCAATACACAAAACCTAATCAATTTAATAATAATAATAATAATAATAATAATAATAATAATAATAAAAAACAAAAACAAAGAAGGAGCCTTTAGAAACTTGATAATGTTTTCTAATGTTTGGAATTCATTAATTAAAATCACATGAAGACAAAAAAAACAATAATAACACTAAAGAAAATAAACAAAATCAAAATAATAATAATAATAATAATAATAAAAGAAAGAAAGAATGCATATCTGCATTGTCATGGGATTTAGGCATTCACATATTGAAATAAGCTTCACTCCAAAAAGGATATACAGGGTTGTATATATATTGGTAGAGTTCCATTTGAAATATAATTCATTTAAATCTTATTGAAATTAAAGATATCTAATCAAAGTGTTTGTTTTTATCCCATAAAAATTGGAATTAAAAAAAGGTCATATGAATAGAATGAAAAAAAAAAAAAAAAGTTGATTCAACATAACGTAACATATAAAAAATTAAAAATTTAAAAAAAAAAATTAAAAGGAGAGAAGGAGAACATGGTTGACAGCTATAAAGAATTTTGATATATATATTTTTTAAATGTCATCAACGTAGAAATTATCAAATTAATGAAGATATATACTGTTTTTTGGAATAAATAGAGATTATCAAATTATTGGAGATACATTAGGATTGTGCTTCTTGGAGATTATCAAATTAGGATAGATTTATATTAATCACATCTTGAAGAATTTGGATTGTGCTTCTTCCTTAATAATCAAGTTTTGTAGCTTGATATTTTGATAAAATAATATTAATTTAATAATATTAAAATTTTGAAAATTTAGATGATAAATATTATCTAAATTAAATTTTTGTATGTTAAATATTATTGGAGATACATACTGTTTCTTAGGATAGATTTATATTAATCACATCTTGAAGAATTTGGATTGTGCTTCTTCCTTAATAATCAAGTTTTGTAGCTTGATATTTTGATAAAATAATATTAATTTAATAATATTAAAATTTTGAAAATTTAGATGATAAATATTATCTAAATTAAATTTTTGTATGTTAAATATTATCCCATAATTTAAGAAATATATCCTAACAAATAAAAAAATAATGTTAATTAGATGATAAATATTATCTAAATTAAATTTTTGTATGTTAAATATTATCCCTTAATTTAAGAAATATATCCTAACAAATAAAAAATAATGTTAATTTAATTTATTTAATGATAAGAATGAATTAGAGTCCTAGTAGTATATTATTCTTTTTTAGTTCTTTAAAAATCTAAAAATTTAATAAAATTTCTGCAATTTGGTGAAACCACATGGCGCAACCACAGTGTCTAAGCTCAACTTTTATTATATATGATATGATATAATATGATATATTATGATATCAAAATGTCCTCTAATAGTCTTCTCAAAAAAGAAAAAAGTCTCTAATAAAAATTGATGGATAGAAAATACTGATATGGCTAACGCCTAATGGTTAAAATAAAATATCGCCTAATGGTTAAAATAAAATATCATTTTTATGTCACGTGTTAGCACGTTGAATAAATTAAAAAAAGAAGAAGAAAAGATTCTTATGTTTACCTATTGCAAGCATGTGAGGCAAAATTAGAGATCCCAAAATCCCTTAAACTGTAGATCATATTTGGTCGAAAAATGCTAATAACAACATGTTACCTAAGATTTGTTGTGAAAGCATTGTGCACCTATCTTTGATCATTTCTTGAACTTGCCTCATACACTATTTCTAAAAGCACCCAAAAAAAAAAGTCCCCTAAAATGATCTAAGGTCAAGTAGCGTCCGACTTTGCCTCTGAAATTAGTTTCCTCGGCCCCTAATGCTTACTTACAATTGCCCTTCTTTTCTGTTTTGTTGGGCCTTTGCAGTCCCAAATTCTTTCTATATCTGAGATTTATTAGGCCTCAAGTACTATTCCACTCTTTGTAAAATTTTGGTATCGGGGCAAGCCCATTGGCCCATACATTTTTAATATAGAGAAATTATGCTGTTCTCTAGTGGATCATGTCACTTGTCCACCATTCCACTAAAAGATTCCCACTTGTTTAAAATAGCTGAGTTAGTAATTAGTTTTTGTTTAAAAAAAAATTTCTAACTTAGCAATTTTAAACAAGTGAGAGTCTTTTAGTGAAATGGTAGAATACGTCACTTATTTATCATGAGGACCTTATAATTTCTACTTAATGTGAGAGTGGCTGGTTTTTTGTATGATAAGGAGGTTTTGAAGCAAATGAAAGCTTTAGGTGTCACAAGGAAGGCTGGGCAGCAATTAACATGCACAGGGTGACAGGCTTAGGTTCGTCTTTAGGATTTTTTTTTTTTTTTTTTTTGTTCGTTTTTAAATATTTCTCGCAAACCAAACAGAGGGGATTGCTTAAAAATTAAAGAATCTTTAATTTGTTTGAGGCCTATATTGAAACTTTCTTTTCCTCTTAATATTGATTTCTTTGTGTGTTTCTATGTTGTAACCTTTGCCCGATGGTTCTTCTTGTTCGAAATATTAGTTCCTTTACATACTTCGTAAAATCAAACAATAGCCCATAATTGGTTTTTGTTTAATTCACCAACAACTACACCTACACCTACACCTACACCTACAAACAATTAGCTTTTGGATCCTCCTCAAAAAACTAGCAGAGTTTGTGCTGCGTTTGTGCCTCGTATTGTTCCAAATGAAGTAACAAAGTTAGTAAAATTCCCCAAAAATCCATTACTAATGTAAAATAAATGAAATATAAAAGCAAAAAAAGGAAATATGAGGATGATATTATATCTAAATTGCTTCTTGCACACACGCACGTGTGTATATATATATATATATATTTCTATTTCTATTTGCTCTCGGTCTTTCTCAAATATTTCTCAGTGTGCCTATAATGTAGAAGCTTGTATATATAGAAGAGAGAGGAGAGGCTGAAGCAGCTAAAAGGGGCAAAAGCCCTTAAATTAGCTGCGAAAATAAAGTGGTACATAAGAATTACAGACTTATGTTAAAACAGAAACGATACACCAATACTCAAGTTACTGCATAATTTAGAGCAAATTCAGGGGAATAATTTCAAACTCATGCTAAAGTAGAAAGTGGATTTTCATATTGTTTCTGTATCAATTTGTGGGCATTAAAAAAAAGTTTATATTATTATGTAGTTGCATTATGCTTAATGATAAAATGGCATTACTGGATTTGCCTTCGCAAAATTTGTACAAAACTTTGTAAGACTTTGTAATGCTGCAACTTTGAGTGCTACTAGTTAGTTCGTTAATATAAGATCCCTAATACCAAAAAAAAAAAATAATAATAATAAAAAAATTAAAGCATGAACTATCATAGTCTTTTGTTTTCATGCTTTAGTCTTTTGCTTTCATGCTTTATATATCAAGCATGAATACAAAAGACTATGATAGTAATTGGAACTATCACAATCTCTCACTTCCCTCTGCTCCGTGTCTCTACTCTCTCTTCCCTCTCCAGTCTCCTGTCTTTGATCGCCTCTCTTTGCCTCCCACTCTGACCAAACCCAGACTGGAGCAAATATCTTCGTCTGAAGCCGCGTCAGCCATGGATCTCGCCTCGTCGTTCTCCATAGCTCGTCGCCGATCATGCCGTGTCGTCATCCACAGCTCGCCGCCGACTCGAAGCGTCGTCCTCCATGCCACGCATCATCCGAACCTCCTAAGCGTTGTCCTCCATGAAGGTGTGAGATTTGGGATGGGTTTTGAGATTTAAATATGTGGTGGGTTGTGGGGTAGTGTGTGAATTGGTGGTTCTGATGTGCTGTGGTTGTGGTTGTGGGCGGTAGTGCTATGGTTGTGGCAGTGGCTCCTGGTTGTGATGGTGATTATTTGATGGTTGCGGTGGTGGTTTTTTTTTTTTTTTTTTTTTTTGGTGTGTGTGGTTGTGACTGTGGATTTTTTTGGTTGGCGGTGGGTTTAAAGTTGTGGTGGTGGTGGGGCTTTCGATCTAGTGTTGGTCGGTTGTGAGACCGTGGGTAGAGGTGCTTTGGTGAATGAGTTTTGGATAAGAGGGAAGAGAGAGAGGAATTTTGGGTTATGAGAAATTAAATGATTTTTTAACGGAAGTCTATATTATTTTAATGTATTAAAATGTTAAAATAAAATACTTTACATAAGTTGTATTGTAAAATGATGAAGTAAAATAAATAAAGTTAG
Source organism: Quercus variabilis (assembly GCA_030445155.1). Classification (NCBI taxonomy): domain Eukaryota; kingdom Viridiplantae; phylum Streptophyta; class Magnoliopsida; order Fagales; family Fagaceae; genus Quercus; species Quercus variabilis. The sequence goes on from CP129447.1 coordinate 2,874,550, forward strand.
TTTTTGTAAGTTTTAATAAATAAGGTAAATTTTTGTATGTTAAAACCTTATGAGTTGGATTGAGCGAAATGCAAATTAGAAACGGTTGAGTTTCACCATTACATGTTTGTTTGCCTTTAGCTTATTAAACGAATCTTTTAACTTTTACATACTTTACTTCTATTTTTTTAAGTATAAGCTAAAGGACAATGTTAAAGTTATAAATTATTTTACGAATTTTTTTATGAATGATTGATGTAATGAGTGGTTATTAGTAAATAAAAAAATAATATTAGTTATGGGTTTAGACAAGAACTAATAAAAATTTGTCACGTCAATAATTTATAAAAATATTGTAAAATTTACTCATTTACTCTAACTTAAATAAGCTGATACCAAACACATACTAAATGTATGAAATAAGTTCTCTCAACCCCTAGACGACTGACACAAGCTATTATAACGGGTGATGTATTTAACTATTTATGCTTTCAATTGATGATTTCACTTTAACTTCACAATTAACCATAAGGTCATTCAGCCAAAAAAAAGTTAACCATAAGGTCAAAGTTCTAGTTAATGAAGAAGCCCACCAATTTATGAACCCCATCTCATGCTGAAGTAAAGGAGTAAGGAAATAAACAAAGATAACGGGCAGAGCATTATAAATTTTGGAAGAAAAAAAAAATATTGAGGAGCAAATGCTCAACCTCAATCCAAATAGATGGACAACATTTTTTACAATACCTTCAGGCCAAAACTTTGGAAAAGACTCAAAAGAGTAAACAAAGGAACCACAAAATGCTTAACTTTGTAACATGGCTACATTGAGTCATTGACACTGGTTAAATAAAGCTCATGGCTGGATAACCGTTTGTCTAAATAATGTCCATTGTGTAAAAAAAAAATGTATCAATTCATTGACATTGCCGATGTTATATGAATTTTTGAGACTTCCAAGGAAAATTATCCATTACTCTAAATAATTTCACACCCACAGTTTATTAAAAGTTTGTAAACTTTTAAAAGAATTTAAAATAAATTATTCGGTTCCGCAAATTTTTTTTTTTCCTGGTCAAAGAATTTGAAAACTTTTACATGGGCCTTCCTTGACGTAAATGAGTTTCAGACATTAGGCCCAGCAGACCATTTTTAGCCCAAACTTGTACTTCTACCGGTGAAATCTGATATAACTCATTTTGTTTTACTGATTATTTTTAGTCTCTTCATTTGGTTAATAAACTGACATTACTTTATTGCTTAGCTAAATAAGTGGTCAATGGAGTTGCGGGTCGAGTCGGGTTGACCCATATTTTTCAAACAAGTTTTTTTTTTTTTTTTTTTTTTTTTTTTTTTTTTTTTTTTCTTCAATTACAAAAACAAATCAATAACAACTTGTTTAGAGAGAATGAATAAAATCAATTAAGCAAATGAATTGCACTTAATGTCACTTGTTAATATCCTTCCAATTCTAACAATTTTGAGCATAACAAAAATTATTTATAGTCATAAATTCATGATGGAAAAAGTCTTTAATGTTAATAGTTTACTGTTAAAATACATATAATTACAAATTTACATCTTCAAAAATAAATAGATCTTAAAACAAACAAAACAAGTAAGCCAGCAAAGTATTGTTAATATTATTTCTTTTGGATGTTTTTATGGTTTTTTGAACCATGAAATTCTTTTATTTTATTATTAAGATTTGGATCTTTTGGGGGTGATCGATTGTGAGCAAAGGATGAGCATAGATTAAAAAAAAAGAACAAAGTTTTTTGTAGCCTGGTGTGCAGGTGAAGGCAGATTTTTTTTATGGACGAACGGAGAAATTCTTTATAATTCGTAATGGCCACTATTCATTGGCTTCTAAGAAATCCATTACTTCTTCATTATCGTCATCATCTCCTTTTTCTCTTTGGTGCTAGTCTAAGTGCAGGTGACCAAAGATTAGAGCTTGAAGCGATATCAGTGATGAGAAAAAGGAAAAAGGAATTAACACTAACACTATGACCTATGACGTTCGCTCCTAATGATAGTTCTTTATCATCAGACCAAAATACCAATCAGTATTTGGTGTAGGCAGAGATTGAATCCCAAATTACTTATTCAACCATTATAGATTTTACCAATTGAGCTAACCACTAAGTTTAATCAATTTGAATGTGTATGTTATAACTTATAAACACATGCTAATTTAATTTATTTAGTTAGCTAGTTAAATATTATTATATAAGTGATGAATAAATTAGTCATTAGTTAAATATATTCAAAATTTATAATGAATTTACCCTTTGAATATGTATACCTATAGTTTTTTTTTTTTTTTTTAATATTTATATATTAAGACGATTCAAAAAGTTAGTTATGATTTCAAAAAATGCCAAAAACGCGCTTAATCTAATTAGATAATTCTTATTCCTAAAAAATAAAAAATGGGATTAAAATTGTAATTCAACAAAATTCAAAAAAAAAAAAAAAAAAAAAACTACCAGAGAAACTTTTTTTCCTAAAAATTAGCACATTCTCTTCTCTATAAATATATCTCGCATATGTTTGATGCATTTTTTCCTAAAAAGTAGCAAACACTAAACCAGCAGTTTACTCCATTTTAAATTTTAAATTTTAGTTTCTTAAAAAAAATTTCATGTGTAAATTCACTAACAATAGATAAATTAGAATTGAAAAATTACTTTAAACTCAAAAAAAAAAAAAAAAAAAAAAAAAAAAAGAGGTTCGTTCACGTTTGCCGTTTGCCGTTTGTGCTTGTGCATTTGTTCATTTGTTTGTGCCTTTGGCTTTGGAGTTTGATTCTTTAAACAATGGCCTACAGCTCAGTTGAGTGAGTTTTTTTTTTTTTTAATGGTTGTCTTGACTCTTGAGTCTTGACAGCCTTGGCCGGCCCTTGTTTTGTTGTGTAACGTGTAGAGTAGTCTTGTCTCATCACTCATGGCAATTGGCAGTAAGCATTAAGCTAGCTATTATTGGTTTTGATGAATCAAATAGTGATTCTCTCATGTCAATGTCATGTCCTGAGTTTTAATTGTTTATAATTTTTATATTTATAATATATTAATTATTAGTTTTGGTACTTTGTGCTTTATGCACTTAGTATCAAAACATAATTTAAATATTTTTTAGCGAATTTTTTTTAACGGGTCGGGTCATGGGTTATTTGGATTGAGTTGGGTTGACTCGAAAAAAATTGGATCGGGTCATGGGTCAACCCATTTTGTTTTGGGTCAAAAAAGGGGGTTCGTGTCAGGTATTTTTAAGGTCGGGTCAGAAAATTCTAACTCGTATTGCCATGTCTAAAAATAACTATATAACTATATAACATAAAATTGACATTTCATAATTAAACAAAATAGGAGACAAGATACTAAGAGGCTTGTAATTTAATTATATTGTCGTCTTGTCTAGCTCTCCCATGCAAAACTTGGATTGGAATTTCCCTCCCCCACTTATGTAAGGTGAAAAATAAATAAGACTCAAGATAACAAGTCATATATTATCAAAAAAAAAAAGAAAAAAAGAAGAAGATAACAGGTCAATGTTTGAATGTCCTTAAATTGAACAACATTTTTCTTAAAAACTTTATTGGACGTATTATATGAAGATTCTAGTATATTATAAATTTAATGATTTATTAAAAATTTTAAACCAATCATGTGATTATTAAGTAGATCGTATGACTAAAAGTCTAAAAGTGTATATGGAAAGTTTTTTGGGTTTTCATGTAGTAAAATGTTAGGAACAGAGGTGTTGAATAGTTGAATCCGAGGACAACTAGGCCTCTAAGAACATAGAAGAGATATGAACAGAGAAATAGAAAGAGGAAATGGAAATAGAATTGAGAGAATTGGAAATAAGAATGGATTTTCTGATACATGCTCCTCTCTTCCCAATACTCTTATACCCTCTCAATGCCTCACTCTCTAATTGCCTAACTGCCCAAGACAGCTGTCAATATTCTAACTAACTAACCATATTAACTAACTCTTATTTTGTACATCACTAGTGTGAATACAGTATATAATGCCAACTAAGCATATAATGCCAACTAAGCAATTACACTTATTATCCTTAGTTTAATATCAGAATACAGTCTGGTAGCACTAATGGATGCCCACCTCATCAGCTATTCCAGCACACCTCATCAGCACCTTGTACATGGACCTCACCAGCACCCCACATGCAGCATCACACGCACCCTCATGCAGCAGCACACGCATAGCTAATCATCACCACACACCTCAGCCACTTAGTAACATGCTCACACACTTCTAACAATTTCCTCCCCTTCAAAGCACCTTGCCCACAAGGTGAGGGAACTTTTTCTGTAAAACAAAAAGACTGTCCCAAGTAGCATCATCCTTGCTTTCATCTTGCCACTGCACTAGCACCTGAGTAATAAGTCTGCTCCTCAACTAATGAGACTTGGTAGCTAAAACAGCCACTGGTTCAGGGTTAGGAATCTGATCCACAGTCACAGCAGGCAAAGCAGGCCTAGGAACCACCTGAGCACCCAATTTAGCTTTGAGATTGGATACATGAAACACAGGATGGATTTGAGAACCTGTAAACAAATCAAGCTTATAGTAAACCTCTCCCACCTTCTGCACAACCTAGTAAGGTCCATAAAAACGAAGAGCTAGCTTGCCAAACTTCTTGGACTGAATTGAGGACTGCTTGTAAGGCTGTAGTCTAAGATACACCTAATCTCCCACAGCAAAGGACTTATCCACCATTTTCTTGTCAGCAAACCACTTCATTCTCTCTTGTGCAGCAGTCAAGTTGTGCTTGAGCAATGAGAAAAGTTGCTGCCTATCCTGCAAAATTGAATTAACAACTGCCACGCTTGTAGTCCCTAGAACATAATCCACAAGTTTAGGAGGAGGATATCCATAAAGAGCTTCAAATGGAGTAAGCTTAAGAGAAGAATGGAAGTTAGTGTTAAACCAAAACTCAGCCAAAGGAAGCCACTCCACACAAGATTGAGGTCTGTCAGCAACAAAGGCCTTCAAATAATGTTACAAACTTTTGTTCACAACTTCAGTTTGGCCATCAGTTTGAGGGTGGTAAGAAGATGACATAGCTAAACTAATTCCTTGCAGTTTCATCAATTCTGACCAAAATTTAGTGGTGAATACTGGATCCCTATCACTTACAATGGTGGAGGGCAGTCCATGTAACTTAAAAACGAATTGCATGAACAACTGAGCCACCTTAGCAGCAGTGTAAGGGTAAACCAATGGAATGAAGTGAACATATTTAGTGAATCTGTCCACAACAACAAACACCACTGACTTCTGCTGAGATTTAGGCAGTCCCTCCACAAAATCCATGCTAATGTCAAGCTAAGGCCTATTTGGAATGACGAAGGGCTATAACAAGCCAGCAGGGAAGCAAGTCTCACTTTTCAACCTCTGACATATATCACATTCCTTGACCAAATTCTTTAAATCTTTTCCCATACCAAACCAATAAAAGTCCTTCTTGAGTCTATGGAAGGACTTTAAATATCCAGAATGACCCCCTAAAGGGCTATCATGTACTTGCTGTAAGACAAGAGTTTTTAAAGTTTGATTTGAACTTCCCAAATATAGCCTACCCTTATAAAACAACAAATCATTACAAAATGTGAACCCTACTAGAACATTCTGCCTTGACTTAATCGCTTGAATTGTTTGTTGGATGGCAAGATTAGTGATATAACTTGCTTTGAGATCATCAAGCCAATTAGGAGCAGGGAAGGAGATAATACATAGAGTACCCACTTCACTACAGTTAGCATCAACATCCTCAATAGCATCTCTTCTTAAAAGTGCATCAGCAACTAAATTTTCCTTACCATTCTTATACTCAACTATAAAGGCATAGCCAAGTAACTTGGTGATCCACTTTTGCTGAGCAGGGGTACCAATCTTCTGTTCCAGTAAATATTTCAGACTTTAATGGTCTGTTTTGATCACAAAAGGTCTTTCAAGAAGATAAGGTCTCCACTTCTTCACAGCTACCACTAAGGCCAACAATTCCTTTTCATAAGTGGAAAGGGCAAGTGCGTTTCCCTTCAAAGCTTGGCTGTGAAAAGCAATGGGCCTTTGGTTCTGCATTAAGACAGCTCCAATACCCAACCCAGATGCATCACATTCCACGACAAATGGTTTGGTGAAGTCAGGTAAGGCTAGCACAGGTGGATTTGACATAGCATCCTTGACTAATTGGAAGGCATGTGAAGCTTCAAGAGTCCAAATGAGGGAGTCTTTCCTTAACAAGGCAGTTAAAGGAGTTGTAATTAAGCCATACCCCTTCACAAACTTCCTATGGTAGCCAATTAAGCCCAAAAACCCCCCTCAAGGCCTTCACATCATGAGGAATAGGCCATTGCTGCATAGCAGCAGTCTTCCTTGGATCTGTTTTCACCAGAAATTAGATGTCCTAAATACTTTACCTCCTTACAAGCAAACACACACTTTGATTGTTTGGCATACAATTGATGATTCACCAGTGTCTCCAACACCAATTTAAGATGACCAACATGAGCAGCCAAATCCTTACTATACACAAGTATGTCATCAAAAAACACCAAGAAAAATTTTCTTAAGTAAGGTTTAAAAATTGAATTCATGAGTGACTGAAAAGTTAAGGGTGCATTGGTTAAACCAAATGGCATCACCAAGAACTCATAGTGACCCTCATGAGTCCTAAAGGCAGTTTTTGGAATGTCTTCCTCCTTCATTCTAATCTTGTGATATCCGGATCTTAAATCTAATTTAGAAAAAACAGTAGCACCAAACAGTTCATCTAACAATTCATCAATGATAGGTATGAGATACTTATCTTTAACGGTCTCTTGATTCAAGGCTCTATAATCAATACACATCCTCCAAGAGCTATCAGCCTTCCTAACTAGAAGAACAGGTGAAGCAAATGGACTGTTACTATTTCTAATAAACCCCACAGACAACAACTCCTTAAAAATTTTTTCAATTTCATTTTTTTGATAGTAAGGGTACCTGTAAGGTCTCTGAGATACAACTTGAGCTCCCTCCTTCAAGGTGATATGATGTTCATGATCTCTTAAGGGAGGCAGCCCTTCAGTAGTAAAAACAGTCTTGTAATCTAGTAATAAAGCAACAATAGCTTCAGGAATTTGAACCTGTCCTTCTGCAGACAGCAACTGAGGCTGCAACTGGACTGAAATCTGGAGGATCAGTCCCTTCTTCACTAATTGTTTCAAGAAAGTATCTCCATCCTACAATTGAGAATTGACACTCTTCAACCCTTGTAATTGAACATGCTTGTGACCATAAGAAAAGCTCATTGTGAGCAATTTAAAATCCCACTGGATTACTCCCAAGGTCCCCAACCATTGAGTGCCCAAAACTAAGTCACATCCCCCCATTGGTAGCACATGTAAGTGTACCAAGAATTCATTTCCTTGCATCAAGATAGGCACTGCCTTACAAATACCCTGAGTTTTAATTACATCACCATTAGCAACCTTCACTTCCAGAATTTGAGAAGTATCCACATGGATATGTAACTTTGAAACTAGAACAGCATCAATAAAATTGTGGGCGCTCCCTGAATCAATCAGGATCACAAAGGACCTTTAATTAATCTTCCCCATGACTCTCATGGTTCTTGAAGTAGGAGTGCCACTCAATGGATAGAGAGTAATCTCTGCATCTTCTTGATCTTGTCCAACCTGTCCAATTTGATCTGCATATCCATTTTCCTCTAATTCAGTTATGTGAACCCTAGAATTTGCATTTTCCTGAGCCAATTCTACATAATCCAACAGAAATAACATAGCATTCTTGCACTTGTGGCCAGGAGCCCACTTTTCATTACAATTGTAACACAACCCCTTCTTCTTCCTCTCTTCTATTTGAGCAGGAGAAATCCTCTTGATGGGTAGCCTTGGTTTAGACTCCAACAAAGAAGGAGCTTTTGGAGGAGCTCCTAAAATGGAAGGTTTTCCCTGATCCCCTTGAGTCTTGGAAAACTTCCTACAACTCCAATTATACTCTTCCTGAATCTTTGCCAACCCAAAAGCCTCATTCAAGGATTTAGGATTAAGCATTCTCACTGGCAGCCTTATCTCATCTCTTAATCCACTTAGGAAACAGCTTAACTTGTGAGCAGCAGATAAACCCTTAATCCTATTGGACAACACCTCAAATTGGGCTTTATACAATGACACTGAAGCAGTTTGTCTCAGCTTAGTAAGCATTTCCATAGGATCATCATAAGTCGTGGCACCAAATTTGATGTGCAATGCTTGAATCAATGACTCCCAATCAACAAAGAGACCTACTTCTTCACTATCTTGAAACCACACTAGAGCCTCACCCTCTATATGAAACGAAGCTAGCATCAATTTCTCTGCAGCTGGTGTATTGTAATACTTGAAGTATTGATTGGCCTTGTAAACCCAACCTGCAGGGTCTTCTCCATAGAACCTTGGAAATTCCAATCTCACAGGACGAGACATAGCCATTGTTGATGAATTAGCATTCCTAGGTTCACCATATGTTGGAGATTGAGGAAATCCACCTTGGTCAGAGCCATTATGCCTTTGCACCAGGATTGCTAATTGTTGATTCATCTCATTCAAAGTGCGTGTATGCACTTCTTGGATAGTACGCATTTCTTGAATTTCTTTACCATGATGATCACTTGTAGTCCTTAGTGAAGCAAGAGCCTCCTGAGTCGCAGCAGGAGTTGAACGTGTTTCAGCCATGGTCGAGGAAAGCCTTGCTCTGATACCAAATGTTAGGAACAGAGGTGTTGAATAGTTGAATTCGAGGACAACTAGGCCTCCAAGAACATAGAAGAGATATGAATAGAGAAATAGAGAAAGGAAATGGAAATAGAATTGAGAGAATTGGAATTAAGAATAGATTTTCTGATACATGCTCCTCTTCCCAGTACTCTAATACCCTCTCAATGCCTCACTCTCTAACTGCCTAATTGCCCAAGCCAGCTGTCAATATTCTAACTAACTAACCATATTAACTAACTATTATTTTGTACATCACTAGTGTGAATACAATATAAAATGCCAACTAAGCAATTACACTTATTATCCTTAGTTCAATATCAGAGTATAGTTTGGTAGTACTAATGGATGCCCACCTCATCAGCTACTCGTGCACACCTCATCAGCAACTAACACACTCTTCATCAGCAACTTGTACATGCACCTCACCAGCACCCCACATGCAGCATCACATGCACCCTCATGCAGTAGCACACGTATAGCTAATCATCACCACACACCTCAGCCACTCAGTAACATACTCACAGACTTCTAACAAAATTGAAGGAATTTTCATACAAACCAATTTGGAGAAAAATTCTATTATCTGTAGAGTTCAATAAATTTCATTGATGTGGCCCAAATGTTGAATGTTGGCCGAACCTTGGGACTATTGTTTAGATGGGCTGGATTTTAGTAGCCTAACTAGCCTATATAAATTTAGTTGATGCTGCCCAAAATGTCTTTTGAGGTTGTATGAGAGGAGAGATGGAATTTGATCCACAAAATGGATGAGAATGCCGAGGGGTGAGGGCTATCCCAGTGAATGGTCCAAATAAAAATAAAGAAAAGAATTGTTATGCATGCGTGAAGGGAGAAGCAAAAAACATTTACATTTATTTCAACAATTTCTTTCTCAATTATTGATATAATGTGCTGGGATTTTATGGTATACTAGTATGTAATCCATGCTACCGCATGAGAGTGGATATATTATTAATCATAAGTTTATTCATGTTTAAAAGGCTCAGTTAAGTCTAAATTCATATTATTAACCATAAAATTTTATTAACAAAACTTAGCAGTATACATATATATATATATATATATATATATATAGACATTGGATATTCTTCCCATGTGCTAAATATTGTTTTCAATAAGGTCACACCAAATAGGTTGAAAGCCATCTTCATGCAAGATTGATATCTGCAAAAGAAGTCAATCATCAAGCAAGGACCAAAGGATTTCAAAAAATGTTAATATTGACTCAATGTATGCGCATACACACAAACCCATCACTATATCAATTAAGAGAATCAAAATTAAATGGAAATATTACACAAAAAGATGAACCTTGGTGACGATGTTTATCCAAAAGATCCATTCATACTTTTGAATCTTCAATCTCTATTGGTGATTGAAATTTTCGTAGCTTAAAAAATTTAAAATTAAAAAAAAAAAAAAAAAACCCTTAGAGTTGTACTCATTTTGTAGTTTTACGATGAGTCATTTTGTAACATGATGGACATTTGTGTGAAGAAAAAACCTTTGAAGTTGCATGGTTGATAAAAGAAATTCTCTCCAATCTCTTTTTATAGAGAAATGAATTTGTGTGTGTTTTTATACATCCTTCATAGTTGTATTATCACGAAGCAAGTCCAATAGATTTAGATTGGTACTACCGATTCCCAAAGCATGAGTGTTTAATGTGTTATTAATTTCATCTAATCTCATTACCAAGTCCAATGAATTTTAATTGGAATTCAATTTTTCCAAGTGGTGCATCTCTTGCAATATTCTTTCATTTTTTTTATTTTTAATTATTTTTTTGAAATTTATTTTCAATTCCCATGGCCAGTTTCCATATTTGGCTTCTTGTTATAGTTCCCTAGACACTTTGGACTTTGAACCAAGAGAACAATGAACCTACGTAAAAATAAATAAAAACAATGAATCAGAGTAATGGTTCTCTCAAAAACAACCCCAAATTATATTATATTCTTCTGATTATTTTCTTTGTGCACGTGTATAGTAAAATTGGACTCCAATTTTAGATTACAATTGAAATGACACATGGTACAAAATTGAAACTCTAATTTGGAATTCTATTTGAGTTTCTCTCTGCTTCACCTATTATTATATATATATATATATATTTATATAGATTTGTAATTGATTAGGGTTAATAATGTTGCATTGCATGTACCACATACAAATTCTTCTCACTTTTGTCCTTTTATATATATATATATATATATATATGGACTCGGAGTGGAGTATTTTGTCTTCCCACATGAAGCAGAGGGATTAGGACAATGTATTTTCTGTAAAGTTAGAAGAAAAAAGAAGAGTTGAGATGTTGTGAAACTAGTACCAGTAGAGACTAGAGACTAAGACTAGAAAAGCTCAGCAAATGAGAAATTTAGTGAACGAAAAAAAAAACTAAAGAAGTATTGGAGAAAAATAATGCCAAGCTTTGTAAACAGTGCAAAATCAATAGGTTATTGACTTTTGGAGAAATAATTTTTATTTTTTTTCATTGTAAATGGATGCAACTGTGCCAACTTCCAACCTTTGTGCCGCGGCAAGTGTGTGTGAAAATAGTTATACCAAGAAAGAAATAATTGAATTCTAGATGCTTCGTTGAAAATACCTTAAGTATTACTAGTTAAACTACAAAACTCTTGACCATGCAATTGAAAATTGATTCTAACTAATGCAAATAGAGCATTTGGCAAATTCCTTTCCCATGTAGTTAATAATGGGTTTTTTTTGGCTTGGATAATGAGAAGATTTATGGGACTATTATGCCACCGGATGGACCCGATTCATGGCCAATAAAAAATAGTAAGAAACAATGGCTGGTTTTCTGTAGAATCAATGGAATGTCATTGCAAGGGGGTGGAGTCATAGATGGCAGAGGAAAGAGACGGTGGAATCTTCCATACAAACCACACAAAGTAAGCCTTTTTCCCCCCTCTAATATCACCTTTTGACTTCACCACCACTGCAAATTTGTTTACTTATTTGCTGTATATCAATGTAACAAGCACCGAATGGGACAACACTGCCTAGTGTTTGTGATAGTCCCGTTGTAAGTGACAAACACAGTTAAAATATTTCTGGTATACTTGTTTCCAACTTAAAAAAGTGCATTTCTTAAAAATAATCTTCAAAATTTGTGATGCAGGCTATAAGATTCTTCATGAGTTCCAATTTGACAGTCCAAGTACTTAAAAGTTAAGAACAGCCCCCAATTTCATTTACGGTTTGACGGTTGTCAATACGTCGATATAGAGTTGCTCAACATAAACTCGCTTGATCAAAGTCCCAATACCGATGGAATTCACATCGAGAACACAAAAAATGTCAAGATATATAATTCAGTTTTATCCAATGGTAACTATATAGATATCAATTTTTCATGTCTCTGCCATGTTCTATTCCAAAGACTCACAGTGCTTTTTGGTTATTTGCATTCCTTGTATAGGTGATGACTGTGTATCAATTGGAGCTGGTTGTTATAATGTAGATATAAGGAATATAACTTGCAGTCCAAGTCATGGAATAAGGTAATAAAGTGCTTTCATAAAAAAAATCTCCAATATTTGTAATTTTTGCCTCAATAATTTTCACAGTTTTCTTTTGTCTTTAAAGCTTATTCATAGTCCCTACTTTGTGCAAGTTTTTGCTTAACATACTTGTAACTTGATCCTCTTCAATAGGTGCAGTATTGGCAGCCTAGGCATTCGAAACTCCCGGGCATGTGTTTCTAACATCACAATGAGGGATTTAGTCATCAAGCATTCAGATAATGGTGTTAGGATCAAAACTTGGCAAGGTGGATTAGGTTCTGTATCTAAAGTGACCTTCCATAACATATACATGGACACCGTCTGAAACCCAATTATCATAGACCAATACTACTGCCTCACCAAGAATTGTCCCAACCAAATCTCTGCAGTTTCCATTTCTGATATATTGTACTCAAACATAAAAGGCACATATGATGTAAGAAGCCCTCCAATGCGTTTTGCATGCAGTGAATCTCTCCCATGCACAAACCTCACACTTTCTGAAGTGGAACTACTTCCTATCGAAGTACAAGTTGCGTCAAACCCATTTTGCTGGAATGCTTATGGGACTATGCAGACACTTACTATTCCACCAGTTTTCTGCTTGTTGGAGGGAATACCACAATCAATGCAACAGAGTGATTCTGCTGGATGTTAAGCAACTTGGACTGGTTAGACAAATATGCAAAGTAAATTAGGTATATGTAAAAAAGAAAAAAAAAGAAAAGTACCTTGGAAATCACAATTGAGATAAGAGTTAATATTGTGTCTTATTTACCCAATGGCAATGAGTTAGGGATATTTTTTAAATAAGGTTTTATTATACGGGCCATGGGAGATGTTATTGTAAAGTGATACATGTCCAATTGTAATTTATAATCCTACTTATTCTCTATGTACTCTCTTCTACAACATATAAATTTTGAAATCAAAGCTTAAGTGGGTAGTATATCAAAGAGAATCAAAATTTGATAGATATTACACTCCTTAATTTTTATTTATTTTTTAGTTATAATCAAGAAGCTTTGTCTAAACTAAATCATTGAAAAAAGAATAGTGGGCCATGTAACTTTGGGGCATGCAGATGTTATCTCTAGACCTATGAAAAGGCTTGATAATAAATGAAGATAAGAAGAAAAAATTGAATCACATATAATTCATTCCTTGGTTGTTTCATAACTAAATTGACTTGGTATAACTGTTACAAGAGACCTAATTGAACAACCTCCCATTATCTTGGTTTGGCTATTGCGCCCAGTTTTGCAAACCAATTGCAATTGCACAAACATCAATAACAAATGACTTCCACATTTAGCAAGCAGTCAGTATTATAATGTGTAGGCATGTATGAATAGACACCAATGGTGGGCTGCCACACACATGCTAAGCCTATAGCTTCAGGCCTAGGATGGTGATAAGTTTATCGGAAACAAGGTACAAAATGGACCAATGTGGGGCACTAATTGGGGTAAACGCAGAAAAAGGGGGGGAGCCGTAGCTTCAACCACGATAACTGCAACTACTACATACAATCATTTAAAAATAATAATAATAATAATAAAACTCTAAAAAGTTATATATAAACAAATATGCCAATAAGCTAAAATAAAATATTTAATCCAAAATTCATCTTTAATCTCTCAAACATATGGAATTTAAGGAAGTGTTTTTCAATTAGTTAATTAAACCACCATGGGGATATCCATGTGGTAGGTCCATTAGTTTGGGGAATGATGTAAATTCATAAGTCACAGGTTCAATTTACCGTACTATATGAACACAGAGGAAATCTTGAATTATGTATAGAAACAAAATGAACCACTTCTATTTTTGGAGCTAAAGAATATGAAGAGTGGCTTTTTGGTCCCTTTTGTGCAGTGCTTAGGAGTTAGGACATCGCGAAGACATGGGTTCAATTCCCATAAGGGATAAGTAATCATTCCTAGCCGCTTTTAGTTAGTGTTCATTATTAAGTGATCACTTGCTATTTGGTAGGAAAAGGTGGTCGGTCCATGGTGTTTGCAACTGTCTCTTGGTTATGAAATAATAGTCTAACTAATGGCTGATATACCACTTCATTATATATATATATATATATATATGTCCGGTTAATGTGTGCACTAAGGGCACACATTAAGCCATCAGCTTTTGGAAAAAATTTCTCGAAAATTGAAAAAGTTATTAATACTTTCTCAATTTTTGAAATTTTTTTTTCCTAAGAATGATTAATTATTGTGTGCCTTTAGAACACACATTAGTAAAATTCTATATATATATATATATATATTAGTTAATTACTAAAGAATTCCGAAACAAATAAATAAATATATATATATAAATATATATAAAATTATGCCTACCTTTTTTTTCTGGGAAGAAAAAAATTTATGAGACAAAAAACTAAGATACAAAGAGAGCGTACTCCAAAATAACATTCACAACGGCAACCAAAGAACCCAAAAACTCTATTAGAGAGGGACTAACAGCCAAGCTCATAAGCAGCCTTATTGGCTCTCCTGGAACCCAACTAAAAGAAGAGGAAGGTACTGGGTTCGTTAAGAACCTGGTTTCTAACAAAAGATTAGCAATAAGCCGAAGGACCGGAGCATTAGGAAAAGAAGGGCCTTTCAAAACATAAATTAGGTGTTAGTTTGGATTGCACTGAAAACGTTCAGTGCATTTGCATTTTAAACAATGAGTCCTATGCACTATTTATGGGACTCCAAGTATGGAATTTAACAAACTTTTCATTAAAACTGGGTCCTAGATATTATTCAAACATTTAAAAATTATTTTGCTACAGTGTTTTCAATTTTCAATTTTCAACAATAAGGAGTATTTAAACAGACTTTTTAAGTTTGTGTTTCAAGTTTCAACATGGTTGCTTCTAAAGTTATGCACCGATTAGATCGGGTCAAATTTAGGTATTTTTGAACCCAAGGTTAAGAAATATTCAGCCCAGCCCATAGAAGCTTTAAAAATCAATTCAACATAATTCACGTAAACCGGGTAAGGTTGGATGGGGCCTTCAGGTTTGTTAAGGCCTACTACACACTACTTTTTTATAATAAATTTCACAATTGCAAAAAGAGAATAAATTTAATAAAGGCACAGTGTGAAAGCCTAAATTTACACCCTCCAATCATTTCCTACCACATAAGATTTGTCTAAAGATTATAATAGTCTAACACGTTGGATCATTTTGAAGAAAAAAAAAGAAAAAACAGTTTCCGCCAGATGAGGCAAGTAACAATAAATCTTCCGACAAGAATATTGAATACCAAATCTGAACCCACCATTACCAAGGCCTCTGTTGAAGGAAATTTCTACAGAAGCAAATCCTTTCCGCCAGATCCATGTTGGCCAGCTCACTTCCCCAAATGGTTGAGTGTTTTGAAACTACTAATATAGTGAAAGTGAAATATAGCCCTCCTGAAAGAGTATTTCCATCCGATAATTTTATCATATTTTATTTTATCATCTCAAAAAATTATTTTATCAATTATATAATATCATTTCACAATGTACTTAATATCTCAATTTTTATTTTACTATACCACACGTTAAAATAATATATCTACATAATGAAATAATATATTCTGAAGAGAGAGAGAAAATGAGAGAATGAAGAGAGGACGCAGATTTTTGTAGGTAGAATAAAATAATAATTTTTGGATTTAGAATATTGCTACAATACCATCGCAAATTTGCACAGTACTGTAGCAGTATTGCAAATTTTTTTAGCTTTAGCAAACCAATTGTTGACTTTTTTGGTGCTAAAATGGTAAAGCTTGGCAAGATAAGGCACATACCATGTCAGCTATGAATGATCTCAAATGCTTTCTTTGTCAAGGAAAGACAAAAAACCACCTAATTATGTTTTGGTCGTAAGGATTATCTCAAACTTCTTATAAGGAGTACAAGATATTTCCCCTTTTTCAAAAACATACAAAAAAGAAAATTGACGATGTACGTAGTTGAAGAAATAACATAAAGGAGTTTGGAAAGAAGATCCATTGAATGTTGTCACTATTGAAGGCGGCAGTTCTACGGCTTCTCCCAGTTGCCGACTTTGTATCCGCTCATCTGGACAATTTTTTTTTTTTTTTTTTTTAATATTCAGATTTCAGAGTGTATCATATGTTGACACTGTGATCTAGTGTTTTAGGCTATATTCTTTACTTTTAAGCAAATCTGACGTGGCAGTAATAAAACTGATGTGGCAGCTTTTAATTGAAGGGTGTAAATATAGGCTTTTACACCACATCTTAACTAAATTTGCACTCATATTAAAAACCTTGTAATCTAATTGTATTGTTGCCTAGCTCTCCCATGCAAGATTTATTAAACGATTTACTTAATACTCATGTGATTCATAAATAATAAGATCATTCACATATATTATAAATTACAAGATTTATTAAAAAATTTAAATCAATCACGTGATTATTAGGTAGATCTTATTATTTTCTGCTTTCTATTTGGATGGAGTTTGTTCCTCCAAATATTTTTAATGATTTATTAGCTAATTCACCAACTCTTTAAATATAAGTTCATTGAAGGTTTCCTCAACAAAAAAAATAAAATAAAATAAAATAAAATAAAATCAATAAATTTAGTTGATGTGGCCCAAAATATTGATTGTCGGCCAAACCTTTGGACTATTATTTAGATGGGCTGGATTTTAGTACCCTGACTAGCCGATATAAATTTAGTTGATGTGGCTCAAAGTGTCTTTTGGGGTTGCATGAGAGGAGAGATGGAATTTGATCCATAACATGGAAGAGGGGGCCGAGGGCTATCCCATTGAATATTTTCATTTATTTCAACAACTTCTTTCTCAATTATTGATATAATATGTTGGGATTTTATGGTATATTTGCAATTGATTAGGTTTAATAATGTTGCATTACTTTTTTTTTTTTTTTAAATTACAGTAAACTCACATGTGGTTTGACCCATTTTCACTTTGCCAACCTATGATTTTAAACTTAATACTTTGTCCACCTAAATTTCAATCTATTTGCTCTTTGTTACCGACCTCACCCTCAAACGTTAGAAAAATAACTTTTTAATACAAATCAGAACGTAACATGGATCAAAAACATGAACCATTGAAACTTTTCCTCATGAGCCCTAGAAACACAAAAAACCCTATTTGACCAAATGCAAAGAAAAAAAAAAAAAAACCCCTCATCTAATCAAGACCTCGGCCTTAACATACCACTAAAGAGCAATGCCAATGTTTCTAAAGGATTGTGTGCAAGAGACATGAGTAGCTGCTAAAGCATACCTTGAATCAATGGCCTGCTTGATGAATCTCTTTCGTTCTTTACAAAGACACAAAGCTTCATTTTTATCAGTTTTGGAGTTAGCACAACCCATTTTCTCAAAATCCAAACACTACCCCCACCACAATTGAACAAAAATCACTACATCAATAAGACCACCAAAAGCTGTGGCAATCTAGTCCTTGAAACAAACCCCATTATCTAAGCCTTCACAGTGAAATGAATCGTTCAAAAAAAATATTAAAAAACCACTTGAACAAAAGCTAGTGAAACTAAAAATATGGACAATGAATATATTAAATTCAAAATTTCATTGCAATAGAACCAGCAAGAGGCTTAAAAAACCCAACTTTCCACCACTTCATGAAACTGATAAAAATGAAGCTCTGCGTCTTTGTTCAAATGGGGTTTTTCATGTTTCTAGGGCTCATGAGGAAAAGTTTCAATGGTTCGTGTTTTTGATCCGTGTTATGTTCTAATTTGTATTAAAAATGTGTTTTTCTAACGTCTGAGAGTAAGGTGGGTAACAGAGAGCAAACAGATTGAAGTTCAAGTGAGCAAAGTGTTAAGTCTTAAACCACAGATAGGCAAAGTAAAAATGGATCAAACCACAGGTGGGTTTACTGTAATTTCCCTTTCTTCTTCTTTTTTGAGAAAGAATGTTGCATTGCATGTACCATATACAAATTCTTCTCACTTTTATCTTGTGAGCAAAGTGTTAAGTTTTAAACCATAAGTAGGCAAAGTGAAAACAAGCCAAACCACAAGTAGGTTTACTGTAATTTCCCCTTCTTCTTTTTCTTTTCTTTTTTTTTTTTTCCTTTTTTTTGAGAAAGAATTTTGCATTTCATGTACCATTTACAAATTCTTCTCACTTTTATCCTTATATATATATGGTCTCGGAGTGGAGTATTTTGTCTTCCCACATGAAACAGAGGGATTAGGACAATGTATTATCTGTAAAATTAGAAGAGAAAAGAAGAGTTGAAAAGTTGTGGAACTATTACTAGTAGAGACTAAGACTAGAAAACCTCAGCAAATGAGAAATTTAGTGAATGAAAAAGAACTGAAGAAGTATTGGGGAAAAATAATGTCAAGCTTCGAAAACAGTGCAAAATCAACAAGTTATAGACTTTTGGAGAAATAAGGGGCTATTTGGATTTTAAAAAATGCTCACTTATCACTCATCACTCAAATATTATCACTCATCACTTATCGCTGAAAATACCACAAATTCCTAAGATGGCATGTTTGGCACTTGTTTCCAACTTTGATAACTCAAAAAATTTTACTTTTTGTGGGACCCACGGATTGATTTAGTGCAGCTTTTACTTCTTATTTCTTTTCTTTTTTCCTTCAACCCCCAATACCCAAACTCACCGAACCCAAATTGCTCTCAAGCACCATTCATTGCCTTCCTCTTCATCCATTCACCGAACCTAGCACCCAACTGAAAAAAACCATCACCATCAAACCACAAAATATCAAACCAATCCACCATAGCAGATCCGGCCATTCACACCACCAACACCTTCAACACCACAACATATTACACTATAAAGCTTAGAAAGAACTAAAAGAGGGAAAATAGAAAAGAGAAAAAATTGTGAGAAGTGAAGGAAAAAAAAAAAAAAACCCCAAGCCCAGAAACCCAGTGAAAAGGAATGGAAAATAAATGCAAACAAACCCAGAAATCCAATGTGAGGAAAAAAAAAATGCAACCAAGCCTAGAAACCCAATGTGAAAAGGAAAGAAAAGAAGAAGAACAACAAGAGAATGGAGTAAGGTGATCGTCCCAAACCCAGAAGAAGAAGAAGAAGATAATGTGTGTTAAAGAGAGCAAAATGTCTAACCATGGGTCCCATGTATGTGTGTTTATTTACCAAAGTGCCATGAAAACTCAATTTTGATAACCTGAAAACACCTAAAATGTGTTTTCAATTTACATAACTTATCACTCAAAAATCAGAAAATTGAGTAATGGAAACAAAAACTGAAAACACATCCAAATAAACTACTCAGCTGTGGGACCCACCAGTTTTGAGTTATGGGTGATGAAAACAGATTTATGGGTGATGAAAAAACTACAAATCCAAACAGCCCCTAAGCTTTTTTCGTTCTACATGGAAGCCACTCTTCCAACTTCCAAAGTGTGTATGAACTGTGAAAGTAGTTATATACCATGCATGAAAGAAATATTTCAACTCTAAACGACTTCATTGAAAATACCAAGTATTACCAGTTTCTTAATTATGCTATTAAAAATTGATTCTAACTAATGCAAATTGAGCATTTGGCAAGTTCCTTTCCCATATAGTCAATCATGGCATCTATCTATAAGTGATAACTATTCAAGAAAGGAAGGTCTTTAATGTTTGTTGGATGAATTTGGACCCATCAAAATTGCTTGAAAAGAAATAGGTTGTGTTAATGGGCACTATAAATTTTTGTTGGATAAATTAGGACCCATCAAAATTGCTTGAAACGAAATGGACAGTGTTAACGAGCATCTTACGATGCCCCTTAACAACTTTTTTGACTTTTTTTTATTATTATTGCTTTTTGTCTTTTTTACTACTTTATGTCATTTTTTAAACTTTATAAGCTGTGGACCTAGTTTCATAAAGAGAAAAAAAATATTAAAATAAATTGTGGGCTACTTCTATGTCTTTTTCTTTTATTTATCTAATTTTTTTTATTAAGCGGGACTCACATCAGGGAAACCTTAACAAGCACCATTAACATTTTCCAAAAGAAATATCACATTGAATAGGAGAAAAACTATAGAGCAAGTGATGCACATGAAAAACACAAAAAGAGCTATGGTGCGAGAGTGCAAGTATATGCATTTCCAACACATGTATTATGTGAAATAATGACCTATGGAAGTCAGTAGTAGGTCAGGTCCGTATCTAAGATAAAATTGGCAGATGAAGGCTCTAAGTGTATGTGAAACACATAAAGGCTATCTTTAGAGTGGGAACCAATGCATGCATGCAACCATAAACACTAAAGCAAATACATGATCCAGACTAAGATGGTGCATAAGGGTGTGTGTGATGCTGAAATTAATGATGATTCTGAGAGGACCTGAATGCAAATTTGAGGAGTCTAGGTATAGATGGAATTCCCATGGATCTAGTGGTCTTTGATGTTGTAAAGGAAGGACTTAACGTGTAAGAATGCTGGCAAAAGGCATTTGGTGCGCTGCTTGGGCATATCAAACACACAAAAAAATGCTTGAATATAGAGACTTGACACAATGACAAAAGAATGCTATTATGGACCATAGAAATGTGGCTCTAATATCATATTAAATTATAAAAAAAAAAAAAAATTACCAAAGAATAACTTTAAAAAGTAGAGACTGAAAACAAGTGCTAATAGCAAAAAGTGCCAAACAACTACATCTTTATTATGCTATGTAGGGATTTACTAACGTGTGCCCTTAAGGCATATATTAGTTAGGGGTGTTCACGAGTCAAGCCTCGTCAGTTTTTGACCCAGCCCGAACCCGACCTGCCGACGTCGGGTGGATAGAAAACTGACTCGAGACTGACTACCGGCGTCAATCGGTCGGATCGGTTTTGGGTTCGGGTGGAGATCGGGTCTGTTCAGGTAGAGATCGAGTTGTTGCCAAAGCTGGAAAAAATCGTCGGAATCTACAAATCATCGCCGAAATCTGCAAATCATCGCCGGAAAATGTAAAAACTCACCAGATCTGCATCAAAATTGCCAAAATTTGCACCAAAATTGCTGAAATCTACTGGGAATGGCCAAATCTGGCTAAATCTCACCACATATGGTTGAGAAATCGCTGGATCTCCTTGGATTTGAATGTGATTTCGCTGGATCTGGTTAAACCTTTAAGTCTTAAAGGTTTGGACTTACCGGTTTTTGGCTGGTTTTTTGATTTTCGACGAGGGAAGAATAGCTCATCGGGCGGGTCGAGTTCGTCAGTTTCTCAAATAGCCAACCCGCAACTCGAATCGATGGTCTCGGGTGGTTGCACGGGCAAACCGCATCCAACTGTGAACAAGCTTTGATCCAACGGTTTCGGGTGAAGATGATCGGGTTTTGGGTGGTTTGGTCGGACTGGGCGAGTCATGGACAGCCCTAATATTAGTAATCTATTTTAGAAAATTTTTTATGGAAAAACAAAAAAGTAATTCACTATTTTGATAGTTTTTTCAATTTTTCATAAAAAAATTTCCCAAAATAGATGGTTAATGTGTGTCCTAAGGGCACACATTAAGGCACACATTAACCGGACCCAATTATGTATTACAATGAGTCCAACATATGGTACGTATAGAAATATATAGTGTGCTTTTGGATGTAGCTTTTTGCTGATTGTAGATTTTGCTTATTTGGTGAATGTTAATTAAAGTATAGTTATTCCTTGAAAATGGGGTTTTAAAAGATTTATGTAGGGGTGGCAATTCGTGTTCGCATGTCGTGTCAACTCATAATTCTCCGAATATATGAGTCAACACTAACCAGACATGTTTATTAAACAAGTCAAGACTTCTCAATCCTAACACAACCCATTTATTAAATGAGATAATCGTGTCAACCTGTTTATCAAATTTTATCAAAATGAAAAAAAAAAAAAAATTATGAAAAAGCAAACAAACAAATATTTTAAATATAAAATTTAGAATTAACGAGTAACTGTATCACAAATAATCATTCAAAACTAAAGCATATCTCAATATCACAAATAATCAATCACAATATGTCAAAGAAAATACACCACAACAACTAATAAGTTTATATACTTAGAGTTTGAAGGGTATATTGGTAAAATGTTATTTAATTAAACGGATCAGACGGGTCAAACGAGTTTCATAAGTTGAACACTAACCCAACTTATTTATTAAACAAGTCAGTTGTGTCAGCCTGAATATAACACGAACCCATTAAGTCCCAACCCATAACCTGCTAATTTCATGTCGTATCGTATCGGGTTCATGGGTCGTGTTCAATTTTGCCACCCTAGAGCTATGTAAGTAAATATGTGATGGCAAACAAAAAGTATAAAAAACCAAAGGGTAAATTCCATTCACACTTCCTAAGGATTGGGCTAATGCCAACTAAGTTCAAGATTTTTCAAAACTAACCAATTTGGTCCCTAAAGTCAATTTAGTCCCTAAAATAGTTGAGAAAAAATAACTAATTGCTTAGGGACTAAATTGGCTTTAGGGACCAAATTGGCTAGCTTTAAAAAGTCTTAGACCTAGTTGGCATTAGCCCAAACCTCAAGGTATGTTAGTGGAATTTACCCTAAACCAAAATATTACAGTAACCCATAAATCTATGGGTTTCTAGTAAACTACCATCTACTATATTTATAGTGGAAAATTTCACTAACCTCCTCTGAGATTTTTTATTATTAAACTCACCTACTCTATAGTTTGAAATAAGACACTCATTTTTCTTAAAATTCAAATCATTTACACTAATGTTCTTTAAATGTCTAAAAATGATGCTAAAAAATCCCCCCAAAAAAAGCCTTTTAAAAATTCCAAATTTCCTATTTGAGGGTGTGTGAATGGCAATTTAATTGGGATAAAATACAAAGTTTAAGATTTTTTAAAACCACCCCCCCCCCCCCCTTTTTTTTTTTTTATTTTTTTTTTTTTTTTTTTGTTTCAGTCTTTAAAGAGAGGTAAGTGTAAATGATTTGCATTTTAAGGAATGTGAGTGTCTTATTCTAAATTAGGGAGGAGGTGGGCATAATAATGAAAAACTCAAGAAAGGCAATTTACCCTTTCATATATATATATATATATATAGTAATTTCCTGACATATACTATGCTAGTATATTCTCATTTTTATTTATTTTAGAAAGTTTAAGATTTTTTTAAAACCCTTTTTTTTTTTCTTTTTTTCAGTCATTCAAGAGAAGTAAGTGTAAATGATTTGCATTTTAAGAAATGTGAGTGTCTTATTCTAAATTAGGGAGGAGGTGGGCATAATAATGAAAAACTCAAGAAAGGCAATTTACCCTTTCATATATATATATATATATAGTAATTTCTTGAAATATACTATGCTAGTATATTCTCATTTTTATTTATTTTAGAAAGTTTAAGATTTTTTTAAGACCCTTTTTTCTTTTTCAGTCATTCAAGAGAGGTAAGTGTAAATGATTTGCATTTTAAGGAATGTGAGTGTCTTATTCTAAATTAGGGAGGAGGTGGGCATAATAATGAAAATATCAGGAAAGGCAATTTACCCTTTGTGGGAGAGTTTTTTGCTTTAAGGAAACTCATGTGTACTCTTAGGCAAATTTTTGCTCTTTGTCCCACATTGGAAGGAAATCCTTCCTCTTTCTCATTGGTTCATGCCGGTACTAGTGGTACTCTTTCTCATTGGTTAATGCCTTATAAGGTGATAAAAGGAAGGATTTCCTTCCAATGTGGGACAAAGAGCAAAAATTTGCCTAGCAAACTAGTGGTACTCTTTCTCATTGGTTCATGCCTTATAAGGTGATAAGAGGAAGGATTTCCTTAAGAGGAAGGATTTCCTTCCAATGTGAGACAAAGAGCAAAAATTTGCCTAGCAAACTAGTGGTACTCTTTCTCATTGGTTCATGCCTTATAAGGTGATAAGAGGAAGGATTTCCTTCCAATGTGGGACAAAGAACAAAAATTTGCCTAGGAGTACACATGAGTTTCCTTGAAGCAAAAAACTCTCTCACAATAAAAGGAACTAGTGGTACTCTTTCTCATTGGTTTATGCCTTATAAGGTGATAAGAGGAAGGATTTCCTTCCAATGTGGGACAAAGAGCAAAAATTTGCCTAGGAATACACATGAGTTTCCTTGAAGCAAAAAACTCCCCCACGCCCTTATATATATTTATATAGTAATTTCCTGAAATATACTATGCTAATATATTCTTATTTTTATTTATTTTAGAAAGTTTCAACATATGACGTCTGCTCCTGATGTGGGGATTGAATCTCAGATTTCTTATTCAACCATAAAAGACTTTACTAGTTGAGCTAACTAAAACTCACCCTTTATTCTTATGTAGTAGAATATAATTGCATTATTTTGGGAGACTAATAGGATTGTTCATTTCTATTACATTAATTCTATATCAGTTGTCAACTTCTGTTTAATTATGTGAGCAATAGTGCACTACATATGAGCCAAGCCTTATTATTATTATTATTATTATATGTAGTTTACAGTGAGTATACAAAGGATATTGAGGATTCAAATTCTATTATTTAACTAATTAACTCACATACCCTAAATGCAGCAACCCCCACATCCAATTTCCAACCCCCACACAGTTTCCCTGATCCCACACCCTCTTACCCTTCTTCAATCAACCAGCAACAACCCAATAACTCTTCCCTTCACTCTGCCATTAACCTCCTTAATCTCAACTCCATAACTCACCATACTGAAGACAACTCCAATCCTTTTAACCAACAGGATGGTACAAACTTGACTGAACTAAACAGATCACAAACAACCCCTCCAACCCCAATTAACTCACCCACTTCTAAACCCATCACCACTGTCAACAGAGATTCAGTGAACCTTCCTAACACTGAACCAAGTAATAACAATGGTTTTTCACAACCTATCAACTCTAGCAATGCCAATTTCTCTATGAGACCTTCATGGTTACCACCAAATGATTCAAATCTTAAGTGGACCTGGATTGAAGGGTCTGGTCCTTTTATCACAAATGGCCAAAGCTGTCATTCACAGTTTGAAGCCTCTGATACTAAAAGTGATACCACTGCTGTAATGTTTAATTTAGATAAATTGAATGAAGACAGACCAGAAGTTAGACAGGATCAACGATGGGCTAAAGGTTGCATTCCAGAGTCTCCTGACACCATAGAATCCTTGGTTCAAAGGGTCAACTGCGGGAGATTTAGATTTGAACTAGGGAGCTCAAGTCATGGGCCAAGTTTGATTGATCCACTTGCTAGGGAGGCCCATATCAGTGTTGAACAGAGTCAAGATTTAACGCCCCCTCAACATCACTTGCATGCAAGCCCAACCCCTGAATGTCAACCCAATTCTTCTGAGGCCACAGTGGGTGAATTAGGCCCATTTGAACTTCTTAACATAGGACCAGGACCCCCATCCATCACTAGTTCTCTACCTTCTTCCTCTCTGAACACTTATCTAAGTTGCAGTGAAGCATGGGATTCAACTACTGAAATTAATGCCATCAGAATCAGCTCTAGGAAGAGAATTAGAAAAGAGTTTGAGAAGTTTGGTAGAAATATAAAACAGAGACTTTGCTGTGCTTTGTTTGATGAAGAGCTTCTTCAGGTGCAAGCTGTAGCAACTCCAGAAATATCCTTAGACAATTGCTCCCCGGTCTTTCATGCTGAATCAGTTTCAGGGCTTCGGGAAGCTGGCCTTCAACAACTTCCCAAGCAGCCATGAGGATCCTCAGCTGGAACTGTAGGGGGCTGGGCAACCCCCCTGCAGTTCTACAATGCCAAAAAAAGGCCCAAGAGCACAAGCCAGACATAATATTTCTAATGGAGACAAAGTTGGTTCAAAACAAAGGCAGAGATATTTTGGAAAAATGTGGGTTTAGTAATGGTTGGGAATTTCCAAGGGAAGGTCTGAGTGGTGGTTTACTTCTTGGCTGGCACCAAAATGTGAAGCTCAGCATCCAATATGGCTCCAAGCACTTAATCCATGCTGATCTCTTTGACAACAAAGGTATCAAACAGCTTTCAGTCAAAGGCAAAATACCAGACCCAAGTGAGAAGCAGAACTTACAAAGAATTCCTCACCAAACCTGGCAGATCCTTATCAAAGTGGCAGCTAGCAGAAATAGGAGAACTAAGAGATTTGGCTTTGCTTTTGAAGCTACTACTATGGCAGGGGTCACTATCTTCAGAGGTGCAGCAAACAGTGGTAGACAATCAATATATATGGTGACTCAGGAGGCAATGGTGGAAGCAATTTTCAAAGCCAAAGATCATGGTTTTAGCAGAATGCTTGTTTTATGCAACCATAAAAAGCTAGTCCAAATCTGCAACCTGTACAGCAAACCCTCATGGCAAGATCAAGCCCTCCTTGCTGACCTTTGGCAATTGAAGCAGCAAAGCTTGTGAATATTTGTCCTTTTTGTTCCTAGACTAGTAATGTCCTAGTCATTTTGTATCCTGAACTAGCCTGCTAAGGCTTAAACTTTGTATTCTCCTTAGTTTATATAATGTTATGCAGCTGGTATCAAAAAAAAAAAAAAACTCACATACATTGACGCACAGTTTTCACGTAGGGGACACCATACTGTGTTGCATACTACAGCCAGTGTTAAGCGTAGGCCTACTAGTCTACTACCGAGGCCCTTACGTAATTCATTTGGTTTTGAAACATTCACTCTATGAATATGTTAGAACCTCTCTCAGTCAATGTGACACTTTTTTCTTTTTCATTTTTGGATAAGCCCCTATTTATCACATATGATCAGTTTGCACAAGAAACACTTGAGTTTGCTCAAGAAGAACTTTGGTTTTGGGATTGAACAATTGGAATTTCAAACAAAAGAAGAATTCATGGAATTATTAAGAAATATATTCCGCAAAGGAACAAATTATCTTCGGGAGTATTTTTCTTCTTGTGCATGTGTGTGGAGGAAATAGGAGGTCAGTGTTATGTCGAGGCAATAAACATTGCCTTTGAAAAGAGAAAAGCAACTAATGAGGTGATGACTATGAGCAATAGACAAAAAATTTGACAATATTTTTCACACCAACTAATATGACGGGCTTTTAATGGTCTAATTTGGACCCACTACTGACATCACTTCTTTACCTACCACTAACAATTTGCCACAGCAGTGAGTGTCAATTTTTTTTTTTGTCTCAATAACTATTGACTTTATAGCATAAAGTGACCTCAACAAAAGAATTTAATAAATATTTTGCCAATGGATTGGAGTGCTGCTGTAGACTTACTGTGGCGACAATTTCTCCCTTGAAACAGCGAGATTGTCCAATACAAATATCTCAAAACAAGCTAGCTGCAATTTATAACCAAAAGATTTTGTTTTAGGCAAAACTGTTGCCTTAATAAACCCAGCTCGCAGTAACAACCTAATTTCAGCAACATGAGTGCTCTTTTGACCTCTACTTCCATAAAATTATCTGATGCACCCGTGTATTACACCCTCCTCTCACATAATGATAAGTCTCACCTATAGGTTCTACAGACGAGATCCACTTTGATGTGAGTGTAAGGTATAGGACACCAGATGCACAAAATAATTTCTCCAAACTTTGGGACACAACTGACTGGGTTACTTACAATACTCTTTCCTTTTTATGCTTTCAATGGTTAGTTTTACTTTTCACCTTAACTTCACCATAACCATTAGGCCAACGTGGTAGTTAACGAGTATGCTGTATGCCTACCAATTTATGAAACCCTTTCAATGGACGATTTTACTATCCACCTCAACCTCAATCCAGAGATAGGGACTTTGAATACACACGAGGACATGAATTTTTATAGACGCAATGTTAATTTTAAATGCATGCTATCGAGATTTATCTCCGGGAGCAAACTACATGATGAAAAGCAAGAGTCAGTGAAGTTCAGAGAATAAAGAATAAATTAAATGGGACAAACACTATAATAAAACTGGCATTTCATTGACAAATTGGCATAAGAGATTTCAAAAGATTTTGGCGAGTTACCAGTACCCTTAAAAAAGCATTCACCAAAATACATGAAATGCATGTGCCATAGTTTCATTTTTCATTAAAACACACTTGCTATTTATTATGTATCCAACCACTTTTTTTACATACATGGCCAATATAAGGGCAACCACACGAGCTCCTGGACATAAGCTTGTGGCAGGATGCTCTTAATTTAAAGAAGCAAGTACCTCTAACATGGAGGCAGCAAACTGCATTTGTGTATCCTCATCTATAGTCAAGAAGAGAGGCACATGCACAAACAGCGATTTGCTCCCATTTTGCTCTGCAAACCGAAGGGAATGATAGTAAACATAATTGCATACAAACTGTCCTGCATCATCTGATGTCATCACTTCGTAACCCATCTTTGCTAAGGCCTTGGTAATCTCCTCAACAGGAAGAGAAGTCTGCACACAGTTAGCACCGGAAATTCTTTTAGGAAGGGTGAAGCCAAAAAATATATTAAAATATATATATATATATATATTATAGTCATCAATAAATCAGACTAAAAAAAAGCAATCGTCCAATCAATCCATCTGAATCATTGTGACTATGAATTCATTCCACTTTTTGGCAACTATGACATGCAGTCTAGTATAAGCAAATACCTTCTCTACACAGGCATCAATTCAACTTGAACAGCAAAATAAAGAGCACCATCTCTTTAAATTTTTTTGTCAATCTCAACGATTAGGGAAAATTGATGCATGTGTAACCGTATCCTACTGAACCCTTAGTAAATATCATTCTTAATACCATTCCATAATGGCTTTAGTTTACCATTGAAGAATGGTTACATGTTTGTCTGGGGTTTCTGTTCCTTTCATTTGCCTTGGTTTTTTTTTTTTTTTTTTTTTTGGGGGGGGGTGGGGGGGGTTGGGGGTTGTTGTGGAGTTGTATGATACCCCCATGCCATTAAAACTAACTGAAGAATATTATATCGAAGCTTTTCTATGAAATTACTTCCCAATGCATGTCAGTAGTTAGAAATGCTCTTTTCACTGATAAAAATAGCAGTTCCAGCAAAGACCACCACTCAAATAATTTATACAAGTTAGCAGAAGAAGGTGAAAACAATCTATTTCCCATATCATAAATTTTCCTTTCTTTTCCACTAAAAATACGGAAAATCTGTCTTCCTATAATCACATCCATTCCTATGAAAGTAACAAATCTTCCAACCAATAGAAAATTCAATACACAAGCAGAGGACTGGCCATCACATGTACTGGAATTTTAGGGTAGTGTACAAGAAAGAAAGCACTTTAAGATAGGTGACCTCAGATGGCATATTATACCAAACTTCTGACATAACATTCCTTCTTTCATAGTGACTATTGCTGCAGTCCATCAAGCAATAGGTTGATAGTTAAATAGTAAATATAGGAATAAACGTAAGGTTGATTAGAAACTTAATGGAGTTTATACACAGAAAAAAAAATTATGAAACCCTTTTAATCAGAAAAATCATGAAAAAAGAAATCCATTCTACCTGTTGAGTGTGTGAAATGTCACCATCTGCAGGAATGATGGGGACTTTCTACAAAACATGAAACAAGGAAAGTTCAATGAATTAAATATAAAATGTCAAAACAAATAAAAGTCAACATGCATGAACATGAAACTTAGGGATTATTTCTTACCTGGGGCTTCCATCCCAACTCATCAGGACAACGAAAAGTGGCTTTATTAACATCTTGATGCTCAATGGCAA
The DNA here is from genome assembly GCA_030445155.1 of Quercus variabilis. Lineage (NCBI taxonomy): Eukaryota > Viridiplantae > Streptophyta > Magnoliopsida > Fagales > Fagaceae > Quercus > Quercus variabilis. The sequence goes on from CP129447.1 coordinate 2,904,590, forward strand.
ACCTTGTTGCACCACTATTAACTCCAATGTGTAGCTGGAGAAATATAGTTAAAGAGGGTTAGATACATAACGCATAAATACAGAATTACAATGGAGTCCAAAGTGTAGATTCTTGGTCTGGTTTAGGATTAAGGTTCTAAAATGCACGATTAATAAAATTGTCAATAATGGTTTATTTATCAAAAAACCACGCATAAATACATAATTTGAGCATAGCTGCAGAGGAGATCAGAAATGTGGGCAACTGCCCCAAATAATTTTTCCAGAAGTTGAAGATTCAGAATCCTTTCCACCAATGGCAGATTGCAATGTCTGGTATAGGGAAGCAAGTGCTCCCTGTCCCGCAGTCTCAAGAATGCTGCAACTCCCAAGAGTTAAACCTTTTGGCAATCCCTTTTTCTTCACATACTCTTTGAGATTACTGACAATTGTCTCAGTTGGATTCTCTGAAATTCCATGGAATTTCTTAAATCATGTCACATGAACTGTTACTGCTACTGCAGGTGCAAGAGGCCCTTCAGACCCCATTTACCAGTTATTGAGATATAACCAAAAATGCGTTATAGCATCAAAATCAAAAGTAATATCTAAGTACCTGCATCAAACAAGAGAAAATGAATTAGTCAGTGTAGTCAAGAAGCCACAAAGACATCATCAGCTTGCTGAACTAGGAAAGCTAGAACGTTTACCTCATCAACGTACATCTCAAATTTCACAAACTACTTTACTACCAAAAAAATAAAATTTTCATAGGCTACTTTCACACAGATTATATCAATGCCCAACATAGAATTTTAATTTTACCATTCAACCCTAGAAAGCCATAATCTTCTTTTTCTTTCTCCTTATCTTTCCCTTTTTTTTTTTTTTTTTTTTTTTTATGCTAATACAGTCTCCAGGGCTCTTCAAGCACCAAAATATTTTCCAGGCATGTGTAGTTCTCCCATCCCACATGTTCAAAACCACAACAGGAATAGATCCCAAAGGTTACCTCCCAAAAGGGTTGGTGGTAGAATTCAAAGTTTCAAACCCATTTTACCGTCCCTATGATGCCTTAAATACAGCTAGAGTGATGCAGGGCAAAGGCAAAAAAACAGAACAAGATAAACCTTAGGCTTCACTAGTAAGGGTTCTTGGCATCACCACCAAGCTAGAGAAAGAAAATCTCAATTCCATATCATTCATGAAATTCAACATAACAATAATGTTTACTGTGGACCTATAAATAAGGTGCCAAGTTACATCAAATAAGGTAGGGAAATCAAATCATAATCAAGATAGCAATTAAATCCCTTAAGACATTCAAAATAATCCAGGCGGTGTCCACACCATAGAGCCACTAAACTCAACCCCTGGATGTTAACGAAGCCATAATCTAACAATTATACCAAGAGATGATAATTGAGGGTCCAGAAGGCTATAATGTTAAAGTAGAGAATCACAGGCCCTTGCAAATCTGGCATCACATTTCAGGTAATACTGATATTCTGCTAAAGTAGAGATTTTATATAATTCTATTAGAATAGCTTTTTCTTGTTCCTTTTAATCAAAAACTAACGGGTTTTTTCTTCTTTTGGCTTGGATAATGAGAAGATTGATGGGACTATTATGCCACCGGATGGACCCGATTCATGGCCAATAAAAAGTAGTAAGAAACAATGGCTGGTTTTCTATAGAATCAATGGAATGTCATTGCAAGGGGGTGGCATCATAGATGGCAGAGGAGAGAAATGGTGGAACTATCCATGCAAACCACACAAAGTAAGACCTTCCCCCCCCCCCCCCCCCCCCCTCTCTTTCTGATATCACTTTTTGACTTCACCACCACTGCAAATTTGTTTACTTATTTGCTGTATATCAATGTAACGGGCACCTAATGGGACAACACTGCCTAGTGTTTGTGATGGCCCAGTTGTAAGTGACAAACAAAGTAAAAATTTTCTGGAATACTTGTTTCCGTCTTTAAAAAGTGCATTTCTTAAAAATTAATCTTCAAAATTTGTGATGCAGGCCATAAGATTCTTCATGAGTTCCAATTTGACAGTCCAAGGACTTAAAAGTTAAGAACAGCCCCCAATTTCACTTACGGTTTGACGTTTGTCAATACGTCGATATAGAGTTGCTCAACATAAACTCACCTGCTCAAAGTCCCAACACCGATGGAATTCACATTGAGAACACAAAAAATCTCAAAATATATAATTCAGTTATATCCAATGGTAACTATATAGATATCAATTTTTCATGTCCCTGTCCTGTTCTACTTCAAAGACTCACAGTGCTTTTTGGTTATTTACCTTCCTTGTATAGGTGATGACTGTGTATCAATTGGAGCTGGATGTTATAATGTAGATATAAGGAACATAACTCGCAGTCCAAGTCATGGAATAAGGTAACAAAGTGCTTTCATAGAAAAAAAAAAAAAAAAAACTCCAATATTTGCAATTTTTGCCTCAATAATTTTTACAGTTTTCTTTTATCTTTAAAGCTTATTCATAGTCCCTACTTAGTGCAAGTTTTTCCTGAAACTTGATCCTCTTCAATGGGTGCAGTATTGGAAGCCTAGGCATTCGAAATTCCCAGGCATGTGTTTCTAACATCACAGTGAGTGATTCGGTCATCAAGCATTCTGATAATGGTGTTAGGATCAAAACATGGCAAGGTGGATTAGGTTTTGTATCTAAAGTGACATTCCATAATATATACATGGACACCATCCGAAACCCAATTATCATAGACCAATACTATTGCCTCACCAAGAATTGTCCCAACCAAACCTTTGCAGTTTCCATTTCTGATATCTTGTACTCAAACATAAAAGGCACATATGATGTAAGAAGCCCTCCAATGCGTTTTGCTTGCACTGACTCTCTCCCATGCACAAACCTCACACTTTCTGAACCCCAATTTCAGCCATCAAAACAAGTGTTCCCAACTTGCCAGCGCATATTAGCAACTATCAAGGAGGTGTTGTAGGAATACAAAGCTTAATAGAACAAGATAGGCTGATCAGCACATAGCACTTTAGGTCAGAGCTTTTGTGTTGAATTGTCATTAGTGTCATTCGGCACTGATATCCTGGACCAAAGTGTTGTTCAGCACTCTTGGTCAGGAACCCAATTTTCCAATCCCGCCTTCATTCATCAAATCAATTTGAGTTTTGGGTTGAGTTCCTTTCAAACTCCATAGAGACTAAAGTTCTCCTTCATGGCTCTCTCATCCAATAATTCCTTATGAGGATCTACCATGATGTACCCAACGATTGTTAAGTTTATTTTTAGAGCCAAATCTTCAATTGCTTCTACTTGGAAACTCCAATGACACCCAAACCAAGTCATTCCTAGAAGTATATACCTTCACCATAAATGAAGTTCCGAATGATTTACTTGAGGGCAACAACTTGAGCCTGGATTAATGACAAACTCATCCAACCCAAATAATTTGAGAGAATCTTGTTCTATTAAAAATCCCAAACAAAAACAATGTTTTGAAGGAAAGTTAACCTGAGCATTTGTCTTTCTATTTTAGCTAGAGAAAAGTTATAAATATTTTTTAATCATAAATTATTATAGATATATTTTCAAATGTTTGGATATATTAATTAATCATTATGAAAATCAGCATCACCCGCAAAATTCTAAGCAACAAAAGAATTTGTAAAATCCAACTACCTATAACTACAAACAAGCAGCACATTATATAATAGAACAATGTTAACAATATAGCAAAAGAATACCAATGGTAGGAAGGGTGGTCCAATCTCTCCCAATTTCAGCTTGTACAAAATGGTAGTCTGGCCCGCTGCATGAAGACCCACCATTAGAATTCGCATCTCCTTGGCAAAAGGCCAGCTAAAAAGCTTGGTGAAAGAGAACCTCATCTCTTATCTCAAGCTGAATTCCCAAAATCTCAAGTCAAAGACCAAATCAACCTAACAAGAAAACACTCATACATAATAATTATCTCATTATAATGATTTTGCAGTAACCTACAGCACGACTCGACTTTTATAAACCTTGTTGTATATTTCACAAGACCTATGGGATTATCTATCTTATACTTGACCAAACATGACATCACTAAGTTAACATAAATGCAACTCCAAAACTTAATTTCATTGGAGGGAACATCTATTATCATTAATTTCACTAGCTAAGGGATGTATAACCACACAAAAAATGCCAGATTTTAGAGCAACAATATTTGGCATTAACCTTAAATAAGAAAAAATTTTAAAACAACTATCCAGGAAAATAGGTTCCAACTTCCAAGCAACAACATGAGTGCACAAAGAAATCACAACAAAAGATAGAACAGTTAAAGGTACAAACAAACATGCATACATAAATGAAATAGAAAATCATCTTTAGAAACTATAAAATTTACCTGAAATGATACACATCTTTTAAAGATTGACATGTGATGGATAAAATATGAAACTTGTCCTTGACGTTGAGAAACTAAAAAACCTTCACTTAGGCTTCTGGAGAAATTCTTGAATGTTCTTATCTACTTGATTAGATGACAACAAGTCAAAAAACATGCTTGCAACTGTCGCATTTGCTGAAAAACCCTTGTCAACCATTATTTCAAGATATTTAATTGCCTTTGATGTCTCATTATGTTGCAATAACCCTTGGATTATTATATTATATGTGTGAGCATCAAGTGAACAACCGCTCCCATCCATTTTCTCAAATATCTCACTTGCTTCTTCTAGCAGTCCCTCTTTGCAAAGCCCTTTGAGCATTATGGTGTAAGTTCGAACATTGGGTTGCAATCCTTTTGCAGGTAGACTATAAAAGAGTTCTCTTGCAACTTTAAGATTCTTAACATTACACAAACCGTCAATCAAAATGTTGTAAATCACAATATTGTTGCCCAATGTTTTGTCTTCCATCTTAAGAAACACTTTTATTGCCTCAACAACTAGTCCATTCTTACACAGGCCGTCCAACAAGATAGCATAAGTTTGGGGATCTAGAAGTTGGCCACATGCTTGCATCTTAAGAAATAGGTCTAGTGCAGCCTGGGGTCTCTCCACTCGACAAAACCCACCTATAAGAGTGTTATAAGTCACAATGCTAGGAGCCACTCCCTTGTTGGACATTTCATTAAAGAGATTCATTGCCTCATAAATTTTTTTATTTTTACAAAACCCATTAATCAATGTGTTATAGCTAACAACATTAGGTGAACAACCTCTCTCAACCATCATGTTCAATGCTTCGATGGCATCGTTCAATTTATTTTGCAAACAGCATCCATTAATTAAAGAGTTATAAGAGACTACGTCAGGCTCAATACCTCTTTGCATCATCTTATCAAAAACTTTTTTTGCCTCTATCAACATCCCCTCTTTGCAAAATGTGTCCACCAATATGTTGAAGGTCCACACACTTAGCACGATCTTCCTCTGTGCCATCTCGTTCAACAAAGTAGTAACCTCTCTCCACCTGCCGCAATTGCATAGGCCTTGAATTAAGGAATTGTAAGTGACAAGGTTCGGCTGAATGCTTTTACTCATCATTTCAGATAAAAGGTTCAAAGCCTCAGTTACCAATCTATCCTTACATAAACTATCAATGATTGTGCTATATGCTGTCAGATCAAGCTCAAAATTCCCTTCTTCCATCTTCCTAAGCAACCTAATAGCCATACTAGTCTGTCCAATCTTACACAGAGCATTCAGTATTGTTCCACAAGTAATTGCATTAGGCTTATACCCATTCTTCTCCATATCTTCTACCAACCTCACAGCTCCAGCAATGTTACCTTGAAGACAGAGCCCCTTGACAAGGGTGTTTAGAGTAACAGAGTCTGGGTGATAACCAAGTTTCAAAATTGTTGCCAAGACAGAGAACCCAAAATCTAGACAGTTTAAATGGCAGAAGCAGTTAATCAAAACATTGAGAGTATAAACATCGGGAGAGATTCCGAATGATTCAATTCGTTTAATTAGAGAAATGACTACTGGGTAATGCTTCATTCTTGCAATGCCACCCAACACGTGATTAAAATTGGCAATGGAAGGCAAAGGGCGCGTGTGAAGCATTTTATCAAACAGGTCTAAGGCATCATCAACATTCCTAAAGCTTCTAGGTTTGCACTGATCTCTAACAGGTTTCAAGAATTGATTTTGATTTTGATTTTGATTCGGGGTTTTTGTAGCACTAGCAATACTAGTAGCAGTAAGAGTAGAATAACAATAAGAACGAAAACAAGTGTGGGAAGAACGAAGAAGCGTACCCATTTTCCTGAAGATCCAACAAACAATTCGGCAGCCGAAATCAGAACGAAACGATAGAGTTTGAGAATTGAGAAAGAGAGAGATAGAATTAGAGAATCGGTTCGGGTCGGATCGGTCGGTCTTGAGGGCAGTTTACTGGAACTAATGGGACAACACTGCCTGGTTCTTGTGATAGACCAGTTGTAAGTGACAAAGAAAGTTAAAATATTTCTGGTGTACTTGTTTCTATCTTTAAAAAGTGCATTTCTTAAAAATTAATCTTCAAAATTTGTGATGCAGCCCATAATCAAGAAGCTTTGTCTGAACTAAATCATGGAAAAAAGAATAGTGGGCCATGTAACTTTTTGGGGCACGCAGATGTTATCTCTAGAACTATGTAAGGAACTTGATAATAAACGAAGATAAGAAGAAGAAATTGAATCACATAATTCTTTCATGGGTTGTTTCATAACTAAATTGACTTTGGTATAACTTGCAAGTTACAAGAGAGGCCTAATTGGAACAACCTGGGCCCATTATCTTATTTGCAAAATGTGTTTTGCCAGCAAGAGAGGAAAATGCATGTAGCAATGGTTAGGCTATTGCGCCCAATTTTGCAAACCAATTGCACAAACATTAATAACAAATGACTTCCAGATTTAGCAAGCAGTCAGTATTGTACACACAGAATGGGCATGTATGAATAGACAGCAATGGTGGGCTGCCACACACATGCTAGGCCTATTGCTTCAGGCCCAGGATGGCGATAACTTTACCAGAAACAAGTTATAAAATGGACCGATGTGGGGCACTAATTGGGGTAACGCATAAAAGGGGAGGGAGCCGTAGCTTCAGCCTCGGCAATTGGGCGTTTAGATTATTGCTAATTGTTGGAATTGGATAAAAGTACTATTCCTTTAAAAATTAAGGGATTGTTTGATAATATTATTTAAGTAACGTTATTTAAGTATTTCGAAAATACTTGTGAATGAAAAAGTATTGTGAAAATATGTGTTATGTTATTTAAATAATAAAAAAATTGTTGTTCGAACAACATTACCAAACAGACTCTAAAAATCTGTAAATTAGTGGCATTAAGTTCCACTCACCTAGTTAAATACTAAAGAGTTCAAAAATAAGTAAAAATATAAACTATTATGTCTACTGCTTCAAATATATCAAAATCATAGTTAACAATATTGTATATGTGGTATTTATAGTATTGGGTACAAAAAGTTCTATATTGTAAGGATGTAAAGAAAATTCTTATGTATTGTATTAGACATAAATGCGTAACGTATGAATCATTCCATATCATATGAATTGTATATATTATACTATATATGAACATATGGTTTAAATTAAGTTTATTATTAAAATTTTGGGCTTTGACTTTAGCCCAAATGCTTTTCTACTTGATTTTAAATAGAATAATTAGGCTACTATTACCTTAACTCAATACAAAAACCTGACATGAGTTTTTTGTTTTATTTTTAGGAAGTGTATTTTCATATCTTATTTTCCTTAGCTCTCTCTGTCTCTCTTTTCATGTATAACTCAAAACCTTTTTTTTTATTTTTACATTGTTTTAACTTCCGATAGCGCAAGTGATAATTAGAGTATAATTAAAAAATAATTATATTTTATTTTAACTTATATATTATGTTTTAACACTTTACATTTGAGAAATTTCAATATGGATATTATAAATATATTTTAATTTGATTTATTTGGTTAGTATTATAAAATATTATAGCATAAGTGATAATTAAAGTAGTCATTTTGCATATGTTCCAATTTTATAATAAATCAATCTAACCTAATTCTAAAGGATTGATTGGGTTGGATGGATTTGTCTGGTTTGTTAAAATAAATTTAAAATAATAATAATAATAATAATCAGGAATAATAATAAGAATTCCATTCAACTATCTGATCATATTATTCAATAGAAAATTACAATTTTCACAATTGGATCTTATATACCTAGAAATTATAGTGAAGTCTTTAGGAGTAAGAGTAACTTGCCGCATTTGATTGTAATTGATTGTATTCTAAAACACTCTCCTAAGTAAAAAATGAAAATTATCATTAATAAATTCTTATACTCCTGCATGTAAAGATGGTTGTCACCTCAACTTTGATTAAACATGTCCAATCTTCTCCTCCACAAAATGTTCATTCTTTATTTTTTGTGGCTTTCATTTCGTCTTTTCCATTCTCTTTAGCTAGGATTTTTCATTATTTATATTGCGAGAGATTGGCAACCATTGAAGAAATCAGTCCTTTGGGGGGACAAATTTGACATTAAGTTGAAAAACCGATTGATCCAAACTCACTACCATTTTCATTTCCAAATCCTAAAATATATAAATCCTCTCTCTCTCTCTCTCTCTCTCTCATACCCGTTATCAAACATCTTGAATACACAGTAGGTTCACACCAAGCTCTAATCTCTATTAAAACTAGACTTGGGATTGTTTAGATTTCTTTGGTTGATGTTAAAGCTTTGCTTTTGTGGTTGACAAAATCAGGAATGATTTTTTTAAAATCTATAAAGATAGTGTGCTGAATTGAACATGAAACCTCAATTTTTATGTTATGTTTCAAACTAATAAACTCACCACCTCATACTTGTGGAGTCAACAAAATCTGAAAGAGTAATGCTACAGACACACACTCCTTCCCACACCTAAGTCCATACCTTATTTGTGTCACTAAAATCCAATTAACTGTTGACAAACGTGGATTTAGGTGTGAGAATAGGCGTGTTCTTAGTACTGCTCAAAACGAAAACAAGAGCTGATTATGATGTCCTAAAAGGACTACGTTTTTAAAACCGGACCAGATCGACCGGTTTAATCGGAAATCGGATCTTAATCCGGTCCAGTTACTAGTTAAAACCAAAAATAAAAGAAAAACCGGATGAACAGTGTAAACCGCCTGTTCAACCGGCATAACCGGAAATCCGTACGGTTAAACCGGTTTTAGCATTTTTTCATGAATACTTCAGCTGTTAACCCCAAAAAAAAAAAAAAAATTTAAAAATTAAAAAGAGAGATCTTGTTTCAGATTTAAGAAGAGAGATTTTGATTTTGAAAATGCTTTCTCAAGTATGAAGTGGTGAAGCCTAAGACACCCACCGTGAACCAAAAATACCAGATTTACTTTACTTACCTTTGCGCAAAAGAAAATAAAAAAATATCAGATTTATTATATTGTGTTGAGAAAGAACCAAAGAAGCCCAAAGATAAGCAAATTTGTAATGATCATTTTTTGCTGCTCTTGCGTCTTGCCTGTCTGCTTCAGTTGAGGCTTATTTTTTGCTGCTCTTGCCTTTTGCACTGCACATATTCACGAGAGAGAGAGAGAGAGAGACAGAGTATTGAAGAAAGAGATGAAACGCAAAAAGTGTGATGGAACTATTGTTGTCTATTGTACCAAAACGTGTGGATGTGATTTCAAAATGTGTGGTTGTTGGGAATCTTGGGATATTAACGTGTAGAAACAAAAATGTGTGGAGGGGAAAAAAATATAAGTGGGCAATGATACTGTTACCTATGGTACACTTACTTTTTATTATTTGAAAAGTTAAAAAAAAACTAAAATATTTTATAGTGAGCTTGTAGACTATGAGTGTTTGTATATGTTTTTTTTGGTTTTGTTTTGGTTGAATTGTGTTCAGTGGTGTCTAAAAGTTGGTAAGCCAAAGTTTAATATTTTACTATTGTTTAATTTTTTAGTTAAAATGATTAGTTATAAAATTATTTATTTATTTTTATAATTATTAATTAAATTATTTCTAACGTCACCGGTTCGACCATCGGTCGGATCCTAGTCCAACCAGAAAACCGATAACCAGCTCCTTTTCGGTTCTTTCACCGTACCGGTTTTTAAAACCATCAAATGAGTCTTGTCTATCGATGGGGGATAGACCATAGATCCAGAGGCTCATGGGCTATTGGCTTTAATAAACAAATTCAACATTAAGTTAAAATGGGTCACTTAAGTGGGTTCCGGCCTAGAAGTGGACCTTTAGGCAGGTCATGTTCTTCTACATAATTGTTTGGCCCAATATAATTAAATTAAATGGGAGCTAGTCATTTCTCTGAAGTTTTTTTCTTTCTTTTAAACAAATCCCAAAAAAAAAAAAAATCAATATTTTTCTATCAAAATAACAATGAAGGCAAATTAACTTTTAACACGTTTTACATAATAAAATTTTTCTTATTTTGTTACTTTCACTATTTAATTTCATCGTCATAATTATGTCATAAAAAGGATACTAAAATAATTGATTGTTGTGGGTTCCAATAATTAGTTTAACTGGTAAAGTTTCAATAATTAAATAAAATATTTGAAGTTCAATCCCTGTTTATACCACTAAAATTAATTTTGCAACTTGTTTGAGCGGTAATAATGAATTTTTATAACAATTAATTAATTAATAATCTAAACAATATATGCGAATTTAAAAAAAAAAAAAAATTTGCATTCTTTGTTTTATACATTTATTTTGGAAAAACTTCATTTTAAATCCTATAATTTAAAAGTGACACAAATAAAATTTTATAATTTTAAAAGTAATAATTAAACACTTATAGAGTTTTAAAAAGTAACAAATTAAAGTCTCTATATTAAAATATAACAAATTAAACTTTGAACCATAAATCTAGATTAAACACCAGACACAAGCATTACTGAATCGTCACCAAATTCTACAAATTTAAAATCCGTGCTCACTGACTGTTTTGCAAAGAAAAGAATAACCGTGAAAATTAAACAATTCCATGATCAAACTCCTTTCCCTGACTTATCCCCAGTCCTAGCAATCTTGAAATAAACCACACTCTTCTTGGAACATATTTCTTGTTCTTCCTCTCTTTGGGTTCAAACTCACATGGTGCATGTGGGCTAGGGCTGTAAACGAACCAAGCCGATTGTGAACAACTCGAGATTGGTTCGATAAAAAGCTCGTTCATGTTTGTTTGTTTATAAATAAGTCAAGCTTGAGCCTTAGTTTTCGGCTTGTTTGATAAACAAGTCTAGTCTGAGCAAAAAAAATTTGTTCGTGAACAATCGGGCTTGATACAACACAAGCCAAGCTTAAGCTCGTGTGTAGCTTGATAAAAGGCTTGATATATATTTGCTAAATTAACTAAATATTTTTACATTACACATATTTTAATAATAAAATTTTCCACATGAGACCACTTTTAGTACCCATTACTTTAAGTTTTTTTCTTTCCTTTTTTTTTTTTTTATAAACATTTGTAGCAAAAAATAAAAAATAAAAAAATAAAACAAGACCGGAGTTCATGCTTTTTCTAGACTTTTCAGTTTCCACTTCTACTCTTCTAGAGTTCTCCAGTACAATAGTACTTCTTGCATACAGCTGAACTTCACCATCTTAGCCCTTAGGTGTCCTTTGTTGTCAGTTTACTTTTTTAGTCATTTTCTAAGTAAAGTAAATAAAAGTAATGCTAAGTATCCTTTCCATATGAGTTCTTTCTACTAGTTAGTTTACTAGTTTAGTTTCGGTCTTTCCATCGAAAAAAAAAAAAAAAAAAAAAACCTAAGTCAGTTTACTAGTCTAGTTTCTTCACTAAGTTCTCTCTACTGAAACTATCATTGAACAAAAAAAAACCCAATTCAGTTTCATTCAAATTGAAATTCTCGACTGTCACTCAATGAGTCCATGTCTGTCCTATGCAGTCTGCAGCCTAAAACTCTTAGGCTCTCTTGGAAAGACCGAAGCTTCTTTGAGAAGCTTCAATCTTTCTCTCCATCATCAGTTTCTTTCTTTTCCCCAAATTCTCAAGGTTGGAATTGATCAGCTCTCTTTCTCTCTCGTAAGGCCAAGAAATTCCACCAAATCTGCCCTACAACTCTTTGCGACAAATGAACAAGTCCTAGATTTGGAAGAGTTAGATTCTAGCAAAGAGGATTTAGTGTCTGGTGTTCACCGAATCACCATGTAATTTAAGGGTTCTAGTGGGTGTGCAAAAAGCTCCGACAACAGCTCTAGTTCTAGTGTAGTATTTGACTCTCTACCTCCATCCTCCAAGACATTCATGGCCTTCTCTCACCATAGGTAAATTTTCATGTTTAAAAATTTTCTATATATTTTTTTGTAGCTGTTTGCATTGTAGTTTGTTTGATATTGCAAAATCGTTTTGATTTCCAAGTTATGGTTGTTTATGAAATTTCTATATAACTTAGAAAAATCTTGTTGGTTGAATTCATTGATAATAACTTAACTTTGTAATTAGTGGATTGTGGTTGTGGAGTCTGGTATGTAGTTTGGAATGGATAGATTTAATTATGTAAAGCTTTAATTTGAGCAATTGCTAATCACAGGTGGAATTAGAAGCATGAACAAATGAGTATATTATTTTCTTATTTTTGTTTACTTGATTGTTGGAGATTTGAGCAAATTTGAGCAGTTGATAATGCAATTTTGTTAGATCCCGAGCAAAAAAGCTTGACTTGAGCTTGATGTTAAGCTCGAGCTTGGCTTGATTAATTTATCAAGCCAAGCCAAGATGAGCTCAAGCCTTTGGGTTTTTCCACGAGCTCGAGTTCAAACATTATATTTAAGTTTGTCTCAAGCTTGAGCCAAGCTTGAGCATTTTATTTTTACTGACGAGCCAAGCTCAAACAGGCTCTACTCGCTTGAGCTTGGCTCGTTTACAGCCCTAAATTGTGGGCCCCAAGAAATATATTGTTTTCTTCTCTAATGGGAGATGGGGTTCGTTTGAATCCAACTCTTTAGGAGAGGTTGGATTATATCTAATCACAAAATTTTTGTCCTTTCTTAATCCCAAATTAATTACTTCAAGCTATGAATCTTTTTTTTTTTTTTTTTTTTTTTTTGAAACCGAAACAAACTTCATTGAATTAAAAGAGTCAAAGTACAAGGCTTCTAAGAGTATTAGTATTTGTGGTGCTAAAAAATTATATTACTATTTTTAGCATTATCAAAAGTATTATTATTAAATTGTATATTCACACTACTTTATATTAAATATATTATTTTATTCATGTGTTCACACTACTTTATAGTAAATATATTATTTTATTGTAGTTGATATATTATTTTATTATATTTTATTATGTTGAAAGCTAAAATAAAATCATTGGATGTGCGTAGTAGCTCAAAGCTCAAAGGTAAACCATATATTAATATTTTATTTCCCTTCTTATATTTTAATTAAAAACAATGTTTTCTCTCTCACTTTTTTCTCTTTCTTCACCTCACCGTGTCCTTAGAGCATTTTCAGCAGATTCATCAAATTTTTGTACTGTTTGGAGAATGAATAGTAATTTTTACCTTTATTTACCAACTTTTTCAAATACATTTTCTAATAGATTTTCTATCCCATTCTCTATCTCATTCAAATATTATTTATTCATTCATTATTTATTCTTTTTTTAACAATTACACATCTTCCAAAAAAATTTTTATTCAACATCAAATTATTATAATAGAAAAAAAATGATTTGAAGAATGAACAGTAGCCCATCAGACTTGATGGGCTACTGTTCATTAACAAAAAAAATTTCCGGATATAGAGAAACTACTGGAGCATGAACAGTAGCATATAAAGCATGAACAATACCATATATTCTCTATATTTTTGCTATGCATACTCTGTTAGAGGTGCTCTTATTCCTAAGGAGCGAGTAACGTGTAGGCCTGAAGCAATACATTGGTTGTTCTCATTTGACTTCTTGCATACTTTTGAGAATTCTTTAATATTCTTTTTTTTTTAATAATAATAATAATCATAATAACAATATTTACTAACCCCTTCAAACCAACCATTATTGACCAAAGATGGTATGCACGCATCAAAGCATCTCCGTTATGACTTTCACTAAAATCTCCACCATGGCTTTCCAAGTTGCAACAGAAAATGTGCTTTGCTAAGTAGATTAGGTATCATTTGGTTTTCTATTTTATTTTTAAAAAAGACAAGTAAAGTGGTCATTTTTTTAATCACAAGTGATTAAAGCTCTTATTTAGTTAATAGCAAAGAGTTGGGGATAGTTTTGAAATATGATTTTTATATAGGCCGTGGGAGATGTTATTGTAAAGTGATATATATATATATATATATATATAATTATATATATATATATATGCCCAATTGTAAGTAACAATCATAGTTATTATCTAAGATATTCATTTCTATAAAATTTACAATCATAATTACAAGTTACAATCATAGTGATACATGCCCAATTAGAAGTTACAATAATAGTTATTGCTCCTATAAAAAAAAAAAAAAAAAAAAAAATCATAGTTATTGTCTAAACTAAATCACTGAAACAAGAATAGAGAGCCATGTAACTTTGAGTCATGCAAATAGTGTCTATTCACTATAGAACTATGAAAGATAACTTGATAATAAATAACTAATCGGAAAAGCCAATCTTTAGCGCCAAAAAAAAAAAATGGAAAGGCCTCTCCATTTTCTTCTTTACGAAATGTATTTTGTTGCCGGCATAAACGACACAACAAAGAACAAAGTTTCTCTTCGACTGTACATAGATGGCTATTGCGCCCAATTCTGAACCCCAACTGCACAAACTTCAACAAAAAATGACAGAATATGCGTGCATGAATAGGCAGCAATGATGGGCTACCACGCACATGATAAGGCTGTAATGGCCTCTGATTGTGGGATTGAGATCCCGTGCAATACCTAGGGAATTGCACGGTGTGCAATTGCACAAATCCCAACCATCCATTTAATCCAATGATTCCTTATTTTGACACCTCAGCAAGACACGCTGGCAATCTGTGTGCTCACTCAAGATTTCATTTCAGCTTCCCATTTTTGAATTTCACTAAAACACTCTCTCCTCTCTCACTTCAGATCTCGACCCCCAAACACTCGCACCCTTTTTAGGCCCAGATTAGAGAGAGTAAGGGTTGGGGTTTGGAGAGAATCGGGTGTTTAAGTGAGAATTTGATGTATTTTGTTTCCTGTTTTCAAAAAATCTTGAGAAAATTAGGGTGTTTTCTAAAAAATTTCTTGTGCTTATCGCCCAGCTTGTCTGAAGTGTGCCGCTACCGATCTATCACGTTCTCTCTCCACCCATCACTGCCGGTAAGCCCTCCTCTCCTCCCATCAACCGATCAAATTGTTGTGTGTTTATAGTTTTTGCTCTATTGGGCATATATTGGATGTGTTTGGCATTTTTTCAATTTGGGTGAGAAAATGATTTCAGATTTGTACGATTACCTTTGTGCTATGGAGTTTTAACTTGTGAATAGTTTCGTTGGGTCTTGTGTGCATTTGGCCTTCTGGGTCTTGTGTGCATTTGGCCTTCTGAGTTTCATATATTTATATATATGCTTTATTCAAATGGTGGGTTTATGTTCATTTGTGAAAGGTGTTTTAATTTAGTTAAGGTTTTTCAGGTTTGATCTATGGAGGGATATGAGATTGAGAGAGAAAGAAAGAGAGTTTGGTCGAAGGAGAGAAGAAGCCACCATCGGAGGTGGTGGTTGTAATGAAAATTATCCTAGCCGATTTGGGCTTGTTTCAGAGAGAGACCACCACTTGGTAGGATTTTCTTTTATCTCTATTTTTTTTAATAAACTCTGTTTGGTTGCTAGGAAAGGAAGGAAAGTAAATAATGGTGTCACAATTTTGTTGATTGATTTATTGGGGCTGAATTTAATTCTGTTTTCTGTTTTTTTGGTTTTTAGCTTAGGAATTGAAATCAAGTCTTATATTGCTTGCATTTTTGTCAATTGTTTAAAAATGCTTGATACAAAAATAGTGATTGTGGAATTAAAAATGCTTTCTCTAGTTTTAAAAATCTACCAACGTGATATAAAAACAGTATATTAGAACTGTACATCTTCCAAAAATAGTGAATGTGGTAGCTCAACTTAAGGACTCTGGAGGAATTTAGTGTAGATTTTACATAGCTTTATTATGCTTGATGAAAACTGCCATGGATATTGAAAATATTCAAAGGTCAAACTCTTTTTCTCATTGGGGCTGAATTTACTTGCATTGTTTGCGATAATAATTTTCTTATATAAAGCCTTTTGTTGTCCATGTTCTTGTATGTTTTACAGACATGAGGAGAGATGTGCAGGAGATCTTCAAGATGACTCCTCATGACAAGCAAGTTATGAGCAACTCTCAGTAAAGAGATCCGCCCTGTTTGCAAAAAAATTATGCAAGAGGTGTGATCAGGCATCATAAAGTTATGATGTTCTTTGTATTTTTAAATGTCATGTCATTGCCTTGTTGGTTGTGTCAATTGTGCGGTTTTGTGGCTTAGGTTTCAATTTGCCTTGTCATTGGCAAGGGAATGAATTTGTAGTACTTGCAATATTTTTAGTTTTTCCTACTTCTAGTCTGAACTTTTCTTTGGGTGTAACCACTTCTCTTGATCCTTTTGGTTATATGTGGTTGAGTGATTGTGTTTGTGGGGCCTTAGTGAGGATATTGGTTCAACTACTTATTTCTTGGTTAGTAGCTGGATGTTTCTGCTATTTGAGAGATGAGTAAGTTCAATCAATACATCGTAGTTTAGAAGGATTGATTTTTTGGATTGCAAGTTATTTGTTTATCTATTGTTATTGAGTTTTGGTTGCTGTAGAATATGGTATTTTGATGCACTTTATATTGACACTCGTTTTTTTCAGCCAGTGGAAATTTATGTTGATGATGAGACCAAGTTGACTCTTCACGGTCTTGTCCAAGTATCTTCGATGGTTTTTTTTTTGCAATATTTTTGTTTCATCAATTGACTGTCTCTTGCTCATTCAACTAATGCACATTTTCATTGTCTCTCTGTGCAGCACTACATTTTATTGAAGGAGGCAGAGAAAAACCGCAAATTGAATGACCTTCTTGACGCATTGGACTTCAATCAGGTTGTCATTTTTGTCAAGAGTGTGACCAAAGCTGCTTAGCTGAACAAGTTACTTACCGAGTGTGACCAGAGCTACTGAGCTGAACAAGTTACTTTGTTCATGATTTTTACTTTTATTTTTCATATTTTTATTGTATGGGGAAAACACTTAGCTGACTGAGTTTTTTGCTCTGTCAAGTTAAGATTAATAGACAAACAATCATGTAATATTTTCCACACAAAGGTGATAATATTCACATGTATTTTACTTTCCATTTGTTCCTTATAGACTTTAATTTGGTACATACCAGTACTTGAATGTCTCCAAAACATCTTGTCCTCCTTAAAAAAACAAGGAGGGGTGGTATAGATTTCTAACAATGCTACGATTCCAGTTATTAGTGAATGATTCAACAAAGTCAGCCACAGTTTTCAAATTTGAGCCAACAACTCCCTGATATTTATTTAGAAGTGCTAAGGAACCAAGCTGGGTGGTCTAAGGTAATGTTCAAACCTGTTCCTATCATCCACCTACCTTGATGTATTAATGGATTGTTGTAAATGATATTCTTCCAAGTCCAAGATTGGTGAGGTTTGGGTTTGCAGTCATGGAGAGGATTTTCAGGGAAGTATTTAGATAACAAGGAGTTGGGATGGTAAACCATTCTCCAAAATTGTTCTCCTAACATGATAACTTGATATTTATCTCTGCACAATTTAGACCACCTGAACGTGCGCCAAGTTCCACAATTCCTCATTCTCTTCCTGTGCTTTTCCTCTGTCTTTATCTCTTTCATTTTTATTTTCTTTTACATACGACAGAATTAGACACTCAACAGCACCAAATTTAATATGAAATTGGAAATCTCTCATTCATTTTATCATGTACTAACAAATTTAGGGAACAAAAGTGGGTATGAAGAGATGCTACATTGCATTTAAAAAATGAACAAGAGCATTTAAAAATATTAATCACTTGCATATATAATTAATGTTTAACTAGAAGTTTCTCAAACATAAACTTGTACAATCTAACATATTTAACATGTTTGACTAACTTCTTTAGTTACAAAAATTATCCAAAAAATTTGCTACATGTGCAATCAGTTGTTTAAATAATCAGATTTTCTGTCCAAGAAACTGTCCAAGACAAAGTTGTCCAAAAATGCTACAATGTCCACTGTGCAATATACTATCAAACAAACTGTCCAAAAAATGTTATCCATCATACTGCAAAATCAATATTAGCCAGAAAATGTCAAAAAAATCAAGTTACATTTTAAACTTAAACAAACATGTGAAAATTTCACTATAATTGAAGTTACCATTTATTAGTTTTTTACATACCAAAAAAGTGTTGCGTTTGCAGGCAAGCATTTGTATTTTCAACACATGAAGTAATTGAACCTAACTTCATTTCCCTGTGTATATTTATAAAATAAATAAGTTTATTCATTTGGTGAGTAGAGAGGATATAAACACATGGATTTATTTTATACTTGACCAATATTCATTTGGTGAGTAAGAATTAAAACTAAAAATTTTAAATTTGAGGGACCAAAACCAAACTTGCCTCAACCAAAAATATAAGTCACTCACCAAATTGTTATAAGTGGAACTCACACAAAAGGTCAGTTAGGAATGACATCTAGGACCTAAAAGCATACATTTTAAGAAACTGTAAGAGTATCATACCTAAAACACTACAGTTTAAACACATCCAGGACCTAAAAGCATACATTTTCAACCAATGTAACATCTAACTATGCAATATAGGGATTTTAGCTATATCCCCTATACCACTGACCATCCATTTCTATAATTTTGCTAGACCATATTTCACATATCCATTTGAAAATGTACAATATTCAAGCTGCAGCAAAAAAACTACCCAAAAATATTCCTCAAAACATAAACTAAATAATGATTCCATGGTGAAATATATATCACTAGTAGAACTAAAATCAAACCCCAAAAGAGAGAACTCACCTCCTTGAGTCATTTGATGTTGGAAGCAACCTAGGAATGCAGTATTTTCTTTGTTTTGGCTGATGGGTCTTCGTTGGGTGATGCCAGCAGCGGTGACGGCGGGTTGAGGGAGAGGCGCTTGGAGACAGAGAAAGAGGGAGAGTGTGAGTGTGAGTGTGAGTGTTTGGGGGTTAAGAAATTTTAGATGGGAAGAAGCTTTGTTTTGGCTGATGGGTCTTCATTGGGTGATGCTGGCAGCAGTGACGGTGGGTTGAGGGAGAGGCAGAAGGAACGACGCTTGGAGACAAAGAAAGAGGGAGAGTGTGAGTGTGAGTGTTTGGGGGTTAAGAAATTTCAGAGGGTAAGATGAATATTTTCTTTGTTTTGGCTGATGGGTTTTCTTTGGGTGATGGGTGACGGCGGGACTCCAAAAATTTTAAGGGTAAAAGTGTCTTTTTAATTTTGCCGAGGTGTCAAAATAAGGAGTCATTGGATTAAATGGATGGCTGGGATTTGTGCAATTGCACACCGTGCAATACCCTAGGTATTGCACGGGATCTCAATCCCTGATTGTGATAACTCACCAGAAACAAGGTATAAAATATTGGGAAAAAAAAAAGATAAAATAAAAGTAAGTATTAGCTTTGAAAACAAGGTGAAACCAAATTCTTTATCGTTTGTGGATCATGTTTTTTAAAGTTGTCAGGATATAGTACCCTGAAAAAAAAAAGCACATTTTTCTTTTCGTTCTTTGTCTATGGCCCTACAAAAACAAATAATAATAATAAGAAGTATTTTTTGTCCTTATATTTTGGCCTTATTTCTATTTTAGTCTATATTTTTCAATTTTATCACTTTTAGTTCCAAAAATAAAAAAATGTATTCTATTTTGGTATCTACAGTCATCTCACTAATAGAAATTATCTGATAAATAGAAACATAGAGTGCATTGTTGACACTAAATACTAACATGATCATTAAAGTAATAATAAAATTTTTTACTTGACATTAAACAATATGTCACATCAGCATTTAAATTTAAAAATTAATTTATTAATTTTAACTAAATAAAAAAAATTAAAAACAAAAAATCACATGAATTGAAATCTAAGTTTATTTTGGGAAAAAAAAAAAAAAAAAACAAGAGGAACACAAACCCAAATTTAATAACACAAAATTAAAAATTAAAAATCAAAAATCACAAACCCAAAAAATAAGAATACAAAATTAAACATCAAATTCACATCAAATTAAACATCAACACATTAAAAATCAAACCTCCCCATCATTATCAAAATTACATCATTTTGCAGTTGAATTGGACTACCATTATTGGCAATAATAATATCAAAATGAAGTGCAATTTTTCAAAAGCTATAAGCAATCTGACAATACATTTTATAATTATAAATGACCCACAACAACATAAACAAAATAAAACAAAATGCTCGTGTGCAATCCGCCATCAACACCTATCCTTCTACACAGACAAACAACTTAAGATCAAACTTGTTAGAGAAAATCTAACAAAACTATAATTCAAAAATATTTAGTCAAAAAAAGAAAAAGAAAAAAAAGGTGGGTGATAGTAGAACAACAATCTTGGATTCTATTTATAGGTCAGAGAGCTAGGGTTATGTCCCATTTTATTAATTTTGTTATTAATGAAGCCCTGTTGTGCAAATTGAGATCGGATTAGAATTATAGATTTGTCATCACAGCGTGGGATTGGAGCTTTTTCGTAAAAAGGACAGTGGGACTTGTGTGCGAGCTCCTGCTAACTAGTTGTACTGTACCCAACCGCCCGCCAAGTGGCATGAATATTTCCTAAATTAACGCTTGTGAGAACTGATTTGGGCCACCGTCCACCACTCAATTTTAAGTATCAAATTAATTAAAGTCACATAATTCATTTAATATAGCACCCAAAAATAATAATAATAATGTAAACTACTAACTAGCCAAATCAAGCCAATAATAATAATAATTCATTTATTTCTTCTTTTTATAAATACAATATTATTTGTGGGGGTAAAAGTCCAACCTTATGTATTGAGCCTAGGACCTTATTTGAAGATTACTGTGTGTCTAAAGAGAAGAAAGTAGTTGAGAAGGAGTCCATGTGGAAGAGATATAATTAGAAATGAACGAGGAGTATAGTCCGAAGAGAGCACCAGTAGTCCGAAGAGTTCATTCTCCTCGGATACAAAGAGTCTTGATCAAGCAAATATCTGGAAGGTTCAAGTGATCTTCCTAACGACTTCAATAATAAGGATAAGCTTTGAGCATGCTTGGAGATGATAAGAACGGAGAAATATCTAAAAAAAAAAAAGCTGCTACCACCGTGTTTAATGCACTGCAGCAACTTTCCTGACCGCATTTATGTGGAGAAGACTTCTAAACAGTGTAATCTCAGCTACCACCACTCACAGAGAGCTAAAGAAGATACCTGACGTGACATATACTCAAGTGGATACACAGATGAAGAACAAATGGACAATGGAGATGATGGGGAAGGATGCTATATAAAGGGAAGAGGCCTTTGATAAGGGGGATCGGAAAAAAGATAAGAAGAGGAGGAGAAAAATTTTACTGTAACTCTAAGAACTGTATTCACTGTTTAATCAATAATATATCTCTTCGGACATCAATTTGATTAGCTTTTAAGTGTGTTTTTATGTTGCTTCATTCTTGGATATCATAGTTAACAGTTGCTAAATTCACAACTAACCCAGCTCTTTCACCCACTCTCTACAAATTCATTGTTTTGGGCTTGGACTACAAATCCTGACCCTACAATTGGCGTCGTTTGTGGGAAGAGCTTGAGTGAAAGTGGAAGTAACAATTGATAATGGCTTAACCAGGGCAACAACCAGCAGAATTTAGGTCATCCCAACACGTAGACCCTTTTCTTAATTTGAAGCAGAGACAAAATCGTGAAGGTAATGTGCACATTGCAAATAATGATCGAAGCCAGCCACATGGTGGAAGTCATGTGTCACATGCAGAAAAGAACCAGAATATGCAACTAGAAATTGAAAGGCTAAAAAGAGAGTTGCGCCATGTAAAGAGGAGACGGATTTCTTCATATTCTGATGAAGATTCCAATGACGAGTAGAACGTCACTTACAAGTAGAGATCTCGAACACCAGTCAGTGAATCCTTTTCCTATGAAGAAGAGCATCATCATAAGAGGCAACTTCGAAACCCATCACGTGGAGGCGTAAGGAACGATGCTATGAGCAAGGCTTTGAATCAAATCTCTAGGTCACCTTTTACATGCAAGATTGAAGAGGCGAGACTTTCTCGGCGTTTTAACCAGCCGACATTCGCCATCTATAATGGTAAAACAGACCCTGTGGAACATGTGAGTTACTTTAATCAAAGGATGGCTGTCTACTCCAGAGATGAAGCTCTGATGAGCAAGGTTTTTCCCTCCAGTCTTGGACCGGTTGCAATGAGATGGTTTGACAGCCTGGAAGCAGACTCCATCGATTCCTTCAAAGAGCTCACTCAAGCATTCGATTCTCGTTTTGTCACATGTCGAAGAGTGGCCAGGCCCTTGTCTTCACTGCTATCCTTAAGCATGCAAGAGGGCGAGACCTTGAAAACGTATTTAGATAGATACTGGGAGATGTTTAATGATATGGAGGGCAATTTTGATGGAATGGCCCTTAGCATGTTTAAGCTCGGCCTTCCCACTGACCATGGTTTAAGGAAGTCCTTACCTGGTAAGCCAGTTACTAACATACGTCAGCTCATGTACCGTATTGAAAAGTATAAAAGAGTTGAAGAAGATCAACAGTAAGGGAAGGGAAAGGACAAGGTTATCCCCCAAGAGATGAGGGATTTCAGGTCGGACCATTACAATAGCAGTAAACCACGAAGAGATTTTACTGGGCAATCAGGATCAACAAATCTTCAAGTAGTCAACGTTGTATTCAAAGAGCCAGTACACCAAGTTTTGGAAAAGATTAAGAATGAACCATTATTTAAGTGGCCGAATAAGATGGTGGGGAACCTTGAGAGACGTAATCATAATCTCTATTGCTAGTACTATCAAGACCATGGGCATACCACAAAGGATTGCAGGAGCCTGTGAGATCATTTGAACCAACTGGTCCGCGAGGGTAAATTGAGACACCTCTTGCACCACTCCAGTGGCCGAGGAGGTCAGATGAACTCAGAGCCCCGAAGAGATGACTCTTTAAAGCCTCCATTGGGAACTATTAATGTCATCTTCACCGCACCGGGAAGAACAGGATCCTGGCCATCGAAGATTATGTCGGTAGCTCGGTTACCCGCAAGGGATTTCAGCCAAGGTCCGAAGAGAGCTAAATTGGATGCTCAACTGGTTTTAGGGTTCTCGGATGAGGACAAGATTGGAACCATCCAACCCCATGATGACGCTTTAGTAATCACCCTCAGAATTGGAGGGTATGATGTGAGGAAGGTAATAGTGGACCAGGGTAGCGCGGTAGAGATAATGTATCCTGATCTCTTCAAGGGGCTGAACCTAAAATCTCAAGACCTAACACCATACAATTCCCCCTTGGTGAGTTTTGAAGGAAGAGTTGTTACCCCGAATGGCCAAATACGATTACCTGTGCAGACCGGCTCAGAGGTGGTAGAGGTGGATTTCATAGTTGTAGATGTGTATTCGCCCTATACGACAATTGTAGCCAGACCTTGGCTTCATACGCTAAGGGCTGTTTCCTCTACTTTGCATCAGAAAGTTAAATATCCATCTGAAAGACAAGTTTGTGAAATCTGGGGAGATCAGTCCGCGGCCAGACAGTGCTTAGTGGCTGCCATCCAACATAAGCCCGAAACTGAGTCCTCGACCAAGGCCAAAAGGGGTTTATAGTAGTTAAAATATTGGGTATCGCCCGCCAAAGATCCAGGCGAGGGCGCTAGATGCGAAGATTTGATAAAAGTTATCATTGGAGGTAATCCAGAAAAGTTCTTTCAAGTTGGATCTCAGCTACCTCTGCAAAAGAAGGAAG
Organism: Quercus variabilis; assembly: GCA_030445155.1. Classification (NCBI taxonomy): domain Eukaryota; kingdom Viridiplantae; phylum Streptophyta; class Magnoliopsida; order Fagales; family Fagaceae; genus Quercus; species Quercus variabilis. The sequence continues at coordinate 2,928,680 of CP129447.1, forward strand.
AGCTAGTAGAGTTCCTTAAGAGAAACCTTGACGTATTAACCTGGAACGCTTACAAAGCCCCAAGGGTGGATCCAGAATTCATATGTCACCATCTAAGGGTCAACCCATTGATTATCCCCAAGAAGCAGCCTTCTCGACGTCCAACTAAGGAACACGCTGATGCAGTAAGAGAAGAAGTAACAATGCTCAAACAAGCTGGAGCTATTAAACAAGTTTTTTATTTGGAGTGGCTAGCAAATACTGTGGTAGTGAAGAAGAAGAATGAGAAATGGCGAGTATGTGTAGACTTCACTGACTTAAACAAGGCTTGTCCTAAGGATCCATTCCCTATGCCAAAAATTGATCAGCTAGTAGATGCCACTGTCGGCCATCCTCGGATGAGTTTTCTGGATGCTTTCCAGGGTTACCACCAAATACCGTTAGCCCTGGATAATCAGGAGAAGACTGCTTTTGTCACCCCTATCGATAACTACCATTACAAAGTGATGCCATTTGATTTGAAAAATGCAAGATCCACTTACCAAAGAATGATGACGAGGATGTTTGAACCACAGTTGGGTAAAAGTATCGAAATTTATATAGATGACATGGTGGTGAAAAGCAAGGTCATTTTTGAACATATAAAGGACCTTGAAAATATTTTTGAAGTTCTAAGAAGGCACAAGCTGCGTCTAAACGCTTCTAAATGCTCATTTGGTGTGGGGTCAGGCAAGTTCTTGGGGTACATGGTGACTTACAGAGGAATTGAAGTTAACCCCGATCAGATAAAGGCCATCCACAACTTACAAGCTCCTTGGAATCCCAAAGAAGTTCAAAAATTGACTGGAATGACCGCTGCCTTGAACTGATTCATTTCTCGATCAGCAGATAGGTGAAAACCTTTCTTCAAGTTGATCAACAAATGGAAAGGGTTTGAGTGGACTAAAGAATGTGCTTTGGCCTTCCAACAACTTAAAGACTATTTGGCTCGGCCACCAATCATGTCCAGTCCTGAGCCAGATGAGGTTTTGTTTGCCTATATTGCTGTGGCTCCTTGTGCTATAAGTTTGGTATTGATACGAGTAGACCAAGGTGTGCAAAGGCCAGTTTACTATGCGAGAAAGTCATTGCATGAGGCTGAGATTCGATACCTACTGCTGGAGAAAGCTATCTTGGCAGTAGTACTTGGTACACAAAAGTTGCCTCATTATTTCCAAGCACATACGGTCGTTGTGCTCACACAACTTCCGCTTAAAACCATACTTAGGAGTGCTGACTACACGGGAAGAATAGCTAAATGGGGCACTATCATAGAGGCTTTTGACATTAAATACATGCCTTGCACTTCAGTCAAGGGCCAGGTTCTCACAGATCTGGTGGCCAAGTTCACAGAGCCTAGTTTAGAAGAGGTAACGGTAGAGAAGGACATGGATGAAAAATTGGTTGGCATGATTTCTCAACGAGGCCCGTCATCTTGGGAAGTATATGTAAACGGTGCAGCAAATCAGAAGGGTTCTGGAGTGAGGCTAGTGTTAATATCTCCAGAGAAGATTGTTATCGAAAAGTCAATAAGGCTAAACTTCACGGCCACAAATAATGAGGCTGAGTACGAAGCCTTACTGATGGGAATGGCTATGGTTCAAGTATAGGAGGAAAGTCAGTGGAGGTGTTCTCGGACTCGAGGTTAGTCGTTGGTCAAGTACAAGGTGAGTTTGAGGCGAAGGATGAAAGAATGCAGGGATACTTGAGCCGAGTTAAGTGTCTACAATCGGGGTTCGACTCTTTTAATTTGCTGCACATCCCCAAAAATGGTAATGCACATGCTGATTTTTTGGCCACGCTCGCTACCTCTTCGGCGCAAGATTTGCCGAGAGTTATCCTAGTCGAGGACTTGCATGGGCCTATAGAGGCGAGAAGAGAGGTAGTCCAGGTTCACCAAATCAGGGCCGAACTCAGCTGGATGGATCCTATAATTAAATTCTTGAAGGAGGATATTTTGCTTGAAGAAAGGGGGAAAGCTAACAAAGTTCGGAGGAAGGCGACCAGATTCTGGCTATCCAAGGACCAGCAACTATATAAACGCTCCTATTTAGGACCATACTTATTATGCTTGCATCCTGAAGCGGCCGGGTTACTACTAGAAGAACTACATGAAGGAATCTGTGGGAGCCACACTGGAGGTAGGTCCTTGGCTCACCCAGCCATTACTCAAGGTTATTGGTAGCCGAATATGCAAAAAGAAGCCTATAAGTATGTTAAGAAGTATGATCAATGTCAGCGATTTGCCCCAAACATTCATCAACCAGGGGGAACCCTTAATCCACTATCCAGCTCATGGCCTTTCGCTCAATGGGGCTTAGATATCATGGGTCTATTCCCTAAGGCTGCAGGAAATAGGAAATACCTTCTGGTTGGCACAAATTATTTCACCAAATGAGTCGAAGCTGAACCTCTGGCCAACATCAGAGACATAGATGTGCAAAAATTTGTGTGGAAGAATATTGTCACTCGGTATTGGGTTCCTCACACTCTCATCATGGACAATGGCCTACAGTTTGATAGCAAAGCATTCATGAATTATTATAGTGAACTGAGAATCATAAACAGATACTCCACCCCTGCCTATCCCCAGGGGAATGAGCAAGCAGAAGCGGTTAACAAGGTCATAGTAAATGGACTAAAAAAGAGACTAGACGATGCGCATGGTAAATGGGTGGAAGAATTGCCACATGTACTTTAGGCATACAGAACTACACCTTGTAGGTCTACTGGAGAGACCCCCTTTTCAATGACCTATGGAGCTGAAGCTGTCATACCTTTAGAGACTGGGTTCCCAACCTTGAGAACTAGTTCGTTTAGCCCGACTGGTAACGATGAGCAGCTAGAGAAGAGTTTGCATTTGATTGAGGAAAGGAAAGAAAATGCAATGGTCTGATTAGCACATTACCAACAAAAGCTCAGGCAGGGCTATGATGCCAACGTAAAGCTAAGACCTCTAGAGCCTAGTGATTTGGTACTTAGGAAAGTTGTAGGCACTGCAAAGAACTCAGCTTGGGGAAAGTTAGGACCCAATTAGGAAGGACCATATCGTATTACTTCAGGGGCTAGCATTGGGGCATATTTTTTGGAAGATTTAGATAGTCATGTAATACCATACCCCTGGAATGTAAACAACCTTAAAAGGCACTATTATTAATCAAATCTTTGCTTTAATCAATATGCCATTTTATTATATAAAGTTTTTGGAGTTCTCATAAGTGTTTAAACTTAAATCCAATCATGTCTGAAGTCCTCGGACCAGATGATTCGGGTTAGTTAACACTCATTTACAGTTCTCCTAAGTGTTTAAACTTAAATCCAATCATGCCTGAAGTCCTCGAACCAAATGATTTGGGTTAGTTAACACTCATTTACAGTTCTCATAAGTGTTTAAACTTAAATCCAATCATGCCTGAAGTTCTCGGACCAGATGATTCGGGTTAGTTAACACTCATTTACAGTTCTCCTAAGTATTTAAACTTAAATTTAATCACGCCTGAAGTCCTCGGACTAAATGATTCGTGTTAGTTAACACTCATTTACAGTTCTCATAAGTGTTTAAACTTAAATCCAATCATGCCTGAAGTCCTCAGATGATTTGGGTTAGTTAACACTCATTTACAGTTCTCCTAAGTGTTTAAACTTAAATCCAATCATGCCTGAAGTCCTCAAACCAGGTGATTCGGGTTAATTAACACTCATTTACAGTTCTCCTAAGTGTTTAAACTTGAATTCAATCATGTCTGAAGTCCTTGGACCAGATGATTTGAGTTAGTTAACATCGTCTTATAGTCATTATTAATGTTTAAATTTAACAAATCATGCCTAAATAACCTCGACTTATAGTCGTAAGTATTCGAATAATCCAAAATCAGTGCTTAGCAATGTTCCTTGTAGGTATTCAAGAAAACCTGTAATACCTTCACATCATTCATTGCATTCAATGTTTGTTAATAATTCTTGTATGACCTATTTCTTCCAGTATTTGAATAAGTTGTTTGCATCATTGGCACGATATCATTGTTAAGTCTGCCTATATTACCGTAATTACAAGTTATAGTTATTTGCAATAATAATAAGTCTTATAAGATGTGCAACGAAGACACTAAAAATAAAAGAAAAACGATTTCATTGATCAAAAGAAAGTAGGTCACAATCCCTTACATAAAAGAAAAACTAATACAAGTATGAAATAAAAACTCCTAAATGTCTAAGCCTTCATCTGAGGGGCCAAAGGGTCAGCAGCCTGACTGGACTGAGCAACAACAACTTCTGGGGCTTGGTCCTTAGATTCTAAAAGGGTTTTCTTTTTTCCCAAGTTTTTGCCCTTATCTTGGGGAGCCTTAGCTTGCTTGCCCTGATCACCAGGCTGACTAGACTCCTTGGGATCTTCAGCTGGCTTGCCCTGATCACTAGGTTAACCAGACTCCTTGGGGGCCTCCGGGTTGATTGGAGGGACTTGGCCGATCAGGGATTGCCCCGAAGCCTTTTGGAGTTGTATGGGGGGAGAGGAATCAGACCCTGGGAGTTCGCGAACATCAGGATCGTAATATATACTCCCAGGTTGCCTGAAGTCAGATTTCGCAGAGACCCCAGCAGCATCAAGTGCTTTTCCCCAAGTTATATCGCAGTACTCTCGGCAGACCGTGGCAAACTGCTCAGTAAGGCCGGCTTGGGTCTCTTCCACCCCCAGTTTATAGGCTGCCTGTCTTTCAGCCTCGACTGCCTCCTTGGCCAACTGAGCATCCTTCTCGGCTAACTTGGCAGTCTCCCTGGCTTTCTGAAGATCAGTCTAAAGACCCTTCACCAGTGCTCTCTCTGTTTCCTGATTAATCTGAGTCAAATTCAGCTGCTGGCGTTAGTCTTCGGCCTGATTCTCGACATTTTTAAGACCCGCATCTAGACTATTCCTCTACTTGGTCATCTCTTTCAACTACTCGGACAGATGAGCACAATCTTCTTTCAAACTGCCCAGCGATTTTTCTGCTTTAGACCAAGAGTGGGCCTCTGCTTGGGCTTCAATATAGGCCTTTTTGTTCCACTCCTCGGCCACATAAACTTGCTGAGTAATCTACATAGCAGAATGAAAAACTTCAATATAAAGCAAAGAAAATGGGTGAATGGAAAAGACTAGCATCTTAAATTGAGGAAGTGGATCAATTCACTTACCATGGCTAAATCCCTTTTAAGGGATAAGAAGAATTCATATTGGTTGAAGCGCCTGTATGACTCCATGTCTCGTGGGAGGAGCAGTGGTTGCTCCAAGGCCTTAACAACGAGACCTACTTTCCCCCCACTATAATTTCTGAGGGAAGTCTCCTAGGGGATAGGAGCACCATCCAATTCCAGCCTAGGAGCCCAGGTGCAAGGTCCTCGACGCACATCTGCTATAAGAGAGTCATCTCGGCTCTCGGTAGACGAAGCCCTTTTGCTCTGGTGGTCTTTGACCACTTTTTGTTGCTTGATTCCTTTTGGAGGCCCCATCTCCCTTTCTTCATTATCGGTGAGGAGCCTCTTCTTCTTCGGATCTGGCAATTACTTGGAGCCGAGATCTGAAGGAACCTGAGGAGGTGGTGGAGGAAGACTAACCACTGGTTGAGACGTACCAGTCTCTTTGGGCCCAGCTTTTTTACCTCTATTCTTCATCAAGTCCCTCAGGCTTGCCATGTCTTCTTATGAATAATTTTCTGGTACGTCTATTCTCTGTGGAAGAACACTGGATTGCCTGTCAGTCTCTTCCTCGGCGTCTAAAACCTGAACCCCTCCTGAAGCTTCTCTTTCAAACTTGAACTTATCAATCTGCTCGTCAAGCGAAGGGGTTGAAGAAGCAACTCTTTCACCTACTGCTACTGATTCGAGGGGAACTTGCCGAATTGGCTGGAGGAGCAATGGTATACCCTGCAAATTTAGATGTGGCACAGGGGCAAGATCAAACGGAGCTAAAAAATCTTTTCGAGCAACGTCTATGCGGTTGATACGATAGTCTTCCTGTCTTATCGCGTTGCGGATCGGCTGAAAATTGGAGATCCTAAATCTACAGTTAGTAAACCTAAATCTAAGATGTCCCACCTGACTTTTCTGGTTGAGTTGGGCAATGAAGACCGTCATGCTACGTGCCCAAGACGATTAAATAGTCGTCTTTCATCCCTTTGTTAGATTTGGGAAGGTAGGAGACGAGCCTAACAACGTCGGATTGGGATTTAAGATAGTATCCCGCTCCTTTCTGGCTATGACACTCATACATATGTACCACATCGAGCCAGGTGAGTCCCAATCCTAAATGACAGTTCAAGTCATCAACTGCTCCTACGATTCTGAAGACGTTAGGCGCACATTGGTCAGGACTAAGCCTATAGTCTCGGAGGTAATCTCTGGTAATGCGGCCCATAAGGATAGTCATTCCCCCTTCTAGGAAGGCAATGATGGGGATTATAACTTCACCCACCCTTCGATCTGTTAGTTGTCTTTCCGGAGGACAATATCTTAAACCCACATCTTGAGGTATGCGATATGTTGCGCTAAATTCCTCCATCTGGGCAGGAATACCCACCATATACTGAAATCTACCCATCTCAATTAAACAAAAAAGAGGAAACTCTAAACGCAGTGACTGGGGAGTGACTACTCGAAGGTCGAGGAGTCTAGCCGAAGAGAAGATGAAAGGTTTGAATAAAGAAGAACTTACACAAACTAAATCGGAGAATGATCTTTAAAGGAGAGAGTCTTATAAATTCTGGATTTGATGATTGAAGGGCTTGGTGGATTTGAATGTTCGAGTTCGCTGGAGAATCTGCAAAGTAAAGGAGAAATAACCTCTCCTGAGGCTTCATATAGGGACAAATGAAAGGGTAGAGTCATCCCGCCCAAATTCTGAGGAAGAACCACGTCCATTGGATCAATAGTCCACCGTTGGATACTAGAGACAAAACGCTACCTGAAGTAATTAATAGCGCTTTGGGAATACTGAAACGACAGCAGCAATGATGAAGTGCCTAAATCTATGCTCATACGCGTGTGAACTCAGATATTTATGTGCTTTAAGCTTTTATTTCGTAACAAATCAAAATCCTATTTTTTGTCCTCGAATGCGAGGGAAAAATTAAAATTTTGAGGGGCTATTGTGGGGGGTAAAAGCCCAACCTTATGTATTGGGCTTAGGGCCCTATTTGAAGATTACTGTGTGTCCGAAGAGAAGAAAGTGGTTGAGAAGGAGTCCATGTGGAAGAGATATACTTGGAAATGAATGAGGAGTATAGTCCAAAGAAAGCATCAGTGGTCTGAAGAGTTCATTCTCCTTGGATACAAAGAGTCTTGATCAAGCAAATGTCTGGAAGGTTCGAGTGATCTTCCTAACGACTTCAATGATAAGGATAAGCTTTGAGCATGCCTGGAGATGATGAGAACGGAGAAATATCTTAAAAAAAAAACTGCTACCACCGTGTTTAATGCATGCAGCAACTTTCTTGGCCGCATTTATGTAGAGAAGATTCCTAAACAGTGTAATCTCAGCTACCACAACTCACAGAGAGCTGAAGAAGATACCTGACGTGACATATACTCAAATGGATACACAGATGAAGAACAAGTGGACGATAGAAATGATGGGGAAGGATGCTATATAAAGGGAAGAGGCCTCTGACAAGGGGGATCAGAAAAAAGATAAGAAGAGGAGGAGAAAAATTTTACTGTAGCTCTAAGAACTGTATTCACTGTTCAATCAATAATATATCTTTTCGAACATCAATTTGATTAGCTTTTAAGTGTGTTTTAATGTTGGTTCATTCCTAGATATCATAGTTAACAGTTGCTAAATTCACAACTAACCCAACTCTTTCACCCACTCTCTACAAATTTATTGTTTTGGGCTTGGGTTACAAATCCTGACCCTACATTATTAAATTACACACTCAACAGTGTCAAAGCTTTCTCTCTCAATACATCACATTTAATTTGAGCCTAACCAAAATGCCATAAGTAGTTTAGTGCTAAGATATCCATTTTCTTTGCCTAATATAATATAATATATACACCCACATACGTGGGTGTGTGTATATATATATATATATATATATAAAAAGATCTTAGAGAGTTATTTGACCTTATATATGTTTGTAATTGCTTTGTTTTAATCCGAAGTGTATCAAAGAAAAAAATCTCAATATTCTTGCAGTATTTACTGAACACTAATTCCTCTCTTTTTTTTCTTTTCTTTTTTTGGCTAATGTAATAAACATTATAAATAATATATAAGGTAATACATATTACAAGAGTCACCCACGACAACATATAATGCAGCAAAATTCAAGACTACTAAATGCTTGAGAAATTAGCACATCCTAAGGGATTATTTGCGGGTCCGGCTGAAATATACCAGGACAGAGTCCAACGGCCCACTTTGCTTTCCCTCCTTTGATATTATTTAATTTATTTTTGCCTTTTTTTGGTCACACTGGTTGACCGAAACCAATCAGTAATAGAGCATTGGCAGTAAGACACAAAAACAATAACAGAAAGAAAAAAAAAAATGACAAATTAGCTAACTAAACCTAAAAGAAATAAATAAATAAATAAATAAATAAACTAAAAGAAAATTCCATATTACATTAATTAGCTATTTGGCTCCAAAGGTAAGTTTTATAAACAGTAGCTCTATATTTTAGGGAACAATTAATGCAATTGACGGTAACAAGAAGTTGGAACTGGCGTCAATTGTATGCATCATAAATATGTTTTTTTTTTTTTCTCTTTTTATACTTGCAATAAGGATTGGCGTCAAGTCCATATCTCTTTGCACTAATGATGGATGAGCTCGCTAAATTGATTTATGATGAACTGTCCTAGTGTACCCCTTTTGCAAATGATCTAGTTTTAGTGGTGTAAGAACTAGGACTAGGAATCCAACCCTTAGTCCCTTAGTACTAATCATCCATGACGTGTGCAGATGTATTTAATTAAAGAAAAAAAAAAGGGTTGAGGCATGCATTCAAAGAAGGAATTCATTTTCCCCTCTCCATTGAGTGTGTTTGTTTCTAAAAAACAATAAAAAGTTTAAAGCTTTACAAACAATGCATAGGGTAGATTGGTTATAGAGTTAGAAAAAGAACAATCTGAAAACATTTTCTTGAGTTCAAGGATATTACTTGTAGAGATAGAAATAGACCAGCAACTATCTTCACCTCCATTTCTGTCGATGGTGGCCCGCACTTGATGTTGAATAAATTGAAAAATAAAGGGTAAAATATCATTTTCGTCCCTACACTATCACAAAAGTTCGTTTTTCGTCCCTAAACTATCATAAAAGTTCGTTTTTCGACCCTAAACTTTCAAAAGTTCTATTTTTGTCCCTAAACTTTTCCAAACGTATTGATTTTCGTCCCTCTCACATCTGCACTCCGTTAAGGCCACGTCAGCACTCCGTCAAACGGAGGGACGAAAATCAATACGTTTGGAAAAGTTTAGGGACGAAAATAGAACTTTTGAAAGTTTAGGGACAAAAAACGAACTTTTGTGATAGTTTAGGGACGAAAATGATATTTTACCCAAAAATAAATTATAAGTCATGCACATTCTCAACCCCACAAAAATTTTCCTTCCAGTGAAAGTTGCATGCAACTAATGCAAGCTACTACCTCCTGTCTCCTAATATCTTTGTTGCTGTCCTCACTTGCAATTTAAAATTACAATCTTATTCAATATCGTTTTATTATATGTGAATTTTAACAAATTCATCATCGGATTACATTTTCTTTTTATATTTTTTGTGCTTGCAAAATTTCTAAAAAAAATTAAAGATCAATATCTATCTTATCAATAAATTATTTAAATTGCAAGTTTTATAGTTTAAAAAATTAGGCCGTTATTCATGGTCCTACAGGTGCCAATCCTACCTTCACTTGCCTCATCCATAACATAACTATTTTCCTGTTTCGAAAATCCTCTTAACATTCTTCTATATACAACAATTTAATATGAAAAATTTAATTATTAGGTAAACTCATCATCCACCAACAATGGTCAAATTGCATTCTCTTATGAAAAGAATATAAATCATTTATACCACTTTTTATGTTACAATTTATTTTCCACTAATTACGATATATTATGTATTATTTTTTTTTCAATTTTTTAAACTTTAGTTATTTTATTAGCAAATAAAAAATACTTCATGGTATATTCTTATTGGTAAAGTATAAAGTAGAATAATAATAAAAAGTGCACAAAATATTTGTATTCACATGAAAGCAGAACTTTAGGGACTAAACAATTGCTCCAGCTACAGTTCAAGTCAATTCAAAAAAATTCGTTGATAGAGTAGCAAAATACTATTTTTTTTTTCCCTAGTGGATCAAGGATTTAGAAAAGGTTTGAACAAGTGAAAGAGAAGTGAAAAAACAAGTGAAGTACATAGTGAGCGTTTGGTTGCTGAGAAAATAAGAGCAAAAAATAAAAATAAAAAATAAACTAATTGAGTTTAAGACTTGAAATGATTTTCCTAACTTCCACAGATACCAACCTTTTTAAAAATAAATGTAAGCTTTAACTTTATTTAAAGTTATATTGATTGTAAAAATTATTATATACTTAAAAAAAGATGCCCAATGATAGGCTAATAATGTATTAACCCATTAGATAAATTAACCAATTAATTAAGTCAATTAAAATGCAATACGCATAGTAGAACAAACAAATCACCAACTAAGTATAAATTTGATACAGTGATTTGTTTACGAATGGGGAAAACCTACGAGGCAAAACCTCACCGGGTGAATTTAAGGTCACCACTCTCGAGAATCCACTATTATCAAAACAAATAGTTACAAGTAAAAGAATCTCAATACCTTATACCAACCTACAGTTAAACCCATACCAACCTACAGTTGAACCATTACCTTAATACATAATTGGACTTGTAATGTAGTGACAATCTCTCTTTTTCAATGCACGGCTCCAAGTACATGACTAACCAATCGATGCGCGAATCCCAGTACGTGACTAACACACCAACTTGAGAAAGATGTTGGCTGTAAAGTTCTTCAGTTCATCCACACGATGAAGATCAAGAAGCTCCTTGGTTACAAAACTCTACGGCGTACAAACACAGCAGCTTTTTCAAGAAAAAGATGAACTAGGACAAATTGTCTCCGGTCACAATATGCTTGAATAAAACCTTTTGCATCAAGTGAGACAACCCTTAAAATAATCCTTATGTCTAGGGTATTGAGAAAAGAAAGCTTAAACACATAGCTTGGATATGCGTGAAAAACAGATCTGAAAAACTGATTTTCGTAATTCTCGATAGATACATCTGTACATCTGTCGAGCTATTTATCGAGTTTTAAAGAACAGAACTTCTTCACTTGATTCTTGGATAGATTTGCATAGCTTTAATACTTGGACTTGAATTTTTGTTCCTTGAAGTATTAAACACATCATAAATCTACCCAATTACAACCAAAATGCATTTTGTCAAAAGATTAGCCAATTCTAAATGACATATGTTTTTAACATGATCCACATATGTCCTAACACCCAAAACTAATAATAAGAATTATGAAAACTAAAAAGAAAAATAAATAAATCATATAAAATGATAAAATAGAACACTAAAAATTTATGTATATAGAAATGAAAATATGGTGTAGAGGCACTCTTACAAATTATAACGCTATATTTGTTTTGGTGATAATATTTTCAAGAAAATAAATTATTTTTCAAAAAGTATTTTATATAAAACTATCTTATTTTCCTATGCTTGGTAACTAGCATCTTTAAATGGTTGAAAAACAATTTTCTAATTTTCTTTGTTTAGCTTGTTGTGAAATAAAATTATTTTCCACAAAAATTTTAATGGAAAATAATCTTTAAATATAAGTCATTTTCTATGTTGACCATTTTTTTTTTCTTTTACTCATTTTCTTTGATACTGCTAGACACTAGAAAATACAAAAAAAATTATAAATTGCTGCACAACATATAAAACACATAGATTATTTATATATTTATCTATTATACCCATAAAAATAGCTGGTAGCTCAGGCAAAAGAAGACAAAGATAACCCAAGTCTTCAAATTCTGTCAAGATTGACTAGGTCAAGTAAATAATTTTCTGTTTTATACCTAATAGAAATCCAGCTTCACATGCACCACTGCTTGATTTCAAAAACAATATAATTATATAGTCTCTGAGCACGCACTCATGTGCAAGCTTAGAGGTTTTTCTATTTTTTGAGATAAAAATTAATAATTTACATTTATTATAATTTAGAAATATATTTTTTATTTTTTAAATAAATAAAAATGATAAAATTTAGAGATAAGCAGTAACTGTAATTTTTTTTTAATATGAAAAAAAAATCATAAATTTTAGGAATTCTCTTTTTGCATTCAAAATGAAATTTATTATTTGATATTTATAATCTTATTTCTAAATGAAGTCACCCTTCATTAACGAGGATATTTTTGTACCACAAAAAGTCCAGTTAAATGAGGAGAATCCTCTTATATATAGTATAAATAAGTCAGCTCATCACGGAAAACATTTCCACGTGGTAGTGGTAAATTATAATAATGAGCCAAAATTCATTACTGCTAAAAATAACTACTTGATTTAATAGGAAAATAGGTAAACATAATAAAATTGTAATAAATAAATCAAACACAATCATGATTAGTACATCTAAAAAGACTAACTTTAATTAGAAAAAAAATTCAAGGATCATGTTAACGGATACCTTAGAGCAATTGTTAATAAACAATATTATGAAAGTTTTAACACCAATTTCATGAGAAATATAAAAAGATATTAAAAAAATGATTGTTTTATCATTTTTTCATAAAATATTTCTAAAAATATTTCTTAAATTGTTGTGGGGGGTAAAAGTCCAACCTTATATATTGGGTCTGGAGCCCTATTTGAAGACTATCGTGCGTCCGAAGAGAGGAAAATGTCTGAGGAGTCCATGTGGAAGAAATATACCTGGAAATGAATGAGGGATATAGTCCGAAGAGATCACCAGTGGTCCGAAGAGGCCATTCTCCTCGGATACAAAAAGTTTTGGTCAAGCAAATACCTGGGAGGTTCAAGTAATCCTCCTACCGATTTCGATGATAACGATAGGCTCTAGACACGTATGGAGATGATAGGAACGGAAAAATATCTAGAAGACAAGCTGCAACCACCACATTAAATGCACTGCAGCTGCTTTTCTGGCCGCATTAATGTGGAGAAAACCCCTGAACAGTGTAATCTCAGCTACTACCACTTACAGAGAGCTAAAAAGGAGACTTGACATGACATATACTCAAGTGGATGCTTAGATGAAGAACAAGTGGACGATGAAGATGAAAGGGAAGGATGCTATATAAAGGGAAGAGGCCTCTGATAATAAAGGAGGGGGAGAAAAAGGAAAAAGCTGAAGAGAATAACTTTACTGTAGCTCTAAGAGTTGTAATCACCTTTCATCCAATAATACACCTCTTCGGACATTCATTTGTTGAGTTTTCAAGTGTGTTTCTACGTTAGTTCAATCCTTAATACCGTAGTTGACTATTGATTAATTCACAATCAGCCCAGCTCTTTCACCCATTCTCTACAAATTCATTGTTTTGGGTTCATTGGGCTCATAATTCGAACCTTTTGGACTTGGGCTACAAAAACTGACCCTACAATTGTAATTATTTTAATATCAGAAAAAGTAATTGCTTTAACATTTTTCAAAATCTAATACCACAAACTCTAACTTTTGAATTTAAAGTGATTAAAGCTAAATTTTCCTCAAATAAAAATTTTGATTAAATTTAAATGTTTTGTATTAATTGTACCTAAGAAAGTTCTTTTTATACATAACATTTAAAAAAAAAAAAAAACGCAGAACCCACTATGAAATTACCATCAAATAATGACTTTCAAAAGATCCAACAAAGTACAAAATGGATAAAGCCTTCTAGTAATAAAAATTAAAAAGATGAATAAGAAAAAATATTTTCTTACACTTGATTACATATACTATTTTAGAAAAAAATTATAATTGATGTGAAATATACACATTTAAATAAAAATGTTAACCATATAAAAAATGTTAACTTTTAAAACAAAAAAAAAAGGGGGATGAAAATAATAATAATAAAGGGAATGTGAGCGTGCAGTGAAAAAGGTATGAGTGAGAGAATGATTACAGCCTTACAGGGCAATTTTTTTATTATTTATATACATAAATTACCAAAAAAAATTAAGAAATAAACATGCTGTCATGCTTAACTATTTTTATTTTTTATTTTTTTAAAAAATTGAAAAGGAAATCAGGCTCTTGATAACGTATAATCAAAGATGCTTAAAATCCAACCGTAATTCAATGTGTGATGACAATTGAATTGACAACAAATGTTATTCTGATTAACAAATAATCATTTTTCTCATATGTATCAACACTTATCCAAATGGAAATGAAAGTGGAAATGGATAGAAAGGATGCCTTTCACGGATTCGTAATCACACCGTGCAGTTTCCGTGTCTGCAGCGGTGCACCAATTAACACATATTTTCGGAATAAATTATTCAAGTTACTTTTGCTACCAGAGAAAGCTTCTAGCCACGTGTCAAACTTAATGGATAAGGCATGTGACTTTATCTACCCAACATTTTCAAGCTTAGGGTAGACCCCCAAAAAAAAAAAAAAAAAAATCACTCTAACTTCACCAAGTATGATATAGCAGCTCAAGAGGCGTGTGCGTGTGCGTGTGCGTGTAGCTACTAATTCTTTGTGTATAAGTTTGCTTCAATTTCTCAAAAAAAATCACAAGTGGGTTTGTCCCGCATCGGTCCTCTGTGTGTCTGCCTTAAGGTTTAAAGCCTTCACACTCCCCACAAGAGTTACCGGCTTTTGTGTGGAGTGAGTTGTGTGATATTGAGCCTGGCTCTCCCACTCTCCGTGTGTGTGTGTATAAGTTTGCTTCAATTTCTCAAAAAAAATCGCAAGTGGGTTTGTCCCACATCGGTCCTCTGTGTGTCTGCCTTAAGGTTTAAAGCCTTCACACTCCCCACAAGAGTTACCGGCTTTTGTGTGGAGCGAGTTGTGTGATATTGAGCCTGGCTCTCCCACTTCCCGTGTGTGTGTATAAGTTTGCTTCAATTTCTCAAAAAAAAAAGCTACTAATTCTTTGTTTTTTTTTTTTTTTTTAATTTTTTTTTAATTATTATTGGTCAAACATAGCTGCTAATTTCTGCTCTTGTATCAATAGAGAACACACTTGTATTGAACACAACTTTTCTTGGTTCATTGTTCTTGACAGTGACAAGCAGACTTTCGAAATGAACCCTCATACCAACCCATCGTCCTTTCCCTTTCCTTAGTTAATTTATTGTTCTTGTGAACTTGAGAACCAGTGCTATTTGATAACTATATATTTATACCATCAAAACCAAAGAAATTTCCTTAAGAAACATAAGGAAAATAGAGAATTCCCTTAAAAATCATTAGCTGAAGAAGGTTGCGATAAATTTGTTGCTCAATGGTGCATAAATAATTATAAGCATATCCAAAATCGAATTCGACACTCACGCTCACATTGTGTCCATTTGAGATCCGCTTATTTTGCTGAAATTGAAATGTTTTTACTAAAAATACAGTAAATAAAAGTAAAAATTAGTTGAAATAGTATAATAAGACCCATAAATAGTACTAAAAAAAGTGCAGTAGAATTCATGAATAATAGCAAAAATAAATTGAATAGTAAAATAAATTGGCAAAAATAATCCATGCCAAACGTATACTTTATCAGTAAAATGATATGTTGGCTTAAACTTCAAATAAGAATAGCACCCATATCTCTTTTCCTTCTCGAAATTCAAATATAAATCAAGGAATCAAATATTAGTATCAAAATTAATAAAAAAAATTCAACATATGCAATTTTCAAACTATTAGTACAATGTTTTAGAGGACTACCACATAAAGTGTTTGGCAAAAATTATTTTTGCCAACTTATTTTACTATTTAGCTTATTTTACTACTATTCATGGGTCTTACTACACTTTTTGGTACTATTCATGAGTTCCACTGTACTATTTCAGCTACCTTTTACCTTTATCTATATAGTACTTTTAGCAAAAAAAATTCAATTTCAGTAAAATAAGCGGATCCCAAACAGACCCACAGAGTGTCGACAACTGGATTTCAGCGCTAACCCCACTGCTTCTTTGGAGTCTTGGCTATACTTTTTTGAATCTTTGTAGTGTCATCGTTAAGGGTGATGAGTGTGGGACCAATTTCGGATTTCAAGTTAAGAAGGCCGCGAGTATAAGCCCAAATAATAAGCATAGATATGATATATTTATAATATTTTCACAACAAGTTTTAGTTGGTTAATTATTATTGTTTCTAAGTTGAACCCGCTATTGAAATTACTTATTTCCTCACCAATAACAGCCAGTAACAACTTGACACTTAGCCCTCATTTGGGAAGAGGGAATGGAATAAAATAGAAAGGAATGAAAAAAATATTTTTAGAATATTTTTATCTTCCCTTGTTTGGGAGTTTTAATGGAGGGAATAGAAAATTTATTTCCTTATTTAGAAGTTTAAGTGGAAGAAAATGGAATGGGTAGGAGGGAACACTAATTCCCCTATTCCTTTAAAACCTCAAATTTTAATTCATTCCGAAATTGTGAAGAATTGAAGGAAATGAAATTAGATTTAATGAATTTTTTACTAAAACTCAAAAAATATCCCCATATGTTCAACCATTTATGGTAAAATATGGGTTTAATAGTAATATTGTTATAAAATAATTCCATTTTTTTCCCTTTTATGTTACTCTCAAACAATATTATTTACATTCCATTCATTTATTTTAAAACATCCAAACAAGGTTACTTAATTTAATTTTATTCCTTTCTTTTCCATTCCTTTCCCTTGTTTAAATACATTCCATTCCATTCCATTCATTGCCATTTTTTTATGTTCATTCCATTCCAATCCCTTATAAACTCCCAAATAAAGCCTTAGCTTTCATTTGTGAGAGGAATTGAATGGAAATGAATGAAAAAAATAATTTTAGAATATTCTTTCATTTTCTTGTGTTGAGAGTTTTAATGGAGGGAATGAAAAGTGCATTCCCTTATTTAGAAGTTTTAATGAAGAGAATGAAAATTTCATTTCATTCCCTTCTTTGGGAGTTTATGTCTGAACAAATGAAATGGGCTAGAGGGAATACTCATTCCTCTCTGTTCCCTTAAAACCTTAAATTTTCATTCCCCCCAAAATTGAGAGGAATCGGAGGGAATGGAATTAGATTTAATGATTTTTTTTTAATTAAAACTCACAAAATACCCCTATATATTCAACCCTTTATTTTAAAATAGAGGTCTAATAACAATATTGTCATAAAATGATTCCATTCCTTTCTCTATATGATACTCCTCAACAAGGTTACTCACATTCCATTCATTTCCATTTCTTTCTATTCCTTTATTTTAAAACATACAAACAAGGTTATTTAATTTCATTCCTTTCTTTTCCATTCATTTGCCTTACTAAAATACATTCCATTCCTTTACATTCCTTTATGATTATTCATTTATATTCCATTCCATTCTCTTATGAACTCTCAAACAAAGCCTTAAAATTTGTTGTGAAAATATTGTAAATATAACATTTCTAAAAAAAAAAAAAAAAACATTTCAGATAAGCATCCATATGCTTTGAGCTGGGAATTTACATAAGTTTGGGTTGGATTGGACAGGGTTGGACTGATGATTTTATAAGGGAGAAGAGTAAGGTTGTCCATCTTAACCTGCCATCCGACCCACCAGCCCAAATCGTCCTACCCGATGCCAGCGACGTTCGATGGCGGATCTCCACTTCCAAGAACTGAAACCGGCAAGTCAGTTGGCAGGTCTTAGCATGAAAAACCAATTTCAACCAACCCGACCAACCCCCCTCCCCCCCCCCCTCTCAGCTCTCCATTCATCACTCTCCCCTTCTCTCTCAAACATAGATTTAGCGCAATCTCGACAAGATTCATTGAGATCTGGCAAGATCTCGACAAGATCCAGCCAGTTCTTGACCAGATCCGGCAATATCTCACAGTCGCTGCTACTCCTTCAGTTTCAACTAAAACAGACACCGTCCACACGAATTGAAACTGACTTAACCTATGGTTTCCAACGATCTGTGGCGGGTCAACTTCCATGTTACCCAAAGTTGTCAGAGTCGATTCTAGGTTAGGCACAAACCCGACTTATGGACAACCCTAGAGAAGGGTCAAGCTACTTAGAAAAGATGCCTAAATATAATTTTTTTTTTATTGAAAATATTCCCAATATTTTTTTTTTCCTAAGCCCAGGGGCTCGGGCCCCTTTAGGCCCCTCCTAGGTCTGTCCCTGTGTGTATGAGTGTCTTTTTATTTATTTTTACCATTTTTAAGGAGTCACCGCCAACTATAAGATTTCTAAGTGTGATTGCTCACCTATATCTAATTGATTTTATTTCCTAATTAAACTAAGAGTTAAGAGAGATCCTACAAGCTCCTAAGGAAAATATGAAAATAGAAAAACATGTCTCAAACTAGAAGGCACAATTAGCAAGGCCAACTCAACCATATAGGTGGCTAAGGCAATCGCCTAAGGCCACAAAATGGAAGAAGGCCCCCCTTTAATAAGGGTTGTTCATTTAGTGAAAAAGTAATGGATCTATCCCAAAACTTTTAATCAATAAAAATTAGTATTTTTTTTTTTTTAAGAAGAGCAACATATGTTACGGAAACAATAAAAATCCACACTTCTTTGAAACTTACTTCTATTAAATGTACAATGTATGGTCATCGGCTCATTATCATTGGGCCCAAATGGTATGGACTGCATGATGACCCCATATCTGGCCATCCCCCGATGCTCAGTAGGTTAGCTCGAGGCCTATTTAGGCCTCGAGGTCACTCTTGCTCGGATGCATCACGGGATACGTCGATAATGCTTTAGGGGAGATCGTCACCGGGCAACATTCGACGTCTAGTGCGAGTTCCAACATTACAGTTCCTATTTACAAAGTGGGGCCCTCTCATCAGGAATAATCTAAATGGGCCCCACCCGCATGAGAATTGCTAAAACACAATCATCACTGGCCCACTAAAGTAAGGCTATAAATAGAGGAAAGCTAGGAGGGAAAGTGGTTGGGCAGTGAGTGGTAGAAAAAGAGCTAGGGAAGAGAGGGACAGAGTGAGGAAACATGAGAGCAACAATGTTTAGTCAATTTGATAAGCAATCTTTGAGAGCCTTAATTTTTATCTTAAGGAATTTCCCATTGTAGGATACCCTTAACCCATAAAAATAAGTAAATTATAAGCCCAATCACTCTATTAGCCCATTAACCGAGAGGCGAGCACGCACAATTGTTGTCGTTTGTAAGAATCTCCTACTTAGCTGTAGTTCTTGTGAAAATTGACTAACTAAATATGTCCGACCATCATTCGGCTAGTTATGTGGAAGGCAAATTTGGGGGTCATCCAGGAGCTCGAGTTGGCGGGAAAGAAGGCAGAAAAGGGATCAGGATCGATGGTACGAACGGGATGGGGAGTAGTCCAGTTTAGGAAAGGCGTCATCACAGCTGTATCGATCAACGTCTAACGTTCCCGAGTAGTAGTAACGTAACCGGAGAGACCAAGAGTTGGAACATTTACGAAAGCTGGTTAGAGACTTGGAATTGGAAGTACGGGGTAGGCGTCGCAGAAGGAACCACGATGAATACCTAGAAGGGTCAAGCAGTACAGGAGAGAGTCAGGGAGAATTATCTCACCAAAGTGGCTACCGTTAATCAAGAGAGAGATCATGGGATTTGACTGAGCGAGTGTCGGTATCTCCTGAGCGGCATAGGCATCATAGTACTGCGATGGACGCCATGAGCCGAGCCGAGCCTTGCATAGAGCAACCCGATCACTATTCTCTGATGAGATTTAGCGTGCACAGATGTTGCGGTGCTTCACTTGACTACCTTTCACCTCATACGATGGAAACGCAAACCCTATTAAGCACATTAGTCATTATATCCAGATGATGTCGTTGTATAGTCAAAATGATGCACTTATGTGCAAAGTGTTCCCTTCCAGTTTGGGGCCTACTGCCTTAAGATGGTTTAATGGGTTACGAAAGGGATCTATGCACAATTTCGATGAGTTGATTCAAGAATTCAGAGCTCAATTTATGACCTACAGTTAAGTACCAAAGCCCGTAGACACATTACTGTCTATAAAGATGGGGGCTAGGGAAACCCTTCAAAGTTATGGCAATCATTATTGGGAATTGCACAATGAGATCGGTGGAGGCAATGAGAAGGTGGCTGCCAGTACCTTTTGACTAGGGCTCCCATAGGATTCGGAGTTAAGGGATTTATTGACAATGAGGCCTCTCAAGAATATGCATCAGTTGATGAGGCGTATTAAGGAGTATAAAAGGTTGGAGGATGATCAGCAACAAAGCAAAGGCAAGGCCCCTACCACCTCGCAATACGCAAAGGATTCTCAGTTAGGGGGCCTCTAGTCAAGGCCGAGAAGGGAGTTAAGAATTCGAGGGCCCAATGTGCAGAGAAGGGAGATCGACATGGCGTTTAAGGAACCTGTTCATAAAATTTTAGAGCGGATAAAAAATGAGTCATACTTTAGTGGTCGAGCAAAATGGGAGGCGACCCAACAAGTACCACCGGGACAAAATGCACACTACCGGACACCTGAAGGAGTTTGTGGTGGCACCCAGGAGTGGCACTACCTGGCAGGCCTCGAGAACACAACGGGACACTCTCCCGCCCCCATTGAGCATAATCGAAGTTATTTATACGGCTTTAATGGGCATAAGTGTGAGTCGGCGAAAGGGGGTGTTAAGTGTAGTGTCAATGGAGAATGCTGAAGGTGGCGCTCTGCCTGGGAAAAAACTAAAGCTGTCTCGAGGGCCGATTAAATTTGGGGATGACGATTTGGAGGGAACGACCTAGCCACATGACGACGCACCCGTGGTTACCATCAAAATCAATGGCTTTATAGTGAAGAGGGGCAGATTTCATTGCCCGTGAATTTAGAAGGGAAATAGGTAATGGTAAATTTTATTATGGTAGGTTCTTTCTCTCTGTACATAGGGATTCTCGGCATGCCTTGGATTCATGACATAGGAGCTGTTTTGTCGACCCTGCATGTGAAGGTAAAGTTCCATACCGATCATGGGTTGTTGTGGTGAGGGGAGATTAGCAGGTAGCTAAGCAGTATTTAGTTGCGGCAGTTAATCGAGAGATTAAGTAGAAAGAATCTATCGACCAGGAACCCTTGTAACAATTACAGAAGCCCACAGAGGGCTAAGGGACAGACAGCAGCGAAGACTTGGTTAGAATAAGTATACTTTCATATGAGAATAAGAGTTTTCAAATAGGGGTGAGTATGGAACAATAAGATCGGGTGAATCTATTGTTGGCGTTAGTACACAATTTGGATGTTTTTGCTTGGAGTTTGTATGATGTACCTAGGGTGGACCCAGAGTTTATTACCCACAAGCTCAATGTGGATCCTTCGTTCCCCCTAAAAATGCAGATGCCGAGGAGATCAACTCAACAACACGTTGAGGCCATGATGCAGGAGGTTGAAAAATTGAAGCAAGCATGGGCAATCAAGGAAGTCTTTTTCCCGAAATGGTTGTCTAACACCGTGGTGGTGAAGAAGAAGAAGAAGAATGGAAAATGGAGGGTTTGTGTTGATTTCACTGATCTTAACCGGGCATGTCCTATGGATCCGTTTTTGGTGCTAAAGATTGATTAACTAGTTGATGGTACATGTGGGCACCCAAGGATGAGTTTTTTAGATGCTTTCCAGGTCTACCATTAGATTGCTCTTGCCGCTGAGGATCAAGAGAAGACATCATTTATATCACCGAAGGCCAATTGTCACTACACAATAATGCCCTTTGGCCTCAAGAATGCGGGGGCTACTTATCCAAGGATGATGACCAGAATGGTCAGGGATGAGATTAGGAGCACGGTGGCGGTGTACATAGATAATATGGTCGTGAGGATCCGAGAAAAGTAGAGACACATAGACGATTTGATGGAGGTATTTGAGATACTTAGGCGACATAGGTTATGTCTTAACACTAACAAGTTCGTCTTTGGTGTAGGAGCTGGCAAGTTTCTTGGGTATATGATCTCCCATCGAGGAATAGAGGTGAACTCTAATCAAATCAACGCCATAGAGCGCCTCAAGCCGCCAAGCAATCCCAAGGATGTGCAGAAGTTAACAAGGATGATAGCCACACTGAACTGATTTGTGTCGAAATCGACAGATAGGTGGCCCCCTTTTTATCAATTATTGATGAAATGGAAGAGATTTCACTGGACCAAGGAATGTGAAGAGGCCTTTCAAGACATGAAGAGGTACTTAATGAGTGCACTGATATTATCCTATCCAGATCCAAAGGAAGACTTGTACATGTATCTAGCAGTATCTGAGCATGCCGTGAGTGTAGTGTTGCCAAAGGATATAGGGGGAACTTAGAAACCAATATATTACATCAATAAAACATTGGTTGACATAGAAACCCAATATCTACCATTAGAGAAGCTTGCGTTAGCATTAGTCTATGCTACCAGGAAGTTACCCCACTATTTTCAATACCACACGGTGTATGTATTAACCAAGTATCCTCTACAATCCTTGCTTAAGAGATCTAATTTCACGGGACGAATAGCTAAATGGAGAACTAGACTTGGATCATTCGATATCCGGTATAGGCCTAGGAGCTTGGTCAAAGGCCAAGTGCTTGCAAACGTTATTGCGGAGTTCACTCCCCACGAGGGAGACCATGGGGTTGTGTGCAGTGTGGAAGCCCGGCTATGGAAGGTGTTTGTAAACGATGCATCCAATGCAATGGGTGTAGGAGTTGGTATCGTCATTATATCACCAGAGGGAGTAAAGCTAGAACACTCTCTGTGGTTATGTTTCAGAGCATCAAACAATAAGATTGAGTATGAGGCACTTCTCGTGGGGTTGAGAGCCGCGCTTAGCCTTAAAGCAGCCAATCTAAAGATACATTCAGATTCTCGACCAGTGGTTAGTCAAGTTGAGGGAAGCTTTGAAGCCAAGGATTCTTGGATGATTAATTATTTGAGGCTCGTGAACCAGATGATGAGCAAGTTTTAGAAAGTGAAGATAGTTTAAATTACACGAGGGCTGAACAGGCACGCCAACTCTTTAGAAACATTGGCATCTTCACTAACTGATGAAATACCTTGGTGATCAAGGTTGAAGTGGTGTAGGAACCCAGTGTTAACCCACTAGTGAAGGTTCCAGCTGTTTTGTTACCCAGATTTAGCTGGATGGATCCAATTATAGAGTTTCTAGCTGAAGACCGTTTACTGAATGAGGGCAAAGAAGCCGACAGGGTGCGCAAGATTGCTGCTAGGTTCTAGTTGTCCAAGGACAGAAGGTTATACCAAAAATCTTTTAGGAGACCTTATCTATTGTGCCTCCATCCTTCTAAAGTTAATGAGATTTTAACCGAGCTACATGAAGAAATGTGCGGCAACCATGTTAGGGGTCGATCATTGGTCTACCAAGCGATGATACAGGGATTTTGGTGGCCTAGAATGCAGAGAGACACTACTAAATATGTGAAAAGGTGCGAGTAATGCTAGAAGCATGCTCCAGTCATACATCATCCGGCAGGGAGCTTAAACCCCATTAGTAATCCATGGCCCTTTGCACAATGGGGGTTAGACATCATCGGCCTGTTTCCCCATGCAACCGAAAACAGGAGATTTTTTTTTGGTAGTCGTGGATTATTTCACCAAGTGGGTTGAAACTGAAGTATTGGCTAATATTCAACATGTAGATGTTAAAAAGTTCGTTTGGAAGAACATAGTAACTAGGTTTAGAGTGCCAGAGTCCTTGGTGTCTGATAATGGTTTACAGTTTGATAGCAAGGCCTTCCACAAGTACTGTGGTGACCTAAGAATAAAGAAAAAATATTCGACCCCAGCGTATCCACAGAGCAATGGCCAGGCCAAAGCTACAAACAAAGCAATCATTAATTGGCTGAAGAAAAGGTTAGAAGGAGCTAAAGGCAGATGGACCACGGAGTTGTTGAATGTGTTATGGGCCTACCGAACAACGCCACAAAGACCAACAGAAGAAACCCCCTATTCCCTAACATATGAGACATAAGCAGTTATACCTGTGGAAATCAATTTGTCCAACATAAAGGCCTTGAATTTTTCTCCAACGGCGAATGACGAGTTAATAACAAAGCGGCTAGATTAACTGGAAGAGCACCGAGAGATGGCCATAATTCGACTGGCTAGTTACCAACAGAAGCTAGCTCAAAGGTATGACAAGGGGGTGAAGCCAAGAGAATTTTGTGCAGGAGATTTGGTGTTGCACTGGGCAGTAGAAAGTGCTCAAGATGTCAACTACAAAAATCATGCCCTAAACTAGGAAGGTCCATACTGAGTAATTGCTATTGCTAGAGTAGGGGCATACTATCTTGAAGATATGGAAGAGAGACCATTTTCTCGACCATGTACAAAACTTGAAGAAGTACTATTACTAAATATGTAAAGCTTAGAGGATCAATATGTTAATTACTAACATGTAGGTGGTGATGTATGTATGTGTAGTATATGAAATTTTCCGCTTATCACTGTACCTCACAAATTATCTAAGGTAGAAACCTAGGCTCGGTCTGACCCCAGTCATCGACCAGGCGAAAACTTTATCACAAATTATCCAAGGACAGAAACCTAGGCTCGGTTTGACCCCGGTCACCAACCAAGTGGAAACCTTATCATAAATTCTCTAAAGATAGAAACCTAACTTTGGTTCAACCCCAGTCTCCGGTTAGGTGGAAACCTTATTTTATAAGCTTCCAAAGGCGGGATCCAACCCCAATCCGTCCCTAAGCATCAACCAGAGGGGGAAATTTGCGCTCGGTAAATTTAAACAAGATCCGGGCTATGGTTAAGAATAGCGCATACTTATTATAGGCACTCCAATGGTACCAAGTATGATAAACCAAGCAAATTAAGTGAAACTATAACGTACAAAACTTTCAAAGAGTACAGGTAGGAGTGTAACAAAGAGAAGGAAAGGAGAATAGACAATTGAAATTTAAATGTCTCATTACCAAACCATGCAGACTTTAAATATAAGTTAAAGTTCTTATCACCAAAACTGTTAGGGTAATTTTGATGTAATTGGCTAATCCTTTGACAAAATACACTTTACTTGTAATTAGGTAGATCTAGGATGGGTTTAGGACTTCAAGGAACAAGAGTTCAAGTCTAGTATTGAAGCAATGCAAATCTGTCCAAGAAACAAGTGAAGAAGTGTTGTTCATTAAAACTCGATAGATAGCTCAATAGATAGATATCTATCGAGGTTTAATGCCTGATTCTCGACAACTTCTTGACAGAAGTTGTATCTGTCGAGAATTACGAAATTCAAATTTCCAAATCTCTTTTCACGCATATCCGTGTATATTTGTATAAGGTTTCTTTTCTCACAACCCTAGACATATATAGGATTATTTTAAAGGTCGTCTCATGTGATGCAAAGTGGATTTACAAGCATATTGTGACTGGAGACAATTTTCCTTAGTTCGTCTTTCTCTTGTAGAAGCTACTACGTCTTTGCACCAAGTTTTGTGAAGCAGCTTCTTGATCTTCATCATTGAATGAATTGAAGAACTTTGCAGCTAACATCTTTCTCAAGTTGGTGTGTTAGTCATGTACTGGGATTCCTGCATCGAATGGTTAGTCACGTACTTGGAGCCATGCATTGAAAGGAGAGATTGTCACTACATTACAAGTCCAATTGGGTATTAGGGTAAAGGTTCAACTGTAGGTTGGTATTAGGTACTCGGATTCCTTTTACTTGTAACTGCTTATTTTGATAATAGTGAATTCTCAAGAGTGGTGTCCTCAAAATCACTCAGTGCGGTTTTGCCTCTGTGGTTTTTCCTATTCATAAACAAATCACCTGTGTCAAATTTAATTTCCGCTGCACTTAGTTATTTGGTAATTTGTTTGTGCTACCACACTTATTGCATGTAATTGAATTAATTAATTCACTTGGCTAATTAATTAATTAATTAATTAAATTACCATAAGGGGTCAATACATTTTTGGCCTATCGAAAACCATGGTGACTTTAAATGTGATGTTCTGTCACCACACCCCGATTACTTAAGGTAGAGAAAAATAACAGCAAAGTGGGCGGTAGAAATAAAAGCAAATACTTTGAAAACAAACTTTAGGGATCAGGCTACTGGGTCTTAAGGTTGCTCAGACAAGCAGGAAGCAGCATCTGCTGCAAGTTGGAGGTTGGGATTCTGGAGGAGAGGTTGAGGTGCTTGCCTTTGCACTGCATTAGGGTCACTTGAGATCTCAAGATCAATAAGCTCGGCATGAGAATCAATCTCTTCAACTAAGGCCCTCATGCTTTAACTATCTTCTTCTTGGGCATGTGTAGGGTTCTAAACCGAGGGAGGTAAGGGTTTTTGGTATGGCATCTATTCGGGGTTTCTAAAGGGGATTCTTCAGGTATGCCCAAAGCAGACACAGCTTCCATCCACCCCTCGTTGAATCCATTCCATTACGACTGAAACATGGCCGGCTCGCTAGAGTCTTTGGCATTTGTAAACCCCATGTTGTAAAACTTGTTTTCACTCTCCTCCACGACCACCTTTAGATCAGCCACTTCCTTATGTCTGGCTGAGATTACACTCTCGGCCCCAGCCAATCTGAGCTCTATCTCTCCCAGCTTAGTCTCCAATCCTGCTGCTTTCTGTTCAGCCAATATACAAGCCCTCCTGAAGTCTCTAGCCCTCTCCTCGGCAGCCTCTAATGCGATGCTCTTCTCTCACATAGTGGCCTTCGCCACCTCTTTCAGAGCCGATTCTCCATTATATGGGCTAGGTGGGCTTCCTATCAAAGCAGCAAAGTAAAACTTTTAGATGAAAAATTAAGAAACGCCGTGGAGATAATAAACTAAATAAAATATAAAATAAAAATAAATAAAAGAAGAAGAAGAAAGTTAAAAGTTACCGCAATGGTATGCCATTGGAGTTTGAGTGCCGCCACCTCATCACTGCCATCCGAAAAGTACTATACGTCACTTCGTTGTTGAAAAGCTTGCCCCAAACTTCGGGCAATCTGACCACCTTACCTGTTGGCCCAGTTCTGAGCATTGGACGTCACCGAAAAGGGTTGGTCTTTGGGCATGAAAACGTTTTGCCATCCTGCTGCAAGGGGTGCCAAAGAGGATGCAATGTTTGAACCCACCTCCACAGCAGGCCGAAGGCCTAGAGCAGGCTCTCAGATCGTAAGTGGGGTAGTGGTTGGAGCAGGAAGGGTCTTGGAGGGCACATCCTCCGTTAGTGGGTTCAGAGGCATTTCGAGGCCTCTTTCGTTTGCGAGGAGCAAAGGGAGGAGGGACCTATTGCTGGGTGGCCCTGTTCACCAGGCAGAAACCAATCAGCTGTCATGGTTCTTCGCACCACCATTTCCACTCCTAGATCCTCAGTCTCGGTCTATTCTGATGAAGAATCAACAGATTCAGTTGCTACCTACCCCACAGCCCAGACCTCTTCATTAGGCTCTTCGACGGGGATGTGCTCTTCCCGACCATGAAATACTCTGTCCACTGAACCGTCCCACACGGGTAGCAACGAACCCTCCCTTATCTACCGAAGGTTAGGCCTCTAGGCCTCACCAAGCGTTGTTCCTCGGGGAAGGAAACCACATAACCGGACGTCTAAATACGAAACTAAGGTCCTACCAATTGTCAATGCTTGTCCAGAGTCTTGAAAACTAGTGTACGTAGGAGTGCAATTAAGGATGAGGTGAGAAGCTCGTAGTTGACCGGCAAAATGCGCAAAAATCTTGGATGGTAGCACGGAATTCAAATCCCGCACATGTATGGCATTAGGATCCGACTTGAATCGTCTAGCATCTGCACGAATGGAAAAAGTTGTCAATATTCAAATAAAAATAGTAACGGTCGTAAA
Organism: Quercus variabilis; assembly: GCA_030445155.1. Classification (NCBI taxonomy): domain Eukaryota; kingdom Viridiplantae; phylum Streptophyta; class Magnoliopsida; order Fagales; family Fagaceae; genus Quercus; species Quercus variabilis. The sequence goes on from CP129447.1 coordinate 2,956,725, forward strand.
TAAATAGCAAGATATCAATAAAAATGGAAAATTAGATGGGAGAGGTACCGACCAATATCCCGGGGCGAGGATGGGCAGGTGAACTCATCGACAAGCCAATTGCTGCTCACTCAGACGTACTCCCCTACCGAGTTCCTGTTGGAGTCAGGGAAGCACAATATCGACCATAGCAAGGTGTCCCTTACCTTAAGGTAATACCTCGACCTCTCATTACTGCACAAGCTATACATGAAATTAATATCATGGTGGTTGAGGTGTAATTCGTACGAGTCATTAAGCCGACTAATGCTACTCACCACTCGATAGAAATTTGGTGGGAGTTGATCGGGGCAGAGACCATAGTAACTAAGGTTCCTAAGTATTAACGGATCTACTGGAAACCTAACCCCACCCTCTAGTATGGCCATCAACGGGAAAAAAACCACACAAAGGCATCTTTCAATTGCTATGTTATCTTCATGACAGTATGCAACATCTACATCTAAAGGAAAACCTAGCCCTAAAATTGGCTAAAGCGGCCTCAGTCCTAAGAAGATGTGAAAACCCATCTATTGTGTTAGAAAAGAAAAAGGAAACTTAAAATGATAAGGAAAGGAATAAAAGAACTTACAATAGGCACTAAGGAAGATGATCTTGAGAAGGAAATGTGTGCTCGGGAACTATAAACACAAGGATAGTAAGGAAGTGAAAAGTGGTCTGAAGAGGGGAAAGTCACAATTTATAAGAGAAAAAAGCCAAGGGAGCATTAAATGTATTCCCAGGCGGGAAAAACTGTTGATTTCTTTTTTCGTAACTGTTGCACGCATGACCCTAGTATGTGAACCGTTGGGTTATGATGGCCATTTGATGAGACAGCCTGTCACCTCGATTCCCCATAAAGCAACCGTTGTCTTATCTGTAATTAATGATTGACAATTCGTATCCCCGAGGAATAGCCTAAGATGTAATGTAAGTCCTTGATTTACTCCCCGAGAACAGGGAACGTATCAAAGGGGGCTATTGTACGGTGTATGGTCGTCGGCCCATTATCATTGGGCCCAAATGGTAAGGACTACATGATGACCCCATATCCAACCATCCCTCGATGCTCGGTAGGTTAGCTCGAGGCCCGTTCGAGCCTCGAGGTCACTCTTGCTAGGATGCATCTCGGGATACATCGGTAATGCCTTAGGGGAGATCGCCACCAAACAACATTCGACATCTAGCGCAAATTCCAACGTTCTAGTTCCTATTTCCAAAGTGGGGCCCTCTCGTCAAGAATAATCTAAATGGGCCCTACCCACACGAGAATTGCTAAAACACAATCATCACTGACCCACTGAAGGAAGGCAATAAATAGAAGGAAGGTAGGAAGGAAAGTGGTTGGACAGTGAGTGGTAGAAAAAGAACTAGGGAAGAGAGGGAGAGAGTGAGAAACCATAACAATTGTCTAGAGTGCAAACACCACTTATGAGTTTCTTCCCAAACTCATCCAATACAAGGCATTTCTCTTTTGAGAACAGCACCATAAAGTCTTGATCATATATCTGACTTATGCTCAACAAGTTCACTCTCAGACCTTCTATATATAGCACATTTACAATGTCTGTCTGGCTAGGTAGTGAGATGATTCCCTTTCCTTTAATCTTTGACTTGCTCTCATCACCGAAAACCTTTCTTAGACTCGAAAACCTTAAAGAGAGATCTATCTCCAATCATGTGTCTTGAGCAGCCGCTATCAATGTACCACAAACATGTGTCCATAAACTTAAATGCAGACTTCATCATGAAAGACACTTCATGCTTAGATGACAAATTTGTAGGAATGGTGTTTTCTCTCATCTGCCATTTATGAACAAAACTTTTAACTTTCACTCTTTTCAAACAAACTCCTCTGCACGTTTTCATTCTGAGACAGTCTAGTTTCTTCTTTGTCAAGCTAAGATCTTTTCCAATAATCATCGTAATAGATTTCAAATAACTTTTAGACTTGCATTTTTTGATACACTCAATCAAGTAGAGATTAGAAAAACAAGATGTATTTGAAAACAAAGATCTTTTCATGCCAGTTGCAGCCATGACAACAAGGGTCAATGGATCACACTACAAAGATTAACCCTAGTTAGAGTGTGTCCGTTCTGATACCACTTGATAGGCCAAGAATATATCGACCCCTTGGGATGAATTAACCAATTAATTAGCCAAGTTATTTAATTAATCCAATTAACATGCAATACGCGTGGTAGCACAAACAAATCACCAACTAAATTAATATGCAGCGAAAAATAAAGTTGACACGGTGATTTATTTATGAATGGGGAAAACCTTCAAGGCAAAAACCCTATCGAATGAATTTAAGGTCACCACTCCTGAGAATCCACTATTATCACAACAATCAGTTACAAGTAAAGGAATCCTAGTACCTTATACCAACCTACAGTTGACCCCTTACCCCGATACACAATTGGATTCTAATACACAATTGGACTTATTCTGTAATGACAATCTCTCCTTTTCAATGCACGGTTCTCAACACATGACTAACCAATTGATGCAGGGATCCGAGTACGTGACTAACACACCAACTTAAGAAGGGTGTTAGTTACAAAGTTCTTCAGTTTATCCAGACGATGAAAATCACAAAGCTCCTTAGTTACAAGACCCTACGACATACAAACGCAACAGCTTCTTCAAGAGAAAGATGAACTAGGGCAACTTTTGTCTCCGGTCACAATATGCTTGATCAAAAACCTTTGCATCAAGTTGCATTATATGTGATGGCCCTTAAAATAATTATTATATATGTTTAGGGTTGTGAGAAAAGAAAGCCTAAACAAATATACACAGATATCTGTGAAATCAACTCTGAAAAGCTAAGTTTCGTAATTCTTGATAGATAGGTTATTTATCGAGCAGCTGTCGAGCATCGTGCTGAAGATCCCTTTTAAACCTCGATAAATGCTATCTATCGAGCTAGCTATCGAGTTTTAAAATATAGCACTCTTTCACTTGTTTCTTAAACAGATTTGCATGACTTTTGACTCTTGACTTGAAAACATGTTTTTTGAAAATTTAAATCATCCTAGATTTACCTTATTACAAGTAAAGTATGTTTTATCAAAGGATTAATTAATTCTAAATGACATATGTTCCTAACATGATTCACACATGTCCTAACATTATAAACTATATTCAAGTGTTTTAATTTATTAAAATTTGTAATTGGTTCTCCTCTTTTGTTTGTATTATTGTTCAATTGATGAATTATTATACTTTAGTATCTTTTTAAATTGATTTTACTTTTTTTTTTTTTTAGGGGGATAAAAAAGAGTAAAATTCTTTTAATTGTATTGGTTCGCTATTTGTATGTATATATTTAATCTAAGCGATCTATTATGACATCCTTTGTACGTAATAGCTACGGAGTTGGAAAGGAGCGTGCATGACGCTGTGTTTTTCCCAAGAAGAAGAGGTTTTTTTTTTTTTTTTTTGTGAAACCTCATACAAATCATTTTTAAATCTACAAAATAAAGCACAACCAAAAAAACACACACACACACACAATATATATATACATATATATTTGCAGGAGCTTTGGGGTAGGAACTTCTTGTTGCAAGTTGCGACACTGTTATGAGGGCTTGGGTTAGAAAATACCCGACTTGCTATCGAGTCCATGCGGCATAAAAACCAAGCGAACCCATTGATGACGACGCCGTCCTCAATTGATCAAAAGCTTTACTCATCAGAACTCTCTATATTTTTTTTTGGTAAACAAACGATTACATTAAAACTAAGGAAGAGGTTCAATACAACGCCTATTTAAAAACATTCCAGCAGTATCACAATCAAAGAAATTCTGAATTTCCACAGGTGGACAGTCATAAACAGTAAAATCCGCCGCTTGTTGTCCTCCCATCCTGGCGAGAACTACCCCATTTAAAACAGACTGAGAACTACAAAGTCCAGGATACCTCTTACCACATTCCAGAACTCTCTATTGAGTGAAACACTCATGGTCGCAAATTGAAAGGAGCTATACGGGGTATATATATAAAGAGTCAGATAGAAAGGATGTGTCACTGTCAATAAAACAAATGCTAAAATATTTAATTGATGACGACTCCGTCCTCAATTGATCAAAAGCTTTACTGATCAGAACTCTCTATTGGTATGGATGATTGAGATTTAAAGGCGTAAAAAGCAGCTTTAAATCTCAGCTATTTAATATAAAAAATAAGTAAAAGTAAAAAGATAAAAGTAAAAAATATTTGTGAAGGGATTAGGTGAATTGCACGGATCAATTGCAACTGATCCTAATTCATTGAGTGAAACACTCATGGTGGTCAGGGACAAAACCAAGATTTGAACTTAGGGAGATCAAAGTATTAACCAAAAAGCTTTCATGTGACATGGTTTAAAAAAAAAAATCATGGTAGACAAAAAATTGTACTTTATTACCTAAATATTTAAGTCAAGAAGGATATAATATGAACAAAAAAAATTGAAAGTTACAACATGATATTCTAACCCCTTTCGAAGACTCCTCTCTCCCCTTGTGTGTGTCTATTAAAATACTTAGTATTCTAAAAAAAAAAAACAATGGGTTAATCCCACATTGAAAAATGAGTGTGAGTTATAGAGGTTTAAAGTATGTACTGTGTATCCAAGAGTTATACCCTTTTGGATATACATCACTGTTAGTTTCTTTAAAACCTTCTCCTCTTTCCCCTTATGTGTGTGTTAAAATACTTTGTATTCTAAAAAAAAAAAAAAAAAATCTTTTTTCAAAAAAGAAGAAAAAGAAGAAGAAGACTTCAGATCTCCAGATTTTTGTTAATTGGAATTAATATGTTGATTTTATCATGTTGACCAACACACCAATATGATAATCCCATACTTTTGGATGCAACTGAAAATCACACTAATGAAGTTTTTCAAAACTTTGTTTGAGTATTTTAAAAAATTGGGATATTAATATTAAGAGTTGGCAATGCTACGTTATCAATATTGGCTTCTAAAAGAATTTTGGCATTTTATCTTTTGAAAAAAAATATAAATATTGTAATTCACTTTCTCATAGTTTATAAATCAATTAAAAAAGTCATACTGTAAGGGAATTTTTTTTTTCTATGATATTTTTTTGGTTATGAATTATTGAATTATGATATAGATGAATTGAGGATTTTTTGTTCATCCTATATATTGTATCGTGTACAAAAAGTTTCGTATCGTAAGTGCTCGTGAATCGTCCGATACATAGGTGTGTATCGTATAAATCGTATCGTATAAGTGAATCGTACGTATCGTATGATACATAGACATGTGGGTTTAAAATGGATTTTTTTGATAAAATTTGTGGTTTTATTTGATTTAAACAAGTTGTTAGACTATTTTAACACAAAATTATTGGGAAACTTAATTGAGTCTAATTCCCATGAGTTTTTTTTTTTTTTTTTTCCCTCCCTTCTTTTTCTCCTACAAAATTTAGACTATACTCATAACACTCACTTTCATATGTGTGACTTTATTTTCTATGTTATTAATAAAAAAACGAAAATATAATTATTTTTTATTTTATTATTATTATTATGAGTCTAAAAGACTAGAATGCCAAGAAAAAATATAAATAAAAATTATTAGAATAAAAAAAACAACAAAACAAAAATAGTAAATGTTGATAATAATAAAGAAAATGTCTATGAAAAAATAATTTTGCAAAATAATGAACATGATGATAACATTGATTTAGAATGGAGTTGATTAGATAAGATGATGAAAATGTATTATATTTTGGTTCATCTATCATGTATTATCACTTATGAATTTGATCAATTTGAATGTGCATGTTGTAAACATAAGTTAATTTGATTTATTTAGTTAGCTTTGTTAAATTTTATTGCATAAGTAATGATTAAATTGTTATTTAATTGAATATATTTCAAATTTATAATGAGTATGCCTTTTTATATATGTATATCTATAATTATTTTATAATTTTATTAAATGTTTGTGTATGTTACGATACACGATTCAATATGATAAACGATACATAAAAATTAAAAATTAATTTGCGATACGATTCACAATTTGACAATTATAACTATACATATATATATATATATATATATATATATATATATATATATATATAAAGATTGAGTGCCGCTAAAGTCAGATAGAAATGACATGTCACTGTCAATAAAACAAACGCTAAAATATTTAAAAATCAAAACTCACAATAAATAAAAGGAAAATGCTAATGAATGACTTTAGGGTATTAGTTAATAATTTATTTAAAGAAAATTTTTATAGAAAAAGAAAAAAATAATTAATATTTTGACAATTTTTTTTATTTTTTATAAAAATAATATTAATTTTTTTAAAAATAAATTATTAATAAACATTCGTTAGCATGAACATTTAAAAAAAAAAAAAAAAAATTGCAAGTTGAAGCAGTGCTAGACTTCTGGTAGCCTAGTACCAAAAGCTTTTAATTTTATTGACCCGCGAGATCAGCAACGACGTGTCAGTAAAAAATGCTAAATCATAATTGGATGCAATAAAATATTTCTCCGTTTGATATGGCTCAAATTATAACATGATTAACTCCAACCACCCCGCTTCTCAAATTATTATTATTTTTCATAAATTCAATTCATAAATTATTATTATTATTGCATAAATTCAATTCAATTCAAATTGCAGTTTCCAAATTGCATTTTGGTGCAACGAATATTCCTACACTTGATAGTTTTTTTTTTTTTTGGAGAAGGAATGTAAATTTTTACAACACACACAGAAAATAGGAACATGCTTAACAGTCTCCAACTACTCCAAATAAGCCTTTTTTTTTTTTTTTTTAATGCGTGTTATAATTTGATGCCTGAAATGTGGTAGGAGTTATCTCAGACTTTGTAGTTCTCAATTTGTTTTAATATAATTTCTATCCTTTTCACCCAAAGAAATAATGGGAAGGGGTCGATATCTGTCAAATCAATTCAATTTGCATTTTTGGTACAATAAATGTCCCCAAGTTCGGTATGACTTCTTCTTTCTTTTCTTTTTTCATTTTTTTTTTTTTTTTTTTTTTTTTAATTTTAGAAGAAGATAAGCGAGTTTTATATTAAAAATAAAACCTCAAATGAGGACTATTGGGTAGTCGGTGAGAGTCGTTGGAGATTCTCAAATGGGGTTGATGGACAGTCTTTTCAAACTAATAAATGGAGTGATTTAATGCGTTGAACGTGGAAAGAGATAAAAATCAAATGTAGCTAGATAAGTGTGTTTAAATATTTTTTTTTTAATTTTTAAATAATATTTTATATATTTTTTTATATACATCTGTTTTTAAAAAATAAAAATAATATTATTAGAACAATATTATCAAATAATTTCTTAAAAGTCAAGTTTTATCTTTGCCTATTGATCCAAAACCTAAGGCAACATGTAGAAAAGGTGTATTCCATTTTGTAACTTCTTGCAAATTGATATTTGGGTAGGTGCTTTCACTTGTATTTTTTTTTTTTTTTTGGAAAATCTCACATGTATTTCTAATTTTTATGTTTGTCGACATATTTTTACAGCCTCTTTTGTAATTTTTTTTCCCGCAGTTAAGGGCCGTCCATAAATATGATATACTTTTTTTTTTTTGTCTAATATATAATTTCTTTATTCGTATAAAATATTTAAACCATCCCACAATTTTTTATTCAACTCAGGAAACGACAGTGGAAAATAAAAATAACTCATTTTGTGCTTTGATGGTTTCACCATCTCTTCTTTTTTTTTTTTTAAATGAAAGATAGTTTCACACTCTTTATATTATACTCTCTTAGGACGTATCACTTTTCATCATATATTAAACGAGAATATTACTAAATATTGTGGATTTTAGTGTGAAAGTATGAACATTATATATACAAGGTATAAATTAGTGAGTTTGAAACAATAATCTCTCAATTCATAATTTCATGAATAAAAAAAATCATAATTTCTTTTTGTAATTAAAAAAAGTTTAGAAGGGAGCTGATTAGTCTTCATTCTCTACCAAGATGTAACTATAGTAACTCCTAAACGTAACTAGAGTAACCCCTAACCACTTTCGATTTAAGAACTCATTCCATAATTAATTGTCAATATATATTTTATACTTTATGTTGCCAGTTTGCAGATATTTGTCAACTTCATGGGTATTACGAGGACACCACCACATATTTTACTATTTTAGGCCGGTTGGTACCTTCCAAGTACGAAGTATTTAAGCGATTTTAGCACAGAAAGATTTGAACAGGGGACAAATATAAATAGTAAAAATATTTCCTAACCTCAAAAAAAGAAAAAAATAAAGAAAGATATGACGAGGACTTCAACTATGAACTATCACAAAAAAAAAAAAAAAAAAAAAAAAAAAAAAAAAAAATCAAGTTGAGATATTATTTATATTTGTCATGTATCATGATTTTTATTACAATTTTTATTACAAGTTGAGATATTATGTATCATGATTTTTATTACAATTTTTCAAATTCATATTTGCATGTGAATGCTAATAGGATCAATGTCGGCAAGAATATCATATCCACAAATTGTGTGCAGTGCTGGACTTCTGGTAGCCTAGTATTTTAAATGGAGTCGTTGAACAGTCAAGTTTTCTCAAACTACGTACTCCGTAATAAGTAGAGTGATTTGATGCGCTGAATGTGGGAAGGAAGGGATAAAAATAAGTCAAGATTTCTCTTCTGCACATGTAGGGAAGGTGTATTCCATTCTCTAATTGAAAGTATTTTTTTTTTTTTTTTTTTTTGAGAAAGTAATTTAATTGAAAGCTAATTTGACATAATTCATCATTTTTTATTTTTTATAAACACAAATATGGTCAATCCTTTCACATTAAAAGTAATGACCTAACAAATATGTTTGAGTAACACATACATCACGCTGACGAGAAAAGTATCAAAACAAACTTCAATTATGGGATTATACCTAGAATATTGTACTGGGTACAATACTTTTGAATGGTTGAAATCAAAAGAAAAAAAAAATGTTAAAATTTTAATCTCAATCTTTAAATATAAAAGAAGAAGAATTTCAGCAAAAAAAAAAAAAAAATTCAGCAAAAAATATAAAAGAAGAAGAAGAATTTTTTTATTTAGTCAACTAGTTTTCTAAGTTTCTCTCTTTTACGCTCTGTGTCACTTGTGTACTAATAGCAAAACTGTTATGTGCTGTTAGGCTAGATGGGATTGAGTTGGCCTGCTCGGAAATTCGATTACATAGGAGGAACTTATCTTAGAGTATCTCTAGCAAATTTATCAAATTTTTGTGCTGTTTAGATAATGAATAGTGACTTTTACCTTTTATCTACCTATTTTTTCAAATACACTTTCCAACAGATTTTCTATTTCATTTAAATATTATTTCTTTATTCATTATTTATTCTTTTTTTAACAACTACACATCTTCCAACATTTTTTTATTCAACACTTGATTATTATAATAGAAAAAAACATTTGAAGAATGAACAGTAGTCCATCAGATTTGATGAGCTACTATTCATGAGCCAAAAAAAAAATTAGAGTTTAGAGAATCTATTGGAGACCATTTTTTTTGTCTTATTTTTCTATTATAGAGAATATTTTGCCTTTAGCTATACCATTGGAGATGCTCTTATTGTGATACCTTGTTTTAACACATACCTATTGCGGGGGAGGAACGAATCCAAGCCCGTAAGTAGTTTTTCTGCTTTGGGGCCGAAGGACCTGCACGACTTTGTTCTTTGCAAGTGACGTGACCAGTTTTTGAGATTTTCTCCCACATTGAAGAAAGATGCACCCCACTCATGCCTTATAAGCTTTAGCTGAAGGCAAGAGTGTACCATTACAACCTTAATTCAAGGAACCCATGCTATTGCCTATTCTCCTCTTGTGATTATTCTTGGTGATATTAGATGGGAAACCAATCAGTTAAGTAAGCATTCTATTTGTTCGGTTAAGGTTGTACTAACAAATGTCCAATTTTGAGAAGAGGCCCCCATTTTATGTAATAACTGATGTAATCAAATTTTTAATAAAACTAGCTAGCTTCTTAAAAAAAAAAAAAAAACTCCAAAACTTGGGTGAGGGTTTGGTACATGCACTTAAAAACTGAAAACACGTGTTTAACAATATGTGTGAAAATACGTGTGAGTGAAAAAATGTATAGAAATATATGTAAATGTTGTTTAAAAACTGAAAATATGTATTTGAGGGAGTTTAGAATGATAACTTTTGATATTTAAAATATATTAGTATAAAATTCAAATTGCTTACGTGTTCATTTTTTTTTTTTCAAAATTTTAATTGTATTGACTGGTTAATAAAAGAATCACATATTCATATTGGTGGGAATCTAAAAATATAAAAATTTTAACTACCTGAAACTTATTTTATGGACTAGAATTGCCAATAAATGTAAATTCAAATAATGAAATATATTTTAGTTTCTTTAATTGAAAATAATTAAATAAATAAAATATTCCAAAAATGTCGTATAGTTGAGAGTCGGTAAAGCACGGCAATGTGAAGCCGCCAACTTTGATAACACGTGCAACATGGACTTGGCTTCTGTCTAGTGGCCAGTGGGTGTTAGACCCGTTGGATACACGACACGTGCTTTTGTCCAGTAGCCAGTGACCACTAGACTCATTGGATACACGGCACGTATCTAAGACCAAACATTTGTCGCGTATTCAACGGGTCCAATAGCCACTGGCCACTGGATAGAAACCGGATCCGTGCAACACAAGTCTAGCAACAACCACGTAGATAATGCAATGACAAACATGAGAGGTGGAGAACTCCTAGACGCTCCACTGAAGCGCGTGGAAACACTTTCACATCACCCCTCTATTGCAAACAAATTATTGAGGGAAACAAAAAAGTCGTTGTTTCGAAGAAAGATACAAAAAAATTCAAAAAGCATTTAAACTCAGCACTAAATGTAGTCAAAATACAATGAATCTTTTTATTATTATTATTACTATTATAATCAATTAACTTTTTTATTTTATTTTCAGAAATCATCACACATGAGTATGAAAAACTGAATTTATGATTGAAATCAGAAATCTGTTAGTGATAGAATTAATCTGTATATATATACTCAAAGACCCAGAAACAGAGCACGTGACTAACTAAATAAAAACTGCTTTACACGTGTGAACACATACCAACATATGTAACTAACTACCACGCGTTAGTCACTTGGCCTACCTTCAGTTATATACTTATATACAGAACTACAAGTAGTTTACAACACAACTCCAACTATGCTACATTCCTATTCTGTGAAAGTGTTTCCACGCGCTTCAGTGGAGCGTCTAGGAGTTCTCCAGCTCTCATGTTTGTCATTGCATTATCTACGTGGTTGTTGCTAGACTTGTGTTGCACGGTCCGGTTTCTGTCCGGTGGCCAGTGGCTATTGGACCCGTTGAATACGCGACACATGTTTGGTCTTAGACAGGTGTCGTGTATCCAATGAGTCTAGTGGTCACTGGCTACTGGACAAAAGCACATGTCGTGTATCCAACGGTTCTAATGCCCACTGGCCACTAGACAGAAGCCAAGTCCATGTTGCACATGTTGTCAAAGTTGGCGGCTTCACATTGCTGTGCTTTACCGACTCTCAACTATACGACATTTTTGGAATATTTTACTTATTTAATTATTTTCAATTAAAGAAACTAAAATATATTTCATTATTTGAATTTACATTTATTGGCAATTCTAGTCCATAAAATAAGTTTCAGGTAGTTAAAATTTTTATATTTTTAGATTCCCACCAATATGAATATGTGATTCTTTTTGTGGGGCCCGTGGGCTCGGAACCCCCGGCCTACCTTTAGGCTGGCCCAAGGCCCAAGCCGAGGAGGACAATCATCCCAGATAGTCGTCCAAAGGGTTTTTAGCCCTTCTCGGACCCATGCCGAGGACACACTCTTCCTCGGCACACCTAGTCTAATCTTGGGTAGGGGGCAAACCCAGAATAGGTGGTCACATCCACACTTAAGGTGTTTGCCTGACCCTCCAGGCTACATTAATGGTGACAAGACCCCTGAACAGTGCAACCTTGGGGGCCGCAACCCACAGCATGGTGAAGAACCTGTCTGATGGGACAAGCTCTGGAAGCAGTGGCCTGGATGGCCAACAGCTGTAAGGCCAGGATCAAACTAAAAGGAGTATATAAGGCAAAGAGCCCCCCTTGTGAAGGGGGGCCTCCTCGGACGCCAGCCGAGGAGCAACCCCAAACGAAGAACAACAAAGGAAAAGCTCAAGGAGGACCGGCGAGGCCGGCCGGAGCCAAACCCTTTGTCCCACTCTCTACAAATTTATTGTCGGGGGTGCCCTTCCGAAAACGGAGCCCCCACAATTGGCGCCGTCTGTGGGAAGGGTTAGTGCGCTGGCCGACGTAACCGACGGTCGCTCTAAAGTAGTTACTACTCAAAAGTTGGCGGTGCAAAGAAAAAAAAAAGGGGGAAGAAGAGAAGAAGAGAAGAATTGCAGTACGAAAAGAAAATTCAACAGCAAATAAAAGAAAAGTTCTTTATTATTTCAGAAAAAGATTACAAATACAACAATCTTTATTATTTCATAAAAGAAAGTTACAAATACAATCAGAGGCTCAGACAGGCATGTTTTACAAGAAATCCTACAAACTAATCCTACAATCAGAGGCCCAGGCGGACCGATCCTAGAACTAGCCGGGCAAGAGGCTCGTAAAGAATTAATATCAAGAATGAGGGAAGTGTCAACCCGTGCTTTTACTGGCGTCCAGAGAATGGGAGAACTGGACAGTAAAAGCACGGGAAGGGGGGCTGGGGGCTGGCTCGCCTTCAAGCCAAAGCTTGAACAAAGTAAGGAGCCGACCCAGGGACCCCGGAACACCTTCCCTCGTGATGCTTCCTCGACCCTCTCCAAACTGCACGAGCATTGGCCGTCAGAGACGGCAATACTCGGGCACCAGCCATGACGAGAGTTCGCGTGCCTCCTTCGTCGGAGGTGCGCTCTGGGGAGAGACGTTAGGTACTTCAACGACGTCCCCCCTGGCTACCGTACAAGGCCCTGCCAGTATTACACCTAAACTCTGCCACGCCGGCAGCCCAGTAGGGGCTGCGGCCATGGCGGCCCTTAACTCCAGATCTCCTAACTTTGGTCACAATCCTGGCGGCGGTGTCAAAGGGACTCAGGGAGGTGAAAGTATATATTTCTGTTTGTGGTGGAAGATTCATGGAATGAGGAGAAACACTCCCCCCAGAATGCCTTTTATGGAAGGCGAAAACCGGTGGGAGTTGAGCCACGCAGAATTCGAAGGGGGGATTGTCAAAGGGAATTAATTCCCACCCAATTCCAAGGGGATTGCCAACTGCCAGATTCGTGTTGATTCACGAGGGCATTAATGAAGGCGCGTTACAGGCACCGAAGCGTCAAAACGCGAAGCGCGGAAAGCCAAGCGACGCCTCGTAAACCAAAAAGACGGGGAACATGAACCAGAGTCGAGATCAACTTCACGAATGGAGTCACAATCCGACTTGAGGAAAAACAGTTCCCGGAAAACGACCCGTGGACGTCTTCACACTAAAAGCAAAGCTCTCGGATCCGAGGACGAACTCCTATTGAAGGCAACTGTGCAGTAGTGGGACACTAACTCTTGCTCCAGCAGCCCACAAGGGGTTAGTGGAAGGGACTTCTATCCGATGTGAGACTGAGTTGCCCAAAGAGGTGAACATTGTGTCCTTACACTCGGGGACGAAGGCGAAACCGCGAGGGCAGCAACTGTACCTAGGTCTTGCATGGTCCTCGGACCCAAGCCTATGGGGAGCTAGCCACTCGCTCTGAAGGCAGCAACTGTACCTAGGTCTTGCATGGTCTACGGACTCAAGCCTATGGGGAGCTAGCCACTTACCATCGAGGGCAGCAACTGTACCTAGGTCTTGCATGGTCCTCGAACCCAAGCCTATGGGGAGCTAGCCACTCGCTCTGAAGGCAGCAACTGTACCTAGGTCTTGCATGGTCTACGGACTCAAGCCTATGGGGAGCTAGCCACTTACCATCGAGGGCAGCAACTGTACCTAGGTCTTGCATGGTCCTCGGACCCAAGCCTATGGGGAGCTAGCCACTCGCTCTGAAGGCAGCAACTGTACCTAGGTCTTGCATGGTCTACGGACTCAAGCCTATGGGGAGCTAGCCACTTACCATCGAGGGCAGCAACTGTACCTAGGTCTTGCATGGTCTACGGACTCAAGCCTATGGGGAGCTAGCCACTTACCATCGAGGGCAGCAACTGTACCTAGGTCTTGCATGGTCCTCGGACCCAAGCCTATGGGGAGCTAGTCACTCGCTCTGAAGGCAGCAACTGTACCTAGGTCTTGCATGGTCTACGGACTCAAGCCTATGGGGAGCTAGCCACTTACCATCGAGGGCAGTAACTGTACCTAGGTCTTGCATGGTCCTCGGACCCAAGCCTATGGGGAGCTAGCCACTCGCTCTGAAGGCAGCAACTGTACCTAGGTCTTGCATGGTCTACAGACTCAAGCCTATGGGGAGCTAGCCACTTACCATCGAGGGCAGCAACTGTACCTAGGTCTTGTATGGTCTTCGAACCCAAGCCTATGGGGAGCTAGCCACTCGCTCTGAAGGCAGCAACTGTACCTAGGTCTTGCATGATCTACGGACTCAAGCCTATGGGGAGCTAGCCACTTACCATCGAGGGCAGCAACTGTACCTAGGTCTTGCATGGTCCTCGGACCCAAGCCTATGGGGAGCTAGTCACTCGCTCTGAAGGCAGCAACTGTACCTAGGTCTTGCATGGTCTACGGACTCAAGCCTATGGGGAGCTAGCCACTTACCATCGAGAGCAACAACTGTACCTAGGTCTTGCATGGTCCTCGGATCCAAGCCTATGGGGAGCTAGCCACTCGCTCTGAAGGCAGCAACTGTACCTAGGTCTTGCACGGTCTACGGACTCAAGCCTATAGGGAGCTAGCCATTTACGACGGAGCCAAGGTGCTGCATGGTCCAAAGACCTAGTCCTGTGTAGAAACTGACTACCTACTGAAGGATCTGAGTGTCGATCCAGCCACTCGAGGAAGAACCGGCCAGCAGAAGGCCTTCCGGAACATAAGGGCCGAGGTTTGCAAAACCCTCCTCCCTGTCCGAGGAAACGTACAGCAGGGTTTTGAGGGGCTATTGTGGGGCCCGTGGGCCCGGAACCCCCGGCCCACCTTTAGGCTGGCCCAAGGCCCAAGCCGAGGAGGACAATCATCCCAGATAGTCGTCCAAAGGGTTTTTAGCCATTCTCGGACCCATGCCGAGGACACACCCTTCCTTGGCACACCTAATCTAATCCTGGGTAGGGGGCAAACCCAGAATAGGTGGTCACATCCACACTTAAGGTGTTTGCCTGACCCTCCAGGCTACATTAATGGTGACAAGACCCCTGAACAGTGCAACCTTGGGGGCCGCAACCCACAGCATGGTGAAGAACCTGGCTGATGGGACAAGCTCTAGAAGCAGTGGCCTGGATGGCCAACAGCTGTAAGGCCAGGATCAAACTAAAAGGAGTATATAAGGCAAAGAGCCCCCCTTGTGAAGGAGGGCCTCCTCGGACGCCAGCCGATGAACAACCCCAGACGAAGAACAACAAAGGAAAACCTCAAGGAGGACCGGCGAGAGGCCGGCCGGAACCAAACCCTTTGTCCCACTCTCTACAAATTTATTGTCGGGGGTGCCCTTCTGAAAATGGAGCCCCCACACTTTTATTAACCAGTCAATACAATTAAAATTTTGAAAAAAAAAAATGAACACGTAAGCAATTTGAATTTTATACTAATATATTTTAAATATCAAAAGTTATCATTCTAAACTCCCTCAAATACATATTTTCAGTTTTTAAACAACATTTACACGTATTTCTATACATTTTTTCACTCACACGTATTTTCACACATATTTTTAAACACGTGTTTTCAGTTTTTAAGTGCATGTACCAAACCCTCACCCAAGTTTTGGAGTTTTTTTTTTTTTTTTTTTTTTAAGAAGCTAGCTAGTTTTATTAAAAATTTGATTACATCAGTTATTACATAAAATGGGGGCCTCTTCTCAAAATTGGACATTTGTTAGTACAACCTTAACCGAACAAATAGAATGCTTACTTAACTGATTGGTTTCCCATCTAATATCACCAAGAATAATCACAAGAGGAGAATAGGCAATAGCATGGGTTTCTTGAATTAAGGTTGTAATGGTGCACTCTTGCCTTCAGCTAAAGCTTATAAGGCATGAGTGGGGTGCATCTTTCTTCAATGTGGGAGAAAATTTCAAAAACTGGTCACGTCACTTGCAAAGAACAAAGTCGTGCAGGTCCTTCGGCCCCAAAGCAGAAAAACTACTTACGGGCTTGGATTCGTTCCTCCCCCGCAATAGGTATGTGTTAAAACAAGGTATCACAATAAGAGCATCTCCAATGGTATAGCTAAAGACAAAATATTCTCTATAATAGAAAAATAAGACAAAAAAAATGGTCTCCAATAGATTCTCTAAACTCTAATTTTTTTTTGGCTCATGAATAGTAGCTCATCAAATCTGATGGACTACTGTTCATTCTTCAAATGTTTTTTTCTATTATAATAATCAAGTGTTGAATAAAAAAATGTTGGAAGATGTGTAGTTGTTAAAAAAAGAATAAATAATGAATGAAGAAATAATATTTAAATGAAATAGAAAATCTGTTGGAAAGTGTATTTGAAAAAATAGGTAGATAAAAGGTAAAAGTCACTATTCATTCTCCAAACAGCACAAAAATTTGATAAATTTGCTAGAGATACTCTAAGATAAGTTCCTCCTATGTAATCGAATTTCCGAGCAGGCCAACTCAATCCCATCTAGCCTAACAGCACATAACAATTTTGCTATTAGTACACAAGTGACACAGAGTGTAAAAGAGAGAAACTTAGAAAACTAGTTGACTAAATAAAAAAATTCTTCTTCTTCTTTCATATTTTTTGCTGAAATTCTTCTTCTTTTATATTTAAAGATTGAGATTAAAATTTTAACATTTTTTTTTCTTTTGATTTCAACCATTCAAAAGTATTGTACCCAGTACAATATTCTAGGTATAATCCCATAATTGAAGTTTGTTTTGATACTTTTCTCGTCAGCGTGCTGTATGTGTTACTCAAACATATTTGTTTAGAGCATCCGCATTTGGGTTTCTAAATGCCAAATGTTAAGAACATTTGGCATTTAAGCCCCAAAATCCATCAGCAATGGGGAGGTCATATCTCAAATGCTAAAAAAAATTTGGGATTTTGCTACAATGCCATCTCAAATGTAAGATGGCACTGTAGCTGGGTTGTAAAAAAAAAAAAACTTTTTTAATACTTTTTTATACCCGAAAATATTCTCTCTAATCCCATTTTTCCTCTTTCTTTTCTCTCTCTGCCTCTCTCTGTTTCTCATCGTCTCTCTCGTTCTTTTCTCTCTCAGCTCTCAAGCTTCTCTCTCAGAGCTCACGCCAAATCACCAAGCCAGCTCGGAGCTCACGCCGGATTGGATTTCTAGATCGGCGTGGTGGCGAGGCTGGTGGCGTGGCTGCGATCGGCGCGGTGGCTGGACGTCAACGCGGTGGAGATCGGCTTGGAGACCGATGTGGCTGGACGTCAAGCTCGGCGATGTGGCTGGACGTCAAGCGCGGTGGAGATCGGCTTGGAGACCGATGTGGCTTGGAGATCGGCTGCGATCGGCGCGGTGGCTGGACGTCAAGCTCGGAGCTTCTCTGGTTTTTTTTTTTTTTTTTTTTTTCGGTGACTGTGTTTGCTGGGTTTGCTGGTTTTTTTTTTTTTTTTCGGTGGCTGGGTTTGCTGGGTTTTTTTTTTTTTTTTTTTTGGTGTTGACGGAAGTTTCTGGGTTGCCGGCGGTGGTGGTGGCAGCGGTGGTGGTGATTGTGGTTCTACCCAGAAGGAAAGAGAGAGAAAGAATAAATAATGTATAAATAATGTGTTGTATTGGATAATGGTAATGATGAGATATATTATTTTATTATGTAAAAATATTATTTTAATAAGTAGGATTGAGATATAAAAGTTGGGATGTTGGAGAATTGTAAAATTGTATTGTATAATTGATAAAGTGATTTTTTGTGGTGGTAAAATAAGATAGGATTTAGAATCCGGATACGGATGCTCTTAGGTCATTACTTTTAATGTGAAAGGATTGGCCATATTTGTGTTTATAAAAAATAAAAAATGATGAATTATGTCAAATTAGCTTTCAATTAAATTCCTTTCTCAAAAAAAAAAAAAAAAAAAAATACTTTCAATTAGAGAATGGAATACACCTTCCCTACATGTGCAGAAGAGAAATCTTGACTTATTTTTATCCCTTCCTTCCCACATTCAGCGCATCAAATCACTCTACTTATTACGGAGTACGTAGTTTGAGAAAACTTGACTGTTCAACGACTCCATTTAAAATACTAGGCTACCAGAAGTCCAGCACTGCACACAATTTGTGGATATGATATTCTTGCCGACATTGATCCTATTAGCATTCACATGCAAATATGAATTTGAAAAATTGTAATAAAAATCATGATACATAATATCTCAACTTGTAATAAAAATTGTAATAAAAATCATGATACATGACAAATATAAATAATATCTCAACTTGATTTTTTTTTTTTTTTTTTTTTTTTTGTGATAGTTCATAGTTGAAGTCCTCGTCATATCTTTCTTTATTTTTTTCTTTTTTTGAGGTTAGGAAATATTTTTACTATTTATATTTGTCCCCTGTTCAAATCTTTCTGTGCTAAAATCGCTTAAATACTTCGTACTTGGAAGGTACCAACCGGCCTAAAATAGTAAAATATGTGGTGGTGTCCTCGTAATACCCATGAAGTTGACAAATATCTGCAAACTGGCAACATAAAGTATAAAATATATATTGACAATTAATTATGGAATGAGTTCTTAAATCGAAAGTGGTTAGGGGTTACTCTAGTTACGTTTAGGAGTTACTATAGTTACATCTTGGTAGAGAATGAAGACTAATCAGCTCCCTTCTAAACTTTTTTTAATTACAAAAAGAAATTATGATTTTTTTAATTCATGAAATTATGAATTGAGAGATTATTGTTTCAAACTCACTAATTTATACCTTGTATATATAATGTTCATACTTTCACACTAAAATCCACAATATTTAGTAATATTCTCGTTTAATATATGATGAAAAGTGATACGTCCTAAGAGAGTATAATATAAAGAGTGTGAAACTATCTTTCATTTAAAAAAAAAGAAGAAGAGATGGTGAAACCATCAAAGCACAAAATGAGTTATTTTTATTTTCCACTGTCGTTTCCTGAGTTGAATAAAAAATTGTGGGATGGTTTAAATATTTTATACGAATAAAGAAATTATATATTAGACAAAAAAAAAAAGTATATCATATTTATGGACGGCCCTTAACTGCGGGAAAAAAAATTACAAAAGAGGCTGTAAAAATATGTCGACAAACATAAAAATTAAAAATACATGTGAGATTTTCCAAAAAAAAAAAAAAAAAATACAAGTGAAAGCACCTACCCAAATATCAATTTGCAAGAAGTTACAGAATGGAATACACCTTTTCTACATGTTGCCTTAGGTTTTGGATCAATACGCAAAGATAAAACTTGACTTTTAAGAAATCATTTGATAATATTGTTCTAATAATATTATTTTTATTTTTTTAAAACAGATGTATATAAAAAAAAATATAAAATATTATTTAAAAATTAAAAAATATATATTTAAACACACTTATCTAGCTACATTTGATTTTTATCTCTTTCCACGTTCAACGCATTAAATCACTCCATTTATTAGTTTGAGTCATATCAACTATCGAGTGTAGGAATATTCGTTGCACCAAAATGCAATTTGAAAACTGCAATTTGAATTGAATTTATGCAATAATAATAATTTATGAATTGAATTTATGAAAAAAATAACAATTTGAGAAGCAGGGTGGTTGGAGTTGAGAAGGTATTACATGTTTTCAATATATATTACTTCTCTCTTATAAGAGAGTAGACCCTTGTGAATTTGAGTCACATCAGTAGAAATATTTTATTGCATCCAATTATGATTTGGCATTTTTTTATGTTTCTAAAAAAAAAAAGAAAAGCACTTTTTTACTGACACGTCATTTTGTAATTAACTCTTGCTGATCTCACGGGTCAATAAAATTAAGGGTCACGCTAACGAGTGTTCTTAGAACACTTATCAACAACTTATTTTAAGAAAATTTTGATACTACTTTTATGGAAAATAAAAAAAATTGTCAAAATATTAATTTTTTTTTCATTTTCCATAAAAATTTTTTTTTAATGAATTGTTAACTAGTATCCTAAGAACATTCGTTAGCATTTTTCTAAAATTAAAAGTTTTTGGTACTCGGCTACCAGAAGTCCAGCATTGCTTCAACTTGACAGTGACAACCCTTTCTATCAGACAAAGCCCCTCTGCGTCTCTATAAATACAACCTCTTTTCGCTGGAACTCGGCACTACGAGTGTATTTCACTCACTAGAGTCTGATGAGTAAAGCTTCTGAGCAATTGAGGTCGGCGTCGCCATCAATGGGTTCGCTTGGATTTAATGCCACATGGGGCAAGCCGGGTATTTGTTAAGCCAAGCCCTCATAACAGTGTTGCAACAGCACGTTCCTCTCCCAAAGCTCCTGCAAGTACATATTATTGATTATATATTTATACATATATAGTGTGTGTGTGTTTTTGTGGTTGTGCTTTATTTTGTAGATTTAAAAAATGATTTGTATGAGGTTTCAAAAAAACAGAAAAAGAAAAAGGAAGAAGATTGGAGTGATATTGTCCTAACCCCTCCGCTTCAGGGGAAACACAGCATCATGCATGCTCCTTTCCAACTCCATGGCTATTATGTGCAGAGGATGTCATAATAGATCGCTTAGATTAAATATATACATACAAATAGTGAACCATAATACAATTAAAAGAGGAAAATAAATTTAGAAAGATACTAAAGTAAAATAATTCATCAATTGAACAATAATACAAACAAAAGAGGAGAACCAATTACAAATTTTAATAAATTAAAACACTTGAATATAGTTCATAACAACTGAATCCATGTAGTATGAACTCCAAAAGGATTTTTAGACGACTGTTCGTAGGTAATTTAAATTTTAAACCGCAATTTAAATTTCAGCCACACCAGTTACTTATAATATACCCTTACTTCTAAGAGTGTCTATAAATCAATTATATGAATATTATATTCTTGAATTATGATTAGCATGTAATTTATGAACTAAACACCTTAAGCTTATATTGTTGTAATGTGATTACATGAATATAAGATTACAAAAATGTAATATTACATTTAGATGTGACATCAAGCGAACCAAACACCCCAAATAGATACAAAATAAATATATAAAAAATGTGCTTGAATTCAACAATTTCATTCACAATTCAATTAGGAAAAAAAGGGCATAGAAATAAGCCTCATTAGAATCTCATGAGAGGTTCAAATTTAAGTCACACGATGTTTTTTGGTGAGAAATTTGATTTTTATATGACCAAAAAAAAATCCTTAATAAAATAAGGTGAAATTTTGGTTTTTTTTATAAGAAAACAAAATATTAGATTAAATTGAAAGGAAATTATACGTTACAAGAAAAATTAGATAACAGGATTTGCTATAGCCAAAGCCGAAGATCCTTATTATAAAAATCCCTAAGAAATTATGGATTGATAAGTGGTTTTCAAAATAAAAAATACCTAAGCTGTGTTCTTATCCCCTTTCCAGACGTTCAAGTAGGTCCCAAAATATGTCGATAGAAATCCAATTCAATCCAGTTGAAATTCTTAATTGTTAAAAAAAAAAAAAAAAACGTTTTAAGTGTGCTGAATCGTCATTGCCAATTAATTTCCCCTAACAACTTAAAGTTTCAATTTTTGTAAATGAATCTCCACACGGTACATTCTATTATTAAGTGAAACTAGTCACACATCTACGCAATATGTGAGAATATATAATTATACTTTAATATGGTATAATGTATGATTTATTTTTTAAAATTTACTGAAAATAATTTGTTCTCCTTGGAAATTGAACTATTTCTAAAAGTATTTTTCACCTGTTTATGTATACAAATATATCATTATATTATTTTTGTTTTTTTTTTCTTGGAAAATTGGGGGTGTTTGAGTGGTCTATATTCTTCAAATTTTTGTTATAGTGTGTTATGTTTTTCAAAAAACAATTTCACATTCTCTTAAGGAGATTATTCTGATAATCAAATCTCATCACAAATTTACAATTGATATTACTCAAATAGGTGATAGGCACATTCAATTACATAGTCATGTAAATTGTTTTTTTATATAAATTCAAATATCTACTTCCAAAAAATGTAAGAATGAACTCAAATCAAAACTATAAGAGGGAGAAAGAGTACATGTAATAGGGAATTAAAAAAAAAAAAAAACCAAAATCATTCAACTCAAAGCAGAGATAAAAAAAACACAAAATATTACCGATCTAAAGCAAGGGACTCAATACCGTACCGGAGACGGTACTGGTTTGGGTAGCGGTACGATATATTTCAGATATCGGTCAATACCGGTGTACTGTTTTGGGTTTACCGTTATTTTTTATATTTATAAATATATATATATATATATATATATGTATGTGTGTGTGTATATATTATAATAAATATAAAAGTTTATCATAAAACTTTTCTCAATTCAAAACTAATTATTCATGATTTTAGACTTTAGTATCAATTAAAAGAAAAAAAAAAAACACAATATAAAAAATAGAAAGTTTAAAAGTTACCATTGCATACTAAGTAAACAAATAATACTAATAAGTTAATGCAAATAAGTTACCATTCTGCTCTAACAAAAATTCAAAAATTACAAAACTTAAAAAAAAAAAAAAATTTATATACCGGCTGGTATTACCCGAAATTGACTGGTATGGCCGGTACGACCGGTATCTAAACTGGTACGAAACGTTGATGTTTCGATACCGATATACATACTGGTACGGTACATACCGGCCGGTATGGTATTGACTAACTTAATCTAAAGTAGAGTTACAAGAAAAAATAAGAGAGAGAAAGAGGGAATAATCACAACCCCAATATGTGGATGCAACCTTCTTTCTTGCTACTAGCTACCATGGAAATTATTGGTAGCACCTTGCGTTTTTTCAAGCACGCACTTTGGTACCTAGACGTGTAATGAGCTGAAAAAAGTCAACCCTCTTTTTTGAAGACTGATTGCATTACTGGACGGACTAGCAGCATTGTTTCCAGGAGTGAGAAGTATTTTTGGGAGAAGCACAGGCCAATAACTAGTATTAACAATATGTGGTGATCATTACCCACTACTGGTCTAACATATGCTCACTAAAATACACTCCAATTAATTCATGTTCTATTAAATACATTAAACAATGACTATCTAACGCACAAATTTTTTATTT
This sequence comes from Quercus variabilis, assembly GCA_030445155.1. NCBI lineage: Eukaryota > Viridiplantae > Streptophyta > Magnoliopsida > Fagales > Fagaceae > Quercus > Quercus variabilis. The sequence continues at coordinate 2,980,259 of CP129447.1, forward strand.
TATTTTTTTATACAATATAGAAATTTTAATTTGGTCTAATCTAAGTGTATATATGTGTGAATCTCTTTTTTGAAAATTTGAACCCTGACCTTTATCTCCTCATACCCCATAAATACTTATACTTATGAAGTGACCATCGCGTCAAGAGTATGTGGTGGTCGCATAAAATTCTAATATACTACGTGCCTAATTAATTTATTTGGATTAGGCATAAAACAATGACTATATAACACACAAAATTCCAACATTCTACTGTTACGTGCCTAATTAATTTATTTGGATTAGTTTTGAATAAATAATGATAAAGACATATATTTTATAGACTTAGGAGTTAGGATTAATATGCTAATCTCAGAATCGAGATCGGCGGTAGTAGCAAGTAGCAACTAGCAAGTTCCATTTTCCATTTTCCATTATTATTATTATTATTTTTTTTTTTTGGTTTAATAAAACATTTATGTGCAACATTGTTGCAGACGCACTAGCCAAAAAGGCAAAGAATTGCTCCTTTGGTTTTATTTGATGTTCATTAAATCTTTGTTGGAATAAATTCCCAGGTGCTTTATCTGGTTTCTCGAAAAAATAAAAAATAAAAAAAAATGAAACATTTATGGGTTGAGAGGGTGCATGGCCATGGGCTTCTCTTTGGTTTATTTTTCAATTCATTCAACATCAAGTGGGCCACCACTTTTTAATTCATTCAAAGTCATTACTTACTTTTTCTTTCTATGGGCTACTCTTTTCTTTCTCATTAGTCATTACTTTTGCTTTCTTCCAAACCCGCATCTTGACATCGACACTCGAGATGAGCTTAATTATGGGGTGAATGTGGCTGGGGTTGGGTATGGGTTGGCATTGGTGTGGACAACAACACTCGACATCAAATTCAGTCGCCTTTTGTTTTCTTCTTGGTATTTAGAATTTTTTGTTTGATTAACATGGTTCCTCCTCTTTCTTCGCATCCAACCATGTTTGTTCGGACGGTGTTTAGTTGCGAAGAAATTAAAGTAAATAAATAAAGTGGGGGGGTTAACCGGTTAAGTTTTATTTTAGTTTTGTAATTGGGGAATGAAGAATTTTTTTCTTTCTTAATGTGTATTTTTTTTTTATTAATATGCTATAGTGGGTTTTATATTCCAATTATTATTATTATTATTATTATTATTATTTGAAAGGTCCAATTATTATTTTTATTATACTAGCCATGTCATCTTTAAATGGGCTATGTTGGCATTCCATTAACCACGTCATAAAATTTAGTAAAGATCAAAATGTGTTAGAAATAAAGTTTGATTGGAATGTGTAAATTTTGGGCAATGAAAACGTTATTTGGGATGTGTAAAGTCTATAGGGGAGATGTACATCCATAAGTGTCTATAGGGGAGATGTATATCCATAAATGTACTCATTATTACAATCTTATCCCATAAACTTTACAAGCATTCTAAGGTCCTATATATATGTGGGATTACTTTACTGTTATTGTACATATCTAAGAGAGATCAAAAGAATTATGGATGACCACTGGAATATCAAAGTTTATCAATATATATTTCTCATTTCTTTTACTTTGTTTTATATATTTCTATCATTTTACAACAAAATTGAATATTTTGAAAAACTCAAACACCAAAATATAGGGACTAAAATATATTTGTCTTTTTCATATGTCTTGTTGGCTGTAATCCACTGTCACAAGGTTATGTATAATGTAATGATGAGCTAAGTATTCACATATTTACACTTTGATGGAATTTGTACGCTATGTCCAGCTTCAATTAACTGGTTTTAGGTTTTACCAAAAATGAGTTGAATGTGTGTTGTATACGTAGATATATACAAATGAGGTTGTAATATATAATATTTGAAACTGTAGAGAATCTTTTAATTTTAAGATTTTGAATGAATCTTTAGAGATCCTATGTGAATCATTAAGAGGGCTATTGAGTAAAAGATTAAGATTTTTTTGTTGGAGTCTTGACTCTTGATTGATTCCATATGGATCGGAGGAAACTAATGGCGGTTCCAGGAATTTTTTTCAGAGTGTTCCTTAAAAGGCATAAATTATACAATCTAATGAAAAGAGAAATTCATATATTGACAACAACAACAATAAAAAAAACTCGCAAATACATAAAGTTTGCAATTGCTTTCTACAAGTTTTCATATTTTGAAATTGTTGCATGATAGTCTCATTATCAATTTTACAAGCTACATTTCTTTCAACGTACAAAACCAAGCAATCATTCATCCGCTGCATGTAGAACAAATTATGGAACAAAATTTAATTTTATTTACATAAAAAAAACTGAGGGTGTTCCCAAATTTTTTTTGAAGAGTAGATAAATAAAAAATTTTAAATTATTATATATAATTTTTTTTTTAAGGTTAGGGTGGTCTTAGGACCAACCTGACCTTAACATGGTGCCGCCTCTGGTGGAAACGTTAGTGAATCATTGTTTAAGTAGTCTCGACTCTTGATCCGTTCTAGGTTGATTGGTCAAAATGTTGGTGGATTATTTCCTAACCTTTCCATTTCTCTCAATTCTTGATCGACAGCAGGTCGAAGTCTCATAAAAGTATAAAACTATTTTTTGCAAAAAATATCATATAATGGTTTTGAGTGTCTCAAACAACAAGTATGCTTTGTGAACATAAAAATCAATCAAAGTGACTCTTCAATAGTGCCTTTTGAATGGTTATAACCCCCTTAGGTATAAATGGTGGTCCATATTCATTTTAAGAGAGTTCTTATCACCATTTGCATAGAAATTTACCAGAATTCTTTGAAGAGTGCTACTTGAAATATTATTAGCTTAGTTGTATCCCATTGACAAATTTGCAATGACCCTTTGATATCATTTTGATGGGGGTAAATATTGTCTAATAAAAATAGAGATTCGTGCCTCTAAACCACTATTTAACCCCAAATTTCCGAAAGAAATGAAGATCAATTGATGTATCTAGAAATTCTATTATAACTAGCATGTAATCCGTGCTTACGCACGGAAATATTAACAATTGTGATGATAAGATGTTTATCTTGGTAGATTTAGTTTCCACATTGAGCATTATGAATGGAGGTAACTTAACACCAACATTTAAAAATCAAATTGGACACATAGCACAAAATTAAACTACAATTAGAAATTAATTTGATTCGATTTGAATTCTAAAATTGAATTTCAACTTAATATAATATATATGATTATATTTTTGTCCACTTTTAACAAATTAACAAAATCTTAATCCAAACACACTAAAAACTATTAAAAAATAAGAACTGATAATTGAGCTTAGAATCTTCTTGGAGGCGCCAATGAAGCGCTAATGTATGAGAGTGTGAAACAAGGAAGAGTGGGATTGAATATTGTGTTTGAACCCGGCCTTGCTCTGAGAAATCTGTAAGGAGGAGGAGAGGGCAGTGTGTGGATCTAGTTGGTAGAGGTTGAGAGAGGAGGAGACATGGGATGATGATATGGAATTAGGAGGAGATGATGTTTTACTTTTATAGTCTTTCTCGTTGGACTCCTTGGTTCTGGTTATGAGATTAAAAGAGCTCCAGACTTTATTGAGATCACCTATAAAAGTGTGTAGGTGAGATGTTTTTGCTTAGGTTAATGAATATTATCTTTGTGGTTTTCTTGGCTTCCATGTTAAATGTTAATGCATTATTTATTTGGGCACAAAAATTAGAAAATTTAGATAAGATACATGACACAAAATTGGAGTCCAATTTATAATCTCCATAAAAGTGTGCAGGTAAGATGTTCTTGCTTAGGGCAATGAGCATTATCATTATAGTTTTCTTGGCTTCCGTGTTAAATGTTAATGCATCATTTATTTGGGCACAAAAATTAGAAAATTTAGATAAATACATGACACAAAATTGGAGTAAAATTTATAATCTAATTAGATTTTTTTTTTTTGAGTTTTGGTTAGGACAAGTGACACAAAATTGAGAATCCAATTGAAATCTAATTGGATTTTCTCTCAGCTTTACCTATTATATATATATATATATATAGATATATAGATTTGTGGTCATATTTATTTATGGACTTTGTACACCCTGGTTGTTTTCGACTTGGACCCTTTTCTGATGTGAGGTTGAGTGTAGAGCCTTGATTTATAATCCATGATGGGTACATGTTTTCCCTATATATCAAGAGTGTCCTCTCCCCAATCCAAAAATATTAGACAAGTCCTATATCTCCATTTGTTGAGATATTAGGTTGGCTTGCTCCATCGACGACCGTCTCTCGAAAAGAAATAAATCATCAATGCAAACTAATACCACAATCCATCACATTCCAATTTATAACAATGTTAAAATTTACCTTGATTACTGAGCATTACCATTACTTTAATAGGGAATGCAAGGTGCTCCTATGCTAGCACATCATCATTATCATTATTAATATTACTTGCTCGTAACCACATACATATGTATTAGACCAAAACATTTACAAATAAGTATAACTAAATACATATTAAAAATTTATCAAGTTTATATATAATATATATATATATATATATATATATATATAATGTGTGTATATTTGAAAATATAAAATAGATACTTATAAAATAAATATAAGTGTATTTGAAACAAATTATAAAAAAAATCATTTAAATTGTTATTCATGAAATTCTCAATTTTAGTTCATCCAACCACTATAATAATAATAATAATAATAATAATAGTTATTAACTTTCTATTGTGCTAGAGTTTAATTTACGATGATTTAGATTTGGTTTAGATGAGAATGAAACCTAATCTAAAGCCTAAGTCCAATATAAATATAAATTTCATTTTTGAGTCAAAACTAGTTTTATATTGCTAGAGGTGATTAAAGGTCACCTGTAATTTGACATCAAGAGACAAGATATGAGTTTGATATCGCCTAATTTACTAGGACTTTTATGTTAAATGCACAAGTTAGCAATGTAATCAAGTCATAAAATATAAGTTTAGAGTATTCATATCAGTGTAGTTATTTTAATATTTCAACAAATATATAACTAAAAATTCTAAAAACACTCACGTATTAGTTTCGCCATACTAGTACAAATTATTTTGTTAAGAAAAGTCCCGCCACGCCCGTATACACTCTAATCGCTATTCATTAAAAAATAATCTTTATTCTCTCTCTTTGCGTCTGAGTGTCCATCTCTTCTTCTTCTTAAAAAAAATATCTCTCTCTCTCTCTCTCAATGTACATTTTGACAATTACTATTTTGCTCAAAATAATGTTGCGTTGTTTCACGATGCAAGTACGAAGTTCTGACAAAGCTGGCTGGGCTTCAAAGCTATTTGAAAATTTGAAGAATAATAGTTCTAGTGTCACAATTTATTGCACAATTTATGTTACAATTCGTTTATATGGTTAGTGATGGTTGGTGGAAGAATGTTTTCAAATGGACTCATCATCATTTTTTTGCCAACCACAACTCGTTACATAAATCTTTACTAACCATAACTCATCACATAATCGAGTTGTGGCATAAATTGTACCACAAGTCGTGGGACTAGACTTTACCTTCGGAGAAAAGTGAAGCAACTGTTATAGACTTATAGCCACTCTGAGGCAACTCTTTTCCCATGTGCCGCTCACGTGTCGTTATTCATATGGCCAGATTGAAAAGATAACTTATGTTCTTCTACTTACGTGTCGTTATAATTGTTTATTGAAAGAGAATCTAACAAAAAGAAGAGAATCCCATCAAAAAAAAAAACAAAAAGAAGAGAAAAAACCTTGAAAGAGCAGTGTATGCCCGAAAGGCAACTCAAGAGTCCAGAGGCCCTAAATTTTATTTTAATCCAAATAGGATTGTAAGTTTTTTTTTTTTGGTAAATAGGATTGTAATTTGCAAGTCGTAACTCTATCCTTTTGTAAATAAATTAAATCTTAAAAAACAGTTTGCATCATGCATGCTAATTCCAAGGTAGGACATTCAAACCCAAATGTTCGACGAGATTGGTGGGAATGTTGTGTCATAATTGGATTTTTTGGTTTAATCTATTTTCTATTTGTAGTCTAAAATTACAATTCTACTCAATATCTTTTTTATTGGAGGTAAATTTGACAAATTCACCATTTGATTACATTTTTTCTTATGTTCTCCATGTTTGCAAAATTTCGAGAAAATTAAAGATCAATAACTATGTTATCAATAAATTGTTTAAATTGCAAATTTTTGTAATTTAAAATTATGCAAAAAATATAATCTTATAGATCGAATAGTAAATAATATCCAATTGGCACAAAATTTGACACGCGTTTTAAGTACATAAAGAATATGTAATTCAAGGATTCAGGTCCTCTAGATTTCCTAGGGTACTCTACCAGTAGATTTCCTTAAATCCTAACCATTTTTTAATGATTTAATGGTCAAAATTCTGCCATATCAACATTCCACTAACAATATTCTTAAAATAATAAAATAATATTGCAAACAAAACAATTAAGATTATTGTTAGTGGAATGCTGACATGGCAGAATGTAGACCATTAAATCATTAAAGAATGGTTAAGATTTAAGGAAATCTATTTGGTAGAATACCCTAGAAAATCTAGAGCATCTGAATCTGTAATTCAATGGTTAGATTGATTTAATTTTATGAGTTTGTCATTAAACTTTATAGTTAAACTTAAATTACAATAAATTTTGTAACTAAATTTTGTGTTTAATTTTATATGAGTTTGTCATTAACACAAATTTTATTATATATAATATTACTATAGATTACATCAAAACTTAATATTTTAATGAAAATTTTATGTCATTATTTTATAGACAAAATTAGTGGCCAGGCTACTTGAAGGACAATAACATTAAACAGTCATCTCTCTCTCTCTCTGACTTTTTGTGCTTTTTATTTGTGGTTAGGTTGAGTTTTGGGCAAGATTGTGGCCTATCATTTGCTCAATCCTTCCTCGCATGCAAGCCTGAATCCCATTTTTCTTTAATTAAATACATTTTCGTAACAGGTGATCAGTACTAAATTTGGATTCTGACGGCACTATAGATTTGGCTCCCCATCCAACCAACTTTTGCTAAAAGAAATTCAATTCAATATTTGGGAGTTTTTAAAAGATTAGAACAGAATAAAATATACGATTTTTAATATAACAATACATACTTAAACATTACTCATAAAATAAAAGGAGGGTAAGGCTGCTGTAAACTAGTACCTTTAAGGTAATTATTAATAAATTATTTTTAAAAAGTTTTGATATCATTTTTATGGTAAATAGAAAAAATTTTCAAATATTAATTTTTTTTCTTTTTTTATTTTATCCGTTAACATTTCACATAAAAGAATAATAATAAATTCTTAGAAATTATGTTTTCTATCATATTATTCTTCCTCTCAAATTTATTTTTTAAGAGAATAGTGTTCCTCTCAATTAAACGAATAAAATTTATGAGAGGAAGAATAATATGTTAAAAGTGCAATTTGCTTAAGTTAGTTGCTCAACGTTTTCACGCTGTTTGCTCAACTGTCATTGTTGAGAATTTAATATAGTAACCCTTATTCCATTGTCTTTAATAATCCCTTGGTTTCACATGTGGACCAGATAACATGTCCCTTAATTTTCGGCACCAAATCTATTACAAAGGATATTATAATAGGTCTTTTTTAGATTTTTTTTTTTTTTTTAAAAGATGGATGAATAGGGAGTCAATACCGTACCAGAGATTGTACCGGTTTGCCCAACGGTACGGTATATTTCGGATACCGGTCAATACCGGTGTACCGTTTCGGATTTACTGCTATTTTTTATATTTTTAAATAAATATATATATGTATGTGTGTGTATATATATTATAGTAAATATAAAAGTTTACCATAAAATATTTCCTCAATTTAAAACTAATTATTCATAATTTTAGACTTTAGTATCAATTAAAAGAAAAAAAAAAAACACACAATATAAAAAATAGAAAGCTTAAAAGTTACCATTGCATATTAAGAAAACAAATAATACTAATAACTTAATGCAAATAAGTTATCATTATACCCTAACAAAAATTCAAAAATTATAAAACTTAAAAAAAAAAGTAAAAAAAAAACTTTTTTCTGTACCGGCCGGTACGCCCGGTACCGGCCGGTATTGCCCGAAATTGGCCAGTATGGCCGGTACATGGCCGATACGGCCGGTATTTAAACCGGTACGAAACGTTAATGTTTCGATACCGGTATGTAACCGGTACGGTACGTATCGGCTGATACGGCCGGTACCGGTACGGTATCGACTTCCTTAAGATGATAGATCTTTTATTTAGATTAAAAAAAAAAAAAAAAGAATTAGCGCGCAAGGCATACTTCAACAATATTCAGATTTTTCCTTTGATAGACTTAAGATTAATATAAATTAATTACAAATCTTAACCCTACAACTTACGTGGTTTGCAAGACAAAAATAAGAATGGTAAAAGAAAATTTGTTGGAACATAATATATTTTGCCTAGACAATTGCGAATCATTCTAAATAGAGATGCCTAAAACAAAAATAATATAGGACTCTACTTAAAAATACAACATATTTAATATTACAGAAAATTAGAGAGATATAACTAAAGTAGTTGGCGTTTCGATAGAGTAGTTTTTCCTACAAAGAGGATTTCACTACTTATGTGGTCAATAATATAATTAAAGTGAAATCTTAAGTTTACTATTTACAGATCCACAAAATTCATAATATTCATTTTTATTCCTAGGACTTGAAATTTACTGTTCGTTACCTCACTACATACCCTCACTCACTTCTCTATATCTCTGAAAATAAAGAACATCTTAATTGCACTTTGACCATATAAAACCTCACAAAGCCAATCATGGCTAAGGATTAAATTTCCATTATCCTTACGTTTGATTAGAAATTAAATTTTAATTAACTTTGGCCTTTTATTATTGTTTTCAGGTTGCTCGAAGTGAAAATTAACTCCTACGACCAGCTTAAACTAAAATTTGACTTTGTAGATTAGGGCTTATGGTTTGGAAATACCTCATTTACGAGAACTTTTTAGAATATGTGCTAGTAAATAATGAGAATGAAAAAATCCTTGGTGACATCATCTTAAAGTTAACTAATTAATTTAGAGTAAATCATCTCAAAATAAAGTAAATCGCAAGAATTATATCAAAATAACGCCTAAGTGATTATTCTAACACTAAATATTTGAAACAAACAGAAAATCAGATCAAACTTTAACAAACAACTAAATTTTTTAATCAAACCTAATGAGCATTTGATTAAATAAGATCACCATTACAAAGGAAGTAAACTTGCGAGTATGAATCTTCTACAAAGTCTAAGGACTACTGGATTTTCTTAAGAACTACTATATCTCCTAAAATCTATATACAATGGATCTTATAAGTGCTCTGGCTTGTTTTTGGTTGTGTTTGATCGTCTTTTCTTGTAGGATCAACATCTATTTATACTTGTGGCTTTAACTATTATGCTTGATTCATCTTGAACGTGTCACTCTTTAATTGATATATACTATGAAGTGTCTCACTACTAGCAGTGCCCGGTAATCTCTCTTAACCACCTTAAGGCAATTATTGCATTGCTATTCTTTGACCGCTTAACATGTGTCCTTATGTCTAATTATCTTCATTAAATGCACGAGATTATATATTGTCCATGTTTTCTTCAAGGTAACCACGCAAGATCTCATAGAAGTATTTTGGATCAACAACACTTGTCACTATCCTGGGCTTTAATATTGATTGTATTATAATTCCTTGGGCATCCACACAATATTCACTTTTACATGGCTTCTCCCTATTTTATTACATGTCCTACTAATAAACTAATTATTTAGCCCAATACCTTAAGTATTTTATTTATAATTCCTTAAATAACATATAATATCATGCAAGGTTTTAAATAAAATAATTTTTCATCAATAATCATTGTACATATTGAAGACTATTTGGCCACAAAATTTAACATCTCATATTTATTGATTAATTAGATGGAGACTGTTAACTAATTATTCTTTTTATTTTTTTAAAAATACTAATTATTCAATATACTCATAACGAGGACGTTTTCTTTTTGTGACCTATGCAAATGTTTGGTGAGAAAGAGGACACACTAGTTTGGAAACTTTCCCAGAATGGGGAATTTAGTGTTGCTTTGGCTTATGATCTAGTGAGAAATGAAGAAACAAGGCCCAGCACCTTCTCTGGAGATTGGTTGTGGAAAATTGACACCATACCAAAAATCCAATATTTCATATGGCTTTGTTATCACAGCAGTGTTCCGGTGCGGAAAACTCTTGCTGACAGAGGTATTACTTGCCACACGACATGCCCTCTTTGCCAAAATCATGAAGAATCCATCAGCCACCTCTTAAGAGATTGCTCCTTTGCGCTTAAATTTTGGAAGGATTTAGGTACGCCCCAGATTTTCTCTAACTTTCTTCACCTGAATCTGCTGGACTGGATCAAGCAAAACTGTTTATGCAGCAACCAAATTCTTGCTAACGGCTTTTCTTGGAATATTCAATTTCTGTTTGCTATCTGGTGCTTATGGAGGCATAGAAATAATGTAGTTTTTGAAAATGCCCCTGTTAATCTCAACCTACACTTGATGTGTATCCAACTAGCACGTGAATACTTCTACTGTGTGAGCAAGAGACAAAAAATTAAGAGCTATTCTGTTAACCCGATCTGCTGGAACAAACCAGAATAGGGATGGTTCAAGTTGAACTCTGATGGGGCGTTGCAGGATAATCCGAGACGTGCTGGTGGAGGTGGTCTCATTCGCGACCATGATGGGAAGTGGGTTAAGGGGTTTATGAGGAATATCGGGTAGGCTACAAGTGTGGCTTCTGAATTTTGGGCCTTGAGGGATGGGCTAATGCTTGTGGCTCAACTTGGCATTAACCACCTACATGTAGAATTAGATGCCCAAGTTGTTGTAAATCTTGTGCTGTCTAAGAAAGTTATTAATAACTCATGTGCTGCTCTGCTCAATGATTGCAGGTACCTCCTGGAGCAATTCCAGCATGTCAAGGTCACCCATATGCTTAGGGAGGCGAATAGATGCGCCGATAATCTTACTAAAGCAGGCTGTTCCTTTTCTGGAAATTTTGTTGTACTTAATGATCCGCCCAATGACAGTTTATGTAAATTTTAAATGCGAATGCTGATGGTTTGTATACTCTAAGGCTCTTAGCCAGAACATTGCCTTTTATGGCTAGTTAATTTTAATGCAGGCCCCTCTTAACCAAAAAAAAAAAAAAAAAAGAGCGCACGTGAAGTAAGAGCTAGAGGGGAAACGAAGTTTTTTAATTAAAAAATATGATTGGCTTTCTACTTACGTGTCCAATCACGCCTGGGGAGAAGAGATGACTTGTTGGCGTAGCACAGAATTGGTAAAAAACTAAAAACTGAGAAATTTACACCCACACACAAATTTCAGATTTGATTCAACGTGCTCTGATATGACGATATCCATGGAGTAAAAATAAAATAAAACTCTTCAAAAAAAAAAAATTACTATTAGAAAATGAGAGATATAAAGCAAATAATGTTTAAAAAGCAATGTGTTTTTTTTCATAATGAGATTTCACTATGAGCCCCATCGTATTTTCTATAAAGTTTAAATGATGGACTATTTAAAAATCCACACAATTCCTATATCTCGATTGAGTATGGAAAAAGAAGGCACACATCAACTGCAATTTGATCCCACAATACCAATCATGGCGGAAGCTCTTCTCTATTAATTATTCCTAAATATTTTATTAATAATTTATATAACAAATTCAACATTGAGTAAAATTTCAAATAAATTTTTTTTATTTAATCGCTACATACTTTGAATACTATTTGACCACACAATTTAACGTTTAAGAAAAAAATCCTACTAGTACGTGGCACTCGGCGGTTAATTAGGTGCACAACTTCTTGAGCTTATCTAGATGGGTTTATTGGCAGGGTTAGAAGATGCATCTTTCGGCTGCCCAATTTGGTCTGGTTTGGTATATTATTGGAACACATTTTGTGGGGGGTTCGGACCACTGGAGCCGAGCCTTATCCAAATCTTAAAAGAAGAGAAAGCACATTCGTGTTGACACTGCTGTCATTCTTGTGTATTATCTAGTTTTGATTATTGTATACTGAAAAAAGAAATTACTCAGTTTTGTTTTGTGTGTGTATTATATAGTTGCCACTGCTGTCTTTCGTTTTGATTACTAGTAATTATACTTGAAGATGACATTAGTCTTTTTTCTTTTTCTTTTTCTTTTTTGACTTTACACTTAATTTTCTACTAATTAAGAAAAAAAATTTCTTTTGTTTATTGAACGATTTTAGTTGCACAAAGAAATTAAAAATAGAAAAGAAATTTTTTTTAATAAAAAAATTATGTTAAAAAGTTTTTTAACTTAAAGAAAGAGCACAAGTAATCATAACTCATAAGCTAGTTAATTTCTTTTAATTAAAGTTTCTTTGGACTAATATGATTTTTTTTAATAATATAAGTTCGGCAATTTTAGCCGATGGTGTTGCATGCAAGTGATACAACATCCATCCGCTACAACCCGCGTGGTCCTCCACCCCCGTCTTTTGATGGTATAAGCTTAGGAAACTTCATACTGATTTCCTCTATATCTCAGACTTCTTCTCCGCATAGAATTTCATATTCTCTTTCTTCAAGAAATTTTATCATTTTTTTTTTTGCTCTTTTTGGTTTTCTTCAAGGGTTCATGCATGTACATAAAATAATTTACATCACCATCCATTTGCTTAGAATAATTTACACATGGTTTCTCACCCACTTCAATTCTCACAAGTCTCTCTCTCTCTCTCTCCACCAAAGGTCATGGCACGACATGCATGTATGAACCATAGGATGAGTTACCACTCTCTCTCTTTCTCTTTCTCTCTCCCCACCAAAGGTCATGTATGGACCACAGGATGATTTACCACACACACTCTCTCTCTCTCTCTCCACCAAAGGTAATGCATGTATGAACCATAGGATGATTTACCACACACTCTCTCTCTCTCCACCAAAGGTCTTGCATGTCTGACCCATAGGATGATTTACCACAACCATCTTTGAGGTTATAAATAGTGGTGCATACCCACTTGAATTTTCATATCTCATACTTCAAGGGAGATCCTTTCCCAACCTCAAACTCAATATTCCTCTCCGTTAAAGCTCATCTCTCATCTCATCCACCAATATGAAGAATTGAAATATTCCATCATATTATGCAACACCCTCATCGGCAAGACTCCTTTCCTCCCTAACTTGAATCTTTGCCTTGACATTGTCAATAGTATCCGAACTCTCTACCTCCAAAGAAATGGTATTTGTCAAAGTCTTCACGAAGATTTCCAAGGAAAGACTATTAGGTACTTGGAGGTAGAGATCATTCGGATACTTTTGGCAATGTCAGGCAAAAGATTTAGGACAAGGTGGGGAATGTGTTTTGCCAATGAGGGTCTTCCATAAGACAATGGGTCACGATCTTCAAGAAGATGCACCTCTGGCGACTTCTCCGGCGACTGTTTTTATTTTCAAAGAATCAAAGTTCCTTAAGTGTCGTTTTTCATTGAAAGTTTCGATTTCCATTTTATTTCTACTTTCTTTTCTGAGTTAGTTTGATTTTTGTTGGCTTATTGATGGTATATATTGGTGTAAGAATTGAAGTTTAATTTGTTTAGATACCGCTTATTGTTGAAAATTAAAAACACGATATCAAAATAATTTTTAGAATTATAAATAATATCGTGAGACACAATTTTAAAGTTACGTTCACTGAAATCTAAGCAAAATAATTTTTCAGTGCAATTTAAACATACACAAAGTGTTTGATGGATAGGTGTCAAATCTTTGTTGTATGACTGAGAGCTGGGACAGCATCAATATCGTCAAGACACAGTCAATCGAGTTACATTTTAAATGCAAATAAACTTTTGGGCCGCAACCGCAAAGTCCAAAAATTTATTCAGGTACCATAAATTTTTGTTTCGTTTTGGGTATCCTAGATCGACTAGAAAGACAAAAAATTTTTTTAATGATTTTGGCAGATCTTCCCCTGTTTTCACTAGAAGCAGGCTTTGAACTTGAGAACTGCTTCATTATCTGTTTGGTATGTCGCAGATTTTGGTAACTTATTTGGTAAATATGAAAAAGATAACTTTTTTTTTCTTAAAAAAAAACTGGTTTTTTATTATTTTTATTTTTATTTAAAATCTGAGTTAAAAAAAATGAATAAAATCTTCCCAATCGGACACTAAGTAAAAAAAATTGTAGCAGAAATGTTTAGAGCATGTTTAGTAATATTATTCTAATAATATTGTTTAAGTGTTATGAAAATACATATAAATAAAAAAATAGTGTAAAAATATGTATTATATTGTTTAAACAATGAAAACTATTATTTAAACAACATAACTAAACCTCTAACTCACATACCACAGGGTGGAGCTTTCATTGATTTATATATAATATTAACATTGAAAAAAACTTGAAAATTTAAAATTTTATTTATAAAATAGTAATTAATTAAGAGTATAAAAAAGATATAATAAAAAATATTGGATTTGTCATCCAATTTTGAAATAACAAAGTCAAAACGGGAAATGATTCTCTTCTCAGATGTCAGGAAGTTCAGTAACCAAGGAAAGCGACGTCTGAAATGATTGCATGCATGAACATTCAGGCACTTTGGCGGTTGGGCCTATAGGCATGTGTGGACGTGGCTTGACTTGAAGAAAGGGGTGCACCAAATGAACTGTACCACTTGGGCATATTTAAATTAAATTATTCTCTGTCAACTTTCATGTGCTTGTTAAAAACTTGTTATGTTTGGGCCCTTTGGGGGTTTCATTTGGAATTTCTGTTTGAATAAAATTACCTATCAGCTATCATGTGATAAATTTTTTTGAGATAAGTTTTAAAACTATTTGTATTTATTATTTGAATAAATCACATTACTTATTAAATAAGTTATATAATTAAAAATATACACGAATGACTTTATCAATTGTTTTTCCCTTCCAACCGGTTTGGTAAACATTTTCTTGTGTGTTCAGATAAATGGTCTGGCTATTATAAGCCTGTACATTAATCATGTATTGCTCCTTTTGTTAGGTAAGTTATATGATTCCTCAATTTTATATTTTGCTTGGGACCACTTTTTTTGAGGGCCAGCTCTTGTTCAATGGAAGAAAACCTCCAATATTGACCAATTATAGAATCTGATGTTACAATTGAGTTTAACACAAGGATATCAGATGTTACAATTTAGATCCGTTCCAGTTAAGGTTAATTTGCATTTTGCAATCATATCTTTAAGATCAAGATTAAAAAGTTAAAAAGTACAATAATTGAAAAAAATTTCTTCTTAATTTACAATATAAATACCATAAGCGATACTTGAATAAAAATAATTAAAAATCATGTTTAAATACACTTTTACCTCAAGCTCTGAACTTTCATAAGGATTTTTAGATTGAGATTCATCTAAAATCTTATATAATCTACCATGCATGATGTATTCAAAGCTGTGTGTAAGTGACTTCTACCCACCTGTGAAAGGATATATAAAGATCACTCAACACCTAGAACATAACGATCCAAAACATAGAAAGTATCAAGCATATATCCTCCCAAGTTTAAGGTACGAATGATATGAAAGATTAATGAAAATTAAAAATAGCATCAATCATAATCAAAAGCCAAGAAAGTATACCATATTATCATTATCTAGAATCCACAATCATGCTATTTTTAGTGTAGTCATAGCCATTCAACAAAATGTTAATTGCAAGGCCTATGACATATTCAGTATGTTACAGACGTAACCAACATGACTTATGGGCAGATCTAGAAGCAAATATTGCTCAAATAGAAAATACATATTAAAGTAAGAAGTTGTGTTCTAGAATTGGATATATATATATATATATATATTTACTGATTGACCGGCCTTAATAAATTTTGAAAAAATAAGAGAGCTCCTAAATAGATGACTTTACAAGCATTCTACAAAATATAAAGAACCTAAATGACAAGTTCTTTCCCTTGCAAGTTAGTTTCCTTATTATAATAGCAACCTTATAGCAATACAAAAATTATGCTTTTAATAGCTCATGTGATATTAGAGCTAAAAGCATAAGTCATATGAAAAGTCAAAGCAATTAATCAAGCATATTACTACCATGTAGATCTTTATCAATATATATCACAAACTATAAACAAAGTTGAATGGAAAGAGATACAAATGAAATCCCTTAACTAGAAATAATTAATCAGAAACATGTTTTCCTATAGCTAATTATTATAAATATACAATGGCTAACGCAATTTTTGGAAAATCAATTCTTCTTTAATTATCGCAACTAAGCCTCATAGGCTCAAGCTGTAAGTCTCTCTGTCGCTAAGAAAGTAGGTTTCCCTGCTTCTCTTAGGCTGTAGAAGTTTTGTCCCTTCTTTGAAGGAGAGTTTGTTTGTGTGTTGTTTCTTTGTACTCTTTAGAGTATCAAGCATACTCTTAGAGCTTGTGGGGTTCTTTTTCTAGGGGTTTGGGAAATAGTTTTCTTCTACTCTCCTTACATTTTCGAGTGGTCCTATTATCTGTGGAGAATGGAACAACTAACCAGGAGGTGGGAAAATATGTCACTTTCAGACAAGGAGAGAGGATTTCACACTTCCTGAGGATCATCGAAAGGGAGAATTTGTAATCGCTGCTAAGTTCTTAACTTCGCGCTTTCTTCAAATGGAAGCAGTAGCAAGAAATTTTAAGCAGATATGGCGTTTCAACAATGGGTTCAAAATACGTAATCAAGGAAATAATATCGTCCTGTTTGTCTTTGATAAACTGGCTGATGTTGATAAGATCCTGAACAGTCAATCTTGGAGTTTTGATAAACACTTGATCCTCATGCAAAGGTACACGAATGATGTTCCTGTCAATGAGTTCACTTTTACCAAAGTTCCATTTTGGGTGCAAGTCCATGATATCCCATGCAGTTTTTTAACGAGGAAGGTGGTTGAGAAGTTGTGTGATACTGTGGGCGAGGTCCAGAAATCAATTGGTGCAATTGATGACGACGGAGGCAGTTTTTTCCGGGTTCGGGTTATGGTGGATATCACTCTGCCATTGTGCAGAGGAAAGGTCATCTCTCTAACCAATGGAAGCAAGAGCTGGGTAAATTTTAAGTACGAACGGTTACCAAATGTGTGCTGCTGGTGTGGGCGATTGGATCATGATGATAGGGACTGTGAGCTTTGGATTGAAAGCAAGGGCACGCTGACTACTGATCAGCAACAGTTTGGTCCGAATCTGAGAGCACCACCGTATAAGACAACAGGTAGAGATGTCATCTATGTCCCGGGGTATTTTGAGGGAAGAGCTCAGCGCCCTCAAGGCGGAACGGAGGTGGCGCAACCAGTGGATGTAGTACCGAACATGGAAGTGGAGTGGACAGGTGGAGTAATGAATGCTGAAACCGTTACTAGCAATGAATCACCTTTTAATTCAGGAGCAGAGTCCGTTACAGAGGAAAGCCTTAATCACGCCAACTCTAATCCGGTTTTCTCGCAGTTTGGGAAGCACAATTTAGGGTGCATTGATTCGGATTCTCTTGTAACACCCAACGTGATTGAAGGCGGAAAAAATGTGACCAACTCAGCAAGATCCGTTGAGGAAAACATTATGCTGAATGAATTAAATATGGGCAATAATCTCGGAGATACAAATTTAAATCCCAAGAGTTTCGAGTCAACCACCACTAGTACGGTTTCAGAGTTAATGCAAAAAACCCTAGTTGACTCTAACAATGCCAATCATACGTTTAACCCTACCATTAATGAGCCTGTGATCCAAGCCTTTGATGGGGAAGTGTCACAACTTGCCAATCTCAGAATGTGGAAAAGAATCATGCGACAATCTAAACCTAGTAGGGCAGAGGCCGAAGTTGAACAAGGGACAAAAAGAAAATTAAGCACTGAATTATCAGGTCAGCACCTTGTACCTAGCAAGCGTATGCAGGTTAGTCATGTTGATCAAAATTCATCCAATGTATTGGCGGAGGCTGTGAAGCAGCCCTGCTAGGAGCCATGAGTCTAATAGTGTGGAACTGTCGCGGGCTCGGGAACTTAGTGACAGAGAAAGAGCTTGGTGAGATTGCTCGGGCAAAAGATCCCTCCGTCATGTTCATAGCCAAAACATGGACGGATGAAAATAGGCTAAAAACAATAAAACACAGGTTACAGTTCGATCACATGTTCATGGTCCCTCGGATTCATAGAGGTGGGGGACTAGTGCTATTTTGGAAGGATTCTATCAAGTTGAATGTGGAGACTTCATAAAAAAACCACATTGATTGCATCATCAGAAAGGGTAGTGAAGATGCGTGGAGGTTCACGGGTTTCTATGGCGAACCTATCACCCATAAAAGGTTTGAGTCATGGGATTTACTGAGACATTTGAATAGTCAATTTGGATTACCATGGTTGTGTTGCAGTGACTTTAATGAGATTTTGAGAGGATCAGAGAAGATGGGAGGGAGTACTAGAAGTTACACACAAATGCAACTTTTTAGAGACACCATTGATGAGTGTGGCTTCCTGGATATGGGTCATAAGGGTCATCCGTTCACGTGGAAGAAGTTTTTCAGTGGTGGGAGAACAATTGCAGAGAGGTTGGATAGGTGTTTGGCTAACAATGAGTTGTTGGTTCGATTTGGGGGCTCTATGGTGCACCATTTGACATGTAGTACCTCGGATCACTCACCCCTGTGGATCATACCCGAAAATTTGGTGGTGGTTACTTCAGAAAAGCCATTCCGTTTTGAAGAAATGTGGCTTGCCGAGAAAGGGTGCTCAAATACTGTCAAGGCCGAATGGGGGAGGGGCAGAAACAACAATAGTCCATCGGGTATTGTCAGAAAAATTGAGGATTGTGGTCAAGCTTTAAAAAAGTGGAGCCGCAATTGCTTTGGTAGTGTTCGAAGAGAATTGAAACACAAACAGAAATTGTTGGCTCAAGCAGAGCTGGAAGCTCTTACCACGGGGGTGAATTTTAGAGCAAGAATGCTCAAAACCGAGGTGAATGAACTCCTTGATAAGGAAACAAGGATGTGGTTCCAGCGGTCTAGATCTCTTTGGGCTGTACATGGAGATAAAAACTCTAAATATTTCCACCGGAGGGCAACCCAAAGATTGAGGAGAAACCAGATTGATGGGATCATGGATTCACAAGGAAGGTGGTGCTCGAATCCAAGGGAGGTGGCTTCGGCAATGTTAGATTTCTACAATAACCTGTTCTCCTCACCCCATACTTGCCAACCTGATGTGGTATTGGATACAATTCAGTGCATTGTGACTAATGATATAAACAGGCAGCTCTTGGAGGGATTTTCGGAGAATGAAGTGCATGTGGCCCTTAATCAAATGGCTCCTTTGAAAGCTTCAAGCCCGGATGGGATGCCCCCCATTTTCTATCAGCACTACTGGGATTTGGTGGGTAAGGATATCACTCAATCTGTTCTTTCCTTTTTAAATTCAACCTCCCTTCCGGAACACTTAAACCACACCTTTATCACTTTAATTCCTAAAGTCAAAAACCCTGAATTAGTATCTGAATTTCGCCCTATAAGTCTATGCAATGTTTTGTATAAAATATTTTCCAAGGTGTTGGCAAATCGTTTGAAAAAAATCCTTCCTCATATAATCACTGAAAACCAAAGTGCCTTTACAAAAAACCGGTTGATTACAGATAATATCCTTTTAGCGTTTGAGTCGCTTCATAGCATGCAAATGCATAATTCTTCAAAGGGGGGTTACATGGCTCTTAAGCTTGATATGAGTAAGCCGTATGATCGGGTGGAGTGGGCTTTTTTAGAAGCCATTATGAGGAAGTTGGGGTTCCATGAGCAGTGGATTTCACTTATGATGCTTTGTATATCAACTGTATCGTATTCCATCCTTATTAATGGTGCACCAACGGGGTTCATTAAACCTACTAGGGGAATAAGCCAAGGAGACCCCATCTCCCCGTTCTTGTTCTTATTATGCACCGAAGGCCTCCATGGCTTGCTCTCTCAAGCAGCATCGAGGGGTGACATACATGGTTTCTCTCTTAGTAGGAGGAGCCCTTCACTAACCCATCTACTTTTTGCAGATGATAGCTTGTTATTTTGCAGATCAAATGCTGAGAAATGTCAGAAAGTTATGGAAGTATTGCAAGTTTATGAGGTGGGGTCAGGGCAACAACTCAACAAAGCAAAAACCACAGTTTTCTTTAGCAAATCCACCAATGATGATAGTAGGCAATTGATTAAAGATTGTTTGGGTGTGGAAGAGATTCGGAGTTATGAGAAGTACTTGGGGCTGCCCTCCTTAGTGGGTAGAAATAAGAAAAGTAGTTTCAACTACATAAAGGAGCGTGTGTGGCGGAAGCTTCAAGGTTGGGAAGAAAAATTACTCTCTCAAGCCGGTAGAGAAATCTTGATAAAGGTGGTGGTCCAAGCAATTCCCACCTACTCAATGAATTGTTTCAAGCTTCCAATTGGTTTGTGTAATGAGATTGAGGGGCTCATTAGGAAGTTTTGGTGGGGACAAAGGGGAGATAGGAGGAAAATACATTGGGTTAGATGGGAGGAGCTTTGTAAACCTAAGAATGAGGGTGGCATGGGTTTCAAGGACCTTGCATTATATAATGATGCCCTCTTAGCAAAACAAGCTTGGAGATTACTACATAATACAAATTCCCTCTTCTATAAGGTCTTCAAATCTAAGTTCTTTCCAAATTGTTCCATCATGGAGGCAAAGGAGGGTCATTCGGGTTCATACGCATGGAGAAGTATCTTAATTGGTAGAGAGGTGCTAAAAGAAGGGATGAGATGGAGGGTAGGCTCGGGTGCAACAATTAAGGCCTGGTCTGACCCTTGGCTTCCATCAGATTTCCTTCCTTTTATCACTTACCCACTAGTCAGGGGCTTTGAAGATGTTACTGTAGAAAGCCTTATCAATCCGGATGCAGTTTCTTGGAACATTCCTCTGCTAAATGATCTTTTCCTCCCACGAGATATTGCTTTGATCAAGTCAATTCCACTGAGCAACATAGCAGCTGAAGACAAGCTCTTTTGGCCCTTTACTCCCTCGGGCATTTATTTTGTCAAGTCGGGGTATAGGTTTCTTTGCAAATTCCAAAGTTTGGATGACCATTCTTACCAACCAGACACTGATATTATTTGGAAGAAGGTGTGGGGACTCGCAGTACAGCCAAAGATAAGGAATTTTTTGTGGCATGCAATTAAAGACACCATTCCGACGAAAGCGAACCTCAAACGGCGAAGAGTAATTCCATTCGACTGCTGTGATCACTGCCATAACACCTCGGAGAATACCTTACATGCGCTGTGGTCTTGCCCTTCTCTGTCTTAGGTGTGGTCGCTTGATCAATGCTGGAGGAACTGCTATACCAGAACATTTCAGAGCTTTAGGGACTTAATTGAGCACATTATTGATGAAGGTTTGGATGTGGATTACTTTGCTACTATCGTGTGGATAGTGTGGCATAGGAGGAATACTTTGAGAACCACCAATAAGGCCTTTCCGATTCAGCTAGTGCTCCCTGAGGTGCGAGTAGTCCGTGCAGCTTTTGTTCGCTCTATTCCTCCTAAACCCCTCACCCTCTCTCTCGAGGCTCAAAACAGGTTATCTGGAAACCTCCACCCTAGCCGAGACACAAAGTGAACTTTATGGGGCTGTGTTTAGAGAGGACGACTCAGCTGGCATTGGTGTTGTGATTAGGGATGATAAGGGTCTTATGGTGGCTGCAATGACGGAAAAGATCCCACTCCCCTACTCGGTCACTGCTGTGGAGGTTCTTGCAGCAATAAAGGCTTTGAGATTTGCTGGTGACATTGGTCTTGAGTCTTTCATCCTTGAGGGGGACTCCAAGATCACCATTAATGCTCTGGTAGGGGAAAACAGGGAGCATGGGGAGTTTGGACACCTGATAGAGGAAGCTAAGTGGCTGTCAAGACAGTTTGGTGATGTTAGTTATAGTCATGTTAGAAGACAAGGTAATTGTGCCACACATAATAATGCTAGACATGCAAGACATGTTAGCGAGTATACGGTGTGGACGGAGAATGTTCCTTCACATCTTTCTGCTGTAATTCAAGCCAATTTGGCATCTTCTGAATAAAGTTACAATGTTCTTTCTCAAAAAAAAAAAAAAAAAAAAAAAAAAGCCTCATAGGCTCGTACAAATGTTCCTTCTAAAAGTATTCCAAGGATACATATAATAAATAACCCTTAGTTAGACTAAGCCTCACGGCACTTAAAAAAAAACAACCAAAAAAAAAAAAAAAAAAAAAAAATCTCACGGCATATCCATGTTAGAGAAGGAGAGCACAAACAATGTGCCCAAAATCTCCATAATCATCTTATCATAAAGCTTAAAAATGACATGAAAGCAACATATTTTTTATAAGTTTTAGTTTGTCAACAACCATAGTGTGTTTTCGTTGTCTTAATTGCAAAGCATTTTTATATGTATAAATCTATCTGTGTCTACATGTGCATGTGTTTGTAAATTATGACACATCATGATAATTTTAATTACATAAAATTAAAGGTGGATTATAATATTCAAAATATTACTACATGCCATACAAAATATATGCTTTGGGAAATGATCATATGTATTTGTACAAGAACATTCAACCCAAATGTCCGACTGGCAGGCGACGAGAGCGGCGGGTCCAAAGACATCTGGACATGTGTCATAATAGAATTTGTTGGTTTAATGCATTTTTCTATCAGCAATGACCACATAAAATATTACGACTTGTAGAATTTGTATTGACGTTGAAAAAGTGCCCTGAGTTTAAATATTTAACCTCTTTGTAGCAGTCTTTAGGCCATGAGCAAAGTTAGGAGTACATTTTTTTAATATATATATTTCTTAACATAATAAATTTTGATTGGTCTAATATCAATTTGTTAATGTAATAAGTTTATCATTTACACTAATTTTATTGTAAAAGGACACCTCAAAAATTGAAATTGGTCACTGTATTTATAGGAGAAAAAAGAAAAAAAAAGGTGGTCAGTCCACTTAAGGCCAAACTCTCTCTCTCTCTCTCTATATGTATATATATATATATATATATATATATTTGGGCAAGATTATGTTTGAGTACTTTGTCTCATGACCATGACTTTTTTTATTTTTTATTTTTTTATTTTATAAGTAATGGTTTTGTTGAGAGTGGTCCCACATATGAGAATATGACCATGACCATATCGGATGCATATGCCTGAATCCCATTTTTATTTAATTAAAATATACTTGCGTTACGGATGATAATACTAAGATTGGATTCTTACGGCACTAGAGAATTCATGCTCCCACCGCAACCAACTTTTGCCAAAAGAAAAAAATATCTGGGACTGGGAGTTTTTAAAAGATTACAATAGATTGAAATCGATATTCTATTTTTTTTATTCTTTATATATAGATAAAAATTATAAATATAATATTACATAATAATAAAATTCTTTGTAAATTACATTTCACTTCACTCATTCTTTTTCTCAATTAAATATAGAAAATTTATATATATATATATATATATATATATTTTTATCATTTCACTTTTTGGTCTTTTATACATGGAAACTAAAATCTTTTCTCATTTTGTTTTTTTTTTTAACTTTTTGTTGTAATATTTTAATATTAAGTAATTAATTTTAATATTTTAATGAATAAAATTCTGGCTACCTAAATATAAACACATGAGAATTAATATGAAAGATGAAAAGCTAGTGTCTTGCATTATAACTCTCAATTTATTTATTTATTTATTTTTTTGAGAAACAACTCTCAATTTATTTTAGAAACTCCAATAAAACAAAATAAGTATAAATATTGTGAATAAATGGATTATAATTCCCACTAAACCATGATATAATAGGTATATAAATTATGTGTATAAATGGGTTGTAATTCCCATTAATCTTGAGGAATACCGATAAACTTACAAATATAACTATTTGACTATTCATCTATACATATACACACACACACATATATATGTGTGTGTGTGTGTGTGTGTGTGTGATATGTATAACAAAATACACAATACTCACAACACTACACGCATTATGACATACACACTAAAATATAGGAAAGTTCTTGGCAAAGAAGGGTGCCATGTTCTTTCTAGTGGAGCTTTGAGTTTCAACACCTGTGTAGAGGTTGTTCAAATCATGCAACATTATTGAGCCGTTGTATTTTGAAGGGGACAAATCAGATGTAATTTTCACTAACAAACAGCCCTTAGAAACCCAAATTTGTGTATAGCAAAGTGCTGACTGCTGACTGAACGACTCTTATGACTTCTATAATGCGACACGCACGCAAACGAGGGGTTAGGTATTTTACCTGGACCCACAAATTTTGAAGGAATCTTCGTTAGCTAATTTCTTGACTAGCTAATTTCTCCTACAAATGGGGATATGAAAATTTCATTTCTACATTTTTTTTTTTTCTCCCAATTGCTGTTTTGAGCACTCCCATCTTTACCTACTTTTTAATTATTATCTCTTTTTTTTTTTTTTTCACCTTTCTTGATTAAAGGCAAAAATACATTTATCATTAGATTACATTTTCTTCTTATATTTTTCATATTTGTAAAAGTTTTAGAAAATAAAAATCAATAATTATATTATTAATTAAATATTTAAATTTCAAAATTTTATAATATAAAATTATGCATAAAAAATAATTTTATAAATTAAATAGTAAATAAAATTTAATTTGCACAAAAATTTTTATTTATATTAAAAAGAAAATTAAAAAATATGCAATATAATAATTAAAATTTTAGAATATTAATTTTTTAAGCGGAAGTTTTAGCCTTCAACTAGAAGCGGAAGTTGCTTCAACTTTTTATTCGTTCATTTGCCCCATGTTTAGAACCCAACTTGGACAGAAAATCCACCCAATTACCGACACGGTTTAGAACATTTTATTGCCAATCTTGCTGACAAGCAGGCTCGGCAAGTCTATACTTTTTATTTTTTGAGGCGTCTTAGCCTCACGAAGAGATAAAGTTATGAAATCGGACAGAACTAAAATTACCAAAATGGGGCACAGCGTCTCTATATAATAACCTCTTCCTCCCTCAGAGTTAGTATAGGGGCACCACTTTCTTCACCCCCCCCCGCCTCTCTCTCTCTCTCTCTCTGAGTCTCTCTTTTTCTCTGTTCTTAAATAGCCTCCTTTGCTGCAAAAATCATGGCCTCTCTTTCTTCCAATACTCATGCTCTCTCTCAAAGGCTTCTATCTTAACCCAAAAATTCATAGGATCTCACCCTCTCTCTCTCTCTCTCTCTCTCTCTCTCTCTCAAAGCCTTTTATCTTTACTCCAATACTCATGGTCTCTCAAAACCTTCCATCTTAACCCAAAAGCTCATAGGATCTCATCCTGTCTCTCAATTAAGCCTTTTATCTTACTCCAATACTCACGGTCTCTCTCTATCTCTCAAAGCCTTTTATCTTAACCCAAAAACTCATAGGATCTCATGACCCTCTCCCTCAAAGGCTTCTATCTTTACTCCAAATCTCATGGTCTCTCTCTCTCTCTCTCTCAAATTTATATCTTTCTCCAAGGTAATTTATCTTTCCTGTGAAAGTCTTGACGAAGATCTGCATCCAAATGACCATGAGGGTCTTCGAGCAAATTTATAAAAAAAAAAAAAAAAAATTGGATGCAGATATTCGTCAAAACTTTGATGAGGAAGAACAAATTATTACCTTGGAGCTACAAGAGTTCTCACACTATTGACAATATCAAGCATAAAGTTCAAGACAAGGATATATAGATGGTCTTGCCGGTGTGGGTCTTTCATAAGAAAATGGATCTCCGGCCGCCATCGTCAAAACGAAGATCAAACTCCGGAGACCGTTTCTATGGATCGATTTTTCTTTTTTGGGTTGAATTTTGTTGATTTAGTTTGGTAGATCTTTGTTTGTTTGTTTTGATTAACGGTGTAGAAAGATACATATTGATGGTGTAGGACACATCTCTGTCACTGGGAGTCGGCGATGGGCAGCATATGCATGGGCAAGACATTGGTAGTGTACTGACAGGTCAAATCGTTTTTCCTTTAAAAGTATCTAAATATTCATTTAGTATTTCGGTCTTATCATTGTTTTTTGTTTTTTTATTCTTCATGTCATTTGGGCCCAGAGAGAGAGAGATTGATTTTAAGAATGAGGTACAGCTCACGTGTGCCGTACGGAATTATTTGAATGGTCGTTACTGGTTGGTAAAGTAAACCTACTTTACCAGCCAACCACTCTTAGATTCTCAGTCCCAAAGCCGACGAAAAAAAAAAAAAAGCTGCTAGGAAACAAGTTTGAAAACTGGGGGTTAAATAGGTCTTTATTTGTTTTTCTCCTATCTTGCCCATCTGTCCCTTCCAAAATACAAATTCCACTTGGTGTACTTTTTGCTTGCTTTTGCGCAACACCCGTTTCCATCTAAAACTATCATGGCCCTTTTTACAAAAATTTTATTACGATGTCACTTATTTTATTAAAAATTAAAAATATTGTAAAAATAATTTTTAAATATGTAAATAGTATCATTAAACTAATTTTTAATAAAAAAAACAGTTAAAAAAGAAGTTTGTGGGTCGCGTAAACAATGCACGAAACCTACTAAATAGTACCATTTCAACGGAGGTGAAAACTTGTCAAAGAGATAGTGGGTCCATGCATGAGACCCACAGACGGGAGACATCCCACATTCACGCGCTTCTCAATTAAAAAAAAAAAAAAAAAAAAAGAGAAAAACGCAGATGTTCTTGTCAAATATGGGACCCATTTCTTTTTTGTATTGGTGTGGTCCAACTGTTGCTTCCCCACTCTTTTGCTTCCAATCTTGGTGCAGACATGTCATGAAGGAACTGTTTTTTCTTTTTTCTTTTTTCTATTTTTTTCTTTTCTTTTTTTATTGGCCATGTGAGTATTTTAGTATAAGTCTAATCTGTCCAGTTCTTGTTGCTAGATTGTTTTTCGAAATTAATTACAAAGATACTCAAATGGGCTATGTGAAAGGAAATTCGACATGCAATTTGCTTGTGTAGCCTTGTACATAGCCAGACTTTGTGCAATTAAAGTTGCGTCCACCTTCCTCTCTTTTTCTCATTTTCTATTTATTCTATATTCTTTTTTACTTGTTTGATTGGAAGATATGCCCATGGCCTACTCTAATTTCATTATCTTTAAAGACCTCATCATAATTAAAGATTTGGGACAATATCATCAATCTATCATAATTGAGTATACATGGCTAAAACATATATACGCAATTTATTTATTATTTCATGTGACTCAATATAAATCTTTCTTATGAGCAATTATAAATTATATAAAATTAGTGTGTAATCCCGTGCATATGCACGGATACATTTAAAAACAATCACAATTACATATATATAATTTAGAATCTAATTAGATCTAGACTCTTCTGTTTTTGCATTAAATAATTTACTTGCCATAAAAATTAAAAAATTAGTTGGAACACATGCACAAAATTAAACTCCAATTAAAATTCAATTTAGAATCTAATTGAATTTAAACTCTTTAATTTTTGCAGCTAATAATTCACTTGACACACAAATTTAAAAATTAGATGAGACATGTGGTGCAAAATTAGACTCCAGTTTAGAATTAAATTGGATTTTCTCTTATTTTTGGCTATTAATATATGTGTGTGTGTGTGTGACTTATAAACTTGAATTGTTTTTAGTTATACAAAAAAAGCTCATAAAAGGCTTATTTTTTATGGTTTACTTATATTAGACTCCTCATTTTTTACACTAAATTAATTCATTTGACACAAAAATTAAAAAACTTAAATTAGATGGGACATATGGCACAAAATTAAATTCTAATTGAAATCTAATTTTTACATTGAATTAACTCACTTGACACAAAAATTTAAAAACTTAGATTAGATAGGACACATAGCGTATAATTAAACTCTAATTTAATTTCAATTCGAAATCTAATTGAATTTTCTTTTGATTTTACCTATTATTATATATAAAGATATCTATTTTATTTTTATTTTTGGATAAACAAATCAAGCTACTTTTAACACGTGGACATCATTTCTCATCAAAATTTCAACATGAAACCTTTACGGGGGTGTATATATATATATATATATTCCAAAGGAAAGCACCTGCTCTTTGAATGAAATTCTATATGTATATAAGGCAAATCACGTGAAGAAACCCAAAAAGAAAAAAAAAAAAAGTATTAATAGTAAAGATCAAACTTATAACTTATTCACATCTAATAATGATGAGACAGTGAAAGTGCTGAATGCTGACCGCACAAGCCGTCATTCCCCCCAGGCCCCAAGCCACGTGAGCTTTGTAGCACCGCAGTAATTACTTTCTCCCCAGTCCCCACTTTGACTTTGAAACAAGCGTTTACGCAAAGCATCATTCGCACGACCAATATAAAAGTAATTATGAGGAATATCCGGAGTACAGTTGATGTCTCTTTCACTTATAATTGATCTCATTAATTATATTATTAATAAACTTATTATAAATATGAGATCTAAAGAGTACTCAACTATCTAACAACAACCAATAATGGTAAACCTTTTTTAATTATTATGGTTAACAACAATCCTTTACATGAGTGGTTACACGTAAATGATGATGTAAAGATTCCAACCAATTAAAATAATATTATTCAACTTTATGGCCCACATGTACATGCCATAATATAATACGTTCCAAAATCAAAATCCAGTCAACTTTTCCATGCATGATGGATAAGTCATAAGTGTATTTAAATAAATTTTCAGGGCCCCTACTGGTTTGACCCACAGCCACAGGTGAGTCTACCATAAATAGTTGATAAGGATGTAGATTTTGTCCGATCCAAGCACCGTCTAAGAAACACGTCACCACACAAGCCGTCCAGTCTCGAACCCCACACTGAACTTCTAGATTTTTTTCCCATAGAAGCCCCATCATTTGGTTTCACAATCTGTACCACCAATACCATTCCAGAACCCCAACTATTTTCTTGTTTCTTTTACACTATGCAATGCAATTAAATAAAAGATAAAATTCGTTACGAAAATATTATAAAAATAATGTAAATATAATATTTTTTTAAATAAAAATTAATATGATTTTTTTATAAAAATAAAATAAAATAAAAGATACTGTTAACAGGTATTATAAAATATTTATTCAGAATAATTTATTGTATGGTTTACTTAATAAATAATTAGTATAAATCAGTAAAAAGACTGAAATTATTACAAAAATAATAAATAAAACTCAAAAAATTAATTTCATTAACTCTAACATCTGTAAAATTGATCAAAATTCTGACATAAAAGTAAAATAATATTATGTAAAACTATTTCTTAACCATTCCTTACCATTAGCACTACCTTTTTTTTTTTTTTTTTTTAAGAAACATTATAAAATCATGCTGTGTACGTAGCATTGTACATAAGTACGTGCAGACATTAAACTAGGATCTGATTTGGCAGTACTGCAATAATAAGTACTTTGCTTACTTTCTCCTCACTGACGCTTACTGACTTTTCAGGTTGTGCGGTGAGTCGGTCACCCTACATAAACAAACGAAACAATAAAAGTATTCCTTGTTATGTCAGACCATTTTTAACTTTGGGTCCAGTTGATATGTGCCCTTAGGCCACATATTAAACTTTCTATTTTTAAAAATATTTTCTTAGAAATTGAAAAAGCTGTCATTACTTTTTCAATTCTTGAAAAAATCTTTTCTAAAAATAGAAATTAATGTGTGCCCGGCACACATTAGTAAAATCCTTTAACTTTTACTCATAAGTAATTAGGCTTTACGTCTTTCTCTGTATCCACATACATGAAATATGAAGAAAGGAAATTTAGGAATGTAAAAGAAGCAGAAGGTCAATGAATTATACCTGAATAAATTAAACACCATCCACTGAGGTAGGCTAGTACAGAAACCACAGCCAGGAACCCTTTCATATTTGAAAATGGCAAACTCTAATTGAAAGCTGATAAGACTGCTGAAATCTCCGTAAAGTTGGTATATATCACATTCAAAGATTCAAAAGAGCGGAACAAGCTAACTGGAAAACCACCACACTCCTTATTGCTTGCTGACCATTCCAAAAAAGAAAAAGTCAAGAAAGAGACTCAATTTTAGTCATAACATTTACTAAAATATTTGGAAAAAAAAAAAGAAAAGAAAAGAAAAAAGCAGGACCCACTTCAAATTCTCCATCAATAATGACCTCTTTTTTTTTTTTTCTATGAAACAACAGGTAGAGGAAAGAGAGAGGGGATGGAGCATCCGATAATGACGTACCCAAGTACTCAAGTCACTTTTTTTTGGGATAAACAAATGAAGACATTTTTAACACGTGGAAATCATTTCTCATCAAATTTCGAACGTGAAACTCTTTATGTATTTATATATATATTCCAAGGAAAGCACCTGTTCCTCGAATTAAATTTTATATGTATATGTGGCAAATCACGTGAAGAAACCAAAAAAAAAAAAAAAAAAAAGGTGTTCCTAGTAAAGATCAAACTTATTCACATCTATTAATGATGAGACAGAGAAAGTAATGAATGTTTAGATACTTATAAAGGACAAAGAATCTAACCTGTTCAGTAAACTATCACTGTCTTGACCGTACATATCGGTGCTGCTGTCTCATACTCCTATCCACAGAGATTTGACTTACGATTCCCATCATGTTGCACCTATCAAGTATCAACAAGTGACAAGAACAAGTATCTTTCAAGACCATAAATCAAAACAAACATGGAAAGATCAAACTAATTCAACAAAGCCAAAAAGAAAAAGAAATTGAAAAGATCGCCGGATCAGGTGGGCCGGACCAGGTGGATCTTCTAGATGAAGATGGCGGTGACCCATTTCTTCTTATGGAAGACCCACATCGGCAAGCCCCATCCCCTTTCCTTGTCCTGATTCTTTTGTCCTTGACGTTGTCAATAATATGCGAACTCTTTACCTCCAAGGTAATATTGTTTTTCCAGCCAAAGACTTCACCGATCTCTGCATCCCAACTACAATGTCTTTTTTATTTTGAACATGATAAACTTTTTTTCCATTCAAAAAACACGATTTTTTTGTTCTGAGCTTTTTTTTCTTTTTTTGAGCTCTCATCTTAGCCAGACTGACAGTGGGATGCAGATCTTCGTGAAGACTTTGTCCGGAAAGACAATTCACCTTGGAGGTAGAGAGCTCGGATACTATTGACAATGTCAAGGCAAAAGATCCAGGGAAAAAAAGGAGATGGGTCTTAACGATGAGGATCTTCGATAAAAGAATGGATTATGAGATGAAGGTGTGGAAACTGAAACTGTAAATAGGGATTTGAGAGAGAAAGAGAATAAATTTTGGAGTTAAAATAGTGTTGCCACTAGAGGCTCTAGAAGAGCTTAGAGAGAAGAACTTAGAGAGAGGATAAAAACCCAGAACCAAAACTTAGAAAACCCAAAACCAAAACTGTCAAGGCAAAAAGATCCAAGGAAAAAAAAAGGAGAAGGGTCTTAACGATGAGGATCTTCTATAAAAGAATGGATTATGAGATGAAGGTGTGGAAACTGAAACTGTAAATAGGGATTTGGGAGAGAAAGAGAATAAATTTTGGAGTTAAAATAGTGTTGCCACTAGAGGCTCTAGAAGAGCTGAGAGAGAAGAACTTAGAGAGAGGGTAAAAACCCAGAACCAAAACTTAGAAAACCCCGAACCAAGACTTAGAAAACCCAGAACCAAAACTGTCAAGGCAAAAGATCCAAGGAAAAAAAGGAGATGGGTCTTAACGATGAGGATCTTCGATAAAAGAATGGATTATGAGATGAAGGTGTGGAAACTGAAACTGTAAATAGGGATTTGGGAGAGAAAGAGAATAAATTTTGGAGTTAAAAAAGTGTTGCCACTAGAGGCTCTAGAAGAGCTTAGAGAGAAGAACTTAAAGAGAGGGTAAAAACCCAGAACCAAAACTTAGAAAACCCAAAACCAAAACTGTCAAGGCAAAAAGATCCAAGGAAAAAAAAGGAGAAGGGTCTTAACGATGAGGATCTTCTATAAAAGAATGGATTATGAGATGAAGGTGTGGAAAGAGAATAAATTTTGGAGTTAAAAAAGTGTTGCCACTAGAGGCTCTAGAAGAGCTGAGAGAGAAGAACTTAGAGAGAGGGTAAAAACCCAGAACCAAGACTTAGAAAACCCAGAACCAAAACTGTCAAGGCAAAAGATCCAAGGAAAAAAAGGAGATGGGTCTTAACGATGAGGATCTTCGATAAAAGAATGGATTATGAGATGAAGGTGTGGAAACTGAAACTGTAAATAGGGATTTGGGAGAGAAAGAGAATAAATTTTGGAGTTAAAAAAGTGTTGCCACTAGAGGCTCTAGAAGAGCTTAGAGAGAAGAACTTAGAGAGAGGGTAAAAACCCAGAACCAAAACTTAGAAAACCCATAACCAAAACTGTCAAGGCAAAAAGATCCAAGGAAAAAAAAGGAGAAGGGTCTTAACGGTGAGGATCTTCTATAAAAGAATGGATTAGGAGATGAAGGTGTAGAAACTGAAACTGTAAATAGGGATTTGGGAGGGAAAGAGCATAAATTTTGGAGTTAAAAAAGTGTTGCCACTAGAGGCTCTAGAAGAGCTTAGAGAGAAGAACTTAGAGAGAGGGTAAAAACCCAGAACCAAAACTTAGAAAACCCAAAACCAAAACTGTCAAGGCAAAAGATCCAAGGAAAAAAAGGAGATGGGTCTTAACGATGAGGATCTTCGATAAAAGAATGGATTATGAGATGAAGGTGTGGAAACTGAAACTGTAAATAGGGATTTGGGAGAGAGAGAGAATAAATTTTGGAGTTAAAAAAGTGTTGCCACTAGAGGCTCTTGAAGAGCTTAGAGAGATGAACTTAGGGAGAGGGAAAAAACCCAGAACCAAAACTTGGAAAACCCAGAACCAAAACTTGGAAAACCCAGAACCAAAACTGTCAAGGCAATAGTACTTAGAGAGAGAGAGAGGTAAATGTCGTCGAAGCTGGAAAAGTCGTGAGCTGCCTTATATAGGAAAGAGCAGGGCCTTTTAGTAATTTTGAGAGGTTGGGTAGAGAGAGAGAAGTCGTGAAAGCTGGAAATTGAGAGTGGGTGTGGATAATTGACGAATCTCATAGAGAAAGGGCAGGCCCTTTTAAAAATTAAAAAATGTTGTAACAAATAATTTTTGATAATTTTCCGATACATCAGGTTAATAAGTGCCTTGCTTCAATTTTTTATAATCTATTTGAATAAAGTTTTGTTTGATTTTTATAAAAAATAGTCAAAATTTTATTTTTTTTATTTTCTCATAAAACATTTTTAAAAATATATCTTAAACTAATATTCTTAAGGCGAGTTCAGTTGGGAAGGTGGTAAAGTGGAAGGATAGAAAATTGTAAGAGAATGACAAAATGAAATAATAGAAAAGATTTAATTTTCTCTCATTTGTTTTTTGTTGGAGGGGTAGAAAAATAAAATGATGAAAAACATTTTTATTTGGTTGAAATGAAAAATGAGAGGATAAAAAATTAAGTTGGTATAAATTTACCATTACGTCCTTACTAAATATATAAACAAAAAATAACATATTTTTTAATTAAAAAATTTTTGTATAAACACTTCAGTTATTTTTTATAAAATAAGCTAATGTCCAAAGGATTAAAAAATATTTAAAAAAAGAAAAAAGTCCCAAACCAAAACCAAGTGCTGTGGGTAAGAACTAGAACCGGAAGACATTTATCAAAACCAAAAACACAATCGTGCATGTTTTCTTCTCATCTGAGGGACGAAATTGAAAACTAACCATAAAATCCTAACAATATAATTAGTTATCAACGTTTTTAAACTATATTTTTTTTTAGCACCTCGAGTTTCAAAAACTCGATTTTGGCACATAACTCGAGTTTTTGAGAGTCGATTTTTATGGCCTAATCATATCTTATGTGGCATATTTTTCCACGTGACGACCACATGGAAATCGAGTTTCTTAGACTCGATTTCTAACCCAAAATAAAAAAACAAAAAATATTTTAAGTCACTGCAATACCCACAAACAAATTTCAAAAACTTCAAACGCATCAATCTCAGTCCAAATTCAGATAAGAGGGAGAGAAAGAGAAAGACCTCAGAGGAAGAGACAGAGAAAGAGCAGGGAGAGAGTCTCACCAGAACTCAGATCAGAGGGAGAGAGAAAGAGCCTCACCAGCCAGGCGCTGGGCGGCGCGGCCGGGCTCGTGCGCGGCCTGGGGCTCGCGCGCGCGAGGCCTGGGCCTCCGCGCAGGCCTCGCGGGCTCCGGGCTCGCGCGCGGAGGCCCGGCCTAGCGCGCGGAGCCCCAGGCCAGGCCTCGCGCGCGGAGGCCCAGGCCTCGCGCGCGGAGGCCTGGGGCTTCGCGCGCGAGGCCGGGGCCTCCGAGCGCGAGGCTCCGCGCGCGCGGCCTGGGCCCCTGGGCTGCGCGCGGTGGTCCGATCTGATCCCTACTTCTGGTTTTTTTTTTTTTTTTTTTTTCTTTTCTCTCTGGGTTCTTCTCATTCTGTGGGTTTTTTTTTTTTTTTTTCTCCGGGTTGTACTCTGTTATGGTTCTCTCTTATATGCTTATATTTATTTGGAAATCGAGTCTAAGAAACTCGATTTTCATGTGTTCGCCACGTGAAAAAATATGCCACATAAGAAATGATTAGGCCATAAAAATCGAGTCTCAAAAACTCGAGTTATGTGCCAAAATCGAGTTTTTGAAACTCGAGGTGCTAAAAAAAAATATAGTTTGAAAAAGTTAACAATTAATTATATTGTTAGGATTTTATGGTTAAATGTCCATTTCGTCCTCATCTGAGAGAGACAGTTCCGTATGGGCTCGGGTGGATAATGTTTGGGCTTTACTCAAAAATTTTCTCTCCTCCCCTCTTTAGTGAACAATACACAACCCCATTTTTCCTTCTTTATTATACATCCACCTAATTCCACCTCCACCCACAACCAAAGCATTCATTGACGTTTTCCTTCTAAGAACGCAAGTCTTTCGAACCTGGAACCTGGACAGCAAGTTTCCCGAGCTAGTTACGCACGCTAACACCAACCACAAGTGGCATGCCTAAACGATAACCTGTAGCCACTCAATGAGATTCCTTCTAGACAAATAAGAAGCCTACAACAATCTTCCGAAGGAACGTGTGAGGAACTTTACAATTATATTGCAGTTAATAAAAACAAAGAAAATGTTTAAGATACCAACATGGTTATTAAAAGTTTTAAGAATAAGAATTGAGATGATAACCTACATTGATACCAGATAACCACATAATAAATATAAATTTTTTATTTTTTAAATCTTGTGTTCAAAATTCGATCTATCAAATACTTAAAATCTATATAGCAAAGAAAATTATTAAGACTAGTATCAATTTTCTATCAAAACCTTAAAAATGACTAGATAATAAAATAATATTGGTACAACACCAACAATATAATGAATAAATTTGTTAATTAAAATTTTATATTGTATTTAAAATTGGTATATAAGTTTGTAAAGTATATTGTAGGGACACAGTTTGATGCCCAAACCCAGAAAAGAATTGGGTAGTGGCCCAATACAATAAATTTATAGAAAATGGGTTAAAGAGCTAGGTTTTAATGAAATTAATAACGGCTAGTATGGTTTTAACAGATGATCAAGCAAGAACCGGATATATAAGACCGGATAAATTCAATGTCCGAGGAGGTCATTCTATGTATAAATCTTTTTTTTTTTTTTTTTGAGAAGCATTCTATGTATAAATCAATATCACTATTTTCAAGTATAATTCTAATTGCTCTAGTCTTTTATTTTCTCTGTTTTTCGATCCCCCTCTCATAATAGGTCTTTCACATTATATAGTCTCTTTTCAATTATCTTGATCTTACATTTATTAATCATCTAAGCACTTACTTGAGTGCATGTCCCATCAGACACCTTCTTCTGTTTTCTATAAACTGTGGTAGCAGTTTTTCCTTTAGATATTTCTGTGTTTTTATCAGTCCTATACACGCATGAAGCTCATCTTTATTGTGTAAACTTTTTGATAGGTCGCCTAGGTTGCTGGACTATAGGTTCGAACTGTATTTGTTGTCTCTGAGGAGGAATTACTCATCGGACCATTCTCCGTCTATTCCTTCGTTATGAGACTTCAAACTTAGAGTCTCTCTCAATCACCTACCTCTCCTCGGACACACCTACGTTTCCAGATATGGCACAAGGCCCAATATATAAATTTGGGCCTTTATCCCTACATATATAATAAAATTTATTACACTTTTATTTTATATAATTGATGTAGTAAATTTTAATATATTTGGAACATTACTAAAAAAAAAACAAAAAAACAAAGAAGACCACTTGATTAGTTGCCAAATGTGATTAGGTGCCTATGAAAAAGGCAACGTCAAGGTTTGAAATATATATATATATATATAAGATGTTAATTATAAATTATTTCTTTAAAAGTAACATTAAATTTGTACTTTAAATTGGAATAGTACGTCTCAGACTCTAACCTTCTTTCAGTGATAATCAATGTTTGGCATCTCTTTAAGAATCATTTCACAGCTCTTTAGGCAAAATAAATGTGGGTTAGAGCATTCACACCTCAAATGTCAAATGTCAGCATTTTTTAGCATTTAAGTCCAAAATCTCCACTCCGTCAGAAATGGTAAAAGCCAAGTATTGTAAAAAATTTTACAATATTGCTATAATGCAATATAGAATTGCCCTGTAACTGAATAGTAAACTCTCATATTATTATTTAATTTTCTCTTTCCTACTTTTTATTAAATGCACTGTAGCTAATATGTTATACTGTAGATGATGGTAATTTTAGGATATATTATTTTATTGCGTAGAAATATTATTTAATGTGTTGTATTGTAAAATCAAAATTGAGATGCTGGAATATTATAAAATAATATTGTATAATTAATAAAGTAGTTTTTTGGAATCATAAAGTAGAATATGATGGCATTTTGGGGTGTGAATGCTCTTACTTTTGTCTTTTAAACATGGTAAATGTCTGTTTGGATAAGAGGATGGAAAAATGAGAGATAAATATGTGGGAGGATGGGGGGTTTTTCCAACATGTTTATTTGGGACAGAAGAATGAAAAGTGAACTGATAAAAAATCAATAAAAGTTCTATTTATTGGTTTAGTAAAAAAATAATGAAATGATGGAAAATATAATTTGTCTAAATTTACTATTATACACTTATAATTACATAACTAATAGTTTTTTTAGTAGCATATAAGAATTAAGAAGTAATTTTTTTTGGGCTAAAATGAACAATTTATTCTTTAAGTTTGTTTATTGAGCACTTTTGATTCTTGAAATTTCAAGTAAGAGTTATTGGTCACTGAAGAAAATGACCATTATTGTTCTCTCCGTCAACTTCTATTAAGTTTTCTTGCCTATATATATATAGAGAGAGAGAGAGAGAGAGATTAAATTCTATAAGAATGGGGTGTAAAACCTATGTTTTACACCATCCAATAAGTGATTGCCACATTAGCATTTCACTTAAAATTTATTAAAATTCAATACATCCTACCACACCTAATAACATCTCAATAGATTCCCAATTTGGTTAGATTTATATATGCGTATTAGAATTGATTGAGTGTGATTGTGTTTATTCTTAAATATGTGATAAGATGATGTGGCATGTTAAGATTGGAGGGGTAAAACATGGGTTTTACACCACGTCCTTATAGAATTTAATCTCATATATATATATATATATATATATATATATGTCTAACATAGCAATAATATACCATTTTGTGAATAAAGTGGTAACTTTTTTTTATTAAAAAATTATTCGTCACAATTTATGCATCAAAAACTGGTCTTCCTTCGGATTTTATTTGGGGTTAATTTGGAGTCGCAAGTTTTTGCAATCACGTTGGTTTATTATAGAAATATAGAATAGAATTGGGTGACTTTTATTATATTTTTATTGGTTCTGATAACGAAGAATTTAAACGTTAACGAATTCTAGTCACTTTTCTTGTTTCAATTGGCAAGCCACCTATAATGACATTAATGCTTCCACATCTGATAAAGCAAGAATTTGGTATGATTAGTGCGTTTTGCACAGAGAGATCAAAACTTCACTTCTTCTTTTTTTCGCATTTTCAATTCATATTATAAGCATATTTTAGTATATTTTTATTTTTAAAAAAAATCAATAAAAATTTAAATAAATTGTTCCCAAACTAACATTGAATCGTATAGGCAAAAAACTTTAATGACCAAAAGAGTTCGGTAGGCAAACTTGATGGCCTAACAAAATATTTTAGCCAAAAAATTTCATTATTATATAAAAAAATAAATAAAGTTATCAATTAAATCAAAAAAGATTACATCTTATAATCGAAAACCCATTGCATTTGTTATTTTATTTCATTTTTATTTATCCATCCATTTTATACATAAAAGAAAAATTGTGATTAAATAATTTGGTTAAATCCATATATATTTTTAACTTATCTCTCTATTCATTCATTTTATTATCCAAAAAAACTTTTTTTTACAACTTTTTTATATTTTTCAAAAAAAGTGGTATTAAAACTTTCTTAAAATTGTCCACTAATAATACTCTAAGGCATCTGTTAATAGTACTTGTAGGGTCAGTTTTCGTAGCCTAAGTCCAAAAAGTGTGGGTTAGAGGCCCAACGAACCTAGGACAATGAATTTGTAGAGAGTGGGCGAAAAAGCTAGGCTAGGTATGAATTAAACAATAGTTGGCTAGGTTATTTAAGATTGAAATGACATGAAATAATGCCTGAGAAATTCCCTGAGTGAATGTCCAAAAAGGTGTTTTATTGAATGAAAAGTAATTATAATATTCAGAGCTACAGTAAAACTTTTCTTTTTTCTCTATTATCTTTTTTCCTATCCCCATTATCAGGAACCCTTCTTCTTTATATAGCACCCCTCCCCATCATCTCCATCGTCCACTTGTTCTTCATCTGGATATCTACTTAAGTATATGTCACATCATGTGTCTACTTTAGTTCTTTATGAGTGGCGGTAGCTAAGGTTACACTGTTCAGGGGTTTTCTCCACATAAATGCGGCCAAAAACGCTGTTGCAGTGCATTAAATACGGTGGTAGTAGCTTTTCCTTTAGATATTTCTTCGTTCTAATCATCTCCAGACCTACCCAGAGCTTATCATTATCATTGGGATTGCTAGGAAGATCATTCGGACCTTCCATACGTCTGATTGATCAAGGCTATTTGTATCCGAGGAGTAAGACATCTTCGGACCAGTAGTGACCTCTTCAGATAGAAGATAACCTCTTCGAAAGATACTCTTCCTCCATTTCTGGGCTTCCTGCCTTCAGATGGACTGTCCCAACCAATTATTACTCTTCGGAAATATAATACTCTTCAACATGGTGCCCCACGCCCACTAAGTAGTTTTGGGTTTTTACCCCCCACAGTACTCATATATAATCTAAAAGTACGAAGAATTGAAATGCTAAAAGCCTAAAGTTGACGGTAGGAAAGTAAAAAGGGTAGAAATGGAATTTTTCATCTCCAAGCCAACATTTTTACTTTATTTCTCCCCATTTTGAAGAGAAATTAACTAGTCAAAAGCGAGCTCCTCCTCCTAAAGGGTGATTCCTATATGATCGGTTTGAATTGCAGGAGAGAGAGGGAGAGTAGAGTAGAATTGATCAAAAAGTAGTCTATTTTCAACCAATTATACTCTACTCCCCTCTATTGCCCCTCTCTCTCCCTCCCTTCCCCCCCCCCCCTCCCCCCAAAATCCAAACAGGCCTTTAAATTAGTAAGTTGGGATGAAAATCACTCAATTTTTCTTTCCCCCATTCCCTATGTAAATTGCTTAATTTTTGCTTTGAGCACTAGCATTGTTTATGTTAAAAAAAATGTTACTTTAGCACGCCAAAAAATTATTTCATCTATTTTAACGTATATATCATTTGACAATACACTCCACATCTCATTGCTTATATTTAACACATCACCCATTAAAATAATCTAAAATAACATCAACCTTTTATGACAAAAAAAGAGAGAAAAAATAAATAAATAAAACTCAGCCACGAAGCAAAAGACCTAGCCTTAAAAATTTTTAACATATAGCACATTATGGAGCTCACTTTTTGCTCTCAAGTGTGCTAAAAAAAATGCTAAAATTGAACATTTAGCACACCCAATTCTAGTACTCTCGAGTTTATTTTTTCTAGCCTAACCTAACATACCATAAGTTTTTTTTTTTTTTTTTTTTTTTGGAGAGGAAACGATCGTAAACTTTATTTATTCTATATCATGCTATACAATATGAAAGAGAAATGAGGAACAAATAATGGTCTCCTCATTCTCTTTTGTAACATTATCAAAAGTTAAAGAAACACAATTACACTTTCAAAACCTGCAAGCAACCTGCCCAACACTTCCATTTATTTCTAAAAAATTTGGTTACAAACAAAGTTCTGCTCAATAGAACATGTGTCCATGTCAATTGCAATGCACGCGACTTATTGAATCACACTTAAATGATTGTATACAATAAATTTAAGTGAGTCATGTGCATTACACATAATAGGTGCATATCTCATCTTCCTATAAAGGTCATAACCAAATTTGTAACCGAAGTTTGTCCTTCCATATATATATACTAACTAAACACCCTCAAACTTTACAAAAAATAGCACAACATCAATCATTGTCACCAAAAAAAAAAAAGGAAAAAAGAAAGATCAATATTATCTACATTACAACAGGAACTCTTAGGTTTTTGCCCATGGAAACTCCGTCATTTGGTTTTACAATCTACTCTATAGGTGCTATGGTGGCTCATCCCAATTGTATGAGGACCTTGGGCTCAAATCCCCAATTTACTTGTATCTGGGTTGGGCTTATCCCACAGTGGGAGGTTCAAGAAATGGTTTTATAGGTTACTGATGGAGTTAAAGGATTGTTTGGGCCCTAAACTCTCTTAATCCTGGCCCAGCCGAGGTGATGACTATGTAGTTGAGCCCTCTTTCTAGAATCCAAACAGGATTTCTCAATTTCCAATATGTCTTTCCTCACTACTCTAGTGTCTCTTCCCCCCCAAAATTTTCCAACCTCCCAATTGTGTCTATATTCCCTTCTTTTATGGTATTTCCTTAGTGCAATTATAATGATCAAAAAGGGGGTCTTCCTTAAGCAGATGGGTCCCTCTATGTTATATTCCTAACCAGAGGGGGCTTATCGCATAGTGCTGACATGACCTCCTTGGAACTTGCACCAAACTTCGGTTAATGCTCAGTAGGCGAATTCCCTAAGGCATTATTTCTTATTCTCGGCACAAGGAGAGGTACGTAGTCTGGGTGATCGGTTGGGCTTGAACAAGCTCGAGCTGGTGTCGAGATAGACTAGGCTCATTTTAGTAAGTGTGCTATGAGCTCGAGCTAGGCTGTTATTTACAGTGCGTACAATAGCCCCCATGATCCCCTTTTCAAATCATGAGAAGACAACTAAGGGCCCATGATCCGTACAATAGCCCCCTTTTCAAATCCCAAGAACAACCCTCTTACTGAGAAGACAACTTTCTAGTAATTTCTTCACTTTCTGCCTCTTTTTTCTCTTCAGTTTTTACCAGGAATAGGGTTCGTCCACTTAGTAAGTATTGACGCCGTTGTAAAGGCTTTTAAAACTATGATCGATATCCTTTAGGACGTAAACATTCAATACTATCCGGAGGGGGATATAGAAAATGAAAGGTTGTCAAGGGCAATTTTCATCCCATTAATGGCAGTCCTTGAGGGTGAAGTTAGGTTCCTCTTAGATCCCTTCCTACTAAGGGCCCTTAGTTTTTACAGCTTTGTCCTGACTAGCGTCTTCCCAAATTTTATAGGGTAGTAAACTGCGTCAATCGACTTAACAGGCTATACAACCTAAACCTTACCCACCATGACATCAATTTTTTGTATAGTTGTCATGGTAGTCTCCCTAATGGCTATTACCTCAATGTTCGGATCCCTGAATAAGGCTGATATCCCGCCTCCCATATTCCAACAGGAATTCCCAAGGAGAATTTATAATGGTGAACAGGAACTAGCTTGCTAGTGAGCTCACTTGTCCAACGTCACCTTGAAGAGTAGGTTCATACCCCCCCCCCCCCGGAGAACTTGTCCTACACAGTTTAGCTTGCTTAATTTCCCCGACCATTCACCATCATTTTCAATTTTTTTTTTTTTTTTTTACTAATTATTCTCTTTCGATTACCGTTGCAGATACTCAACACATTAAGCTGAACCTCAGTCTCGTTGAAGCTCAGAACCTAAATTTTGTC
Organism: Quercus variabilis; assembly: GCA_030445155.1. Classification (NCBI taxonomy): domain Eukaryota; kingdom Viridiplantae; phylum Streptophyta; class Magnoliopsida; order Fagales; family Fagaceae; genus Quercus; species Quercus variabilis. The sequence continues at coordinate 3,022,743 of CP129447.1, forward strand.
CTTCGTTTAGAGATATTCATGCACTTTGATGGACAACTTCGGGAATCCCACCTGATCCTATGCTTCACCCCCTCTTACACCAGCTTTCAAGACCTCGATCTTACCTTTCTAGCAATGCATCCCCTGCTTACATAACTGAAGGAGTTCTTATCGAGCATTACAATGAATGAGTCTCGACAAGGAGGCCCTTGCAGAAGACGGGAGAAATCTTTGGAAGAAGACACCATTTTCCATGATCAATTCCAGCACATTCTTGTGAATGTTCCCAAGGGCAAGGATTCTAACGACACGATGGTACAAAGGTGTATCGTTCAGCTAAACTACTACTTCCTAGAAGGCCAAGCTCTCGGGAACTGGACATTGCCTCCTCGAACCACAGCATCAACCCCCCTACGTGGTTGAAAAAGGAAAATGGTGGCTGACGACTGAAGGAGCTAAACTGAGATGCCTTCTGCAGAGCAGGTGCCTCCTATTCTCCCTGCCTCAGTCGATCCCTCAATTCCTCCACTGACCGCCTATGGCTCGAGGCAAGAGGACCGTCCGACCACCGAAGGCACTGAGAGGGCTTCTTCTTTAACTCCTCCAACCCCAGGTTGGTAGCACACCTTCAGGCTGGGCAAGGATCTCCTTCCTATGGCCTCCATCTTGCGAGTCCATTCTCCATGAGAAGGCCAAAAAAGTCGTTGAGGCCGAGAAGAAGGTGGTTGCAACTGAAGGGGCTTAGGATGCCGCCAATCGAAAATTGGGGGGTCCTTGAAGGGAAGTTAGAGGAGTCTAACACCAAGTTGGCCCAAGCTTTAAGTGTAGTCTCGGCCCGAGATAAAGAGCAAGAGGATTCGAGGAAGAGTATGGAGCAAGTCGAGTAGAAGTTTTATGACACTGGTTTTGATGATGCAGAGTGCTCTACTGCCACGGTGATCAAGGAGGCCAAGCTAGATGGCTTCATCAAAGGGTGGATGGCAATTTTTAACGCCATCAACCTCCCTCTAACTTCCCCTTTCAGGGGCCCATCCCAAGTTCCTTTGCTCGTAAAGGAGGCGCATGACGAAGGGCATTTAGAAGTAGGGTAGGACAGCCTTAGTATGCGCAAGCTAGTGGAGCAGATCGAGGCCCACATTGAGGTGATTGATCTGGGCAACCTAAATCCTCCTGCGTTGACTTTGCCCTTCACTGCCCTAACAACTCCACCGATATAATCCAAGGTATACAGTCTCCCATGGATGAAGCTAGAGTGGCCAAGAAATCCATATTGCTATTATTCCCCATAGAAATTTGAGATAGCTTACAGTGAGAGCACTAACTTCTGGTATTCTGCCATTTTCGGATCCCTCGCTTCAAAACTCCATTCAACTTGGCTCACCACCAAACCTGAATTTGAATAAACCTCCAACTCCATGGCACACAGCTTCATGGTTGCTCGGAGTCTGACCACTAGTGCTTCGTATTCAGCTTCATTGTTAGAGGCCGGGAAACCCAACCTAAGCGAACATTCCAACTTGATTCCTATCCCAGCCTCGCGGGCATTGGACGCCCCGTCCATATACACCTTCCATGGTCGAACTGAAACCTAGCAGACCATATGCGCATCATCAGCTAGAGGGGTGAATTCTGCTATAAATTTTGCCAATACCTACCCTTTGATAACCTTTTTTGACTTGTACCTGACATTAAAAGATCTTGGCCTTATGCCCCACTTAGCTATTCTCCCTATGAAATCTGTCCTCCTCAGTAAAGCTTGTAAAGGATGCTCGGTTAAAACGTACATAATGTGGGCTTAAAAATAATGGGGTAGATTTCTTATGGCATGCATCAGGGCTAGTGCCATCTTTTTCAAAGGAAAATATTAGGTCTCTGAATCTACCAAAGTCTTGTTAACATAATACACAAGCCTCTACACTCCATCTTGGACTCTTATCAACATTACACTTACTGCATGCCCAGACACTGCTAGGTACATGTATAAGTCTTCACTGAGTTTCAGGTTGGATAAGATAGGAGGGCGAGCCAAATAGAGTTTCAAACTCAAGAAAGCATCATCGCATTCTTTAGTCCACTGGACGCCTTCCACTTCTTGAGCAACGGAAAGAATGGCTTGCATCTGTCAGCTAATTTGGATACAAATCAGTTCAAGGCTGCTATCATCCTAGTAAGCTTCTGCACTTCCTTAGGATTACTCAACAGACTGAGCTGTTGAATTGCCCTGATTTGATCAAGGTTGACCTCGATTCCTTGGCATGTTATCATATAACCAAGGAACTTTCCAGACCTTACCTCAAATGCACACTTAGTAGCATTGAGGTGTAGTTTGTGATACCTCAATATCTCAAACACTCTGACCAGGTATGGGATGTATTCTTCGAGCTTCTAGCTCTTAACCACCATATCGCCGATGTATACTTCCGCAGTCTTGTCAATATGTTTTTAAACATCCTAATAACCATCTATTGATAAGTCACCCTAGCATTCTTCAAACCAAAGGACATAACAATGTAATGGTAGTTGCCCTCAGGAGAGATGAAAGATGTTTTCTCTATGTGTCTTGGGGCTAGGGCAATTGGGTGATATCCCTAGAAGGCATCCAGAAAACTCATCCTCGAGTGGCCATAAGTGGCATCCACCTGATGACCTATCTTTGGGGCGGGAAATGGATCCTTAGGATACGCTCGGTTAAGGTCGTTAAAGTTAATGCAAACCCTTCATTTCTCATTCTTCTTCTTCGCCACCACGGTGTTAGCTAGCTAGTCCAAAAAGAACACTTCTTTGATAGCCCCAGCCTGTTTCAACTTCTCCACTTCTTCTTTCATGGCTTCCATATGATGCTTGGTGAATCGCCTTAGCTTTTACTTCTTAGGTGGAAATAGGGGATCCATGTTCAATTTGGGCACTATGAACTCTGGAGGCTCTTACCTATCCAGAAATACCTATCCTTACAAGGCAAAATACAAACCTTAATTACTTCCTTGGCATTGTCAACCCCATAAGATTCCTCAGGGCACTGTGATTGCTATAAGGAGCTCGACTTTGCTTGCACCTTCTGTTTGATCTCATGATTGATCGCAGCCATCAAGCACTGCTGGGCTGGTTTTTGGTCACCTTTCACCACCATAATTCCCTGCTCAATGGGAAATTTCACCATCACATGTAGTGTGGATGGTACAGCTCCCATAGCATGAATCCAAAGTCGAGCCAAGATTTCTATGTACAGTGAGAATGCATTCACTAATATAAAATTCACCATCTACTCTTTTCCCTCTACTACCATCAAGAGCGTAATCTGCCCATCTGGCATTACCATTTTTACATCAAACCCCATAAGCAGAGTGTCGTACCTTGTGAGATTCTTAGCTTTCAAATGCAAAACCTTGTATAGATTTGGGAACATTATCTCAACTCCACTCCCTTAATCAATCAATACCCTTTTTCACGAGGAAACCCCTAATCCTGAGGGTCACAACAAATGCATCATCATGCAACTGGGTAGTTCCCTCAAAATTGTTGCCATCAAAAGCTATTTTCTCTTTGGCCGGCCTAGGCTTCTTCTCAAGACAATCTACCGTCTCTAGATCCTGTTGGTGGGTGATGCATAGAATCCCCCTCTAACGACTAGCACTTACTCCGATGGATGTTGCATGTATAACCTTAATGATCCCAAGAGAGGGAGGTGGAGTACCTCCTCAATTTCCTGACTTTTGTCTTGTTGTGCCTCCCCCCTGGCCGACAACATACTCCCTCAGGTGCCCAGCTTTGACAAGCTACTCTAGGTAGTCTTTGAACATTCTGCCCTATTCAGTGGTATATCCCTTGTCTCAAAGATATGTACAGTATAAACTCTATTTCCTTTTAGTTGGATCGCCGCCCATCTTGCCGGGCCATCAGAAATAAGATTCATTCTTTATTCTCTCCAAAATCTTATGTACTGGCACTTTGAATGCCACGTTTACCCCTTCATCTCGGCCATTAGGGTTTTGTCCCCTTGCTTCTTTCTGGGGCCTTAGTTGAAAACCCTCAGGTCAGGTGTCCTTCTAGTGTTGTAAAGCAGCAAAAGCCTTTCCCTTACCCTGTAATTGATCATCCTCTAACCTTTTATGCTCTTCAATCTATCTCATTAATTGGTGCATGTTTTCGGGAGGTCTCATAGTCAAGAAGTCTCTCAACTCAGATTCCTGTGGGAGCCTTAGTCTGAATATACTTGTGACCACTTGCTTATTGCCTCCTCCAATCTCGTTATACAGCTCCTAGTACCAGTCTGCATATGATCAGAAAGTCTTCACACTTCCCATCTTCATAGATAGTAGGGCATCGATAGGTTGTGGGACTCGACTGCATGTCACATAGCGTGCCCCGAATGCTTGGATCAACTCCCTACGGTTATGGATGGACCTTTTCCTCAGGCCGTTGAACCATCTCATTGTCGTGGGTTTAAGGCTAGAAGGGAACACTTTACACAAGAGACCATCGTTACGAGAATAAAGTGCCATGAGTTGAGTGAAGTGGCTTACATACTCAACTGGATCTGTTTTACCAACGTAGCATGTGAACGGTGGGAGAGTAAAGTGCTGCAGCGTCTCGGTACACTTTATTTCCTCTAAGAGAGGTGATTGGGCTACTCTCCTGAGCGCTCGGCTCATAACATCCAAGGGATGTCTGTGTCTTTCCCTCATTAGTGATAATGAATAGCGGCCTTTGGACTCATTTGACCTATCCCTCAACAACAAAGAATGACCCTGATAGGAAAATCCTCCGATGTGCCTAGTTGTGGAGTCATGCTCATAGGATGACTTCTCGAGCTTCCTTCTTTGGTGCCTACCCCTCATCTTGAGCTCTAATTCTTTGATCCTCCGCAAGCTCTCCATTTTGCGGTCTCGGTCATTGTAATACAAGGCATTGGAATCGTAAGATACGGTTTGCTATCCTTTAGATGATGTTGCATGCAAATCTACCCGAGTCTTGTGCCCATCTTGACTGTGATGCTCTCTCAAACACTCTTGCTCTATCAGCCTCTCGGCCTGAGATGATCCCCTTGACCGATTTTCCCCGGACCCTGCTGATCCCTCATTTACATGTGGATTCTTCATCTAACTAACCCCCTCACCAACTCTAGACCTTCAACAAAGCAGGAGTTTCCCATAGACGGTGCCAATTGTGCTAACTTAGCCCAATTGTTTTAGAGCTTTAGGCTCAAACCCCTAATTTACTTTTATTCTGGGTTGGGATTATACCACAATGGGAGGTCCAAGAAATGGTTTTACAGGTTGTTGATACAATTAAAGGATTGTTTGGGCCCTATACTCTCTTAATCCTGGCCAACCCGAGGTGATGACTGTGTAGTCGAGCCCTCTTTCTAGAATCCAAACAGGATTTCTCAATTCCCAGTATGCCTTTCCTCACTACGCTCATGTCCCTCTCCCCTAAAAATTTCCAACCCCCATTCGTGTCTATATTCCCTTCTTTTAAGGCCTTTTCTTAGTGGGGTTACCATGATTAAAAAGGGGGGGGGGGGGGTCTTTCCTAAGCTAATGGATCCCTCTGTGTTATGTTCCTGACCAGAGGGGGCCCATTGCATACTACTAACATGACAACCTTGGAACTTGCACCAGACATCGGTTAAGGCTCGATAGGTGGATTCCCCCATGGCATTATCTCTTATTCTTGGCACGATGAGAGGTACATAGTCTGGGTGGTCGATTAGGCTTGAACAAGCTCAGGCTAGTGTTGGGCTGGACTGGGCCAGTTCCAGGAAGCGGGCTGTGAGCTCGAGCTAGGCCGTTATTCACGGTCCTATAGGTGCCATTCCTACCTTCACTTGCCTCATCCATAACATAACTATTTTCCTATTTGGAAAACACTTTTTGCAATGTCAAATTCTCTTTTTTCTTCTATATACAACAATTTAATATGGAAAATCTAATTATTTGGTAAACTCATCATCCACCAACAATGGTCAAATTGCATTCTCTTATAAAAAGAATATAAATCATTTATACCACTTTATATGTTACAATTTATTTTCCACCAATTACGATATATTATGTATTTTTTTTTTTTCTGTTTTTTAAACTTTAGTTATTTTATTAGCAAATAAAAAATAATTCATGGTATATTTTAACTGGTAAAGTATAAAGTAGAATACAAAAAAAAATGTACAAAATATTTGTATTCACCTGAAAGCAGCACTTTAGGGACCAAAACCATTGCTCTAGCTACAGGTCAAGTCAATTCAAAAAAATTTGTCGAGAGAGTAGCAAAATACTTTTTTTTTTCTAGTGGATCAAGGATTTAGAAAAGGTTTGAACAAGTGAAAAAAAAAAAAAAAAAAAAAAATGGTGTGAAGTACATAGTGAGTGTTTGGTTGCCGAAAATAAGAGTAAAAAAAAATGAAAAATAAACTAATCGAGTTAAGACTTGAAATGATTTTCCTAACTTCCCCAGATACCAACCTTTTTAAAAATAAATGTAAGCTTTAACTTTATTTAAAGTTATATTGATTGTAAAAATTATTATATACTTCAAAAAAGATGTCCAAAACTAATAATAGGAATTATGAAAACTAAAAAGGAAAATAAATAAATCATATAAAATGATAAAATAGAACACTAAAAATTTATGCATATAGAAATGAAAATATGGTGTAGAGGCACTCTTACAAATTATAACACTATATTTGTTTCAGCGATAATATTTTAGAGAAAATGAGTTATTTTTCAAAAAAAATTTCTATAAAACTATCTCACTTTCCTATGCTTGATAGCTAGTAGTTTTAAATGGTTGAAAAACAATCTTTTAACTTTCTTTGTTTAGCATGTTGTGAAATAGAGTTATTTTTCAAAAAAAATTAATGAAAAATAATCTTTAAAAATAAGTCATTTTCTATGTTGACCAAAAAGAAAATTTCTTTAACTCATTTTCTCTGAGATTGCCAAATACTAAAAAATACAAAAAATTATCTTTACACAATATTTCTATTAAAAAAACCATTAAATCTAATCTATAAATTGCCGCACAACATATAAAACACATATATTGTTTATTTATTTATCTATTATACCCATAAAAATAGCTGGTAGGTCAGGCAGAAGAAGACAAAGATAACCCAAGTCTTCAAATTCTGTCAAGATTGACTAGGTCAAGTAAATAATTTTCTGCTTTATAGATCATAGAAATCCAGCTTCAAACGCACCACTGCTTGATTTCAAAAACAATATAATTATATAGCCGCATTCATTCATGTGCGTATTTAGAGGTTTTTATATTTTTTTTTGGATAAAAATTAATAATTTGTATTTATTATAATTTAGAAATATACTTTTTATTTTTTAAATAAATAAAAATGATAAACTTTAAAAATAAGTAGTAACTGTAATATTTTTTTGAACATGAAAAAGAAAATCCTAAATTTTAACAATTCTCTTTTTGAATTCAAAATGAAATTTATTATTTGACATTTATGACTCTATTTTTAAATGAAGTTATCATTCATTAATGAGAGTATTTTTGAACCACAAAAAGTTCAGTTAAATAAGGAGAATCCTCTTATATATAGTATAGATAAGTCAGCTCATCACGGAAAACATTTCCACGTGGTAAATTATAGCAATGAGTTAAAATTCATTACTGCTAAAAATAACTACTTGATTTAATAGGAAAATAGGTAAACATTATAAAATAATAAATAAATCAAACACAATCATAATTAGTACATCTAAAAAGACTAACTTTATTCAGGAAAAAAAAAAAATCCAAGGATCATATTAACAAATACCTTAGAGCAATTGTTAATAAACAATATTATGAAAGTTTTAACACCACTTTCATGAGAAATATAAAAAGATATCAAAAAAAGTAATTCTTTTATCATTTTCCCATAAAATAGTTCTTAAATTGTAATAATTTTAATATCAGAAAAAGTAATTGCTTTAACATTTTCCAAAATCTAATACCACAAACTCTTACTTTTGAATTTAAAGTGATTAAAGCTAAATTTTCCTCAAATAAAAATTTTGATTAAAGTTAAATGTTTTGTAGAAATTGTACCTAAGAAAGTACTTTTTATACATAACATTTAAAATTTTAAAAAATTATTAAAAAAAAAAAAAACGCAGAACCCACTATGAAATTACCATCAAATAATGACTTTTAAAAGATCCAACAAAGTACAAAATGGATAAAGCCTTCTTGTAATAAAAATTAAAAAGATGAATAAGAAAAATATTTTCTTGCACTTGATTACATATACTATTTTAGAAAAAATTTATAATTGATGTGAAATATATACATTTAAATAAAAATGTTAATCATATAAAAAATGTTAACTTTTAAAACCAAAAAAAAGGGGGATGAAAATAATAACAAAGGGAATGTGAGCGTGCAGTGAAAAAGGAATGAGTGAGAGAATGATTACAGGGCAATTTTTTTTATTAATATACATAAATTACCCAAAAAATTAAAAAATAAACATCCTCTCATGCTGTCATGCTTAACTATTTTTATTTTTTGTTTTTTAAAAAAATTGAAAAAGGAAATCAGGCTCTTGATAACGTATAATCAAGGATGCTTAAAATCTAACGGTAATTCAATGTGTGATGACAATTGAATTGATGACAAATGTTATTCTGATTAACAAATAATCATTTTTCTCATATGTATCAACACTTATCCTAAGGGAAATGAAAGTGGAAATGGATAGAAAGGATGCCTTTCACGGATTCGTAATCAAACCGTGTAGTTTCCGTGTCGGCAGCGGTGCACCAATTAACACATATTTTCGGAATAAATTTTTCAAGGTACTTTTGCAGCTTTGCTATCTGAATAAGCTTCTAGCCACGTGTCAAACTTAATGGTTAAGTCATGTGACTTTATCTACCCAACATTTTCAAGCTGAGGGGTAGACCCAAAAAAAAAAAAAGCCTTGATAAATAATAAACATACATTTTTAGTTTTTAAATAATATTTTATATATTTTTATACACTTTTTTATTTATACATATTTTAAAAAATTACAAATAATATTACTTAAATTCTTTTACCAAATAGGGCTTTATTACTCTAACTTCACCAAGTACGATATAGCAGCTCAGGAGGCGTGTGCGTGTAGCTACTAATTGTTTTTTTTTTTTTTTTTTTTAATTATTATTTGTCAAACATAGCTGCTAATTTCTGCTCTTGTATCAATAGAGAACACACTCCTATTGAACCCAACTTTTCTTAGTTTATTGTTCTTAGCTGCGATGAGGTTTTTTTTTTCTTTTTCTTTTTAGTGGTCTTATTTTGTTAGAAAAAATTGTGTTTTTTTATTATATATATAATTTTTATTTTAAAATTTTAATTTATAAGTGAATAAATTAATTTAAAAAATAATAAGAGAGTAATTCTATTTTTTAGGCAATGTTTTAATAGAAGTTAAAGTTACATTTTTATTAGATTGTCATTTAATTTTTTCTTTACTTAAACAAAAGAGTGTAAAGACATTTTTGAACTAAAAGATAAGAAATCCAAATAAAAAAAGCTTCTTAAATAATAATATAGAAAATGATATGTCGTCTTAAACTTCGAATAAGAATAGCACCCGTATCTCTTTTCCTTCTCGAAGTTCAAATATAAATCAAGGAATCAAATATTAGTATCAAAATTAATAAAAAAAATCAACATATGCAATTTTCAAACTATCAGTACAATGTTTTAGAGGACTGCCACATAGAGCGTCGACAACTGGATTTCAGCGCTGACCCCACCGCTTTTTTGGAGTCTTGGCAATACTTTTTGAATCTTTGTAGTGTAGCTGTGTAGGGTGATGTGTGTGTGGGACCAACTCCAGATTTCAAGTTAAGGAGCACTCGAGCATAAGTTCAAAAAATAAAAATAAATATGCTATGTTTATAATATTTTTATAATAAATTTTAAATAGTTAGTTATTATTATTTCTAAGTTACATCCATTATTGAAATTACTTATTTACCTATTAATAACAGCCAGTAACAACTTGATACTTAACCATCGTTTGAGAAGAGGGAATATAATAACCCTCACGAGAAGAGGGAATATAATAGAATAGAAAGAAATGAAGAGAATATTTTCTCTTCCCTTATTTGGGAGTTTTAATGGAGCGAATAGAAAATTCATTCCCTTGTTTGGGAATTTAAGTGAGAAAGAATGGAATGGGTGGGAGGAAACACTAATTCTCCTCTATTCCTTTAAAATCTCAAATTTTAATTCCTCCAAAAATTAAAAATAATTTGAGGAAATGAAATTAGATTTAATAAATTTTTTACTAAAACTCCAAAAATATCCTGTGGGGCCCGTGGGCCTAGCAGCCCCAGTCCATCTTTCGGCTGGCCCAAGGCCCATGCCGAGGAGGGACGATTGTCCCGGGCTTTTGTCTAGGGACTTATGCCCCTTTTTGGACCCATGCCGAGGACATCCCCTTCCTCGACATACCTAGGCTGATTCCAGGAGGGGGACAAACTCAGAACAGGTTGTCACCTCCACACTTAATGCACTTATCTGACTCCCCTGGCCGTATTAATGCGGATAAGACTCCTGAATAGCGCAACCTTGGGTGCCGTAACCCACAGAAGGAGTGGGAGTACGGCTGATGGGACAGGTCCTCACGTGATGGTCTGGATGATCAACAGTTGTAAGGCCAGGATCAACCGAAAGAGATGTATATATATAATGCAAGGAGACCCTCTGGGGGGGACCCTCCTCGAACGGGTGCCGAGGAGCAACCTCAAGTCAAGAAGAACTGGGATTATACCCCTCGAAGGGTGAAAGGTTCCAGAGGATCCGCGGTTAGTCTGTTAGCGCTTAGTCCTTCGTCCCATTCTCTAGAAATGTATTGTTAGGGATCCTTTCTAAACCGAGTCCCTACATATCCCTATATATTCAACCATTTATTTTAAAATATAGGTTTAATAGTAATATTGTCATAAAATAATTTCATTATTTTCCCTCTATGTAACTCTCAAACAAGATTACTTACATTCCATTCATTTTCATTCGTTTATTTTAAAACAGCCAAATAAGGTTACTTAATTCCATTCCATTCCTTTATTTTCCATTCATTTCCCTTATTTAAATACATTTCATTCTATTACATTCATTTTCATTCTTTTATATTCATTCCATTCCAATCCCTTATGAACTCCCAAATGAAGCCTTAACCTTCATTTATGAGAAGAATGGAATGGAAATAAATGAAAAGAATAATTTTAGAATATTCTTTTATTCCCTTGTGTTGAGAGTTTTAATGGAGAGAATAAAAAGTACATTCTTTTGTTTAGAAGCTTTAATGAAGGGAATGAAAATTCCATTCTCTTATTTGGGGTCAGAGGGAACATTCATTTATCTCTATTCTTTTAAAACCTCACATTTTCATTCCCCCCAAAATTGAGAGGAATTAGAGGGAATAGAATTAGATTTAATGATTTTTTTTTATTAAAACTCTCAAAATACCCTAATATATTCAAACATTTATTTTAAAATAGAGGTTTAATAGTAATATTGTCGACAGATGATTTCATTCCTTTATCTTTATGATACTCCCCAACAAGATTACTTACATTCCATTCCATTCATTTCCATTTCTTTATTTTAAAACATCCAAATAGGTTATTTAATTTCATTTCATTCATTTCTTTTCCATTCCTTTCTCTTATTAAAATACATTTCATTCATTCACATTCCTTTATGATTATTCATTTCTGTTCCATCCCATTCTCTTATGAACTCTCAAACAAAGTCTTAAAATTTGTTGTGAAAATATTGTAAATATAGCATTTCTAAAAAAACAAAAATAAAATAAAAAAAATTTAGATAAGCATCCGTGTAGTATAAAAAATAAGCATCCATATGTTTTGAGCTGGGAATTTACATGAGTTTGGGTTGGATTGGACTGATGATTTTGGAAGCAGGAAGAGTAGGGTTGTCCATCTTGACCCGCTACCCGACCCACCAACCCAAATCGTCCGACCCGACGCCGGCGATATTCAATGGCGGATCTCCACTTCCAAGAATTGAAACTGGCAACTCAGTTGGCAGGTCTTCACATGAAAAACCAACTCCAACCAACCCGACCTCCCCCCCCCCCCCCCCACCCCCCCGCGAAGCTTGCTATTCATCACTCTCCCCATCTCTCTCAAACATAGATTTGGCGCAATCTCGACAAGATTCGTTGAGATCCGGCGAGGCGAGATCTCACAGTCGCTGCTACTCCTTTAGTTTCAACCGAAACCGACGCCGTCCACACGAACTGAAACTAACTCGACCCGTGATTTCCAGTGGTTAGTGGCGGGCCAACTTCACTGTTACCCAAAGTTGTCAAGGTCAGTTATAGGTTGGGTACAAACCCGACTCGTGGATAGCCCTAAAGAAAGGTCAAGCTACTTAAAAGAGTCCTAAATATATATATATATATATATATATATATATTTTTTTTTTTTTTTGCTGAAAATATGCCTAATATTTTTTTTTCCAAATCCCAGGGGCCTCTGCCCCTTTAGGCCCCTCCTAGGTCTGTCCCTGTGTGTATAAGTGTCGTTTTATTTATTTTTACCATTTTTAAGGAGTCACCACCAACTATAAGATTTCTAAATGTAATTTTTCACCTATCTAATTGATTTTATTTCCTAATTAAACTAACAGTTAAGAGGCCTTAGTCACCTAAGGCCTCCCTTTAATAACGCCCCCCTTTAATAAGGGCTGCTCATTTAGCAAAAAAGTAATAAATCTATTCCAAAATTTTTAATAAATAAAAATTAGTATTTTTTTTTGGAAGAGCAACATATGCTAGGGAAACAATAAAAATCCACACTTTTTAGAACTTACTTATATTAACTTATTGTTATTCACTCAATGTTTATTTTATCTATCAATAGCAAGGAAGTCAATATCGTACTGGGGAAATATATTGTATTGGCCATTAAATCAGTACCAATATTCCTCCAAAGTACTCCCAAAAGATACTGAGATGTATAAGCCTATTTTGGCTATACTGGCCGATATTAGCGTTTCGACTAGTACCATAAAAAATTATTAAAAAACATGTTATATTAGTTAATATATTGGTTAATGTACTAAAGTTAATATGTATATTTATAAAATATGTAAATTTAAAATTTTATGTTGATAGATAAAAAAAATTAATAAATTTGTACTTGCATAAATAAATACAAATATATATTTATATATAAAAATATATAATAGTCATAATTTCATAACAGTACTCTGAATAACAACCGATACTGAAATATTTTATTCCTCTAACTAAACTAAAATGACATCCCTCCCTTGATCATTATTTTTTATTTGAATTTAATTTTTCTCTCTTTTTACCCGTAATGTGTACAGAAGCAAAAAAAAAAAAAAAAAGTTCTCTATTAGTTAGTTTTGGCTTCCCCAACATCTATGGTACAAAAGCAGAATAACTTTTTTATTTAGTCAACTGGTTTTGTAAGTTCCTCTCTTTTACACTTTCGCCTCATTTGGGAAGAGAAAATAGAATAGAAAAGAATGAAAAGAATAATTTTAAAATATTTTTTCCTTCTCTTGTTTAGGAGTTTTAGTAGAGGGAATGAAAAACTCATTGCCTTATTTGAGAGTTTAAGTAAGAGGAAATAAAATAGGTACAAAGAAACACTCATTCCTCTCTGTTCTCTTAGAATCTCAAATTTTCATTCTCCTAAAATTTGGAAGAATGGGAGAGAACGAAATTAGATTTAATGAATTTTCTACTAAAACTCTCAAAATACCCCTATATATTCAACCATTTATTTTAAAATAAAGATCTAATAATAATATTATCATAAAATGATTCTATTTCATTCCCTCCATGTTGCTCCCAAACAAGATTACTTACATTCCATTCATTTTCATTCTTTTATTTTAAAACATCATTTAAGATTACTTAATTCCATTACGTTCCATTCTTTTCCATTCATTTCCCTTATTTAAATACATTTAATTCTATTCACATTTCATTCTATTCCCTTATGATCATTCCATTACATTCTCTTATGAACTCCCAAACGAAACTTTCCATTTCATTCCTTTATGAACTCCTAAAGGAAACCAACGGAGCCTTTGTGTTACTTGTGTACTAATCTTTATAGCAAAATTGTTATTTGTTGTTAGGCTGGATGGGATTCAGTTGGCCTGCTCGTAAATTCGATTACATATGAGGAACCTATCTTATTGTGATATGGCAACTTGAATGCTTGACATTTGTTTTAGAGAAAAGTTTGTTTGCAAATTTCATTTTGAAAGTAAGCTATACGCGCTTTAACTACATAGAGAATTTAATTGTATTTTGAAATAAATAATATTAAATACAGCTAACCGCACTCTTAATTTTAGAAAGCATAAGCAAGCAAAAGTAAAATTTACGGGATGTTCAGTGAGTATTTCCAAACAACAATTTTTAATTTTTAAATAATATTTTACATATTTTTACACACTTTTTCACTCACGCATATTTTCATAAGAATTTTTAAATAACAATTTTCAGTTTTTAAATACTCATACCAAACGGACTACCCTCTAAGATATATATTTTTTTTTCTCATGCAAGACAAGAAGGAAACAGAAACACAATGATTAAAATCAGGGAGGGGGATTTGTTGGCTTGATTTGGACTCCATAGATTCAATTGTTATGAACTATTTTCAAGTGTTTTAATTTATTAAAATTTGTAATTGGTTCTCCTCTTTTGTTTGTATTATTGTTCCATTGATGAATTATTTTACTTTTTTGAAACCTCATACAAATCATTTTTAAATCTACGCAATAAAGAACAACCACACACACACAATATAAATAAATAAATATATATATATATATATATATATACTTGCAGGAGGCTATTAAGTGGGCTCTTTCTTTTGCTCCTACCATGGGTAATGATTACATTATGGTAGAATCGAATTGCCAATTACGTGTGCATCTTCTCAATGACTTGGCCGAGACCCCCCCTTGAGGTTCTAGTCCTTGTGCTCTGAATTGAGGTTACTTTTGTCTGTCTCAGATAAGGTTTTTGTGAAACGGGTGCCTAGGCAGTGTAATAAAGCAGCCCACACTTTAGCAAAATGGTCCCTTTCTTGCAATTTCTTTGATCTTTTTTATTTTGGGAATTGCTCTGCTTGTTTCTCTTTCAACATTTTGGAAGAGTCCAAGAGGGCCTTGTAGCTCTGTTTTTCCTTTCTTTAATAAAGTTTCTGGTTCACCCAAAAAAAAAAACTCTCTCCATCTCAAATTTTTTATCCTATTTGAAAAATCAAACTTTTTAAGGGAACATTATTTATTGTCTTATTTACTTTTTAAAAATGTATAAATTTTCAAAATTATCCTTAAAAAGATTTATTAAAAAATTAAATTAATAAATTAATAGGGGTATAAGAGAAACATTAATAAATTAATGATTTTTATTTTTAGAAACAAGACAATATTTTGGGACATCTAAAAATGAAATAGAGGACAAAAAAAATGGGACGGAGGGAGTATATACTTGCAGGAGCTTTAAGGGAGGTACGTCTTGTTGCAATTTGCGACACTGTTATGAGGGCTTGGGTTAGCAAATACCCGACTTGCTATCGAGTCTATGCGGCATAAAAACCAAGCGACCCCATTGAAGACGACGCCGTCCTTAATTGATCAAAAGCTTTACTGATCAGAACTCTCTATTGTGTGAACCCTGGTGGTGGAACGTTTGTGGAACATTATAGGTATTTATAGTCGGTTCGCCTAAAGTCTGGAAAAAGAACTCTCTATTGTGTGAACTCTCTATTGTAAGCGATGGTTCACTATAGAACTCTCCATTGTGTGAGCACTGGTGGTGGAAAGTTTGTGGAACATTATAGGTATTTATAGTCGGTTCGCCTAAAGTCTGGAAGAAAGCGATGGTTCACTATAGAACTCTCAATTGCGTGAACCCTCTGTCGTGTGAACCACTGGTGGTGGAAAGTTTGTGGAACATTATAGGTATTTATAGTCGGTTCGCCTAAAGTATGGAAGAAAGCGATTGTTCACTATCAAAAAAAAAAAGCGATGTGTCAATAAAACAAATGCTAAAATATTCAAAAATCAAAACTCACTATAAAAAAATTGCAAGTGGAAGCAGTGCTGCACTTCTGGTAGCCTAATACCAAAAGCTTTTAATTTTATTGACCCGCGAGATCAGCAAAAGTTAATGACACAACACGACGTGTCAGGAAAAAATGCTAAATCATAATTGGATGCAATAAAATATTTCTACGTTTGATGTGACTCAAATTATAACATGTATAACTCCAACACCCCGCTTCTCAATTTTTTTTTTTTAATTTTCAAAAAAAAATTGTTATTTTTTTCATAAATTCAGTTCATAAATTATTAATATTATTTTTTTGTTTGCTATAAATTATTATTATTATTATTATTATTATTGCATAAATTCAATTAAATTCAAATTACAGTTTTCAAATTGCATTTTGCTGCAACGAATATTCCTACACTTGATAGTTGATATGACTCAAATTATGACATGCTTAACAGTCTCCAACTACTCCAAATAAGCCTTTATTTATTTATTTTTTATGCGTGTTATAATTTGATGCGTGGAATGTGTTAAGGTTTATCTCAGACTTTGTAGTTCTCAATTTGTTTTAATATAATTTCTATCCTTTTCACCTAAAGAAAAAATGGAAAGGGGTAGTTATCTGTCAAATCAGTTCAATTTGCATTTTTGGTACAATGAATGTCCCTAAGTTAGGTATGACTACTTTCTCAAAAAAAAAAAGTTAGGTATGACTTTTCTTTTTCTTTTTCTTTTTAATTTTAGAAGAAGATAAGCGAGTTTTATATTAAAAATAAAACCTCAAATGAGGACTATTGGGCAGTAGGTGAGAGTGATTGGAGATTCTCAAAAAATTAAAAATAAAAATGGGGTGGTTGGATAGTCTTTTCAAACTAATAAGTGGAGTGATTTAATGCGTTGAACGTGGGAGGGGAAAAAAATCTAAAAAGTCAAGTTTTATCTTTGCATTTTGGTCCAAAACCTAAGGCAATATGTAGGAAAGGTGTATTCCATTCTGTAACTTCTTGCGAATTATTTTTTTTTTATTTTTTTTTATTTTTTTTTATTTTTTTTTTATTTTTTTTTATTTTTTTTTATTTTTTTTTATTTTTTTTTTATTTTTTTTTATTTTTTTTTTATTTTTTTTTTATTTTTTTTTTATTTTTTTTATTTTTTATTTTATTTTTTTTTTATTATTATTATTATTATTTTTTTTTTTTCAAAAAAAAAAAAAAAAAAAAAACTTCTTGCGAATTGATATTGGGTAGGTGCTTTCACTGGTTTTTTTTTTTTTTTTTTTTTTTTTTTTGATAATCTTTCACTTGTATTTTTAATTTTTATGTTTGTCGACATATTTTTACAGCCTCTTTTGTATTTTTTTTCCCGCAGTTAAGGGCCGTCCATAAATATGATATACTATTTTTTTTGTCTGATATATAATTCGTTTATTCGTATAAAATATTTAAACCATCCCACAATTTCTTATTCAACTCAGGAAACGACAGTGGAAAATAAAAATAATTCATTTTGTGTTTTGATGGTTTCACACTTTTTTTTTTGTTTTAATGAAAGATGGTTTCACACTGTTTATATTATACTCTCTTCGGACATATCACGTTTCATCGTATATTAAATGAGGATATTATTACCTTCTCAAAAAAAAAAAATGAGGATATTATTTAATATTGTGGACTTTAGTGTGAAAGAATGAACATTATATATACAAGGTATAAATTAGTGAGTGTGAAACAATAATCTCTCAATTCATAATTTCATGGATAAAAAAAATCATAATTTCTTTTTGTAATTAAAAAAAAAAAATTTAAAAGGGAGCTGATTAGTCTTCATTCTCTACCTAGATGTAACTATAGTAACTCCTAACCACTTTCGATTTAAGAACTCATTCCATAATTAATTGGCAATTCATATTTTATACTTTATGTTGCCAATTTGCAGATATTTGTCTACTTCAAGGCTATTACGAGGACACCACCACATATTTTAGGCCGGTTGGTACCCCCCTAGTACAAAGTATTTAAGCGATTTTAGCACAGAAAGGTTTGAACAGGGGACAAATATAAATAGTAACAATATTTCCTAACCTCAAAAAAAGAAAAAAAATAAAGAAAGATATGACGAGGACTTCAACTATGAAGTATCACAAGGAAAAAAAAAAAGAAAAAAAGAAAAAAGAAAAAGATGGATCACAAGCCAGCTTGCAGAGACAAAGACAAGGAAATTTGTTTGTCTTGGTTCACCATCTAACCTAATAGATGGAATCTTTCTGGAAATATTAAACAAAAACCATGACTAATCTTTTATGATTCAATAAAAAAATTATCAAGTTGAGATATTATGTATCACGGTTTTTATTACAAATTTTCAAATTCATATTTGCATGTGAATGCTAGTAGGATCGATGTCGGCAAGAATATCATATCCACAAATTGTGGACCACAATGTAGCAAGTTGGGACCAGTGGCTATCATGCATCTTTCTGTTCAGCCTACCAATTTAGAAATTTAATTGAAAGCTACCATGCAGTGCTGGACTTCTGGTAGCCTAGTATTTTAAATGGGGTGGTTGAACGGTCAAGTTTTCTCAAACTACTCCGTAATAAGTTGAGTGATTTGATGCGCTGAATGTGGGAAGGGATAAAAATTTAAAAAGTCAAGTTTTCTCTTTTGCTTATGTAGGTAAGGTGTATTCCATTCTCTAATTGAAAGCTTTTTTTTTTTGGAGAAAGTAATTTAATTGAAAGCTTTTTTTTTTTTTTTTTTGAGAAAGAATTTAATTGAAAGCTAATTTGACATAATTCATAATTTTTTATTTATTATTGTTATTTTTTATAAACAAAAATATGTTCAATCCTTTCACATTAAAAGTAATAACCTAACAAAAATGCTTGAGTAACAAATACATCACGCTGACGAGAAAAGTATCAAAACAAACTTCAACTATGGCATTATACCTAGAATGTTGTACTGGGTACAATACTTTTGAATGGTTGAAATCAAAAGAAAAAAAAAATGTTAAAATTTTAATCTCAATCTTTAAATAAACAAAAAAAAAAAAAAAAAAAAAAAGACGTGATAATTTAAAAGGGTAAAAAGTGAAAAATAATTATTAGGGTAAAATGTAAAACTGATCCTCTCAGTTTATTCAAATTTTATTTCAGCTCTCTAATTTTACTTTTATTCGTTTCAGTCTTCTAACTTTCAAGTTTATTCAATTAAGGCTTTTCTATCAACTTTTATTATATGTTACGGTTAATTTTTCAATTTTATAAAATTTTCTTCAAATTTTTTAAATTAAAAAAATTCAATTAATGATTGAAAAATATTTTCTAGGTTTTTTTTTTTTTTTTTTCCAAAAAAATTTAACAAAAGTTAACGGAAAGGCCTTAATTGAATAAATCTAAAATTTAGAAGATTGAAATGAACAAAAGCAAAGTTAGAGGACTGAAATGAAATTTGAAAAAAGTTAAAGAGTCAGTTTTGCATTTTAACTTAATTATTATTATTATTATTTTGAAAAAGGATGAGAGGTATTATTATTATAATTTAAAATGCTTGTTGGGTATGGAAAAGTGGAATAATTGAAAATAAGGAAGAGATGGAAATGTGAGATGATAGAAAATATTTTAGTTTCCTTAATTTGAGTTTGATGGAGAGTGAAAATATGAAGGGATAGAAAATTCTTTTGTTTTGTTTTGTTTTTTTATAAAGAATTTCAAACTATAGCGTCCGCTCCTGATGATAACTCTTTATCATTAAATCAAGATACCAATCAATTTTTTATGTAGGCGGAGATTGAACCTCAGATTTTTTATTCAACCATCAGAGATTTTACTAATTGAATTAAAAAGAAAAATATGAGTATAGAAAATATTGTTTGTATGAGTTTTATATTATATTTTTTATATTGAATAAAAATGAATTTGTTTATTTTTTTTAACCCATAAGTTTGTTTAATTGACAAATTATAATTACTATAATAAATTATAATATTAAACAAAAGGACAAAGCCTTGGATGGTTAGGAACTCAGCAGAATAGGTGCAGGTGGCAGTAAAAAAAAAGTTTCATTTTTTATTTTTTATCCTCAGATTGGAGTGATTACATTTACGTGGGATTTTGCAGAAAATAACGAACCCCGCCATTTTTTATCCACATTTTCCTTGTAAATGGTATTTTCTACCCACTTTTTATCTTTATTTTTCACTTCAATTGAAGGTGAAAATAGCCAAATATCACGTTTTGACAAAATCTGTATTCTCATATTGGAGTGATTACATTTACGTGGGTTTTTGTGGAAAATAACGAACCCCGCCATTTTTTATCCACATTTTCCTTGTAAATGGTATTTTCCACCCACTTTTCATCTCCATTTTTCACTTCAACCGAAGGTGAAAATAGCCAAATACCACGTTTTGACAAAATTTGTGACAAACTAACATTATTTCGAAAATATTTAACAATCTATCACTTTTTTAGTACTCGAGTTTTACAAAATCGAGTTCTAAATAGTACTCGAGTTCCTAGTGAGTTGCCAGAATGACACTGCTGACCTAGAATTTGTATAATTAAAAAAAATAATATGGTACTCGATATTAATGAAGTCAAGTATTTCTTTATAGTAGAGTACTTTGTTTTTCTTTTTCTTTTTCTTTTTTTTATTCTTTACTTTTTTCTACTTTTTGTTTATGTTGGAATGGCTTGAACAGACAAACTTAGTGGCTTGACATTAGTCAACAAACCATTAAATGGCTTGCATACCTATGTCATGAAGATGCATGATATTTAAGAAGTTTCATGCGTAAAAAAAATGCAAGAGTTTACATTAAATATTTTTCATGAATTGCCAAAAAAGATAGTTAGGAAAAGAAAAGTAATATATAAGAAAATGAAATTGAGAAAGTGAAAGAAAAGGAAAATAAGAAGATGAGGAAGAAGTGAACGATAAGTGAGGTCATGGCTTTGCTGGCCTTGGCAGTATGGTATACTAAAAGCTCAAACTGGACCAATACTATTGGAAGACAAGAATACAATTATTTATTGATATAATGTCACATATCTTGGAAGACAAGAATAGAGAGGGAATAGAAAGAGAAGTGAGGTCATGGCTTTGCTGGCCTTGGCAGTAGCATGTATATATTTCTAGTCTCTTCTGGACCTCAGAAGCAGGAATTAATTATTTATTTATTTCTTAAATATGGATAATTTAATGAAGAGAGCAACATTATTTTTTAATATTTTTAACTTGCTTGAAAATCTTAGGGATTGTTTGGTAAGGTATTTTAAGCAACAATTTTTAGTGTTTAAACAATATTATATGTATACTCATAAACTTTTTTACCCCCATATATTTCTAAAAAATACAACAAAATTAGTAAAATAACATTATCAAACGGGCTCTAAATTACAAGAACACGGCATAAACAATAAAGGGCAAAATTGTTCAACGCGTTCCCACCTTAGAAACTACGCCATGACTATTGCGGCCTACTTGTTCCTTACAATGGAGACCACATCTTTTGCATTCCCATATGATCGTTGAAATAAAAAAAAAGGATAAAATGCATTTTTTTTTTTTTTTTTGATAAAACACTAACTGCAGTTTCATTAACTAGGACAACAGTCCAAATTGATTACATCTTTGCTTTTGTTGCCCTTCGAAATTTCTACAGATTTCATTTTAGTTTTCTTGTACATTTCAAATCTTTAACTTTCAAGTTTATTTAATTAAGTCTTTTTCATTAACTTTGTTATATGTTATAGTTAATTTTTCAGTTTTATAAATTTTTCTTCAAATTTTTTAAATTAAAAAAATTCAATTAATGATTGAAAAATATTTTCTAAATTTTTTTTCAACAAATTTTAACAAAAGCTATCGGAAAGGCTTTAATTGAATAAATCTAGAACTTAGAGGACTAAAATAAACGAAAAGAAAGTTAGAAGACTGAAATGAAATCTGAAAAAAGTTAGAGGGTCAATTTTGCATTTTTGCCAAATAAGAAACTCCCACCTCTTGTTTTCCTACTAGTTTGGTTTAGCTTTTTGATTTTCTGCTTTTTGAAAAAGTGACGGTTTCAAAAAGTGCGGTACAAAATTTAGGTTTTTTAAAAAGTAGAGTATTTAGTAAAAACTGTTAAAAAAATGTTTTTTCAAAAAGTTTAGTGTTTAGTTAATACTTATAAAAACAGTGTTTTGAATTGTAAATTACCAAAAATGACAAAATTTATATATAAGAAAGTTTATTTCATACTTAGTATAAAGTTCTTATTAATAATAACAATAGGAATAAAATTAATAATAATTACTTCATGTTAATAATAAATGACTCACTTAATAAAAGATTTTGTAAAAAAATATTTGGCTTTAGCATTTCTCTTTTCAAAAAATGTTATATTCACAATATTTTCGCTATACTTTCACAACAAATTCTATGTAGTAAGTTGGATTTAATTTCAACTTATCACTTAAATTACATTTTTGCTCATCCATAATAACCAATAACAACTTGTTATTTAGATTTTATTATGAAACTATTACGAAAATGTTGTAGAAATAATTTTTCTCTTTTCCATAATAAAAAACAAAATTATTATCTAAAAAGTTGAAACCCAATCATTTTGGTAGAATTAATCTCTTCAAAATAAAATTTTATTAATGCTTATCTTTTAAATGAGTTGTTCTAGGATTACTGAACTATTTCACAACTTCTTTGCCACATCTTTGATGTGGCAAACTGTGGGTGGTTATTTTTCAATTATACATGTACGCATAATTTTTTATTCACCACATTCTTCTCAACATCATGGCTGTAAAAAAAAAAAGTTGAAAAATAATTTGCATTCTTACTTCCTATATTTTCTTCCATGTTGCTTTACATCACAGCTGTAAAAAAGAAGTTGTGAAATAATTTGTATAATTACTCCCAATATTTTCATCCACGTTGCTTTAATTACCCAAACCCAAAACCTTTATTTTTCCTTTTTCCTTTTCTCTTTTTTCTAATCCACTCGTTCACTTCTTCCTCATCTTCTTATTTTCCTTTTCTTTCATTTTCCACCACATAAAACCTCACACAATCTCATTTTCTTATATGTGTATATATATATATATATATATATTACTTTTCTTTCCCTGCCATCTTCTTTAATAATTCATGAAGAACATTTAATACAATCTCTTACATTTCTTCACGCATGAAACTTCTTGAGTATCATGCATCTTCCTGACATGAGCATGCAAGCCATTTAATGGTTTGTTGGCTAATGTCAAGTCACTAATGGTTTCTTTGCCACGTCTTTGACATGGAAAACTGTAGGTGGTTTTTTTCACTTATATATACACATAATTTTTTCTACACAACATCACAGTTGTAAAGAAAAAGTTGTAAAATAAATTGCGTTCTTACCTTTTATATTTTCTTCCATGTTGCTTTACATCACAGTTGTAAAAAAGAAGTTGTGAAATAATTAGTGTAATTACTCCCTATATTTTCTTCCACGTTGCTTGAATTAACCAAACCCAAAACCTTTATTTTTCCTTTTTCTTTTTCTCTTTTTTCTGGCCACTCATTCACTTCTTCCTCAACCTCTTATTTTCCTTTTCTTTCACTTTCCTCTAAAGCCACACGCAATCTCATTTTCTTATATATATAACTTTTCTTTTCCTAGCCATCTTCTTTGACAATTCATGAAGAACATTTAATGCAAGCTCTTACATTTATTGAGGCATGAAACTTCTTGAATATCACGCATCTTCCTGACGTGGGAATGCAAGCCATTTAATGGTTTGTTGGCTAATGTCAAGCCACTAATGGTTTCTTCGCCAAGTCTTTGACGTGAAAAACTATGGGTGGTTGTTTTTCAATTATACATGTACACATAATTTTTTCTTCACCACATTTATCACACCATCACAGTTGTTAAAAAAAGGTTGTAAAATAATTTGTGTTCTTAACTGGTTATATTTTCTTCCATGTTGCTTTACATTACAGTTGTGAAATAAATTATGTAGTTACTCCCTATATTTTCTTTCACCTTGCTTTAATTACCCAAACCCAAAACCTTTATTTTTCCTTTTTCTTTTTATCTTTTTTCTGATCCATTCGATCACTTCTTCCTCATCTTCTTATTTTCCATTTCTTTCACTTTCCTCTAAAGCCACACGCAATCTCATTTTCTTGTATATATTACTTTTCTTTTCCTAGCCATCGTCTTTGACAATTCATGAAGAACATTTAATGCAATCTCTTGCATTTCTTCACACATGAAACTTCTTGAATATCACACATCTTCCTGAAATGGGTATGCAAGTCATTTAATGGTTTGTTGGCTAATGTCGAGCCACCTAATATGGTTTCTTGGCCACGTGCAAACTGTGGGTGATTTTTTTCACTTATATATATATATATATATATATATGCATAATTTTTTCATCACCACATTCTTCACAACATCACAGTTGTAAAAAAAAAAGTTGTAAAATAAATTTCGTTCTTACTTCTTATATTTTCTTCCATGTTGCTTTACATCATAGTTGTAAAAAAAAAAGTTGTGAAATAATTTGTGTAGTTACTCCCTATATTTTCTTACACGTTGCTTTAATTACCCAAACCCAAAACCTTTATTTTTCCTTTTTCTTTTTCTCTTTTCTCTCATCTACTCGTTCACTTCTTCCTCATCTTCTTATTTTCTTTTTCTTTCACTTTCCTCCACATAAAGCCACACGCAATCTCATTTTCTTATATACATACATACATACATACATACATATATATATATATATTACTTTTCTTTTCTTGGCCACCTTCCTTGACAATTCATGAATAACATTTAATGTAAGCTCTTGCATTTCTTCACACATGAAACTTCTTGAATATCATGCATCTTCCAGACATGGGCATGCAAGTCATTTAATGGTTTGTTGGCTAATATCAAGCCACTAATGGTTTCTTTGCCACATCTTTAACGTGGCAAACCGTGGGTGGTTGTTTTTCACATATACATGTTCGCATAATTTTTTCTTCACCCCATTCTTCGCTACATCACAGTTGTAAAAAAAAATTAAAATTAAAATAATTTGCGTTCTTACTTTTTATATTTTCTTCCATGTTGCTTTACATCATAGTTGTAAAAAAGAAATTGTTAAATAATTTGTTGCAGTTACTCCCTATATTTTCTTCCACGTTGCTTTAATTACCCAAACCCAAATCCTTAATTTTTCCTTTTTCTTTTATTCTTTTTTGGACCCACTTATTCACTTCTTCCTCATCTTCTTATTTTCCATTTCTTTCACCTGCCACCAAAGCTACACGCAATCTCATTTTCTTATATATACATTACTTTTCTTTTCCTAGCCATCTTCTTTGACAATTCGTGAAGAACATTTAATGCAAGCTCTTGCATTTCTTCACGCATGAAACTTCTTGAATATCACGCATCTTCTTGACGTGGGAATGCAAGCCATTTAATGGTTTGTTGGCTAATGTCAAGCCACTAATGGTTTCTTTGCCAAGTCTTTGACGTGTAAAATTGTGGGTGGTTGTTTTTCAGTTATAAATGTACGCATAGTTTTTTCTTCACCACATTCTTCACAACATCACAGTTGTTAAAAAAAGGTTGTAAAATAATTTGCATTCTTAACTGCTTATATTTTCTTCCATGTTGCTTTACATTACAGTTGTAAAATAAATTGTGTAGTTACTACCTATATTTTCTTCTACATTGCTTTAATTACCCAAACCCAAAACCTTTATTTTTCCTTTTTCTTTTTATCTTTTGTCCGATCCACTCGTTCACTTCTTCCTCATTTTCTTATTTTCCTTTTCTTTCACTTTCCTTTGAAGCCACACGCAATCTCATTTTCTTATATATATTACTTTTCCTTTCCTAGCCATCTTCTTTGACAATTCATGAAGAACATTTAATGCAAGCTTTTGCATTTCTTCACGCATGAAACTTCTTGAATATCACGCATCTTCCTGACATGGGCACGCAAGCCATTTAATAGTTTGTTGGCTAATGTCGAGCCACTAACGGTTTCTTGGCCACGTCTTTGATGTGGCTAACTGTGGGTGGTTTTTTTCATTTGCATATATACGCAAAATTTTTTCATCTCCACATTCTTCACATCACAGTTGTAAAAAAAAAAGTTGTAAAATAAATTCTGTTCTTACTTCTTATATTGTCTTCCATGTTGCTTTACATCA
This sequence comes from Quercus variabilis, assembly GCA_030445155.1. Classification (NCBI taxonomy): domain Eukaryota; kingdom Viridiplantae; phylum Streptophyta; class Magnoliopsida; order Fagales; family Fagaceae; genus Quercus; species Quercus variabilis. Next base: position 3,049,002 of record CP129447.1, read on the forward strand.
CAGTTGTAAAAAAGAAGTTGTGAAATAAGTTGTGTAGTTACTCCCTATATTTACTTCTATGTTGCTCTAATTACCTAAACCTAAGACCTTTATTTTTTCCTTTTCTTTTTCTCTTTTTCCTGATCCACTCATTCACTTCTTCCTCATCATCTTATTTTCCTTTTCTTTCACTTTCCTCCAAAGCCACACGCAATCTCATTTTCTTTTATATATATATATATATATATTACTTTTCTTTTCCTGGCCATCTTCTTTGACAATTCAAAAAGAACATTTAATGCAAGCTCTTACATATCTTCATGCATAAAACTTCTTGAATATCACGCATCTTCCTGACATGGGCATGCAAGCCATTTAATGGTTTGTTGACTAATGTCAATCCACTAATATTTTCTTTTGCCACGTCTTCGACGTGGCAAACTCTAGGTGGTTTTTTTTCACTTATATACACACAATTTTTTCTTCACCACATTCTTCACAACATCACAGTTGTAAAAAAAAGTTGTAAAATAATTTGCGTTCTTACTTCTTATATTTTCTTCCATGTTGCTTTACATTACAGTTGTAAAAAAGAAGTTGTGAAATAATTTGTGTAGTTACTCCCTATATTTTCTTCCACATTGCTTTAATTACCCAAACCCAAAACCTTTATTTTTCCTTTTTCTTTTTCTCTTTTTTCTCATCCACTCGTTCACTTCTTCCTCATCTTCTTATTTTCCTTTTCTTTCACTTTCCTCTACATACAGCCACATGCAATCTCATTTTCTTATATATATTTCTTTTCTTTTCCCGGCCATCTTCTTTGACAATTTATGAAGAACATTTAATGCAAGGTCTTGCATTTCTTCACTTATGAAACTTCTTGAATATCATGCATCTTCCTGACATGGACATGCAAGCCATTTAGTCGTTTGTTGGCTAATGTCAATCCACTAATGGTTTCTTTTGCCATGTCTTCGACGTGGCAAACTATAGGTGGTTTTTTTCACTTATATACACATAATTTTTTCTTCACCACATTCTTCACAACATCACAATTGTAAAAAAAAGTTGTAAAAAAATTTGCGTTCTTACTTCTTATATTTTCTTTCATCTTGCTTTACATCACAGTTGTAAAAAAGAAATTGTGAAATAATTTTTGTAGTTACTCCATATATTTTCTTTCATGTTGCTTTAATTACCCAAACCCAAAACCTTTATTTTTCCTTTTTCTTTTTCTCTTTTCTCTCATCCACTCGTTCACTTCTTCCTCATCTTCCTATTTTCCTTTTCTTTCACTTTCCTCCACATAAAGCCACACGCAATCTCATTTTCTTATATATATATATATATATATATATATTATTTTTCTTTTCCTGGCCATCTTCTTTGACAATTCATGAAGAACATTTAATGTAAGCTGTAGGGGCCGGATTCGTGACCTAAGCCCAAAAGTATGGATCAAAGGCCCAACGTACCCTAGACAATAAATTTGTAGAGAGTGGGTGAAAGAGCTGGGTTGGGTCTGATATTAACAATGATGGACTGGATTACATTCAGCAGAAAGAAGAAACACAAAATAACGCCAAGAAAATTCTTTGATCAATGTCCGAGGAGGTGTTTCATTAAACAATTAGTGATTATACGGTTCAGGGCTACAGTAAAACTATTCTTTTTCTTTTTCCCTCTTTTTTCTGATCCCCTCTATTAGGATCTCTTCTTCTTTATATAGTACCCTTCCCCCTCATCTTCATCGTCCACTTGTTCTTCATCTGTGTATCTACTTGAGTGCATGTCACATCATGGGTATGCTTTAGTTATTTGGGAGTGACGGTAGCTGAGGATGCACTGTTCAGAGGTCTTCTCCACATAAATGCGGCCAGAAAAGCTGTTGTAGTGCATTAAATACGGTGGTAGCAGCTTTTCCATTAGATATTTCTTCGTTCTTATCATCTCCAGCCTTTGCTCTGAGCTTATCCTGATCTGGTGAAGTCCTCGGACAGCCACTCTGGCTTTTCTCTTACTCAAATAACCTGAGACTTCCTGTTAAAGTGATATGTCCTCCTCGGACAGGAGATACTCTCCTCGGACAGGAAATACCTTCCTCGGACAGCGCTGATCTTTCATGAAGATCCCACTCCTAGTTGGGCCTTGCCCTTTTCTCTCTCTCTCTCTTCGGGTGTAAGATAGTTGTTTCGTGGGCCCTTGGTTCATAATGTTGGGCCTGGTTTCTTCTCCTCCACATAAGCTCTTGCATTTTTTCACGCATGAAACTTCTTGAATATCATGCATCTTCCTGACGTGAGCATGCAAGTGATTTAATGGTTTGTTGGCTAATGTCAAGCCACTAATGGTTTCTTTGCCATGTTTTTGACGTGGCAAACCATGGGTGGTTGTTTTTCACATATACATGTACACATTTTTTTCTTCACCACATTCTTCGCAACAACATAGTTGTAAAAAAAAATTGTAAAATAATTTGCGTTCTTACTTCTTATATTTTCTTCCATGTTCCTTCACATCACAGTTGAAAAAAAGAAGTTGTGAGATAATTTGTGTAGTTACTCCCTATATTTTCTTCCACGTTGCTTTATTTACCCAAACCAAAACCAAAACCCAAACCCAAAACCTTTATTTTTACTTTTTCTTTTTCTCTTTTTTCTCATCCACTCATTCACTTCTTCCTCATCTTCTTATTTTCCTTTTCTTTCACTTTCCTCCACATAAAGCCATACGCAATCTCATTTTCTTATATATATATATATATATATATATATATATATATATACATATATTACTTTTTTTTTCCTGGCCTTCTTCTTTGACAATTCATGAAGAACATTTAATGCAAGCTCTTGCATTTCTTCACGCATGAAACTTCTTGAATATCATGCATATTCCTGACATAAGCATACAAGCCATTTAATGGTTTGTTGGCTAATGTCAAGCCACTAAATTTGATTATTCAAACCATTCCAACATAAACAAAAAGTAGAAATAGGAAAAAAAAAAAAAATATATATATATATATATATATATGGTGCTCGACTGCACTAAGCTCTAGTACTATAAAGAGATACTCGATTTTATTGATATTGAGTACCACATTTTTTTTTTAATTTCACAAATTTCAGTTCAGTTGTGCCACGCTAGCAACTCACTAAGAATTCGAGTTCACTGAACTCAAGTACTATTTAAAACTTGATTTCGTGGAACTCGAATACTAAAAAAAATACTAAATTGCTAAATATTTTTAAAACAGTACTAGTTTGCTACAAATTTTGCCAAAATGTGATATTTAGCTATTTTCACCTCTACTAAATATATACTTAAATATTGTAGACACTAGTGTGAAATTATGGATACATTCAAGAGTATAAAGTAGTGAGCATGACTTACATGAAGCGTGTTGAATGCGTTGGTGGAATAGATGCCGGGCCCATGTGGTGTAAAAACCAAGGGAAGCCACTAATGACATGAAAGCACATGCTCTTCGCCTCAAGAAAGTATATCATGTTTTTGTAATACTAATTACAAGTCAGCAACTGTTTTGGTATTTCATTAACAATAAATGATTGACACATGTCCAAAAAAAACACATAAGCTTACTCTACTATTACAAATAAAAAGACAAAATTATCCCTAAAATTTTTTCAAAGCCCGCCACTTTACTCTCTCTCTCTCTCTATCCTCCTCTTTCAAAATCTGATCCCCAAAATGAAGCTCCAGAAAATTTTCAAACCCCTCACTTTCTCTCTCTATCTTGCTCTTTCAAATCTAATTCCCTAAATCAAAGTTTACTCTTCAATCCTCTCTCTCTCATACACACACACACCAAAACTCCCTTCCACCCGCAACTGTTGTTTCTATTTTCTCATTGCCGCACTGCTCTCCCCCACCTCCGGTTCCGACCACCGCAAATCACCGCCCCCACTACCGGCTCCGACCACCTCCAGGTATTCTCTCTTTGTGGGTAATTTTCTCATGTTGTTTTCCAAATGAATGGATGGGTCTCATCTCAAACTCCCATTTTTATTCATTATATATATTTGAATGTCTATATTCGTAATGTAGAGATCCTTTTATGTTATTGGAGCATTAGAAGACTGTAAGTTACAAGAAAATAATTAAATCTGGAATTGTAAGCACAGATTTATATTTCTTCTTACTATCAATTTCTTGTTTATTTTGTTTCCATTATCAGTAATGTTGATGGGCAACAATGATTACCGTTTCACCAGGTTTATGCTGGTGTGTTCTTATTTTTACTTTTTAAAAAGCTATTTCTTTGTAGTTATAAACTGTAAAGCACCATAAACAATCTGTTACAATTTTATCCGTTAGGTTTTTAAAGGTAAAGTGAATGCTAGTAAAGGGAAACTTGTTTCTTAGTACTAATATTTTATTTTCATTGGTTGAAACCTTGATTGAGTCGTGTTGGGGTTAATTTAATTTTCATGATCATGAACCTTTACACTTTGGTACAGTAAGTCCTTTAGTAATTAAAATAGCTCAATTACATATAAATTTTCTTTATCACTGTTGGAATTTTCAGATTTTGGTTCATTTCGTGTAATAAGTTTTTCCTGAGTTTGTGGTAGGTTGTGTTGTTCTTTATTTCTGAAATTGATCTGTATCAATTTGAATTTGTCATTAGAGCAAGAATGTGATACTTCTATACTGTTGGGTTTGCTAAAGGAATTGAATCTGTAAAATAGTGTCTTCCTAAAAGGTATAAGCATTCAATATTTTTTTTTCTGTCTTTGATTTTTAATTGTTCATTCCAAAAAAAAAAAATTTAATTAGGTTAGACTACTAATGGATTTTTCTAGAAAAAATTCTTGATGCAGCAGTGGACAATGGTAATATAGAAAATCATGAGAATGTAATATTAGGGGTGAATGCAATGAAATTAAACCTGGATTGGAAGTGAATTCAGAAGAGAAAGCTTGTAACATTTTAATAGATTATCCCATGTTTAGCTTTACAAAGAATTCTTTAAGAAATTACCTTAATGTTACACTTTGAGTGTAAATTCTATATTTTTAAGCGTTTAATAGTACAAGAAAAAAGAAACTTTAATATATGCTTTTGTTTACTTTTTTTTTCCCCTAACATCATGCATTTTTTCTAGGACTCAACCACGAGATTATAAAGTATGATGGGCAACCATTTGGATAGTTTTTTGCTGAGGATACAAGACTAAGCCTAAGGGTTGCAAAACTTTAATATATGCCAACATCTACAGATTCTCAATACCATATGCAGAGGATACAAGACTCTAGGGTCATAGCATCCGCACTGGGACTTCTATATGCCATATCTTGGCAAATTTTAGCATTTTCGCACAAAAATCAAGCTCCATCCGGACTGCTAATTGTAAAACTTTTTACAATACTGCTACAGTACTATTCTACAAGTAAATAGTACTGTAGCAGACTGTATTCATTTTTTACTAATTTCTTCTCTCTCCTCTAGCTGTCTCCCACTTCTCCGTCTCCCACAGCTCTCTTCATCACCCTCTCTTTCAATCTTCAGGCTTCACCACTTCTCAATCTTCGCTGACCCATCTTCAGTTTTTGCCGAGCCGTTGGTGTTTATGGGTTGTTCATGGGTTTGGCTGGGTTTTGGGTTTGATGGGTTCAGGTCTAATGGGTTTCAAGATTCGTTTGTTATGGGTTAATTGATGGTTATGATTTGTTGATGGGTTGATTTGTGGTTGATGGTTTTGGTTGCGAAATCGACATGGGTCAGTAGGTTGCGTAATCGGCGTGGGTCCGGTGGTTGCAAGATTGGCGTGGGTGGTTTTGGCTGTGGGTGATGGGCTTTGGTTGTGGGTGATTGGTGTTGCTGGGTTTTAGTGTTGGGTTCTGCAATTTTTTTTTTTTTTGACGTTGGTCATGGTGGAGGTGCGGTGGTGGTGATTGGGTAGTGGAGGGGTGGTGCTAGAAGTTGAGGGAAGGTAGAGAAAATTGGAAAAAAAAAAAAATATATATATATATATATTTTTTTTTTTATTGGGGAGATATATTATTTTAATGAGTAGAATAGAAAAATAAAAGTTGAGATGCTGAGTTAATTATAAAATGGTATTGTATAAATGATAAAGTATGTTTTGATATGGTAAAATAAAATAGTTTGAAGAAACTTGATGCGAATGCTTTTAACCTTGAAGTCATGAAACTTAAACGCGATGTATTTGTGACGATGGAACACTTGAAGTCAAGGATCAGGAAATTTATGTTAGATGATGTGTATATTCAGTATTCTCTTTCAATAGCATCTTGTAATTGCAAATATTATCTTCAAGCCAATGAATACAGTATTGAGTGGTCTACCTTATATGAAGAGGTGGACTTCACCCTAACAAAATGGGGAAAAATTGTAAAGTAAAGATAGTGATATGGTTGCACAAAATCTTATAATTGCATAACAGTTTACTCTTAAAGCTCAATTTTAAACTTGATGTATTAAATTGTTTTGCAAGTACATCATAATTGTAGGATTTTAGAAAGAAAATGAAGATTGAATGAGGTAAACATGTTGCCAACTCAGACTAGAGAGGACGTCAATGTATTTAGTTCATCTCAGATTATATTTTGCCCATATTGAACAAAATAAGTCCTTTATAGGGCTAAAATTAAACAAAGGACAATGAAAACTCCAAAGCCATCTCCAAGACTTTTTGCAAATTGTCCTAATGGGAGGACTTGTAATCACCCGCTAAATCATCAGCATCTCCCTTAATGAATTTTACCACATTCATCCACAATTATTTTATTCAAAGATGCATATATTAAAATGAACTTTACCATTGCATTTAAAAATATTCATTATTTTCAAAATACAAATAGAATCTAACATTGTTTGGTAGCTTCATTAGTTAAAAAAGGTATCCTAAAGAGTTTCTACAAGTTGTGTTATTAATTGTCCAAATTGTTAGATATCTTATCCAAAAAACTAAGTCAAATATGTTGTTCAAAAATATTGTCCACTGGTTGTGCATACAATTGCAGTTTTCTATTAAAAAAACTCCCCAAAAAAGTTTATCACACTTCAGAATTTGGTAGGGTCCTGGAAAAAAAAAACAATATTCAATGAACAAAGAATATTGAATGAACAATCATGAAAAAAACCATTACTAGTCTGGCCTAATTGATTGAACAGCTTGAAGAAAAACAAAAAAAAAAAAAACTCATAATTTCAGAATAACACTAGTTTTGATACGTGTTCTTTGACGACCTAGAATTTGAAATAGAAAAACGAATCATAGCCATTGGAATTTGATTGAAGTAGTGATATCCTTGAGGATTAAATCAGAGGGCTTGAGCATAAGGCACACATGATCCACAATGCAGAGGACATGTATACACACTTCAAGTGAAAAGACTATAGAATCACTCTATTGTCACACCCTGAAAAAAATTGGGAAGCATATGAGGATGGTAAATTGGTGAAACCTCCATCAATTTTCTGTATGACCACATGCATATTTACTGGATTCATAGGCCCAATAACTTGAAATTACAAAACATGGTACTTACATAATCCCCTGCAATACACATACATTCTACGATCTCTGCAGTGAAATTAGCATCATAACCAATTCAGATCATTGAGTCCAACAAATAAGAAAATTAAGGCATATAAGGTAATCACATTTGAGCAATGGGCTAAACGTAAATCAATTAAATTTTGTTTGTTTTTTTTATTGTTAAATGCTATTCCTTTGCATTATAAAAAATTAAAGATAGTATAAAAAAATATAATATTATTTTATTATATAGCATAATTTGGATAATTTGATGTTTATTATTATATCTTTTTTTTTCTTCTCATCTTATTTTATTTAACATTTAAATTCAACTACATTATCTTTTTAGTGAAGAAATAAGATACTTGGAAATTTGTTTTTGAAAAGAAAAGTTTTGTCCACACACACATCTAAGTATTTATTTACATATAATCTACCATGTGAATATTTATTTTCAAGATTTGTTTACAAGCAAAGCATGTGAAGTGTGTGTTTGTATATATATATATATATAGCGTGTGAGAAGCATTTACCATGTTACAAGAAATAATATACAATAGTATGTGACTATTTATTTACCACACATATATATACACGTATCACAACTTAAAAGAAAAAAAAAAGAAAAAAAAAGAGGGGTATGAAGAATAGCACATTGTTGTCATCCACCACATTTTCTCATTTTTATCATGCAAAAAAGAACACCATAAAAAGACATTAGTGCTAAGAAGGGGAGGACCATGTAAGCCTGATTGGTGCCTATTGGTTCAAAGAAATTGAACCATAGGCACAATTCTCTAAATATGCAATTTTAAGGAAAAAGTTTTTAAAACAAACTTTAAAAAAAAAAAAAAAAAAAAAAAAAAAAAAAAAAGATGCATGAATTATATAAAAAAATAATGTTTATTTGTAAAAAGGATTTTTTTGGGGGGGGGGGGGGGGGGCATTGACTTTTAGGGAAGATAAATGTAAGGGCTAGATTTGGATCCCCGGCCCAAAAAGTAATTGGATTCAAGCCCAATAAATTCAAGACAATAAATTTGTAGAAAGTGGGTCAAAGAATTAGGCTCTAATAAATGAAACAACAGCTAAACTTGGTTTATAAGTCAATCAAACAAAATAAGAGTATATTTGAGTAAGAAAATTTGTCCTTGGCACAGTTTGAGGAGCTCTGTTCCTGTATATATTGAATGATAATGGTTATAGAAGTAGTTTAGTTTTTTCTTTTTCTTTTTCTTTTTTCTGTCGTCCCCTCTTTCTTTCTTTTTCATACTTTATATACTACGTTTCCTTTTCATCTTTACCATCCACGTGTAGGTCAGATTTGCTGGTGTCGATCTTTATCCCATCAACCCCTTCCAAAGCTCTTAGGTAATAACTGTAAGGCTGAAAATTACTGTTCAGATATCACTTCCTCATTAATGCGGCCAGAGTGTTGGTTGTCGGGCATTTAATGTGGAGGTAGCAGCTTTTCCTAGAGATATTTCATGGCCATACTCTTTTCTGTTTATCTTTAGTACTTATCTTTTTCCACGGAATGGTCTAGAAGGCTGCTCTTATCGGTAAATCACATCTTCAAACCTCGGCGTTGGGTAGCCGAGAAAGAACTCATCCTCGGCAAAGCTTCCTGTACTACTATGACCAACATTGTTTTCTTCACCTATTACCATGGGCCCCTTTCTACAGTACTTTCCCATCCTCGAATGATTCCTTATCCTCGGCCTGGGCCTCAGTCCCACCACATATGTGGACGTGTATTTTTGGGCTTTTTACCCCTACAATAGCCCCTTAAAATTTTGCTTTCTAGCTTCTCGGGCAGAAAGGAGGATTTTGATATCCTCGGGATAGTCTTAGGCCTGTTACGTCTAGTCTTATGATGGCATAGGCGCCTTTTTAATTGCCCAAGGCACGCTTCTAACGCTTCGAAGTTCGAGGCGCACCTTTATTAAATTTGTGCAGCTCCTTATTCCCCACGATCTACGACTTGATGCAAATCTAATGGTTGAGGATTCCACTAGAAAATAAGCGGGATTTATCTCGTTCGTAATTCTTACTTTGATATAGATACCTCTTAATTCAATCATTTATACCACTTAGCATTCATTTCATTTCAGCACACATACCTTGAATCTGCAAACCTCTCAAACTCGTTCGTTCCCCTGTAAATACTAGAAACTTGTCCGAGGACACCTTTACTCTTTCCGTAAGTCTTCTTGAACTTTTATCTTTTATTTTCCTATACAATTAGAGGGGTTTTACCCGATCCGATTAGGAATAGGGTCGGGCATGGGTTTAAAAAAAAAAAAAATCCAATATATGTACCTATAACTAACCCTAAATCCCTAACTTAGTTCATGCCTCCCTTATTTCAGCAGCAGCTCAGTGCTTACGCCTCCCTCCTCACCTCACCCTCACTCCCTCGTTTCTGCTCACGCCTTGCCTTTTCAGTCCTCACCTTTACTGCCTCATAAAAGCACACGACCTCACATGCTTTCAGTCACAGCCATTCCTACACAGCCTCTCAGTCTCACGCCTCGCCTCTGCCTCTCACATTCCTACATAACCATTCCTACACAGCCTCACGCCTCGCCTTTGCCTCTCGCAATCTCACGCCTCCTCATTCTCTTGCTTTGCCGCAGCCACGCTCTTCCTCAGGAACACAGTACTCCTTTTCTTTCTCTCTTCAAAATTTTTACTACGTGGGTTTTCGAGTTCTTTACACCTGGTTTTGTTGTTTGTGTTGTTTATCATGTGGGTATGCAATAAATTGAAAGTGGGTCATAGTGAAGGTCCAAAGGAAAGGTTTAAGAACATCAGGTGTTTGTACCATAAACAGGCTCAAATTTGTTGTTTGGGTGTTTTTGTGTTTAGTCAGTGTTGTGCTTGCTGAATTACATTTTTTTTTTTTGGTTGGGCCACGAATTGGGCCCCAATCCCTTAACGGGGCCCACAAGGCCCGTGAGGCCCTGCTGTGGCGGGTCCAGGCCCCGGGAAAAAAACCCGCTTAGTAAACGGGCCAGGTTCGGGCTGTGGGTCTTGCCCCGCAGGTCGGGTTCGAGTATGGAAAAACCCAGCTCGAACCCGACTCGTTGCCATTCCTATATACAATCGTTTTTTCTTTTGTGTCTTCTCCTCCTCGGGTCAATTTCCCTTTCCCAATTTGTTCAACTTTTCTCAAATTTTTTCTAGGGATTGGTAGATTTAAGTGTTTGGTTGATTCTCCGAAGTTGTTAGAAAATTTCAAAATCCAATATAGGATTCCTCCAATGGTAGCTATTAGGTATTATGCAGAAAGGCAATGGTTTGAGGATAGAAAAGAGGGGGAAGTAGTTATTCTTATCATAGCCTTCATAGAGGGGGGGGTATGAGAATCCTTATGGGTACCATGACTAGAGATTACCTTAGAGCTCATAGGTTAGCCCCAACTCAGTGCGCCCCCAATATGTTTAGGATTTTAGGTAGTATAGATGCCCTCAATGAAAAAATGGGCTTGGGGTTAACCCACCACGACGTTAACTGGGTTTACAATCTCTACCATCTTACCGAGCAAGGGTATTACCTAAAATCTAGGTATCCTAAAGTCAGACTTATTCAATACCTACCAGAGTCCAACAAAGGTCTGAAAAAGGACTTTTTGATACTGTCAGGGGAATGACACAATGGCCTCCCTTGTCCGACAAAGGAGGGGAAACCAGGTGGGGTTCTAGGTTTAGATTTTTAATTTTAAAATTGCTTCTTTTGAGTTATGTTTTATTATTGATATTCCCTTTTTATTTATTTTATTTTATTATTTTTTTTCCTGATTGATTTTGTAGATCCACAATTGGCCGTGCCTCATTTCCACTTGGTAAACCGAGAAGGTTTAGACAAAATCTTGAGAGCCGAGGTGTTCGTACATAGTGACGGTCAGCTCAGAGCCACTCATCGTATCCTCGGCTACGACCCCATATCAAAGAGTTTCCACGCACCCAAGTGTGTCATCAGAGCTAAGGACCTGCGGCTACAGAGAATTAGTGTTACTGCACCAGGTTTCGTAGCCAATGGTCCAATCGCTGAGGGTGCTCAGGTTATAGCCCCTATTTTCGAAGGCATACCCACAGTAGGGACCTTTTCCTCCCATTCAGTGACTAAGGAAGAGGAAGAAGAGAAAGAAAAAGAGGAAGAAAAAAAAGAAGAAGAGGTCGTTGAGCTGTCCGACTTTGAGGACGGTTTCGAAGTATTTAACGACCATTATCTCCAAAGACCACTTTGGGTGATCTCGGCCCCTCTTCCACAGCTCAGTCCAGCCAAAAACAAGGAGGCGACCCCCATCAAGGCGACATGGGTATTTAACGCAAGCAAAAGACTAGTCTCTTGGACTTGATAAAATCTCAGCCGAGGAGAGATGCACATGGGAAAGCAACTCAAAACGAGCCTCCTCCTCCTCCTCCTTAAAACAAACTTCCTCTTCCTCCTCAACTTGCCCAGCCCCTCAAACTTGAACTTATCGGGTTGAAGAGAAAAAGAGATGCAAAAGGCAAGGAGGTGATGGATGTTGGGAAGAGTCACCTTACCCAAGAAGAAGAAAACCAAAGGATAGCTAAACAGCCTAAAAGGGGGCAGAGGGGCGTTGAGAAGAGGAGTGACCCTCCTGCACCTCACGTATGGACCCTCGCTCCCATGTTGGATGGGGAACCCTTGCTAACCGATGCCTTCATCCGCGACTATCAAGGAGGGAAGGCTGGCTATATGGCCGATGTGGTGGAGCAAGGCCTGCTATTCGCCAATGACATGGCGAAATTAAGGAACTTAAATAGGCATGAGGTCTTCCTTAATTTGAAGAGGTACTTAGGCATGGTAAGACTTTTAACTTAGTTATTATTTATTTATTTATTTATTTTTTTACTGTTCACCTTATGTTCTCAATTTGCCTTGTGTTTCCCTTTCTTGACAGGCTGTTCAAGCCACATTCAGGGCAGAAGAGGTAGCCAGTTCCTGCCATAGACAAATGAAGGAATAGGAGGCGAGGCGCAACGCAGTTGTTGAAGCATTTGGGGTTGCTGATAAGACTATCAAGGACCTCAGAGAGAAGCTGCTAGAGAAGGAGAGGGAAAGAAAAAGCGCGGTTGCGGCTTTGGAGGGTGCTGAGAGGTAAGTCGAGAGCCAAAGAATCCTTTTACACAATGTCGAGGATCAGCTAATTGCTGCCAAAGTGCAAATTACTCCTCTCAAGGAAAAATTAAAAGAAGTGGGGAAGGCCAAAGATGATGCTGAGAGGGCTCGGGAAGAAGCAAGGAAGGCTCGGGAAGAAGCAGAAAGGGCTCGGGAGCAGGCCGAACAAGACGGATAAGACATAGGGGTGAGATTGTGATTTGTGAGTGAGATGAGAGGGAGGCGATTGTGTCATTGTGAGCTGAAATGAAATGAGTAGCATGAGTAGGGTTTAAATATATATATATATATATATATATATGAGGCTGTGTTAGTAAAACTATATATATAAATATATATATATAACTGGGTTGGGTCAGGTCCGGGTTCGGGCTGGGTTTTTTTAAAACCCCGGACTTGGTTCGAGTTTTTAAAAAAAAAAAACTCATACTCGACCCTATTCTTTATCAGATTGGGTAAAACCTAGCCCATTAGGGTCGGGCCGGGCCGGGCTGGATACCCGCAGGTTGGGAAGAAATTGCCATCCCTATTAATTCTTATCAAAAGGGATATAATTGTTGCATTGATTCGCCATACATATGTGTTGCATTTATTTATTACCATTTTTTAGCTTCAAAACTCATGATTTTCACATTGTTTGAATTTTTTTGAGATTTTTAATCACTATTTTGATGCATGAATCGAGGCCATACACTAACTTAGAGAGAGAGAGAGAGAGAGAGAGAGAGATATATATATATATATATATATATATTTATGGTAAAAAAAATACAAATTAATAAAGAGTAGATAAAGGAAGAAACAAAATCAAACATCAATTAGTAACCGTTAATTAGAAAATAAAGAGGCTGTACAAAGAAGTAAAAAAATAAAATAGAGATAACCATACATAGGATATTAAAAACTTTAATGACACAAACGAACTTAATGAACAACAACAAAAGAATGCCAAAATTGTCTATTATGTGCGGTAAAGGAATGTCTTGTGATTAAGTGGTGTTGCTTACGTGTCAGAGTAATGACCTAGTTTTTTTTTTTTTTTTTTTTAATGATGTGGCATTTTTTAAATTAAAAAAATTACAATAATCATTTTCCACGTTAGATCAAATCTGAAGTAAACTAAGCCAATTTAAAACAAATCTAAAATCACAACCCGGTTCTAAATTAAATCCTATACATTATCTGATTTTGGTTTTAGATTCACAAATACATGAAGGCATGAGAGAGAGTCATTGAATGGACCCTAGCCAGCTGTGACACTGTCTCCCTTTGCTGGCAACGATCGCCTCCTGCCTCACGCGTCCTTCTCCAAGCATCAACTGCTGCCACGGTGGTCTCCTCCCACACACCGCTCACACAACCACCACCCTTCCTTCCTCCTCCCATCTTAGGAATTACACTTTTTCCTTTTTTCCTCTTCTTGTGCAACCCAGTTTCCATTTCAGATTTGGTATCTCGCCAACCCTTAAGTATTATTATTTTTCTCTTTCTCTTTGTGGCCGTGCAACTGATTTAGGCTATATATGAAATTTTGTGTGTTTGTGTCTATGTTAGGTTAGACACATTTGCATACAATCTAATATTTTTCCTCTTTTTTTTTTTTTTTTTGAAATTATTAAGTGTCAAATTATTTAATGAAAATATATTTGTTTTGCTCAGAAAAAGCTTATTTTAGAATAAATATATATATGTCAGTACCACATCTCAGTCATGATGGCTTCTTTATGTCTGTTAGTGAATTAATACCACACTAGGAGATGAACCACATATTGTTTATTGTTTAAATCCTATTTTGTGATAAAGAAAAATTTAGCCAGCATAAAAGTATAATGAGATATGAATTTGGGGTTTTGGATGATACCGATGGAACCTATTAATCTCTAAGAATAAGGGGTTTAATGTAACTAATGATCAAGACATATAAGGTCAAAAAATATAATAATCAAGACGTAAACACGTCATAAAGAACAATATTGTGTTTCACAATCATAAAATCAAGCAAAGGGTGGCATACCTAAGAATGCAACATACAACAATTTTTGCAGATAAACCGGAATTTCATTTGCAATATCATAATGGATACTTGGAAGAAAAGGAGGCCAATTCCTCACTTCAAGATGAATTCCAGCTGCATAATGAAAGGGAGAGTAAAAACTTTAAATTGCGTGGCAGAACAATGAGGGAAAAAAATTACTTCAATAGGAAATAGAACAAGTAATAATAACCCAAGTGATTGTGATTGATGCATATGTGTTCATTCTTTGATAGCATTCACATCTGAGGATGTAAAAATACCATTTTATCTATTTTACCAACTTCTCTAAAAATACACTTAACATTTTAGTTCTTATTTTTGCATACAATCCAATAAATAATATAAATTACACAATAAAATAATATAAAAAATGTTGTTTCTCTCTTCTCTTCCATCTCTCTTTCATCTCTTCTTCTCTCTCTCTCTCTCTCTCCAATAATATATATTTTTTTATGTTTACAAGCCATGATCAGTAAGTTCTATATACGCAAACTCACTGTTCATTAGAGCTAAAAAAATATAACAATACATATCCGGGTAAACTTGATTTCAGGCTTGTTGGTTGGTAAAATAATAATTAAGGGTTTTACTTTAAAAGTCCCAATGCTAATGCTCTATCTATTAAAGAATGAACACGGATGGCTCAATCACAATCATATTTCAAATCTCACGCTTTACCAGCGCTAACATGTTAGAGCACTAGCATTCAGGTTTTAATTACAGTCTCTATTTTACATCCTCAAAACTTACTTTATCTATTTTATCATTTTATTTTACAACTCACCCAACATCTCAGTTTCTATTTTTAGATACAACTCATTAAAATAATATAAATTATAATAACAAATAATATAAAAAAATTCAGTTCCTCTCTCTTCTCTCCCATCTTTCTTTTCACTCCGCCTTTTTCTCTTTATCTCTCCGGCAAACCCACACAACACCTTCCACTAAAACTTAGTCACACTTAGCCACAAACACCAAATCCGCCACCACTAAAATTACTCCAAAAACAAACTACCACCACCAACCACCTATAGACCCACTACAACACCCACAAGCCCATAAATCCATTACAACACAACACAAATCTGGCCCAAATTCGTAGCCACCTCCATAAACCCACAATGAACTTATCCCCATCACCGCCATTGCAACCCTCTATTGCCACCACTATGAACCTGCAGATGCACTGATACCTACAACAAAAATTCAAAGCAGAACCAAAACTTAAACCCAATCTGAGAGAGAGAATCGGAATACCCACAGACTTACCACCACCAAATCGCCACCCACATCTATAGCAACCTACGTAAACCCACAGTGAACCCATCCCTACTAACAACATAGCAACCCCCCATCGCCGCCACCATGAATCTGGCATCAATACCCATAACAAAAATTCAAAGTAAAACTAAAACCCACACCCAATTTGAGAGAGAGAATCGAAGTGAGAGAGAGAGAATCAAAATGAGTGAAAGAGAGAGAATCCATTGTCACCGCTGCTCCAAAACACCACATCATCGCCGCCGATCTCCAAACCACCACACTATCACCGCCGATCTTCGGTCCATATTGTCGATGTCAATCTCTAGTCCACGCTGATCTGAGAGAGACATCGAATCAGAGAGAGGGGAGAGAGAAAGGAAGATGAGAAATGAAAGAGAGGAGTGACCGTATGATTGAAAGAAGAGAGAGAAAGATGTTATATTTAATAAAATAATATTTTTTTTGTTTACATCCTCAACTACAGTGGGTTCTAAGTACATAATCCAACTGTTCATAGTTGCTAAAAATATTTAGAGCATTCACATCAGTATGTGTATTTTACACATCCATTTTTACACTAAAAACCTACTTTTTCTATTTTACACATTCACTTTTACAAAACACTCACATCAGTTCATCTATTTTACAAGATATTTCAATAAAATATTCATTATACTCCATTTTTTTATTATTTCTCTCTAACTACCTCTCTTTAATACGCACTCTCTCTTTCTTTCTTCCTATTTTCTGATTTCTTGCTCTCTCTCTCTAAACCCATCTCTTTGGCCTTCCTCTTCAAAATCACAAAACCCATCCGCATCCGATCCACTACCAAATCTCAGCCGATCTCCGAGCTCCGATCCACCACGTTGAAACTGATCTCCGAGCATCGCTCCGATCCAATCTCCTAACTGATCTACGCCACCAAACGCCACAGCTTCGAACCACCGCTCCGATCCTCCACTAAATCTCAGCTGATCTCCAAGCTCCGATCCACCACGCTGAAACCGATCTCCGAGCACCGCTCCGATCCACGCTTCGATCCAATCTCCTAGCTGATCTATGCCACCAAATGCCACAGCTTTGAACCACCACTCTGATCCACGCTCCGATCCAAGCTCCCACATGCTTCGATCCACAACTCCCACGATCTTCGATCCACAGCTCCGGACCATCGCTCCGACCACGCTTCGATCCACAGCTCCGATCCACGCTTCGATCCACAGCTCCGATCCACGCTTCGATCCACAGCTCCCACTAGCTCCGATTAGGCAAGACCCATACCCACGAGCTCTGATCCAAGCGAGACCCACGATCGTTCTGGTCAAGCACTGATCGTTCCGATAAGCACCGATTTGTCTCTTTGTTGTTTGTCCGTTTGGGTTTGTGTATCTCTGTGTGTTTTTTTTTTTTTTTTTTTTTTTTTTTTTAAGCAAGTGTATCTCTGTGTTGATTTGTCTATGTGGATGTGTTTGTGTGTGGATGTGATTGTGTGCATCTTAGGAAAAAGAAGAAGATGAGAAGTTAGTTTACTGAGTTTGTTGAGTCGGAGAAGAGAGAGAAAAAAACGAGCAAACGGAAATTAGTAAAATAATCTTTACACGAGCTACAGTAACCTTGTATATTTACACGGTTACTGTAGCTCGTGTAAAGATATACACATTTTTACACAATTTTAGAAGAACTGATGGAGAGCATTTTTGAGCAAAAATGTGTAAAAACTGTGTTTGACATGATTTTAGAGGGATTGATGTGAATGCTTTAACCCATACCCAGTTGTAGTTGATTTTAGACTTGGTGGGAAAAATTGTAACGGGTACACCCCAGTGCTAATACTCTTAGCAATCCAAGCAGGAACGAACCAGGATTCAAACTTAGTGGAGACCGAAGTTCTTTGTTCAAAAATTTTAAAAAATTTAAATATCAATATTAGAGGTTGATAAAGTTGCATATTAGCATTAATTTATTAATTATTATTTGTATTTTTTCTTTTGAAAAAAAAAATTTAATAATAAGATTTTATAATCAAAAGTTTTGCAAGTCAATTGACACGTCTTAATATTTTCAAGGCCTAACTAATGTGTGGATGAAGCAATCAATATGTGGCATAGGAGTTGTCTCTATGCCTATGAGTGTGGAGTTATTTGAGAGGGGCATAGAGTTTTCAATTGAGAGGGAGAAATTGGGTAAAGGTTATTACGTTTTTGTGATTTTTTTTGCTAGGATTTTTAATTGATTTGTTTTTATTGTTTTTTCTTAAACTGGATTTATGATTTGTCAAAAGATTTTCTTATTATCTGTGCATTTTTTTTTATAGATTTTTCTTGTTATCTATTTGTTAGATTTCTTGGATTAGTTTATAAATTTTTTGGAAAGGGAGGTCAAGTATATAAAATTTAAGAGTTAGAATTAAAATTATTTTTATTAATATTTATACTAATATTTTTTTTTTCAAGGGTTGGGGGCATGGCCCCCTCTATCCTTGAGTAGCTCCGTCCCGAATCCAAGGATTCCAAGCTCGCTGTCCAATGGGTGCACCGTGCATGTGATTCCCTGGTCCACCGTGACATAATTTTAAAACTCACGAAAGTAAATTATGTTCGAAGTTTGAACGCAAGTAAGAATTGTAGATCTTTTCAGCCAATATTTGGGGATTAAATAAAGAAACAAATTTTGCTTTTCTTGAACGAATATTATGATCCTTTAACGCATGTTCTTCCTTGTTTCTTTCTTGTTGTCTTGTTTTAATTCGTGGATTAATTTGGTTCTTCCGTGCCTTTTTCTTGTTGTTTCAATTCATCAATTAATTTGTACAATTATGAAGGGATTTCTTTTATTAATTTCGTTTATTTTAATATGAATATCTTTTTGTCTAATTGTTTCATTCTTGAGATCAGTTATAACTTGATCGAATAAAAATTTAAAATTCACATCTAATAACAAAATAAATGAAAAGTTTGAAGGTTTTTTTTTTTTTTTTTTTCAAATTAGATTAAATTTTAAAGAAACTTTTTTTCCTAACTTGATATGCACTTGAGTCAGAGTCTTCATGATATCATTTCGTTTCTATTACTATTGCAGAAAATCTTTCCTGAAATTCAATATATCATATGAAGGCCTTGCATGGTAAAGTTACCACGTTTATTACTGCAAAAAAAAAAAAAAAAAACAAAAACAAAAACAAAAAAGTAAAAGCCAACGTGCAACTTTATCAGCACTCAAAATTTGAAGAGAAAATTTTGATTATACTTGGGGAAAGTCTTTGAGAAAAAAAAAAAAAAAAAGATTGATTTTTCACTAAATTTGAGGGTGAAGAAGTGTAACTTGTTCTTAAATTTAGTGTGCGTTTTTTGTTGAATAATATTAGCTTCTTTTATTTATTTTTTATTTTTTTATTTTTTTTAGTTCTTTTATATATTTACAAATAATCCCGCTTTTAAACAATTTTCCACACGCAAACTCGTACGCCTATTATTTGGTCTCCTTTTGTAAAGAAGCATCAATCTACTAATCCAAGTAGTAGACGACTTTGTGAGTGACGTCACTTACTTGGAAAGCAAGCTCATTAAAGAGCTTGTAACATTAGGTGTGTGCCATCGGCTTTAGAATATGGTTTATTATTGAGTACTTCAAGAATATATTTTTTTCTTTTCATATAGGAGTAAGTCTCACATGGGGGCCATTCCAATTTGAGAGAAGAAATATACTCCCGGAGTATTTAACAAATTTCCCAGCATGATGATCTTAGAGACTTTACACTATGTTTGTAAACTTTTATATGGGCCTTCCTTGATGCAAATGTGTTTCATCCATTGAGGCAAGGTGAAAGTGAAAACTCATAGAATCATAGAACTCATTTTGTTTGATGAGCATAAACTAGTCTCTTTGGTTAATCAACATACATTACTTTATTGCTTAGCTAAAAATTGGGCATCATATTATGGATAAAGTTTTGCTACAAACGATAACTACAACTCTACTAAATCTATTTTTATTGGATATGAATTATGACAAATCTATCATAGAATTACATTTTCTTCTTTTATTGTCCATGCTTGCAAAATTTTCAAATTTTTTGAAAGATCAAATATTAATTACTATATCATCAATTAAATGTTTAAATTTCAAATTTTTGCAATATAAAAGTATGCATAACAAAATTTATTGATCGAATGGTAAATAACATACAATTGACAAGAGATTTGACATGTGTATTACGAGCAAAAAGAATATACAATCCAACAATTAGATTTTCAAAATGCGTAGTCATGTTAATTTTCTAAGTAAGAGTCGTAGCCATTATTTACAACCAAAATTGTAACCAAACTTTTTCTATGGATTATTACCTGCTTTAGGGTATAACTATATAACTATATATATGTCGGTTCCAGTTAGGTCAACTAGTAAAATCTTTGATAGTTGTATAAGAGATCTGGGGTTCAATCCCGCCTATACCAAAAACTGATTGATATCTTGGTCTGATGATAGCTCTTTATTATCAGGAGCAGACGTCATAGGTTGAAACTCTCTAAAATATATATATATATATATATATATTGAAAAAAGGTATTACTATAATCTTTTGAGTTGAGTTTTCCAAACAAATTTGGACAAAAAAAAAAATGCTATCCTATAGATTTGTATAGATTTAGTTGACGTGGCCCAAGTATGCCTTGGGTCTTGAATTAATTGGTTGTGATTGAATATTAGCCGAACTTTGGGCCTAACGTTGACATGGGCTGGATTTTAATCCTCACCAGCCTATAAGGATGGTGGGGGTGCCCCTAAAATGTCTTTTGGAGAACAGAGATGGAATTTGGCCCACACGGATGTGATAGAAGAAGGCTATTTCATTATATGGTCCGATCCTTAGAAAAAAAAATGATAAAAATAATAACGAAAATATTTGGTATGTATGTGTTAAAAAAAAAAAAAAAAAATTTAAGATCACAACATATTTATTGACATGGTCTGTTTTAATTTTACTTTTTATTTGTAATTGATTCGTTTTAATACTAAGTCTATAAAAACCTCTATAACTTACACTCATTTTCCAATGTGAGATTAACCTACTGTTTTTTCTTTTGAGAATACTAAGTATTTTAACACATACACACGGGGAGAGATTTAAAGCTTGTGTTGTGTATCCAAGAGTTAGGCCATTTTGAATATATACCACTGTAAGTTTTTTTTAAAAAAATTTTCCTCTCTCTCCGTGTGTGTGTTAAAATACTTAGTATTCTAAAAAAAAAAAAAAGTCTATAAAAAAAATTATCTCAATATTGTTTCATTTATATACTACTAATTTTGGTGGCACGTGCTTGTTCCTTTCCTCTAAAAAGAAACCTTACAAAGATTTAGTTTTTTTAAAAAGATATTTAACATAAAAATTATCAAAAATTAGACTTTTTAATAGGCACTATACAAATAAATTACCAGAAAGTAAACAATTTCCAAACGCAGACTTAATGTAATGTTTTAAAATATCACACAAACTTGGTTGCAGTTTGATTGCCAAATGCCAATTCATTCTAAGACACAAGGTCAGCCTTAGGCTACAACTTTGTTCCTAAAAATATGGTATATCTTTTGGGTTTTGAGTTGAGTTTTGCAGACTAATTTGGACAAAAATGCTATCCTATAGATTTAGTAGACGCGGCCCAGCAAGCATGTCTTGGGTCTGGAATTAGTTGGTTGTGATTGAATATTACCCGAACTTTGAGCCTAATGTTAAGAAGGGCTGGATTTTAATATCTTCACTGGCCTATTAGGATGGTCGGGGTGCCCCTAAAATGTCATTCCGGAGTTGTATGAGAGCAGAGATGGAATTTGGCCCACATGGCTGAGACTGAGAGAGAAGAAGGATATCCCATTATATGGTCCGGTCGTTGGAAAAAAAATGAAAAAAAAAAAATGATAATAATAATAACGAAAAGATTTTGTATGCATGTCTAAAAAAAACCAATAAACCTAAGATCACAACATTTATACATATATATATATATGTGTGTGTGTGTGTGAAATTAAAACAAAGAGGTCTAATAAGAGATTCTCAACCAAAAAATAAATAAATAAATAAAAGAAAGCATTAAGTATTTCCTAGTGGAAGATATTTAAAAAATAAATGATAAATTATCATTTTGCTCCCTAGTATTTTAGTATTATATCAAAATAGTCTCTAATAGTCTTCTAAAAAAAAAAAAGTCTCTAATAGAAATTAGTGGATAGAAAATACTAATATAACTAATGCTTAATGGTTAAAATAAAATATCATTTTTATGCTATGAGTTGGCACGTTGTATAAAAAGGAAAAAGATTCTTATATTTACCTATTGCAAGCATGTGAGGCAAAATTAGAGATCTCAAAACCCCTTAAACTATCGATTAGATTTGATCAAAAAATGCTAATAATAGCATGTTAACTAAGATTTGCTTTGAAAATTAGTTTCCTCGTCCCCTAATGCTTACTTACAATTGTCCTTCTTTTCTGTTTTGTTGGGCCTTTGCAGTCCCAAATTCTTTCTATATCCGATATCTTATTAGGCCTCAAGTAGTATTTCGCTTTTTGTAAAATTTTGGTATCGTGGCAAGCCCATTGGGTCATATATTCTTAATGTGAGAGTGGCTGGTTCTCCTTGTTCCAAATATTAGTTCCTCTACATACTTCGAAAAATCAAACAATAGCCCATAATTGGCTTTTGTTTAATTCACCTACAACTACACCTGCACCTACAAAACAATTAGCTTTTGGACCTTCCTCCAAACCAGCAGAGTTTGTGCTGCGTTTGTGCCTCGTATTGTTCCAAATGAAGTAACAAAGTTAGTAAAATTCCCCAAAAATGAAAAATCCATTACTATTGTAAAATAAATGAAATATAAAAGCAAGAAAAGAAAATATGAGGATAATATTATATCTAAATTGCTTCTGTGGACGACTAAATTTCTCGGTTCGAAATAAAGTCAAACAAATAAAAATAGTGTCACAAATGCGAATTTGTATTGATGAATGTGTGGTACAATTCTCTGTAATTACAAAAGTGTTATCCTCTGATTCGATCTCCTTAAAAGATTTGTTGATTTGGATTGTAATAATGTAATTTTGATTTGAACACAAAATATCCTTCAATTTGGTTGAGGGATAGATCGAAGATTGTTGAAACAGAATTACAATGAATCTCTGGCTATGAGCTTGTTAGAAATCCCTTGTTCTTCACGTTCTTCGTGTTCTTCGTCTTCGAAGGTTTGTGGTGGAAGTTCTTCGGGGCTTTAGAGGCTTGAATCCGTAGAGCTTCGCTGATTTGTGATTTGTGATGTTTCTGGAGGCTTTTGAGCTTGATTCCAGTGAACTTTGAGATCTAGGAATGTGATTTGGATGATTTCTCTTCGAATGTTCTTTGTATTCGAAGTTGAAGTTCTTGAAGTTCTTCGGGGCTTTAGAGGCTTGATTCGTAGAGCTTCACTGATTTGTGATTTGTTGATGTTTTGCGGACACTTTAGGCTTGATTCCCGTAGACTTTTGGATCTAGACGGATAATTTGGATGATTTTCCTTCGAATGTTCTTTGTATTCGAAGTTGAAGTTCTTGAAGTTCTTGGAGGCTTTAGAGCTTGATTCCGGCAGAGCTTCTGGACTTCTGAGTGCTTCCAATGGCCTGGTCCCTTCTCCAAATCTCTAGCTCTCTTAGCCCTCTTTCAAATGCTTTAGGAAGGCTTCTATTTATAGGAGTTTAGGGGTAGGTAAGTGACACGTGGCGGAGCTTGATTGGTGACACGTGGCAGCGCTTGATTGGTCTGCTTATGTCATCGCTTACACGTGCGAGGTTGCTTAGGTCATCGCTTACACGTGCGAAGCTGATTATGTCATCGCTTACACGGGCGATGATGCATGATTGGTTCTTGCATGACATTTGGCGAATTTCTGCTGGTTTCTGAATAGTGATAGCAAAACCTAGCAGCAATATGTGGTGCTTTGTAATTGGCTGCATTTTGTGGATTTGGTAGTGTGACGTGTCAGCTTGTGATAGGTCGGGAATTTTTCCATGTCTACAAATGCCCCCTCGAGACTCGTTCACACACACAGTTTCGGAGTGTGGTGTGAGAACGAGTTTCGAAGACAGACTTTTACTCCTGGCTCTTCAAATGAAGTAATTGAAGGTGGCGGAGCTTTTAGCAGGATGAGATAATTTCCGAGGGGTAGACCCACCCATATGAAAGGATCTGGTAAGACCGAAAAGGGGTCTGCCTGTATTTGAATGTACTTGCATGACCGAGCCTTCTCAACAGAGGTTAAGTTGAAGTAACTTCAGAAGAGTGTTTTTGGATCGTTGGCAGCGATCACATGGTGCAGAAGATGGGGAAGACGTGAGGATGATGGATGAGTACAGCGTGCAGAGCCATGGGGCTAGCCTCGTGTTTTTAAGAACCGCTGGTGAAGTTATATCAGAAGAGTATACTTCGGATTACGGCGAGGCCATGTGGGAAAGTGATTGAGTGCGCATGCGTCATCGTTTTACCCCGGTTGAAGTAATTTCGGAAGCTTATGGGTTCTGGAGATGACGGTGTTGGTGGTGAAGAAGACGGGGATGAAGCAAAGCGAATGGGTGAAACATACGCCACCATGGTGCTGACCCTGGATGTTGCTTGGGGTCTGACAGTGAGTCATTGAATGTGCGTGTGTAATGGAACCTCACTGACAGACGTTAAGTTGAAGTAATTTCAGAAAAGTTCATTCTGAAATACTTCAAGTTGAATTTAAGTTGGAGTAATTCCAGAAAGTGTGTTTTGAGGTACTAGCAACGATGACCTCTGGATTGCATGCCGATGGGAACATGGAATATGGTTTTGGTAACCATTTACCGGCTCCAAAGGCTGAACTCTGACGAGCTGGTGCCTTGAAGGTTGCCTCAAATGTTGGATGGAAGACAATTTGTAGGATACCCCAATACTTTTTACCATCTTCATCTACTGCTACTTGCTGGAAAAGCACAGAAAAATGAAAGATGGAGCTAACTTGTGATTCTTGTCTTAGAAACCAGCTAAGTTGCTGTTTGTTCCGAACCACTACTTCTGCTGGAAGACCAAGCAATTGGAGAGAGACTACAAAAGCCCTGAGGTTAGGAACAGGTGTCTCTGCTGGACTTGGATTTCCTGGCCAACCAAATCTGAAGAAGCATGGAACCGCAATGCAGGCCTTGTTATGAATAACTTTGTGGACAAAGGTGGTTGTTAGGTGGAGAAACAAAATTTGTTTGGATCTCAAAACTACAATGATGCTGTGAAGAGGGTTTCTGCTGAACCATGGGAGGGTTGATTTCACACTGATGGTGAAGTGATATTGGTTGCTAAGTGTTGAGAATGATGAAGCCATAGTGAGAAATGGCTGTGAGAAGGAGGACTTAAAAATTTGAAAGAAGCAAATCTTCATTTCATGACTCAGTGTTTTTCTGGATGAGTTTTTGGTGAATCCGGCCCTTCTATTTATAGCAGAGAGATGAAGAATGGTAGATGAAGTAGTCAAGAATGGCGGATGGAAATTTTTGGTGAGAATGGTAGATTCTCGATTGGTAGATGCCGAATGGTAGGTGGGAATGTTTGGCACCGAAAGGGGAATGGTAGGTTGGAATGTTCGGCACCGAAAGGGGAATGGTAGTTGGATGGGTGACCCGATGTAATTTCCAATTCAAGACACACTTGTGAGAGCTCATCTGTACTTTGAAAGAAAAGCCTTGATGAAGTTTGGAAAATAACCTTGAGGGGATCCAAACTAAATAGATGAATCTCGAATCTTGATCTTGGGAACTTAAGTTTTGGACATTGTCAGTACTTTGGAGATGTGGGTTAGATGGATGACCTTGAAGTCGTGAAAAACTACGCAAGACCAGCTTAGCACAAAAATCTTGACTTTGGGTTGATTTCAACACAAAAGACAACTATCTTGGGATTGAGTTATTTGTGCAATTTCTGAGCCTCAAATGATGGAAAGGACTCCAAAATTGGAATGTACACGAAAAATTGAGCAAGATAGGTCCATCTTAAAAATTTTGACTTTCGGCCAACATTTTCGCAAAAATCAACTTTTTGGAAATTGGACGTTTGCGCAATTTTTGAGCTTCGAATGAAGAAACGGATCCCAAAATCGGAATGTACTCGAAAAACTGAGTGGGACAGGTCCGTCTTGAAAATTTTGACTTTTGGTCAAAATTTTTTTTTTTTGCAAAAGTCAACTTTCTGGATATTGGACGTTTGCGCAATTTTTGAGTTTCGAATGGAGAAACGGATCCCAAAATCGGAATGTACTCGAAAAACTGAGTGGGACAGGTCCGTCTTGAAAATTTTGACTTTTGGTCAAAGTCAAAGGTCCACTTGGTCATTTTCTTTTTTTTCTTTTTTTTCTTCTTCTTCTTCTTCTTCTTCTTCTTTTTTTTTTTTTTTTTTTTTTTTTTTTTTTTTTTTTTCAGTTGGTTCGGACCGGGTCAGGATCAACGGGTCAAACCGGGTCAGTCAAACCGGGTAAGATGACGTCACACATGACGTCACAGAGCTGAGGCGCTTGGCTCGTGTGGCGCGTGCACGTGCGTGAAGAGCCTACCGGCGCGTGAAAGCGCGTGATTCCTGTGGGAGGCGCGTGGGAGCGCGTGAAGCAGTGGCTGTGATCTCCGAAGAAGCTGGTGGCGCGTGGAGGCGCGTGACTGGGCTTCTGGAGTTGATTTTCTTGGGTTTTGTAGATCTAGGGCCGCTGGATCTAGCGGTGGTTTTTGTTTTCTAAATTGGTGGCCCAATTTACACAGAAGTGAAGGAGGAGGCCACGATTTTCGAAGCCTACGGTGGCGCGTGGAGGCGCGTGACAGTGTTTTTGGTTCCGAAATTTTTGGGTTTCGTGGATCGGAGGCCGTAGAATCTCCTGGTGTGATCTGTTTTCTGAAATTTGGAACATATTTGCACAGGTTTGAAGGACTAGGTCGCGGTTCATTGAGAGTTTCTGGACGCGCGTGGTAGCTCCTTTGAGAATGATTTTTCTGGGTTTTGGAGATCTTTGTCCGTTTAAGATCTCTGTGGGTCAGTTTCGTGAAATGATCTTTGGATTTTTCACAAATTTGGAAGAGAAGGCCGTGTGTGAATTTGTCTTATATTGGACTGATGTGGCTTTTCTGCAGCTCTGACAAGGCGGTGCCAAGAAACTTACTAAATGTCTCTTTTGTTTGCTGAATTTTATTTTCAAAATTCGGTGCAGACTTCTTTGATTTTGAGTACTGTGAGTTTGCAAAATTTGACTTTGAGGTTTTGCCATTTTCACGTGAACACAATTTTTTCCACTGTTCGGTTGTTGGAACCATTTACTGGTTTGTTGACTTTCTTCATTTTTCTTGCCTACTATCTCAGAAGTTTTCTATATAAAGGCATGTTATTGCCTTCCTTCATCACTGAGACACATGCTGAACATTCAGCTTTCTTCTCCTGCTTTCAAGATTTTTTTTTTTTTTTTTTTTTTTACGTGCTTTGAGACCTTTTCTTGACAAAATTTTTTTATTGCTTGTTTTTGTTTTGCAGCATAGTTTTCTTTGGCAATTAAGCCGCACCAACACTTGTCTTTTCAACGCAGTCATCTCAAGAATCTTTGCAACGTAGCCACATCAAGAGTCTTTACCATGAAAATATGCCAGCATTTGTTTTTGTATGAAGGTGATCCACACTTGTCTTTGTCATGAAGTTGGGCCAACTCTTGCATTTGCATTAAAGCCACGTTGACATTCATTTTTGCCATGAAGCCACGTCAACACTTTATTCGCACCAAAGCCGTGCCAACCTTCATCTTTGACATGCAGCCACGTCAATACTTCATTCGCACCGAAGCCGCGCCAACATCTATTTTTGCCATGGAGCTACGTCAACGCTTCATTTGCACTGAAGCCATGCCAATATTTGTCTTCACCATGACATCACGTCAACACCTCATTTGCATTGAAGCATCACCGTTACTTGTCTACTGAAGCAATATTTGCACTCGTCTTTTTTTTAATGAAGCCTTTTCAACACGAAATCACGTCAAGAGTTCTTACATTGAAGATATGCCAGCATTTGTCCTTGTATTGAAGCCATGCCAACATTCATTTTTGCCATGAAGCAATATTTGCATTTGTCTTTTCAACGCAGCCATCTCAAGAGTCTTTGCAACGTAGCCACATCAAGAGTCTTTACCATGAAGATATGCCAACATTTGTTTTTGTATGAAGGTGATCCACACTTGTCTTTGTCATGAAGCTAGGCCAACTCTTGCATTTGTATTGAAGCCACGATGACATTCATTTTTGCCATGAAGCAATACTTGCACTTGCCTTCACAATGAAGCTGCATTGAAGCCGTGCCGACATTCATTTTTGCCATGTCAACACTTCACTCATACCAAAGCCATGTGAGCATTCATCTTTGTCATGAAGCCACGACAACACTTCACATCGAAGCTGTGCCAACGTTCATCTTTGCCAAGACATCTTGTCAACACTTCATTTGCACTAAAGTCGCACCAATATTGACCTTTGAAGTTGCATTAGCGCCAATTTTTAAAGGCAACAAAGTTCAAACATCAAGGGTACATAGTACTATTGCCAGACATCAAAATTTTAGGGATGCTAACAAGACTTTGAAGATGCAAGAAGCTCATCAAGACTTTGAAGATGCCAACGAACCCTTGAAGTTTCAAGAAAATTGCCACCAAAACTTTGAAGATGAAAGGAGCTCTTATTAAGATTTTGAAGATGCAAGGAGATGTCAATAAAACCTTTAAGTTTCAAGAAGTTCTCATAAAGACTTTGAGGATGCAAAGAGATGCCAATAAAACCTTGAAGACATGAGAAGAATGCCACCAAGACTTTGACCTTGCACGAACATGCCCTTAGAGGCAAGATGAAGTAACACCATCTTTAGATGTTGGAAGAAGGTAACGTTGTCCAAATTTCAGAGACATGATGTGAAACAGCACCACTCAGAAGGGAGATGATGCGGTTCAAATTTTGGAGTTGTGAAATGGCACAACCTAGAAGAGAGACGATGTAGCTTAGACTTGCAAGGTACAAGAGGATGCCCCCAGAAGATAAGTGATGTAAAACATACTTTAGAGACATGGGAGGATATCCACAGAAGAAGAGCAATGCTATGAAGACTTCATTCTTTGCAAAAGAGATTGAAGATTTTATTTTACTTTACAGCCAAGAACTAACTTATGTTTATCATTAGTTCGAGGAAAGCCGAGTAACACCAATTCTTTGCAGCTGTCATTTTCTACCACAATGATCTTTGAGTATCATGTAGTGAGCAATTGACTGATCCTAAACAACGTCTGCCAATTAAAGGGATCTCAAAAGCATATGGATGACCTTTGAAAAATTCCTTAAGCTAGACTGGCAATCCTTCTTCTTTTTCATGTGACTGAACTTAGTAAATGATACCAAGTTGCCTACGTACCCCGGAAAGGGATCAAGTCATTACGTAGTTCAAAATTTTTTTTTTTTTTTTTTTTTTTGATAATTTTTTTTTTGATGATTTTTTTTTTTTTTTTTTTTTGATATTTTCCTTTTGGATGATTTCTTTTTTTTTTTTTTTTTTTTTTTTGCAAAAAAGGGGGGCTCAGTGTGTAATAGTGGGTATCACCACTAATCGAACCCGAGACCTCTCAAGGGTGAATTGGGCATCCAACCACTACGCCACACTAGCAATTGGTGACATAGAGTGGGATTAATTTTTCTTTATTGGTATGCTTTCAAAGGTAATGGGAAGACATCATGTACCCTTGCAGCATTACAGTGGGCAGTTTAAGCTCTTGCCGAGGAGCAATCCTTGTTGTTCAAGCGGAGAAGTGTTTAAGGAACTTCCCATTGATGGGGTCGATCCTTATGCCATCATTGTCAATCAATTTGCAAGCTTTGTTGGTGTTTGCCCCCTGCTTAAGAGTTGGAAGTACATCACAAGCAACGGTCACATGGTTTGACCCGATAACTTCATCAAAGTCTAGATCAATCTTGTTTTCTTTGGCAAGGTTCATGACTTGTTCTTTGAAGATGAAGCATTTTTGGATTGGGTGGCCAATGATGCGATGATATTTGCAGTAGTTAGGGTCATCAACTTTCCCTATGTCTTGTGGTCGCCTACATTCTGGCAATTCAATCAGCTTCAATTGCAATAATTGGTCTAAGATGTTTGGCACATCTTCATCAGGGAACGGATATGCTTTTTGCTCACGTTCCTTAAAAGTTAGGCGACGCACTTCATTCTTTTGCCATCCTTCAAGCTGTTTTTCATTTGTCTTCGCTCCTCTTCTTAGAGCCTTGATTTCGACAGTGTTAACAACCATTGGGTCTTTGAGGCTGACTTTTACATTCCTATCATTCCTCCTTACTTCCCTTTTGCTTTCCTCAGGTATGGGAGGGTTTGTACTTCCATGGCTAGCAATGCTCAACTCCATGTCGTGCGCACGAGTTGCTAACTCTTCAAATGTTCGAGGTTTTATCCCTTGAAGGATGTAAAGAAGTCCCCAATGCATGCCTTGGATGCACATTTCTATAGCAGAAATTTCAGAAAGTCTATCCTTGCAATCTAAGCTCAAAGAACGCCACCGATTGATATAATTGACCACCGGCTCATCTTCCCATTGCTTGGTATTAGTAAGCTCTATCATGCTTACTGTACGACGCGTGCTATAGAATCGGTCAAGAAACTCTCTTTCGAGTTGTTGCCAACTGTCGATTGACTCAGGTTCTAAGTCTGTATACCAATCAAAGGCATTTCCTTTGAGCGAACGGACAAATTGCTTTACAAGGAGGCCTCCTTGAGTCCCTGCGTTCTCACAAGTTTCTACAAAGTGAGCAATGTGTTGCTTAGGATTTCCATGGCCATCAAACTGCAAGAACTTGGGGGGTTGATACCCATTTGGCATCCTCATGTTGTCGATGCGCTTTGTGTAGGGTTTTGAATATGTGAGAGAACTTGTAGAAGAACCTCCATATTGTGCTCGGATGGTATTTGTTATCATGTCTTGTAATTGTTGGACTGACAACGAAGCAACCGAAGTAGATTGTTCTCGTCGGGGAGTATTTTCAATTCCTCTCCCTTCGTCATCTTTTGCAAATGTGAATTTATGACCATGGCTTGATTCACCAAGATCTTGTACTTCGAGTTTGTTCATTAAAGTTGCAATTTGGAGGTCCTTATCTTCAAGTACTTTTGTGAGAAGGATAACCCTTTGCTCCATTTCAGCCATCTTTTCTTCCATGGTAGTGGTGTTAGTCATCATGACTGACACAACTTCCCAAGATGATGGAGGAGGAAGTGAATTAAGGTGAGCACGTGAAATCTCATTTTTTGGATTCCCTTTGATGGGAGAGAAATCGTGCGAACAACTTTTTGTGAAAGAAGGAGGGGATTTGCCCCCATACTTGAGGTGTTCCAAGGTGGAGACGTCCTTGTTGATGACCTTGTTTCTTGCAAGAGGGTCTAAGGAGATGGTTGTCTGGATCTTGGCTTCCTTGGTTGGTTGAGCTTGAAGTTGATTATTTGCTTTGGGTTGGCTACAATTTGTTACACCAATGTAGTTGTTGGTGGTAGCCGTACCAAGTTTAGTTGAAGTAGCTATTGAAGCTTGGATGTTTTTGCTAGAGGCCATTTGAGTTGGTAGCAAGATGATGAAGATTTCTTTCTTTGAAGGAGAATGAGATGAGAGGCAGAGAGGTCCCACCGGGCGTGCCAGAATATGTGGACGACTAAATTTCTCGGTTCGAAATAAAGTCAAACAAATAAAAATAGTGTCACAAATGCGAATTTGTATTGATGAATGTGTGGTACAATTCTCTGTAATTACAAAAGTGTTATCCTCTGATTCGATCTCCTTAAAAGATTTGTTGATTTGGATTGTAATAATGTAATTTTGATTTGAACACAAAATATCCTTCAATTTGGTTGAGGGATAGATCGAAGATTGTTGAAACAGAATTACAATGAATCTCTGGCTATGAGCTTGTTAGAAATCCCTTGTTCTTCACGTTCTTCGTGTTCTTCGTCTTCGAAGGTTTGTGGTGGAAGTTCTTCGGGGCTTTAGAGGCTTGAATCCGTAGAGCTTCGCTGATTTGTGATTTGTGATGTTTCTGGAGGCTTTTGAGCTTGATTCCAGTGAACTTTGAGATCTAGGAATGTGATTTGGATGATTTCTCTTCGAATGTTCTTTGTATTCGAAGTTGAAGTTCTTGAAGTTCTTCGGGGCTTTAGAGGCTTGATTCGTAGAGCTTCACTGATTTGTGATTTGTTGATGTTTTGCGGACACTTTAGGCTTGATTCCCGTAGACTTTTGGATCTAGACGGATAATTTGGATGATTTTCCTTCGAATGTTCTTTGTATTCGAAGTTGAAGTTCTTGAAGTTCTTGGAGGCTTTAGAGCTTGATTCCGGCAGAGCTTCTGGACTTCTGAGTGCTTCCAATGGCCTGGTCCCTTCTCCAAATCTCTAGCTCTCTTAGCCCTCTTTCAAATGCTTTAGGAAGGCTTCTATTTATAGGAGTTTAGGGGTAGGTAAGTGACACGTGGCGGAGCTTGATTGGTGACACGTGGCAGCGCTTGATTGGTCTGCTTATGTCATCGCTTACACGTGCGAGGTTGCTTAGGTCATCGCTTACACGTGCGAAGCTGATTATGTCATCGCTTACACGGGCGATGATGCATGATTGGTTCTTGCATGACATTTGGCGAATTTCTGCTGGTTTCTGAATAGTGATAGCAAAACCTAGCAGCAATATGTGGTGCTTTGTAATTGGCTGCATTTTGTGGATTTGGTAGTGTGACGTGTCAGCTTGTGATAGGTCGGGAATTTTTCCATGTCTACAGCTTCTTACAGACACGTGCGCGCGCGCGCACACACACACATATATATATATATATATATTTCTATTTGCTCTCAATATTTCTCAATGTGCCTACAATGCAGAAGCTCGTACATATAGAAGAAAGAGGAGAGGCTGAAGCAGCTAAAAGGGGCAAGATCCCTTAAATTAGTTGCCTCTATTAGATGTGATAGATGCCCATGAAAATAAGTAGTACATAAAAATTACAGACTTATGTTAAAACAGAAACGATACACCAATACTCCAGTTACTGCATAATATAGAGCAAACTCAAGGGAATAATTTCAAACTCATGCTAAAGTAGAATGTGGATTTTCAAATTGTTTCTGTATTAATTTGTGGGCATTAAAAAAATGTTTATATTATTATGTAGTTGCATTATGCTTAATGATAAAATGAAATTACTGGATTTGCCTTTGTGAAAATTGTACAAAACTTTGTAAGACTTTATAAGAAAAATAAGGAGCTAGGGAAGAAGAGAGAAAGAAAAACCAGAGAGAGACTTCTGTAACTTCTATTTCAATTGAATTGATCCAATTTGTACAATACACATATATATATCACAAAAGATCAAGGAAAGCATTACTGTTTTTGACTAACTAATTCCGTAATCTACGGATCAACTCTTAACTACCCATTTTAACTAACTTCAGTGATACACGTGTTAGTTTTCTTCTGTTAATCAACATTAACCCAAAACTACAAGTCGTAGACATAAAACATAAACCAGCTTCAGTCGTTTAGTCAACTTCATGCAAATGCTTGTGAAGCTCTGTTTCATTGCTCTGCCTCTCTGCTTGAGCTGAGCTGATGCTTCCTATCAATAGTCTTAACCAGATTTTGACATTCCCCCTCAAGATGAGAAGCTGAACTATGTATGTTCACTACATTCATCTTGCCTAACAAATATCTCAACTGTTGACTATTGAGAGCTTTTGTAAGCAAATCAGCCAACTGAGAACGTGAAGGAGTGAAGAGCAGCCTAACAACATTGTCTTGCACCTTATCTCTTACTACATGGCAATCCACTTCTATGTGCTTGGTTCTTTCATGAAATACTGGATTTTCCCCAATGTAAATTGCAGCTTGGTTATCACAAAATAATAAGGCAGGTTGAGGATGATGAATCTCCAAATCCTTCAACAATGCTAACAGCCAAGTCATTTCACAAACGGTGACAGCCATTGCCCTATACTCTGCTTCAGCCGAAGATCTGGACACTATGGACTGTTTCTTGGACTTCCATGATATGAGAGAATCACCCAAAAAGATGCAATAGCCTGTGGTTGATCTCCTGGTATCAATGCAGGAGGCCCAATCAGCATCTGTGTAGGCCTTCAAGTGAAAATCTGATGCAGCTGACAAGAAGACACCTTGACCAGGACAACTTTTGATGTATTGTAGCACTTTGTGTGCAGCATCTAAGTGGGGTTTCCTGGGTTTTGACATAAATTGACTTAGCTTATGAACAGGATATGCAATATCTAGTCTGGTGATAGTCAGATAAAGCAACCTGCCCACTAATCTTCTGTATACTCCAGGATCAGCTAGTAATTTTCCTTGAAACTTGCTCAGCTTCAGATTTTGCTCCATTGGCACCTTGCTAGGCTTACAAGCCAACATTCCTGCATCCTTCAATACCTCCAAAGCATATTTTCTTTGACATAAAGTAATGCCCTTGTCTGATCTAGCTATCTCCAATCCGAGAAAATACTTCAAGCCTCCAAGATCCTTAAGTTTGAAGTGCTGATTCAGAGAAGTTTTAAGTTCCTCAACTGCTTGGACATTATTACTAGCTATAAGGATATCATCAACATAAACCAGCAAAGCTATGAAGGAATTATTGAGCTTCTTTGTGAATAAGGAGTAGTCAGATCTGGATTGTGTGAAACCATGATGCTTAATGACAGAACAAAACTTTGCATTCCATTGCCTTGAAGCCTGTTTAAGCCCATATAAAGACTTGTTCAATTTGCAAACAAGATGTGCCCCTTTGCTGTGAAAGCCTGGAGGAAGTTGCATGTACACCTCCTCATGAAGATCACCATTTAAGAAGGCATTATTGACATCTAACTGAGCTAAATGCCAACCCTTCACAGCAGATATAGCCAAAAGAGTCTTCACAGTGTTCAACTTGGCAACAGGTGAGAAAGTGTCTGTAAAATCCAGCCCTTCTTGTTGAGTGAATCCCTTAGCAACCAACCTTGCCTTATACCTCTCCACAGATCCATCAGCTTTGTATTTTATTCTATAAACCCATTTACATCCAATTGTTCTTTTATTTGGAGGCAGATAAGTAAGAGTCCAGGTATCATTAGAAACTAAAGCATTAATTTCAATATTCATGGCTTCTTGCCATTTAGGATCCTTAACAGCCTCATGAAAGAACCTTGGTTCAGGAATAGATGAAATGGCAGAACAAAACATGGCATAGGAAGAAGAGAGGTGGGAAGTATCAATATAGTCAGAAAGAGGGTACCTGGTAGTGACTGAAGAGGTACCTGACTTGCTGATTGAATTTGATTGGGAAATTTCAGTAATAATGTTGCTGCATTTGTAATCTTGTAAGTATAAAGGAGGTTTGGTAGGCCTAGATGACCTTCGAAGAGAGGGAACAACATGTGGTTGAACTATGTTTGGTGCTTGAGGAATAGGTAAAGAAGCAGGTGCTATAGAACCTAGAGAAACAAGATCAGAAGAACCAGGTGTGATGGGATCAGGTGTAATTGATTCTGGTGCAACAGGAATATTATGACCTAAAGTTGAACCAGGAGTAATTGGAGGACCAGAATTAGGATAAGAAGGTGTAAGAGGTTCAGAAAACATAGGGTTATGTGGGGCAGCTACATTAGGACAGATATGAGGAAGTGAAATGGAAGTATGTGGAGAATATGATGGAGATATGAAGGGGAAAATAGTTTCATGAAAAGAAACATCCCTTGAGATGAAAATTTGTTTGGTAAGCAAGTTTAACAACTTGTAACCCTTAACCCCAAAGGGGTACCCAAGAAAAACACAAGGAACAGACCTAGGAGAGAACTTAGATCTGTTGTGTGCCAATGTAGAAGCAAAACAAAGGCTGCCAAAGACTTTTAACTGGAGATAGGATGGAACCTTGCCATAAAGCTTTTCAAAAGGAGTTTTATGATCCAAAACAACACTAGGTAGCCTATTGATGATATACACTGCTGTTAAAACACAGTCTCCCCAATAACAAAGTGGTATGTTAGATTGAAACTTTAATGCTCTTGCAATATTTAAGATATGTTGATGCTTCCTTTCCACTATTGAATTTTGTTGTGGAGTAGCAACACAAGAATGTTGATGAACAATTCCATGTTGAGCATAAAAATCTTTGAGGAAAAATTCTTGAGCATTGTCAGTTCTAAACACTTTGATATTAGTTTGAAATTGAGTTTGTATCATTTTATAAAATGAAATCAATAAGGGCCTAGTTTCTGATTTGGTTTTCATAAGATAAACCCATGTTGACCTTGTAGCATCATCTACAATGGTGAGAAAATATTTAAAACCATCATGAGTTGTTTTGGCAAAGGGTCCCCATACATCACAGTGAATTAAGTCAAAAGCATGAGCAGACAAGTGATTGGAATTAGGAAAAGGTAAACGTTTATGTTTTGCAATGGGACATACAACACAATCTTTATTTGAATGCAAAGGAAACATATCAGAAATACAATGTTGAAGTTTCTCATCAGAAGCATGTCCTAATCTAAGGTGCCACAAGTAAGGCTTGGTTACAATGGGAACATGAGAAACAGAATTAACAAGAGGTTTCAAGACTGACTCCAGAATGTTGGAAGCTTCTGAAATGGACTTGTAATTGTTTGAAGCTTGCAGTAGATACAAATTATTATGAAGTTTACCCAATCCAATCATTTTCCAGCAAGTAAGGTCCTGTATGCAACAATAGTTGGAAAGAAAAACCAAACAACATGACAATGATTTGGTTAATTTGCTTACTGAAATCAGATTGAAGGAAAAAGTTGGAACACAAATGACATCCTTAAGAAGTAAGGATGCAGTGACTTGGACTGTGCCTATGTGTGTGGCTAGAACTTTTTCACCATTAGGTAAATGTACAAAAGAAGAGATAGAATTAGTTATTTCAGTAAACAAGGCAGTGGAATGAATAATGTGATCAGTAGCCCCTGTGTCAAGGACCCAAGATTCTTCATGATAAGCTGTTTTATTTGAAGGATTTTCATTAAAAATTGAATTCTTCAAATTTAGGTAAGTAGGATCTTGGAAAGAAGCACAAGAAATACTTGATAATGCTGAGTTTGCTGAATGAATAGCATCTGGAGCAGTTGAGGATGATGCATGAGAATTCAACAGAGATAGCAATTGCTGGCATTGTTCAGATGTGAAGGGGAACGACCTTGATTGTAATGCAGCTTCAGACTGACCATAATCACCATCAAGACTAACTTGATTTGCCAAGGAGACTTTGCCCTTTTGCTTATATCCTGGTGGAAAGCCAATCAACTTGTAGCACTTCTCCATGAAATGACCTGGTTTGCCACAATGACTGCATATAGGTCTACCCTTCCCTTTTGTGTTCTTCCCAATTTGACTGAGTGATTGAGTCTTGACTGCAAGAGCAATTGAATCAACCGAGTTTCCTCCATTAAACCCCAAAGCCTTCTGTCTCTCCTCTTGAATTACTAAAGAGAAAGCCTTGTCAATAGAAGGACTTGGTTCCATCATCAAAATTTGGGTTCGAACTTGTGAATAAACTTCATTCAAGCCATTGAGAAATTGCATCAAAGAGTCTTGATGATGAAACAGTGTAATTTTGTCATTCACACCACATGCACATTTGCCACAGGAACAACATGGTAATGGCCTGAGATTGAGCAATTGATCCCAAGAAGATTGAAGATCAGTGAAGAAGGTAGTCACTGTTGCATCTCCTTGCATGATTGTTGAAATCTGCTTTTGAAGTTGTGAAATCCGTGGACCATTTGCTTGCAAGAAACGATTCTTCAGTGAATTCCAAACCTCCATTGCAGTGTTTCTATAGATCACACTACCAGAAATGTGAGGCGAGACTGAATTCAATATCCATGAAGAAATCATAGAATTATTCTTTGACCATGCAATCTTTTCCAGAGGAGTGTTGGCCATGGAAGCTGTTACAGATCCATCCACAAAACCCAGCTTACTCTTCGCATCTAATGCCATACGCATAGCCCTAGCCCAATTGGGGTAATTGTCTTCTGTCAAGGGCTGAGTAACCAGAATTGCACCTGGTGATTCTCCATGGTGCAGAAAAAATGGACTTCTCGAGTCCTCCATTGGAGAGAGCTCACGATGAGCAACAGATGGAGAAGATGAAGTTTGAGAAGTTTGGTTTTGATTAGCCATTGATGAAGAGACAAAGCTCTGATACCATATAAGAAAAATAAGGAGCTAGGGAAGAAGAGAGAAAGAAAAACCAGAGAGAGACTTCTGTAACTTCTATTTCAATTGAATTGATCCAATTTGTACAATACACATATATATATATATCACAAAAGATCAAGGAAAGCATTACTGTTTTTGACTAACTAATTCCGTAATCTACGGATCAACTCTTAACTACCCATTTTAACTAACTTCAGTGATACACGTGTTAGTTTTCTTCTGTTAATCAACATTAACCCAAAACTACAAGTCGTAGACATAAAACATAAACCAACTTCAGTCGTTTAGTCAACTTCATGCAAATGCTTGTGAAGCTCTGTTTCATTGCTCTGCCTCTCTGCTTGAGCTGAGCTGATGCTTCCTATCAATAGTCTTAACCAGATTTTGACAGACTTTGTAATGCTGCAGCTTTGATTGCTACTAGTTAGTTCGTTTATATATGATCCCTTAATACCAAAAAAAAAATAAAAGCATGAACTATCATAGTCTTTTGTTTTCATGCTTGATAGTCCCATGAAAAAGCTAGAAGTTTTCATTGGAAAGTAATTGCAAATTGGGATGATCTAGTAGATTTGTGCTGTAAAGATAGGGCAACTAGTTTGTGAGGGTGCTGAAACAGGTGTAGAAGTTGTTGATTTGGATAATGGAACTCGGGTCCAAAAGAATTGTACGCTGATGATGATAATTTTTCGCCAAACTCGGTTAATATTCAAAAGAAAAGAGTTCAAGTACCAATTGTTCCTTTTATTGTTATGCAAAGAAAAGAATGGCACTAAGTGCATTGAGCATCAGGTGTGCCAAATGCCAAATTTTTGGCATTTGGCACACCAAACATCAAAATCATTGCTCCATGTGAGGTGTTTCAAGCCACAAATCAGCCATGGTGAATGAGTTTTGGATCAAAGGGAAGAGAGAGACGGATTTTGGGTTTTGAGAAATTAAATGATTTTTTATTGGATGTTTATACTATTTTAATGTATTAAAATGTTAAAATAAAACACATTATGTAAGGTATATTGTAATATTGTAAAATGACGTATAAAAATATATTAAGTTTTTGTATGTTAAAATGACATTTAAGATGACACAGCTGATACTAATGCTCTAATGTCTTGGACCTTATGAGTTGGATTGAGCGAAAGACAAATTAGAAACAATCTTTTGACTTTTATGAGTTTAAGCATTACATGTTTGTTTGCCTCTAGCTTATTAAACAATCTTTTAACTTTTATGTACAATTTTTTAAATCCTTACTTTTTTAAAGTATAAGCTAAAGGACAATACTAAAGTCACAAATTATTTTACGAACTTTTTTATGAACGGCTGATGTAGCGAGAGGTTATTAATACATAAAAAAAATGATATTAGTGATGAATTTAAATAAGAATCAATATAAATTTGCTACGTCAATGATTGGTAAAAATATTACTCATTTACTCTTACTTAAATATGCCGTACCAAACACATACCAAATTCTCCCAACTTCAAGACAACTGACACAAACTATTATAACGGGTGATGTATTTAACTATTTATGCTTTCAATGGATGATTTCACTTTAACTTCACTATTAACCATAAGGTCAAAGTTCTAGTTAATGAACAAGCCCATCAATTTATGAAACCCATATCATGCTCAAGTAAAGGAACAAGGAAATAAACAAAGATAACTAGTAGAGCATTAGAAATTTTGGGGGAAAAAAATATTAAGGAGCAAATGCTCAACCTCAATCCAAATAGATGGACAACATTTTTTACAATACCTTTAGGCCTAAACTTTGGAAAAGACTCAAAAGAGTAAACAAAGGAATCACAAGATGCTTAACTTCGTAACATGGCTCAATTGACCCTGGTTAAATAAAGCTCATGGTTGTATAACCATTTGTCTAAATTAGGGGTGTGTAGAAAACCCACCAACCCGCCAAATCCGACCCAACCCAACTCAACTCGCCGGATTGGGTCAGTTTTTAGGACTTGGTGGGTTGGGTTAGGTTACAAAAAATATTTTTATAGCAGGTCGGGTTGGGTTTGGGTCATAAAATTACAAACCCGCCAAACCCGACCTGACCCACCCATATTTAATATATATTTAAAATATATTATATATTTCATAACTTTTTTTTTTTTTTAAATCAGCTATAGGGCACTTTTATATATATATATATATATATATATTATATTTAATAATTTTTTTAAAAAACCAGCTGTAGAGCAGCACTTCCTCGGTTTCTCCTACTAATACTAATTTAATATATATATATATATATATATATATATATAAAATATTATATAATTAATAAATTTTTTAAAATAATCAGTTCTTCTTATCCTATATAAAAGCCAATTAGTTCACACAAATCCTAATAAATTACTATTGTTGTCTAGTCATTAGTGTTATTTGCCTTTAAGGAGTTACATTGATATTAATCTTTAGGTTTTTTTAATATATTAATATTTATATTTTTTTCTACTCAATTTAATAATAATAATAATAATTTGTCAAACTCATTGGTTCAACTCGACCCAACTCGACCCATATGGGTTGGGTTGGACTTATGTGATAGGTTAGGTTGGGTTGAATTTTTTTTGACCCACCATGATGGGTTAGGTCAAAAAATCTCCTCAACCCGACCCATGCACACGACTCTAAATAATGTCCATTGTGTAAAAAAAAAAAGTATCAATTCATGGACATTGCCGATGTTATATCAATGTTTGAGACATCCAAGGAAAATTATTCATTACTTTAAATAATTTCACACCCTAACCCAGGGGGTTGCTGAGTTGGTTGAACTCTCAATCTCAAGATGCTTGTACTGGGTTTGACTGGGTGTGCTCCCTAATTCGAGTCTTGCTACCTGCACTTTGAAAAGAATTTCTTAGGCCAGCGTTTTACTCCTTCGTGGGCTCACCTAGCGCGAACAATGATTAGTCTCTAATTGAAAGCCTTGAAAAAACATTGTGAGAAACCAAAAAAAAAATAATAATAATTTCACACCCACCGTTTATTTATTAAAAGTTTATAAAAGTGTCTTCTAAATTCCGTACTTTGTAAACTTTTAAAAGAATTTAAAATAAAATATTGGGTTCCGCAATTTTTTTTCCTGGTCAAAGAATTTGAAAACTTTTATATGGGCCTTCCTTGATGTAAATGAGTTTCAGACATTAGGCCCATTACAAGTAGACCATTTTTAGCCCAAATTTGTACTTCTACCGGTGAAATCTGATAGAACTCATTTTGTTTTGCTGATCATTTTTTGTCTCTTTATTTGGTTAATCAACTGACATTACTTTATTGCTTAGCTAAATAACTATATAACTATATAACATAAAATTGACATTTCGTAATTAAAGAAAATAGGAGACAAGATACTAAGAGCCTTGTTATTCAATTATATTGTCGTCTTGTCTAGCTCTCACATGCAGAATTTGGATTGAAATTTCCCTCCCCCACTTATGTAAGGGAAAAATAAATAAGACTCAAGATAACAGGTCATATATTAAAAAAAAAAAAAGATAACAGGTCAATGTTTGAGTGTCCTTAAATTGAACAACATTTTTCTTAAAAACTTTATTGGGCGTATTATATGACAATTCAAGTATATTACTCCCTCTGTCTCACTTTGTTTGTCTTATTTGAAAAGTCAAACTTTTTAAGGGAACATCATTTATTGTCTTGTCTATCTTTTAAAAATGTATAAGTTTACAAAACTACCCTTAAATAAATTTATCAAAAAATTGAAATAGTAAATTAATAGGGGTATAATAGGAACATTAGTAAATTAATGACTTTTATTTTTAGAAACAAGACAATATTTTGGGACATCTCAAATGGAATAGAGGACAAACAAAGTGGGACAAAGGGAGTATAAATTAGTGGCTAACCCGTGTTATGTACGGGAACCTACCTATTTGTGAAGTAGACTAAAATAATTTTATAGAATCTTAAATTGATTAAGAAACTTCACCAATGCATGGTTTGTGTTATAATTTGGCGAAAAAGTCATTGCTTGAATGTGCAATGGCTTACAAAAAATTTGTCAAACAGTTTCAGATATTGCAACAAAATAACTCAAAAATTCAAATATTAAAACTTCTAAAAGACCAAAAAATATTAAAAAATTAGATGATTCACTACGTAGAAATTATTGAAACAAAACAAAATATATATGACTAAATAATAGAGAAATATAAGAGAAAGATGGGTTAAATTTAAAAGAATAATCCATAGCTATAACTATTGAAAGGAATCAAAAGATTCATAGCCTACAAATTTTATGTGTGTGTGTGACTGCACAAATTTAGATGTTAAAACTTCCAAAATGCCAAAAAAGATATATAATTAAAGAATAAGTTAATGAAACAATTCAAAAAACATATGACTATTCAAAAACGAAATATAAGGAAAAAAAAAAAGTACATGAACTCATAAAGCAATAAGTTTCAAATTTTAACAGGTTTAAACTTTAAATGAACCTTATTAGCATGTGGCCCATGCTAAAAAATGATGAGCAAAGACATATGCAGTAGCAGCAACCTTAAATTTCAATTATTGCAAACTTTTTTATCTTGTAAAAAACGGATAAAAAGAATTTGGTGGTTTATGCATGAAAATTAATTTTTTAAAAATACATGAAAAACCATAAAATAATTTTTTTTTTAACAAAGTAGAGGAGAAAAAAAAAAAAAAAAAAAAAAACAAAAGCAAAAACAAAAGAATAGCTCATACCTCTACTCAACTTTTAAAAAAAAAATATTAGAGTTTGCATTGCTTTTATGGTGTTCATGATTAACCTCACAAATTTGGAGATAAACTATCAATGTTTGAGTTTGAATTTAAGTTGGATTTGTTAGAGAGATAGAGTTTTACTCCTTGTTAAGTTTGGACTAAACAAAAATAATTTTGTTTTAAAATAATGATAATGATGAGTTTGAATCTAAGTTGGAATTGTTAGAGAGATAAAATTTCACTCATTGTTAAGTTTAAACAAAACAAAAATAATTTTATTAAAAAAATGATAATGATGTGGCAAGTTCTAGCAAGGTCAATAAAAAGTTAAAGGTTCTGGTTTTATACATGTATAAGTTTCATCTCAACCTTCCTCCCTGAAAATCCTTCAAAATAACAGGTTGTAAGCTGTGATGATAGACATTTAGGAACACCTTGTGGCTTCTTCAAGCAACCATCAGGGGGAAAAAAAAAAATTACCCAATACTTGATTTTCTGAAAGTGAAGTACCATACAAAAAGAAAAAAAGAAAAAGAAAAAGAAAAAGAAAATAAAAATAAATCACTCCATAGTCTACACTCTAAATACTAATTACTATTTTAAATATTTATAATCCACTTAATAATATAAAATTTACAAAAGAAAAAAAAGTGACAAAAAAAATTTTACCCAACACTTGATTTCTTGAAAGTAAAGTATCATACAAAAAGAAAAAGATAAAAAAAAAAAGAAAAAGATAAAGATAAATCACTCCACAAATTACACTCTAAATACTAATTACTATCTTAAATATTTATAATCCACTTAATAATATAAAATTTACAAAAGAAAAAAAAAGTGAAAAATAATAATTTACCCTGTACTTGATTTCTTAAAAGTAAAGTACCATACAAAAAGGAAATAGAAAAAAAAAAGATAAAGATAAAGATAAATCACTCCACAGTCCACACTCGAAATACTAATTATTATTTTAAATATTTATAATCCACTTAATAATATAAAATTTACAAAAGGAAAAAAAAGTGAAAAAAAAAAAGTTTACCTAGTACTTGATTTCTTGAAATTAAAGTACCGTACAAAAAGAAAAAGTTAAAAAAAAAGAAAGATAAATTGCTACAGAGTCCACACTCTAAAAACTAATTATTATCTTAAATATTTATAATCCAATTAATAATATAAAATTTACAAAAGAAAAATAATAATTTACCCTGTACTTGATTTCTTAAAAGTAAAGTACCATACAAAAAGGAAATAGAAAAAAAAAAGATAAAGATAAAGATAAATCACTCCACAGTCCACACTCGAAATACTAATTATTATTTTAAATATTTATAATCCACTTTATAATATAAAATTTACAAAAGGAAAAAAAAGTGAAAAAAAAAGAAGTTTACCTAGTACTTGATTTCTTGAAATTAAAGTACCGTACAAAAAGAAAAAGTTAAAAAAAAAGAAAGATAAATTGCTTCACAGTCCACACTCTAAAAACTAATTATTATCTTAAATATTTATAATCCACTTAATAATATAAAATTTACAAAAGAAAAAAAAAATTACCTAGTACTTGATTTCTTGAAAATAAAGTACCATACAAAAAGAAAAAAAAAAAAAGAAGAAGAAGATAAATCACTCCACGGTCTACACTTTAAAAACTAATTACTATTTTAAATATTTATAGTCCACTTAATAATATAAAATTTACAAAAGAAAAAAGAAAAAGTGAATAAAATTTTTACCTAGTACTTGATTTCTTGAAAATAAAGTACCATACAAAAAGAAAATGAAAAAAAAGAGAGATAAAGATAAAACACTCCATAATTCACACTCTAAATACTAATTACTATCTTAAATATTTATAATCCACTTTATAATATAAAATTTACAAAATGAAAGTGAAAAAAAAAAAAAAAAATTACTC
Source organism: Quercus variabilis (assembly GCA_030445155.1). Lineage (NCBI taxonomy): Eukaryota > Viridiplantae > Streptophyta > Magnoliopsida > Fagales > Fagaceae > Quercus > Quercus variabilis. The sequence goes on from CP129447.1 coordinate 3,093,921, forward strand.
AATACTTGATTTCTTGAAAGTAAAGTACCATACAAAAAGAAAAAAGATAAAAAAAAAAAAGAAGAAGATAAAGACAAATCGTTCCACAGTCCACACTCTAAATACTAATTACTATCTTAAATATTTATAATTCACTTAATAATATAAAATTTACAAAAGAAAAAAAAAAGTGAAAAATAATAATTTACCCTATACTTGATTTCTTAAAAGTAAAGTACCATACAAAAAGGAAAAAGAAAAAAAAAAAAAAGAAGATAAAGATAAAAATAAATCACTCCACGGTTCACACTCTAAATACTAATTACTGTCTTAAATATTTATAATCTACTTAATAATATAAAATTTACAAAAGAAAAAAAAAAGTGAATTTTTTTTTTTACCTAGTACTTGATTTCTTGAAAATAAAGTATCATACAAAAAGGAAAAAAAAAAAGATAAAGATAAATCATTCCACAATCCGCACTCTAAATAATAATAACTATCTTAAATATTTATAACGCACTTAATAATATAGAATTTACAAAAGAAAAAAAAATTCTAATACTTTATTTCTTAAAAGTAAAGTACCATACAAAAAGAAAAGAATAAAGAAAAATCACTCCATAGTCCACTCTTAATAATAAAAAATTAAAAAAAAAAGAAAAAAGAAAAAAAGTAAAAAAAAATTACTGTAATTTTTTTGTATGGTAGACTAAAATAATTTTATGAAATATTAAATTAATTATAGAACTATAATATTGCATAAATTGCTCCTATTTGGCTTGAATTTGTGTTACAATTTGATGAAGAAGTCAAAACTTAAATTATTAGCGAATCAGAAGATCCCTTGTCTAGGTATTGTTAAAACAAAACAAAATATATATGGCTACACAAAAAAACTGAGGCATTGATATGGACTATGTTTGACAAAGGACATGCACTTAAAGTTAATGTTATTACCATAGGTATGAGTATAATTATGTCCAAATTTGTAGCTAGGTGCAAATGTTGGAGGATAGGGCAGGCAGTGAGGAGACGAGAGAGAGAGAGAGAGTTAGAGTTTGCATAACTAACATTTAGAAGGTCCATAATCATGAGGCTTGGGAACTCCGGGGCAATTCCAAAGGTTGATTAGGATGAGTATTTATGGAGAGATCAAACTCTTTCACACCATGCCGAAAGGTGGCATGGATCCATGTGTCAACATGGAATGGAAGACAATTTTTGTGCCATCGGATGTGCAACTCTTGTATAGGCGTGGGATTGGGAACTGTATTACGAAGAATAAAGATTCTCGAGATAATTTCCGCGAAACTAAAAGTATGATTTGATGTTGTAGAAGTTTTATTCTGATGTCTTCTTCGTCTTTGTCATCATCTCTTTCAATTCTCTGTTTTTTCTGAACCTTCATGCTTCTTACCATGGCCTTAATTTGCTCTGTGTGTTTTCTTTGTTAAAATTTGAGTGAGTATGAAGGATTTCAACCTTAGCAGGGGTTTATATTTGTTGAAATTTTTGTTATAGAATTTTAGTTGAATTAGAATTTTCAAGCTCTTGAAACATATATCTAATAGAGTTTTACTTTATCTAAAACTATTATAACACTTGATAAGATAATTACACGTTGAAGAGAAATAATAAATATATAAGATATAAAACCTAAAATAAAAAGAAAAAAAAAATAGTGGTGACGTGGAAAATTATGAGAGGTTTAGAGACTTTGCTTATATATATATATATATATATATATAGATTTAATGATTTATTAAAAAATTTAAACCAATCACGTGATTATTAAGTAGATTGTATGAATAAAAGTCTAAAAGTATATATGGAAATATTTTTGGGTTTTCATGCAGTAAATTGAAGGAACTTTCATTCAAACCGATATGGAGAAAAATTCTATTATCTAGAAATTTCAATAAATTTCGTTGATGTGGCCCAAATGTTGAATGTTGGCCGAACCTTGGGACTATTATTTAGATGGGCTGGATTTTAGTAGCCTGACTAGCCTATATAAAATTTGTTGATGCAAGCCAAAATGTCTTTTGGGGATTGTGTGAGAGGTGAGATGGAATTTGATCCACAACATGGCTGAGGGCTATCCCATTGAATGGTCCAAATAAAAATAACGAAAAGACTTGTTATGCATGCGGGAAGGCGAAAAAAAGAAAATTTCATTTATTTCAACAATTTCTTTCTCCATTATTGATATAATGTGCTGTGATTTTATGGTAAATTTGTAATTGATTAGGTTTAATATATTATTACTAAGTCTATAAAAAAGGAAATATCTCAATAATGTTGCATTTATGTACCACATACAAATTTATGGAGTATGTTGTCTTTCCATATGAAGATGAGGGATTAGGACAATGTATTATCTATATTTATATATATATATATATATATATATCTAAAAGTTGAAGCGTAGCATACTAGTATTTATTATTGTTACGTTTCAGTTGAGTCACACCAATGTCTACGTCATTATCTTTTTTCTTTCCAATTTTCCTATAATTGTTTTTAACATTTATTTTTTTTAATATTTGCACTTCTCCAACCTTTTTTCCTCCCTTACCTTTTCATCTCGCTGACCACTACTTCTCTAACCTTTATCCCTCCCTTACCTTTTCATCTCCCCACTACCCTCTACATTAATATTATTCTTTCCTTTATTTTTGTCTCTTCTTATTCATGCTCTTTTACTATAAATTTGTCACTATTTCTTCCATTTTATGCATAGTTTTCCCTCACAAAAAAAAAAATGCTCTCTCTCTCTCTCTCTCTCTCTCTCTCTCAATTTTTGGGTGGATTTTAAAATTTTTTATTGCATTTCTGCTTTAGGTTGATAAGTTTTTATATTCTTTAAAACTCTACTTTGGGTTAATGCAATTTAGTTTTGTTTTTTAAACTGTTGTTGTTGTTTTTTTTTTTTTTTTTTTAATCGTTAAATGTTATCCTATTGTGTTATCATATAAAGATATAATATTATTCTATTACATAGCATGATTTGGATAATTTGGTATTTATTGTAATTTTCTATTTATTCTATTACATAGTATGATTTTTTATAGTGCTCAATTTAGATGTTAAACTATGAGACTTTACTAATTTTTGTTTATTTTTTAATCCTTTGTGTTAGACAAAGTACTCTGAATAGTTGTATTAGAGGTACTCTATAATGCCATTTATTTAGGGAAAAGCAAAGGTTAGCCAAATGAAAATAATCAGATGGGTGACAAATTTTAGCTTTTGCAATTTTATTTTTATTTTTATTATTATTGTAGGGATAAGGGCCTAAAAATCGTATGTTGGACCTTGGGCCTTAGTCGAGAGCTTTGGTATGTCTGAAGAGGGATGAACAGCTTTTGAGGGCTTCCAGTTCATGGGCCCCATGAGTAAGGGAGTGAATGGCGGTTTGAGGAGCAATTACTCCTCGATCGTAGCAAATACAGCGTAGATACGTTTTCCATCGACAAAAATGACTCCCATGAAAGCTCCAATGTCAGGAGCGTGCCTTATAAACACATGAGAAGGAAGGGAACTCAGAAATATCTAGGCAAAAGTTGATGCTTCTGCATTAAATGCACTACAGCAACTTTTTTGACCGCATTTATGTAGAGAAGACCTATGAACAGTGTTTCCTTGGCCACCGCAATTCACAGAAGGCCAGAAGGGGTGTTTGATAGGACGGACGCTCAAGTGGTGTCCTGGATGTTCGACAAGTGGAGGGCCAAGATAACCAGGAGGGATCTATATAAGGAAAGAGACTCTCCATGAAAAAGGGGAGGAAGAAAAAGGAGAGAAGAGAATACTGTAGCAACCTGAGTTGCACTTGCAATTAATTTCAGTGATATAAAAGCATATTTGCCTTCTCGGACGAGACCTCTATCTCATCTTACGAGTTTTACTCTTGCATGATAGTTTTTCAAACCCATCCTAGCCGTTTTTAGATTCATTAGGGCCTAGTCCTTCGTCCCACTCTCTACAAATTTATTGTATCGGGCCCACTAACCCATAATCCCATAAATTTTTAGGCTTGGGCCGTAAAACCGAGCCCTTACAATTGTTTTATAACAACGCATATATAGAAATTTAATTCTTAGATTTTGCTAATAATTGTTTATTTGATAATATGTTTTGGGGCGAAATTACAATTTCTACAAAGAAAATAACCATAATAGATTATCAACAACAAATTGTTTTCCTAATTGGTCCAATTAATCATTGTTAAATTTTATTAATTTTTTTAGTTACGTTTTTTCAGTGTTTTGGATTGTAGGCAGAAAAAATAAGGTTTGAGAAAGTTTGTTTAAAACTAAAAGAATAATTTCCAAATTTTATATTCTTTTTAATGATTCAAAAAATGTTATAAATAACTTTTATTAAAAAATGAATATTTTTGTTAACTTGCCTTTTGAATTTCTGACAAAAATTGTATTATTTTCATTTTGATACAACAAAATTTATATTTATGATTTATGATTGTTCCAATATTACATTTATGATTGTTCCTACATTAAATAAAATTATGATTACAAAATATATTACTCATTATTAAATCAGTTTAAATTGTAATTTTTTTAAAAATAAAACTACCATAAAAATAATTATCACACGCAATGCACGGGTTCATGGCTAGTTATCTATAAAATTAGAAGAGAAAAGAAGAATCGAGAAGTTGTGAAACTAGTAGAGACTAAGACTAGAAAAGCTTAGCAAATGAGAAATTTAATGAATGAAAAAGAACTAAAGAAGTATTGGGGAAAAATCATGCCAAGCTTCAAAAACAGTGCAAAATCAACAAGTTATTAACTTTTTGAGAAATATGTTTTTTTTTTTTTTTTTTTCATTTTGAATGGATGCAACTGTTCCAACTTCCAACCATTGTGCTATGGGAAGTGCGTGTGAGCGTAGTTATACCAGGAAAGAAATAATTAAATTCTAGGTATCTTTGTTGGAAATACTTTAAGTATTACCAGTTGAACTACAAGGCTCTTGACTATACAATTGAAAATTGATTCTAACGGATGCAAATAGAGCATTTGGCAAATTCCTATCCCATGTAGTCAATAATGGCATCTATCTATAAGTGATAACTCTTCAAGGAATAAGGATGGTCTTTAATGTTCATTGGATGAATTAGGACCCATCAAAATTTCTTGAAAAGAAATATCACATTGAATAGGGAAAAAAAAAATTGTAAAGCACGTGATGCACATGAAAAATATAGAAGGAGCTGTGGTACAAGAACGCGAGTAGATGCATATTGAACACATGTATTATGTGAAACAAGGACCTATGGAAGTCAGTAGTAGGTTAAGTCTGTCTCTAGGATAAAACTAGCACTTTAAGGTTCTAAGTGTATGTGAAACACATAAAGGGTATCTTTAGAGTAGAAAGCAATGTATGCAGCTACAAGGAAGTGCACGGTCCATACTAAGATGGTGCATGAGGGTGTGTGTGATGCCAAAATGATGATTCTAACTAAGAGGACCTGAATGCAAATCTGAAGAGTCAAGGTATAGATGGAATTCCCATGGATCTTGGATCTTGAGTGTGGACTTTGATGTTGTAAAGAAGGACTCAAAGTGTAAGAATGGTCGCAAAAGGCATTTGATTTTGATGTGCTACTTGAGCAGATCAAACACAAGAAAAAAAAAAATCTTGAATATAGAGACTCTACACAATGGTAAAAGGAGGCTATATTATAGACCACATAATTGTGGCACTGATATCATATTTATTTATTTATTATTATTTTTTAAATAGAGACTGGAAACAAAGATTTATTTTGGTTCAAGTTGATGATCTATGCTCATAGCAAAAAGTGCCAAACAACTACATCTTTCCTATATTGAATTGCGTATTACAATTAGTCCAATGGATACATATAGAAATATGGTGTGCTTTTGAATGCAGCTTTTTGCTAATTGTAGATTGATTACTTGCTGAAAGTTAGTTAACATATAGTTATTTTTTGAAAACTAAGGTTCTAAAAAGATGTATATAAATAAATATGTTAAAAAGCTAAAAAAGGTGATGATGGCAAACAAACTCTAAGAATAATAAACTCATAAATCTATGGGTTTCTAGAAAACTACTATCTACATTATTTATAGTGGAAAACTTCCTCTATAGTATGAATAAGACACTCATTTTTTCTAAAATGCAAACTATTTACACTGACATTCCTTAGATGTATGAAAAAAGATGCTAAAAAATCCCCCCAAAAAAGGGTTTTTAAAAATTCCAAATTTCTTATTAGAGAGGGTGTCGGTGGCAATTTAACTAAAGGGGAGATGGTTGTTGTGGGGGGTGAAAGCCCAAACTAATATATTGGGCCTAGGGCCCTATTTGAGGACTACTGTATGTTTGAAGAGAGGAAAATGTTCAAGAAGGAGTCCATGTTTAAGAAATTTACCTGGAGGCGAACGAGGGGGTATTCCGAAGAGATCATCAATGGTCCGAAGAGACCATTCTCCTCGAATACAAATAGCCTTGGTCGGGCAGACACCTGGGAGGTTCAAGTAACCTTTCTAATGACTTTGATGATAAAGGCAGGCTTCAGGCACGTGTGGAGAGGATAGGAACGGAAAAATATCTAGAAGACAAGCTGCAACCATCACATTAAATGCACTGCAGCTGCTTTTCTGGCCGCATTAATATGGAGAAGACCCCTGAACAGTATAATCTCAGCTACCACCACTCACAGAGAGCTAAAGAAGATACCTGATGGGACATGCACTCAAGTGGACGCTCAGATGAAGAACAAGTGGACGGTGAAGATGATGGCAGTGGGTGCTATATAAAGAGAAGACGCCTCTGATAAGTGGGGGCAGAAAAATAGAAAGGAAAAAGATAGTATAATTCTACTGTAGTTCTAAGGGTTGTAATCATCTTCCATTCCAATAATATGCCTCTTCGGACATTCATTTGTTGAGATTTTGAAATGTGTTTTTATGTTAGTTCACCCTAAATACCATAATTAACTCTTGTCTAATTCACGTCCAGCCTAGCTCTTTCACCTACGCTTTACAAATTCATTGTCTTGAATTCATTGGGCCCCTAATCCATACCTTTTGGGCTTGGGCTACAAAAATTGACCATACAATTGTAATAATGAAAAATTCATGCAATTATATTCTACTACATAAGAATATATAATATATTAGCATAGTACATTTATATTACATTAATTCTATATTAGTTGTCTTATCAAAAAAAAAATCTATCAGTTGATTTCTGTTTAATTATGTGAACACTACAAAGAGCCAGGTCTTATTATTATTATATTATTATTATTATTGTAATATGTAGTTTACATTGAGTATATATGTTAGGAAAAATTTTATATAAGTGTGATAAATTTCAGTAAGTACAGCGAAAGCACAACCACACAAGATTATAACACTTAAAGATACAACTTGAGCAAAAAAAAATTCTCTTTTTCTTTTCACTCACTGCTCTCTTCCTCATTGTGTATCAATCTCTCACAATTTTCTCTTGATATCTATATTCTTCTCTTCTCTTTTGCTTGCCTTCACTCACGCAGTTTTCCAAGACTGTACTGGCCTCAGTCTCACTCACTACGGCTTCTCTTTTCTCTTCTCTTCTCTTCTTCACCAAATGGCCGAATGGCCTTCTATCTCTTTCACCTTTTTCATTTTTTCTTCCTTCCACACTCTTCACATCAAGTCACAAAAAATGCAAGCCACTTACCTTGACTTTTGTACATAACAAAGATGACTTCAACTTCTCTTTTTGGGCAAGCTTCTCCAGCAAGTTTACTTAAACTTTTTGACTTTTGTACATGATGAAGAAAAACTAAAGGTATCTGCATCAGTTGGTGTATACTTTTTTATAATACAAAAACTCATTCATTTTACACATTTTGGCCAAAAAAATTCTCACATCAGCTCGTGTAAAACTGTGTAAAGTGTTCTAAAAATTTTCATGAGTTACAATAACCGTGTAAATTTACACGGTTACTGTAGCTCGTTTATCCATTATTTTAATATTTGTTTCTCTCTCCTCTCAACTCTCTCAGGATCACAGCTCTCTCTTTCAACTGTGTATAGTCTTCTCACTCTCACCTCTCTATCATTTCATCTCTCCCTCAGTCCACCAATCTCACCTCAGGCCATTGATCTCACCGATCTCAACAGGCAAACGACCTCGAGGTGGAGCTTAGAAACGCCGTGGCGGAGCTTAGATGGTACAATCTAACTCGCACGAGACCCAGAAATGACGCTAAGGCGAAGCTCAGAAACGTCGTGGCAGAACTTAGATGGTACGATCTCACTCGCACGAGACCCAGAAATGACGCCATGGTGGAGCTCTCAAGGACGTGATGTGTGGGTTTTGATGGGTATTGATCTGTGGGTATTGATCGAGTTGATGGTGGCTGGGATTTTGATGGGTGGTTTGAATATTTTGATCGGTGGGTTTTGATCTTGATCGGCTTGTTTTTTCTAGTTCATTGGTGGGTTTTGATGATCTTGCCGCCGATTGGGTGGGTGATGATTTGGCTTGACTGGTTTTTGGGTTGGGTGGGTGATTAATGGGTTTGGGATTGAATGGGTTTCGGATTGAGTGGGTTGCTTTTTCTTGATGATGCTGGTTAGGTGGTGATGATGGTTGCTGGGTGTGGAGTGATAGTTGGTAGTGATGGACTGTGGGTCTGTGAGAGAGAGGGGCAGTAAGGGAGTGAATAATAAAAAATAGTAAAATAATGAATATTTTATTAGATAAATCTGAAGAATAGATAAACTGATGTGGGTGTTATGTAAAAGTGAATGTGTAAAATAAAAAAAATAGGTTTTTTTTCGTGTAAAATAGACAGAAAATTTGAACAAACTAATGTGGTTGCTCTATGAGACATGAAAGACAAGCTCATTAAATGAGCACGTCCATTACAAGTGGACTGGACCGATGGTGCAGTGCACCCAACAATATAGAGGATATTGCGGATTCAAATTCTATTATTTAACTTTCATACATTGATACACAGTTTTCACACAGGAGACACCATACTCTGTTGCATACTACAGTCAGTGTTTATGCGTAGGCCTACTACCAAGGCCCTTACTCAATTTATTTGGTTTTGAATGAATATGTTAGGGATGAGTTGTGTGTGTGTGTGTGTGTGGGGAGGAAATAGGAGTCAGTGTTATGTGGAGATGTATTGAGGCAATAAACATTGCCTTTGAAACAAGAAAACCAACTAACAAGGTGATAACTATGGGCAATCATGCAAAATTTGACAACAATTTTTACACCAGCTGATATGGCAAACTCGTATTAGATCTCATCTGAACTCACCACTGACATTACTTTTTTACTTACCGCTAACAATTTACCACAACAACAACGGTCAAATTTTTTGTCTCAATAACTATGGACTTTATAACATAAAGTGACCTCAACAAAAGAATTTAGTAAATATTTCGCCAATATTGGAGAGCTGTAGACTTATTGTGGCGACAATGTCTCCCTCGAAACTGCAAGATTGTCCAGTACAAATATCTCATAACGCACTAGTTGCTAAATTGTTAACCAAATGTTTTCTACAACACCTCAAGACCTAAAGTTTGGAGTAAAGTGTAATCGAAGGAACCACAAGATGTTGTGTCAGGGTAACTTTGTAACATGACTACATTGATAATGGTTAAAGGTCATGGTTGTATAACCATTTGTCTAAACAAATAGTTTCAAATTATTACAAAATAAATCAGTCAAACATGTGCTAAACGTGCAACCTACAAAGGTGCTCGAGATTCCATAATTGTTTGTCCGATCATTTCTAATGATTCCAAGACAAGAAGATTTGTGGGTTGAAATACGTCTGTAGCAAGACATAAAAAGGATATCATCTACTTCGAATACACACGAGGACATGAATTTTTATAGACGCAATGTTAATTTTAAATGCATGCTATCAAGATTTATCTCCGGGAGCAAACTACATGATGAAAAGCAAGAGTCAGTGAAGTACAGAGAATAAAGAATAAATTAAATGGGACAAACACTATAATAAAACTGGCATTTCATTCACAGATTGGCATAGGAGATTTCAAAAGATTTCGGCGAGTTTCCAGTCCCTTTAAAAAGCATTCACCAAAATACATGAATTGCATGTGCCACAGTTTCACTTTTCATTAAAACACACTCGCTATTTATTATGCGTCCAACCACATTTTTACATACATGGCCAATATAAGGGCAACCACACAAGCTCCTGGACATAAGGTTGTGGCAGGATGCTCTTAATTTAAAGAAGCAAGTACCTCTAACAAGGAGGCAGCAAACTGCATTTGTGTATCCTCATCTATAGTCAAGAAGAAAGGCACATGCACAAACAGCGATTTGTTCCCATTTTGCACTGCAAACCAAAGGGAATGATAGTAAACATAATTGCATACTGTCCCGCATCATCTGATGTCATCACTTCGTAACCCATCTTCGCTAAGGCCTTGGTAATCTCCTCAACAGAAGAGAAGTCTGTGCACAGTTAGCACTGGAAATTCTTTTAGGAAGGGTGAAGCCAAAAAATTTATAAAAAAAAATATATATATATATATATAGTAATTGTCCAATCAATCCATCTGAATCATTGTAACTATGAATTCAATCTACTTTTTGGCAACCATGGCATGCAGTCTAGCATAAGCAGATACCTTCTCTACACAGGCATCAATTCAACTTGAACAGCAAAATAAAGAGCACCATCTCCTTAAATTTTTTTGTCAATCTCAACGATTAGGGAAAATTGGTGCATGTGTAACGGTATCCTACTGAGCCCTTAGTAAATATCATTCTTAATACTGTTTCATAATGGCTTTGGTTTACTATTGAAGAATGGTTACATGTTTGTCTGGGGTTTCTGTTCCTTTCATTTGCCTTGGGTTTTTTTTTTTTTTTGGTTGTTGTTGTTTTGTGTTTGGGGGGGGGGGGTGTGGGTGGTGGTGGTGGGGGTCATATGATGCCCCCATGCCATCAAAACTAACTGAAGAATATTATATCGAAGCTTTTCTATGAAATTACTTCCCAATGCATGTCAGTAGTTGGAAATGCTCTTTTCACTGATAAAAACAGCAGCTCCAGCAAAGACCACCACTCAAATAATTTATACAAGTTAGCAGAAGAAAGTGAACACAATCTATTTCCCATATCATAAATTTGCCTTTCTTTTCCACTAAAAATACGGAAAACCCGTCTTCCTATAATCACATCCATTCCTATGAAAGTAACAAATCTTCCAACCAATAGAAAATTCAATACACAAGCCGAGGACTGGCCATCACATGTACTGGAATTTCAGGGAAGTGAACAAGAAAGAAAGCACTTTAAGATAGGTGACCTCAGATGGCATATTATACCAAACTTCTGACATAATATTCCTTCTTTCATAGTGACTATTGCTGCAGTCCATCAATAATAGGTTGATATTTAAATAGTAAATATAGGAATAACAAAAGGTTGATTAGAAACTTAATGGAGTTTATACACAGCCAAAAAAAAATTATGAAACCCTTTTAATCAGAAAAATCATGAAAAAAGAAATCCATTCGACCTGTCGAGTGTGTGAAATGTCACCATCTGCAGGAATGATGGGGCCTTTCTACAAAACATAAACAAGGAAAGTTCAATGAATTAAATATAAAATGTCAAAACAAATTAAAGTCAACATGCATGAACATGAAACTTAGGGATTATTTCTAACCTGGGGCTTCCATCCCAACTCATCAGGACAATGAAAAGTAGCTTTATTGACAGCTTGATGCTCAATGGCAAACCTTGTTGCACCACTATTAACTCCAAAGTGTAGCTGTAGAAATATAGTTAAAGAGGGTTAGATACATGACGCATAAATACAGAATTACAATGGAGTCCAAAGTGTAGATTCTGGTTCTGGTTTAGGATTAAGGTTCTAAAATACACGTTTAGTAAAATTGTCAGTAATGGTTTATTTATTCAAAAAACCACGCATAAATACATAATTTGAGCATACCTGCAGAGGAGATCAGAAATGTGGGCAACTGACCCAAATAATTTTTCCAGAAGTTGAAGATTCAGAATCCTTTCCACCAATGGCAGATTGCAATGTCTGGTATAGGGAAGCAAGTGCTCCCTGTCCCGCAGTCTCAAGAATGCTGCAACTCCCAAGAGTTAGACCTTTTGGCAATCTCTTTTTCTTCACATGCTCTTTGAGATTACTGACAATTGTCTCAGTTGGATTCTCTGAAATTCTTACTGCTACTGCAGGTGCAAGAGGCCCTTCAGACCCCATTTACTAGTTATTGAGATATAACCAAAAATGCGTTATAGCATCAAAATCAAAAGTAATATCTAAGTACCTGCATCAAACAAGAGAAAATGAATTAGTCAGTATCGTCAAGAAGCCACAAAGACATCATCAGCTTGCTGAACTAGGAAAGCTATAACATCTACCGCATCATACATCTCAAATTTCACAAACTACTTTTCTACCAAAAAAATAAAATTTTCATAGGCTACTTTCACACAGATTATATCAATGCCCAACATAGAATTTTCATTTTACCATTCAATCCTAGAAAGCCATAATCTTCTTTTTCTTTCTCCTTATCTTTCCTTTTTTTATGCTAATACAGTCTCCAGGGCTCTTCAAGCACCAAAATATTTTCCAGGCATGTGTGGTTCTCCTATCCCACATGTTCAAAACCATAACAGGAATAGATCCCAGAGGTTACCTCCCAAAAGGGTTGGTGGTAGAATTCAAAGTTTCAAACCCAGTTTACCGTCCCTATGATGCCTTAAATACAGCTAGAGTGATGCAGGGCAAAGGCAAAAACACAGAACAAGATAAACCTTAGGCTTCACCAGTAAGGGTTCTTGGCATCACCACCAAGCTAGAGAAAGAAAATCTCAATTCCATATCATTCGTCAAATTCAGTAGTTGCAACTGCTACCAAAGTTAGTAGGCATATTGGCATAAAGTAATAAAGCTGCATGAGTGTCCTCATTCGATGATCCTCTAGTAGAATTAACAATCATCAACCAAACCCCATATATTTTATACTAAAACTTTTGTTATAGTAACTTTACTGCCATCATCATGCTACAGTGTTAACACACCTGTTCATGGATCAAATGTTTTAGGAGTGACCCTAAAAAGTCCTCGAAGAGTTCAATGCTTATAATCTAGACCTATTAGTGAATGCATGCAACTAGATGTAGCATAAATCCACCTAAGAATTGATGACCATTACCATCTTTGTTGATTTAAGTATCTCAGTAGCACAGCATTTATAGTGAAATAAAGTGATACAATGTGTTTAAGTAGTATATCTATATTAATATTTCATTTCCTCAGATAGAAAACTTTAATTGCCATGCCAACAGGTACACAACATGGGATTAAAATCCAAAACAGAAGGAAAAAGGCACATGTGAACCGATTGATCAAACAACCCTAAGGCACTACCAACATTCCTAAAGCTTTGAGATCTGCATTGATCTCTCACAGATTTAAAGAACCAATTGAGGTTTTCCACATCTTCACTACTAATATACATGAAAAGAAACTCCTTATAGATTGACTAGCAAAGCATTATATTATGAAACCGAGTACCTGATGTTGAAAGACTAAAAGCCTTCCTACAAGTTGTTCTATATGTTGAAAAAATAATCCCTTGCATATGCTAACTAACCATGCAACTATTTATCCTAACTAACTTCCCAAATGGACCAAATTATCCCTATACATGAGAACCCCAATTCCAGCCATCAAAACAGTGTTCCCAACTTGCCAACACATATTAGCAACTATCAAGGAAGTGTTGTAGGAATTCAGAGCTTAACAGAACAAGATAGGCTAATCGGCACACAGCACTTTAGGTCAGAGCTTTTGTGTCGAATTGTTATTAGTGTCGTTTGGCACTGATATCCTGGACCAAAGTGTTGTTCAGCACTCTTGGTCAGGAACCCAATTTTCCGGTCCCACCTTCATTCATCAAGTCAGTTTGAGTTTTGGGTTGAGCTCCTTTCAAAATCCATAGAGACTAAAGTTCTCCTTCATGGCTCTCTCATCCAATAATTCCTAATGAGGATCTACCATGATGTACCCAAGGATAGTTAAGTTTATTTTTAGAGCCAAACTTTCAATTGCTTCAACTTGGAAACTCCAATGACACCCAAACCAAGTCATTCCTAGAAGTATATACCTTCGCCATAAATGAAGTTCCGAATTATTTACTTGAGGGCAATGACTTGAGCCTGGATTAACGACAAACTCATCCAACCCAAATAATTTGAGAGAATCTTGTTCTGTTAAAAATCCCAAACAAAAACAAAGTTATGAAGGAAAGTTAACCTGAGCATTTGTCTTTCTATTTTAGCTAGAGAAAAGTTAAAAATATTTTTTAATCATAAATTATTATAGATATATTTTCAAATGTTTGGATATATTAATTAATTATTATGAAAATCAGTGTCACCTGCAAAATTCTAAGCAACAAAAGAATTTGTAAAATCCAACTACCTATAACTACAAACAAGCAGCACATTATATAATAAAACAGTGTTAACAATATAGCAAAAGAATACCAATGGTAGGAAGGGTGGTCCCAATCTCTCCCAATTTCAGCTTGTACAAAATGGTAGTCTTGCCGCTGCTTGAAGACCCACCATTAGAATACGCATCTCCTTGGCAAAAGGCCAGCTGAAAAGCTTGGTGAAAGAGAACCCCATCTTTTATCTCAAGCTGAATTCCCAAAATCACAAGTCAAAGACCAAATCAACCTAACAAGAAAGCACTCATACATAATAATTATCTCATTATAATGATTTTGCAATAACCTACAGCACTACTTTTATAAACCTTGTTGCAATTTCACAAGACCTATGGGATTATCTATATTATACATGACCAAACATGACATCACTAAGTTAACCTTGTGTATTTCAAAAAGATTGGTTTTCTTTAAGCATAACATCACTAACTAAAACTAAGAAACCTAACCTAAGTTAGGCTAGGAAATCACAATCTACATACAACAAAATGAAATTACAAAAGCTCCAAAAGAATCAACTCTTTGTGTCCATGAAATGTAATCAATCACTAACAAATGAACTATTCTTCAGCAATATGATCACAAGTTGGGAGTTTCCAACTCAATTCATTTACTTTAAATTGTAAATGTCAAAATGATTATACCATGAAGTTAATTTTGTATTGCTCTACAACCTAAGTTGCTTCTCTCTTAGACAATTCAAGGAGAAGCACATACAAAACTATCAGCTAACTCCTTGAGTTGATAAACCAACCAAGCTAGACTAACAAAATTTGGCTTGAGTCCACTGCACAAAAGCACCACAAGGCTTATAAGAGGGGGAAAAAAGGGAGGGGGGGGGGGGGGGGGACTAACTCCAAAACTTAATTTCATTGGAGGGAACATTTATTATCATTAATTCCACTGGCTAAGGGATGTATAACCACACAAAAAATGCCAAATTTTAGAGCAACAATATTTAGCATTAACCTTAAATAAGAAAAAATTTTGAAATGACTATCCAGGAAAATGGGTTCCAACTTCCAAGCAACAACATGAGTTCACAATGAAATCACAACAAAAGACAGAATGATTAAAGGTACAAACAATCATGCATACATAAATGAAATAGAAAATCATCTTTAGAATCTATAATCTTTTCCTGAAATGATACATATCTTTTAAAGATTGACATGTGATGGATAAAATATGAAACTTGTCCTTGATGTTGAGAAACTAAAAAACCTTCACACAAGCTTTTGGAGAAATTCTTGAATGTTCTTATCTACTTGATTAGATGACAGCAAGTCAAAAAACATGCTTGCAACTGTTGCATTTGCTGAAAAACCCCTGTCAACCATTATTTCAAGATATTTAATTGCCTTTGATGTCTCATTACGTCGCAGTAACCCATAGATTATTGTGTTATATGTGCAATCATTAGGTGAACAACCGCTTCCATCCATTTTCTCAAATATCTCACTTGCTTCTTCTAGCAGTCCCTCTTTGCAAAGCCCTTTGAGCATTATGGTGTAAGTTCGAACATTGGGTTGCAATCCTTTTGCAGGTAGACTATAAAAGAGTTCTCTTGCAACTTTAAGATTCCCAACATTACACAAACCATCAATCAAAATGTTGTAAATCACAATATCGTTGCCCAACGTTTTGTCTTCCATCTCAAGAAACACTTTTATTGCCTCAACAACTTGTCCATTCTTACACAGGCCGTCCAACAAGACAGCATAAGTTCCGGGATCTGGAAGTTGGCCACAAGCCTGCATTTTATGGAATAGCTCTAGAGCAGCCTTGTGTCTTTGCACCCGACAAAACCCACCTATAAGAGTGTTGTAGGTCACAACATCAGGAGTTACTCCCTTGTTGGACATTTCATTAAAGAGATTCATTGCCTCATCAATTCTTTTATTTTTACAAAATCCATTAATCAATGTGCTATAGCTAACAACACTAGGTGAACAACCCCTCTCAACCATCATGTTCAATGCTTCGATGGCATCATTCAATTTATTTTGCAAACAGTATCCATCCATTAAAGAATTATAAGAGACTACGTTAGGCTCAATGCCTCTCTGAATCATCTTATCAAAAACTTTTTTTGCCTCTATCAACATCCCCTCTTTGGAAAATGCATCCACCAGTATGTTGAAGGTCCTCACACTCGGCACGATATTCCTCTGTGCCATCTCATTCAACAAAGTAGTAACCTCTCTCCACCTGCCGCAATTGCATAGGCCTCGAATTAAGGAATTGTAAGTGATAAGATCCGGCTGAATGCCTTTACTCATCATTTCAGTCAAATATTTCACGGCCTCAGTTACCAACCTATCCTTACATAAACTGTCAATGATTGTGTTATACGCCCCTAATTTAAGCTCAAAATCTCCTTCTTCCAATTTCCTGAGCAACCCAATAGCCATATCAGTCTTACCAATCTTACACAGAGCATTTAGCATCGTTCCACAAGTAAATGCATCAGGTTGATACCCTTTCTTCTCCATATCTTCTACCAACTTCACAGCTCCAGCAATGTTACCTTGAAAACAGAGACCCTTCACAAGGGTGTTTAGAGTAATAGAGTCTGGGTGATAACCAAGTTTCAAAATTGTTGCTAAGACAGAGAACCCAAAATCTACTCGGTTCAACTGGCAGAAGCAATTAATCAAAGTATTGAGAGTAGGACGACTGGGAGCAATTCCTGACGAGCCCATTTGTTTAAATAGAGTAATGACCACTGGGTAATGCTTCATTCTTGTAATGGCACCCAAAACGTGATTAAAATCGGCAATGGAAGGCAAAGGGCGCGTGTGAAGCATTTTATCAAACAGGTCTAAGGCATGATCAACATTCCTAAAGCTTCTAGATTTGCAAAGATCTCTAACAGATTTCAAGAATTGATTTTGATTGTGATTTTGATCCGGGGTTTTTTTAGCACTAGCAGCAGCAGTAAGAGTAGAATAACAATAAGAACGAAAACAAGTGTGGGAAGAACGAAGAAGCGTACCCATTTTTCTGAAGATCCAGCAAACAATTCGGCAGCTGAAATCAGAACGAAACGATAGAGTTTGAGAATTGGTGAGAGAGCATAAAAACAATTGGGGAAGGGGCGGCTGAAATGTGGTATTTATCATGCTCCAAGCGATATAAAATAGCAATTGGTTAGGGTTTTCAGTTGTCCTGAAGTTACGTAATAAATAAATAAATAAATATTTAATTAAAGTTATCATATATATATATATATATCATATTATTATATTATATATAATAAAAGTTGAACTTAGACACTATCGTTGCACCACGCTACTTTACCAAATTACCGAAATTTTATTAAATTTTTAGATTTTTAAAGAACTTAAAAGGAATAGTATATTACTAAAACTCTAATTCATTCTTATCATTCCAAATTGAAGAAATTTTATTAAATTTTTAGATTTTTAAAAAACTAAAAATGAATAGTATACTACCGGGATTCTAATTCATTCTTATCATTAAATAAAATTAGATTAACATTATTATTTTTTATGATATATTTCTTAAATTAAGGGATAATATTTAACATACAAAAATTTAATTTAGATAATATTTATCATCTAAATTTTCAAAATTTTAATTATACTCTAATTAAGTCTATTCTTAAAAATTTCTAAATTTAAATCTCATCCCACATTTTTGTTGTTTCTATTTTCCTCAAGTTGCAACTTAAATTTTTATTATTATTATTATTATTATTATTATTGTTATTATTATTATTATTTTATTAGAATATCAAGTTACAAAACTTGATTATTAAGGGATAAGCAAAATTCAAATTCTTCAAGAGGTGATTAATATAAATCTATCCCAAGAAATAGTATATATCTCCATTAATTTGATAATCTTTATCTATGCCAAAAAACAATATATATCTCCATTAATTTGATAATTTCTACGTTGTTGACATTTTAAACAAAAAAAAAAAAAAAAAAAATCTATTAGAATAAGAAGTCTAAGAAATAGCCTCCAAAGGAACACAAGAGGTTCGACTTGAAGAAGCTTTCATACAAGGAAAGGAAGGCCAAATTGATTGAGAGATTGAATGCTTTTAACTCCGTAGCCGATGATGATGACGATGATGAGTGAAAGTAGTGTTGGATTCGGTGCTTAATATTTGTTGATTATCTGTGATACATTTTGTTTTTTTGTTAGCGCAACTAAGAACCTAACCGTGTTTTTCTTTTTGTTAAATTTGTCATTTTTGCGTGTTGTCTTTCATCATCTAGATGTTCAACTAGATATGAATTTTTGCATCATTTATATAAATAATATATATATATATATATATCAACCACGTTCTCTTTCTCTCTTTTTTTATTTTTATTTTTTATTAGCATTACATTGATTCTTCATCTCAAAGATGAGGCTTCCATTGCTACTATGGACAAGTACGTATCTCATGCAAGCATATATGAACTTAAATTGCCTTTCAATATTTTGAATGCTTTATTATTTTGCTAGATGTGATTAGGGGTGTCAATTCAGGTTAGCGTGTCGGGTTCATGTCGTGTCGAGGTAAGGGTATTCGACTAAATGGCTCAACCCTAACCTAACCCATTTAATAATTGTGTTATGATCTTTTAACCCTAACACGACTTGTTAATAAGGTGGGTTGACCTGACCCAACCCATTTAACACGCTTAATAAACAAGTCGTGTTGGGTTGACACGAATGTAACACAATCCATTTCAACCTACATAATATTAAATATAACATCCATTTAGAAATAATTTTTTTTACATCCCAAAAAGAAGTGCATACATTTCAAATCTTCAACTCACATTCAAAATAATATAGTTCAACAAAAATATAACATTCATCTAGAAATAAGTTCTTTACACTCCAAAAGAAGTGCATACACTTCAACCCAAATTCAAAATAACAAAGTTTAACAAAAATAAAATAACATAGTTCAACAAAAATATAATATCCTTGGAACTCGCCAAATGTTAAGTATCAATATTGAAAGAATTTGAGCAAACAGTAGACTAATCCTAACTATGACCACGATTATCATTCATAGATTCTTTGTTAATGTCCAAATTTATAACATCTTTCACAAGCTCATCCAATTTCATTTGTGCAAGTTCTATGTCCAAAAAAAAAAAAAAAAGGTATTAGTAGTTCTAGGGACTGTAAAGTTTCAATTTCCAATTATATCCCTTGTAAATTTTTGTAATTACTCACTTTTCTTTTTAAATTTAAAATATATGTTGGATATAAAAGGTATTTGAAAAATCTAAAATAAAATAAAAATTTATTTGTTATACGAGTTAAACGGATGTGTTAAGTGGGTCATTTCGGGTTGACACAAATAAATTTGCATGTCAAACGTGTCTATTACGGGTTACGCGGGTTGACCCACTTATGACACATTTCTTATTGTGTCACTTTCAGGTCGACCCATGTATGACCCAAACCCATTAAGACCCAACCCTAACTCGAAAAAACACGTGTCGGGTTCGTGTTGTGTTTGTGGGTTGGGTTGAACATTGACACCCCTAAATGTGATTAGGCTCAAAAGTATATGCTTCATTATTTTTCTAGATCATTTAAATACACTAAAACTAAGTTAATAGGATTTATTTTATATAATTTATCAAACAAAATGAAATAAATTTTGTCAAGTATGATTTATTCATGTTGTTCCCTTTTTACTTTTTTTATTTTTATTTTGAATATCAGCATTTATTTATGTAAAGTGTGCATAGAATTATGTATCCATTTGCAACATTGATTAATATTTTTTTGCTAATTATTAGTATAATTTTCTATTCCCAACAAATTCTTCATTAATCTTTTTATACTTTTTAGTTTTAAAAGTTTGTCATAAAAGATTCCAAGCATCCAAAGAAAGGTGTGTAATCTATATGTAGAGCTCTGTAATTTTTTTTTCCTTTACACGTAGTGTCTCTCTTACAATTCATACTATTCATTTTCTTTATTTTTCTCAAATAAATTTTGTATTATATGAATTTATGTATAAAATCGTGCAACGTACATGAAGCAAAAATTATGATAGGTTCTATGGTTAGAAAAAGTTAAAGGTTATTATTCTTCAAATAGTTCTATCTCTTAAAAGTGGCCAATTTTTATAATACTATATCTAAAGATTTTAATGAAGAACAATGATGAAGAAGAACAATGATACTCTAAAAACATAGTGTACAAATAAGTATTCAAAGATTTTCCAAAGGAAAAAAGTACTTCTAACATTTTTTAATCATTGATATTATTTTTAACATTACTTCAAGTCACTAACAAATTAGTACTTATTTTGTTATAATAATTATTAAAAAATATAATTATTTATACATATATTTTATAAGATTTTTCACAAAACCGTGCAACGCACAGGCCTATAACTAGTGTATATATATATATATATATAACCGGAACTTCTAATTTTTGGTTGACCTCTCCGTAGTTTTACACATCAACATTATCAATAATTAATTGTAATTTAGAAATAAAAACACACCTCGCAAGGAAGGTAAGGATTTGAACAAAGCACCAAAAAGAAACCAATTAGAAATAGAGCACTTAGGTGGAGAGAAACCAATTAGAAATAGAACACTTAGGTGAGTTTTGATTTATCTACGTGGTTGAGTGCAATGGGGTTTATGTTTAATCATAGCGTTTGGAGGCCATGTGCAGCTATTTGGATATGGATTGCTTTGGTACTCTGCTATGGAATGGTAGAGGAGTATTGGATTCCAAATTTTTTATTGGACTTGGAAGTTATGACATCATAGGACCAACTGCTGATGTTAATACGATGGGATACGCGAATACAAAACAGAACGCATCTGGGGTTCACTTCAGGCTCCAAGCTCGGACATTTATTGCTGCAAAGCCGCAAGGGAAGCAGGTAGTATTTGTAAATCTAGATGCTTGCATGGCTTCACAGCTTGCGACAGTGAAAGTGATTGAGTTAAATTACACAAGGTTTGGAAACCCATATGGTGAGAGTTGAAGATGTAGGGGTGGTGTTTAAAATTTGGTTTTGACGGAACTGGCCGAGAAAGAGAGAGAGGTGGGAGGTGAAAAGTCGGTTTTTTTTTTTTTTTTTAAGAGTTTGACTATTTAAAATTTATAATTAGTTTGAGAGAGTTAGAAAGGCTTTGTATTTTATCGCAGAGAAGTAAATAATGAGTAGGGGTAGCAATTTTTATCCAAACCCATGAACCCACTCAAAACTCACTTAATTTGGGTAAGAATTGACCCAACCCAATTAAATATTAGGGTTAAATGTATAAGACCTAAATGGATAATTCAATTAAATGGGCTTTGATGGTTAAACCACTGGGTACCCAATTACCCATTTAAAATTTAAATTTTAATACTTAAAAAAACAAAAAGCCAAAAACCCTAACAAACAATAAAACATCACAGCAGCTATAGCCTAAGCCGCCTATTCCTCTATCTAATGTAAAATTTTCTCCTCCATTTTCTAGGCATTTTCTCAGCTACCAAACTAGACAAAATCTAAACACCTTTCCCTCTTCGACTTTGCCTTGTAAAACACCCACAAAACCTCACTCACTCACGCAAAAAGAAGAAGATCACAGAACGAAAATTGGGGGAAAAATCGTTGGGTTATGATTTGGATTTATGGCAGCAAAAGCAACATTAGAGGAATCCAAGACGATGTGCTATGATTCAAACTCCATGGCATCAAAACCATGGATCTCATCCACTAGGATACGTCTTACCAATCTGTAATTACTCTATATTTTCCTTAATTTTTTACTAATCCTATGTTTGGTTGCCAAGAAAAGTTATGAGAAAGGGAAAAATAGCTACCTTAGGTTCAGTTTGACATTTGTGCATTTGCTATTTTGCTCTGCTTTAGAGCATAGTTTGTTTTGAGGGAAAATATTTTCTAGAGAAAATTTGAATTTGTTTTGGATTGAAAAATCTATGTGATTTGCAATTTTGCACATTTTAGATCAAGGTGGATAAAGACTTGAGAATGATACCTCAATTCTCATGATTTAATTATTATTATTATTTTTTTTTACTTATCTTCTGTTTAGTTGCCAAAAAAAGTTGGAAGAAAAGAAAATCTGCAGTTTAGTTTCAGTGTTCTTATGTTTTGAGGGAAAGGTGAATTAGTTTTGCCACCCAAAAAAAAAAAAAAAAAAAAAAACCTCAAATGATTTGCATGGTATGGGTGCGAAATTTTTTCACAAGTAAGAGAATTTCTTGTTGAATTGCTGAATATGAATTTTATAATGGGTTAAATGGGTGGTTTACTAATTAAATGGGTTGAGTTGGTAATGAATAATTAATTTATATATAAACGGGTCATAAATGGATAAATGGATAATTACACACCTAATCCATTTATGACCCAACCTATTTAAGACCCAACCAGCCTATATGCCACCACTAGCCATTACCAAAACTACAGGTAACAATTGGTAACACGGAGCAAGTTATAGAGTTTGTTTGTACTTAGTAGAAATGAAATTGATTACTTTCTTCCCACTGACACATTACTGACTTTAATGATTGATCAGATTGTGCAGTGAGATTTTTTTATGAAAAGAGACAACCTAGGAAAAGATAAAATAAAAACCATCACCTATTAAAAAAAAAAAATTTATTGTATGAGACGGTATCATGAGACTTATAAAAGATACAAAATAAGAATAGTTAAAATAAAAAGCATTTTTTATCCGAAGGAAAAATTGTTGTATGAGACGGTCTTACAAGACTTATATCTTAATAATATATGAGTCCCATACATATGAAATCTACAAGCAAATAAAACATAGTTCTCATGAAAAATTTACTCTAAAACCAGAAGAAGAGTTGAAATTATGATGAATAGTAGCAAAATGAAAAGCAATATTTTAAAGCCATAATAATTATGGATTACATATTATAAGTGACCGACAACATATCATAATGAAGTAAAATTTATTAACACTAAAATTTGATTTAATAAATAATGGGAAAATATAATCTATATATATATAATAATAGGTGAAACTGAAAGAAACTCAAATTGAAATTCCAAATTTGAGTTTCAATTTTGCACCATGTGTCCTAAATTATCTATTCTTAAAGAGTTTTGTGGAGAGATGAGCTCCCTTAGAAGGTACTATCTGCTTTGGGGTGAAGACCCTCATGGTTTTGTCCCACATTGGGGAACTACGCCTCCTCGATGTGGGACAAGTTTTATTTCTTAATTTTAGAATCAAATGTGAGATCACATCATAAATATTCATTCAAGTAAGTTATTAAATACAAAAACCAAAGAGTCTAGAATATATGAAACGTAAAAAAAAAAAAAAATGCTTCACAATAATAATAATAATAATAATAATAATATGGACAATTTACATTTTATACCTAATAATATCATTACAAAATTTTTTAAAGAGTTAACAAAATATAAAAATGACTATCAATAGTATTTAAATTATATATAGGAATTATATTGAGCATCTTATTGTATATCTTTAAATGTATCCATGGCACAAACACAAACATGATTAGTTGACTTTATTGTGATTCTCAAACAAAAAGTTGACTTTATTAGAATCAATTATTAATTAGGTACAATTTTATTCCTAATATTTATTAAAATCTTAAAATTTAAATAAAAGGCAAGGTCCACTTCAAAATCTCAATCAAATAATAATAATAATAATTTTTTTTTAGAAATAAACTCACACAGGAAAGAGAAGAGAAAGAGAGATTGGATGAGGCATCCAATAAAAGGTAAAGGTGATTGAGTTTTAGCAAATTACTAAAATAGTTAATGTGTGAAAAAAAAATATTTGAACCAAATTAATAAATGAATTAAGGAATTATTTTTTAAATTATCTTATGCAAGGCGGAATTTTATTTTTTATTTTTAAAAAAATAAAAAATAAAAGTCATGTCATCCATTAACTATCCCTGTTTTAAGAAAACTGAGGGAGACATTTTTGTTGCCTTTATTCACGTGCATAAACATCTTATGGCACGTGCATAAACATTTTATGGCCTAAAATTTTATGGAGTTTTATAACTCAATGATATAATTTGTTTTATTACTTTATTAAATACCAACCACTCAAAGTAAGCTATTATTTTTGATGAGTTTGGAATATAAATCTTTTATTACTCTTTATTTTTTTTATTTTTTATTTCATTAATTACAATTTATTATTTATTTCTTTTTATAATTCTTATAAAATAAATTCAAAATTAAAAAAATAATAATAATAATTAAAAACATGACATACCATAATTAATAGAGTATAAAATAAAATATAAAAAGTGTTTTTTTTTTTTTTGAGGAAGAAAATATAAAAAGTGTTAAAAAGGTATTTGTATAAATTTGAGACAAGAAAGTATTGGTTAGTTTGTATATACTATTTACCAACCACTCAAACTGCTTATTATTCCATGCAGCACCCGTGAGGTAAACGTTGATGTTATCCTTAAAATCAAGCCACTTTAACACATGTATGCGCATCATTTTTCTCATAAAAATTACAAATGTCAATTTTTTATTTTTTTGAGAGAAAGGTTGGCAAAATCAACCGTCACTTGAATTGAATCAAATGATGGGGGCAGAGAAAGTAATGAATGTTTAAATTAGAGGTGTCAAAATTTCAAAAGGTGAACAAAAAAAATAAAAACTTCTGCTATAATAGAATTTATAGATATAGATAAATGAGAAAAGTAGTTAACAGATACGAGTATTAGTTTAGAAATTTTTTAT
Source organism: Quercus variabilis (assembly GCA_030445155.1). Taxonomy (NCBI): domain Eukaryota; kingdom Viridiplantae; phylum Streptophyta; class Magnoliopsida; order Fagales; family Fagaceae; genus Quercus; species Quercus variabilis. The sequence goes on from CP129447.1 coordinate 3,119,211, forward strand.
GAAAAAAATGAAAAAGCAACTCACTTTTTTTTACAAATTTTTATATTTATCTTAAAAGTGATATTAAAATTTTCTTAAAATACTTTGTTAACAAATGTGAGCAGGAGCGGCCCAACAAATTTGGAGGCCTAAGGCTTTTTTTTTTTCAAGAAAAAAAGATTATATATTTAAATGGGGTCTTTTTGTTTTCACTTAAATAATATTTAACTAGTGTTTAACATCATTATTTTTTTAACAATTATTTTTTTAAAAATTTTGTAATATGCTTTTCTTTTTTTTCTTTTTTTTGAAAAACACTAAAGTTATAACAATTTTTACTAAAAAAACTTACAAACAATGTAGCAATGAATGTGATTAGTGAAACTTCAAAAAGATAATAAACAAGTATTTGAATGAATGATGTTAGAGATATTATAAATTTTACAACATAAGGCTTATAAAGATGTATCAACAATCACAAAAAATAATTTAAAAATATATTTAAAATGCATTCAATAAATTATTGCCGTTCACATATTATATTAATTGTCATATTGGTAAATTGTAAGTCCTCATGAATCGCAGATGGAATTTCATGTCCAAAATACTAAAATACACGTCAAGCCTATAACTAATGTTAAAAGGCAAAAGCTATGATTGATAGGGAGAGATGTTTGGACAAAAAAGATTTGATTCATATTCATAATTGACTGAAAATTTTAAAAAATACAAATTGTCTTATGCAAAGCCTCTATTTATTTTTTTATTAAAAAATTGAAAGATAGAAATCGCTTCATTCATCGACTATTACTATTTCTATCTTAAGAAAACTGAAAAAGGATATCAGATATAGACATATTGAGATGCCTGAAGGTTTGAAGTAGAAAAATCAAGGTTTATATATAAAAATAGGTTCAAGTTATACTTGGTGTAATTTGAAAAAGTTACACTTTTTTTACACCATTGATTTTTATCAAATTTAAGGGTGGAAAAACACTAATAGTCATATCATTTACTGTCCTAAAAATTAGTGATTAACTACATTAATTCTCACTAGTATTTTTAAAAAGTAATAATAAATAAATATAGAAAAAAATCTCTCCAGCCTCGTTATCTTTTTCTTCATCTCTCTCTTTTGATTTTTTGTTGAATCTTTATCTCATAAGTTACTTCCATCAACTCTGACTTGCTTGACAAATTTCGAGACCATGAAAAGGGGGTAAGCAGTGGTGGCGATTGCACCAATGGTGAGAAAGTAGGGAGGGAAGTTTTTGTTGATGCCGAGGCGGAGAAAGCCATGAGAGATAAGTTCTAGAACAAGAATTAACCATGGAGAGATTGGGGTTTTTGGTAGTGGTTACTACTGGTGTTGCGCAGAGGAAAAAAGGACAGTTTAGGACAGAAAAAACTGAAAAAGATTACAAGAAGCAAAACATTACCAAGCTAGCAAACTCCACTATTAATGTCACATTTCTGTAATTGTCATGCTTCAATTGTATATTCAAATTAACCTCAAAAGCATTAACCTCAACAGTTTCATTCAAGGTACTAACAATAGCATTTTCAAATTGGCTCCATATCTTAGCCTTGACTATAAGGCCAAAAAACTGCTATCAGTATCATCAAAAGACTATAAGAAAGGATGCTTATCGTATATTCGTATTGTGTCTCTCAAGGTTGTGGGCCTTTGACGAAGAAAGGCCTTAGGATAGGTACCAGCTGCTATTCATTATTATTATTTTAGAGAGAGAGCCATTGGAGGTAGGAAGCCATTTGTGCTTATGAGAGAGAGAGAGAGAGAGAGAGAGAGAGAGAGAGAGAGAGAGAGAGAGATGATGATGATGATGATGACCGGTAAGAGATTTTTATTTTTTATTTAAGATAAAGGCTAGAGAGTAAATGTAATTTATTACTAATTTTTAGGAGTTATAATGACTTGAGATGAGTGTTTTTCTACATTTGGATCTAATAAAAATCAATAGTGTAGAAAATGTGTAACTCTTTTCAAGTTATACCAGATATAATTTAAACCTATGTATATATATATATATATAGTATAGAAAGTAAGATATCTCGTATCTAGCTCTATTTATATATATCTCGTATAAAAGGGCCAAAATGGGATTTTACCCCTTTCAAAAAAACTTTCTAGCATTTTGTCCTATTTCTTAAATTATTTAGGGAAATGCCTATGTTTTGAAACTCAATTTTAGGACAATCAAGATATAGCGGAATTGAACTTAGAAAAAAAAAAATTTGAACTCGAGTTCCACAAATTTTTTTTTTCAGTGCACTATAACTCGATTGTCCAAAAATCAAGTTTTAAATTGGAACTTAATTTTTAGAAAATTGAGTTTCAAAACATAAGCATTTCACTAAATAGTTTTACACAGGGGCATTTTATTGGATATTAAAAAAAATAAAAAAATGAAGAAGAAGAAGAAGCAAAAGCCCATTTTCTCCAATATAAAAGTATCTAAGATATATTGTATCTAGCTTGCTAACAAGTGGGGCCACTGTGGCTACAGAGGTTCTTGCTTATTCTTGTAGGGTGAGGCACGCCAAAAGTCTTGGTTTTCTACGCAATAATGGGTCTTCAAGGCACTAATTATTGCACGTTCAAGTGTTCAACATGAAATCGCAACCGAGAATTGCATGATTCAGTTTTAGGCTTCCAGAATAATAATTGGTATTATCAAACTCTTAACCCCAACTTGAACTCTCATAAAAAGCCAAGAACTGAGAGGCCATGAGTATATATAGAAAAACCACTAAAACTATATAATTCCATGCGACACACATAAGGGACACCTCATTCTTAAAATCAAGTCAATTTTTCTTTTTTTGGGTAGGGTATGAACAAATCAAGCCACTTTAATTAACACACCAACATGAAATGAAACCCAAAAAAAAAGTATATATATACACACACACACATACACTATGCAAAGAACATAAAGAAACCCAAAAAAAAAGCTACTAGTAATAGGGTTGTCCATGGGTCGGGTCGAGTTGGGTTTGTGCACAACCAGGACTTGACCTAAATTATTCAGATGGATGAAAATGTAATCCGAAACCAACCTGAAAGATCTAACTGAATATGCTAGTTTAGGTCTCATTGATTTTGGGTTGTATCGGGTTGGTCTCAAGTTTTATCATCAGGGTTGATATTTGGCTGCTTCCATCAAGATCTGGTGGGATTTGTTGAGATCTGGCCTAGATTTCTTCGGATAATGACGAGATCTTGCCATATCTTGAAGGAACTGGACTAATTCTTAAGAGAGCTCATGGGTTCCGATTTGAAATGCTTGAAAAATCACTGAAAATAATAAATCTTACGAGGGGTCAGATTTCATGGGTTTTGAGAAAGGAAACCCGCAACTGACCTGATGATGTCGGGTTTAGAGAGATTTGGACCTGCGTCTGATCGTTGGAGTTGTCAGATCAAGTGGCAGCGGATCGGGTACGAACGGATTGGGCGAGCCGCTTGGACACCCATAACTAGTAAAGACCTTTATATATATATATATATATATAAACTTCGATTCATTCAAAAACTAAGCAGCAATAAAAAAATCCAGGACAAATCCTATTAGAGTACAATCTGATTAAATCTGAACTAAATACATCAACCTATAGGAGGGGCATCAAAAATAACAAAGTCCATAACTTAGCTTGTTCCTATTTTAGCAAGAGCATCCGCACACTTATTTACTTCTTTGAAACAATGACTAGTCGTCTTCTTGGGAATCAGAAGCCAGGGTCTTGCAATCATCAATGAGAGAAATCAAACTTATTCATCTCTAATAAAGATGGACAAAAAAAAGTAAGGAATTTCTAATTACCTTTAAAGGAAAAAGGCTTTGACATGTCCTGATATGTCTACATATGTCTCTTGAGTCTCGACCATGCATATTTAATTAGGGATTTATTAGGGTATATACTAGTAATTCATTTTAGGAAATTTTTTATGGAAAAACAAAAATGTAATTCATTGTTTTTACAAGTTTTCAATTTCCCATAAAAACTTTCTCAAAATGGATGGTTAATGTGTGCCCTAAAATTCTTCAAGTTCCATCACCTATCCACAGGCATCTTTCAACACCATCAATCAATTAAAACAAAAACAAATATCAAACCAGTTCAACTAAAAAGAAAAATAAATCGAAACAGTCTCCTAATGAAGTGATAGCTAGCATGAATAATATGGAATTTGGTGACATTACAATATACAAAGATTATGTAATAAAAATCAAGACTGAGCCTTTAAGTGAGGATGTGAGATTACCTTAAAGAAAAATCTAAAAAACAAGTACAAAAACAAAAGCAAAGTGGTGACAAATGAGGTGAGAATGAATTGGTACGAATTCCATATCCTTCTCCACAGATGAACAATTTTTTTTTTTTTTTTAATAAAGAGAGTTTCAACCTATGGCATAGGCTCCTGATGATAGTTCTTTATCATCAGATCAAGACAACAATTGGTTTTTGATATAGGTAAGGATTGAACCCTAAATATCATATTTAACCATCAAAGACTTTACCAGTTGAGCAAACTAGAACCCACCATGGACAAACAAATTAAGATCAAACTAATTCAGCAAAATTTAGTCAAAAAAATTAAAGAAAAGAAAATAAAGATGGCTGCCGTTGATCCATTTTCATATGAAAGACCCACACAGGCAAGACCATCCTCTATATACCTTCAGGAAATTAAGGGAGGAGATGGTTCTTGCCATGTGGGTCTTCGATAATAGAATGGAGAAATTGAGATGGGTGGGTGTGGGTGACAAGCTGAAGAACGCAAAGCCAAGTTGTATATTTATAGTAAGCTCAACGAATCCCATTTTGGTAATTTTACTGGTAAAATGAAAAAATAAAAAGTTAATGAGGGTTGTGGAAGCCTAACATATTTGAATTTGAGCTATAAGTCTACATCTCTACTTAGTTTCTATTATTGGAAGTTAATTTTAATAAATCTACTATTAGATTATATCTTTTTCTTATATTTTCCATACTTACGAATTTTTAAAAATTAAAAAATCAATAGTTATGTCATCAATCAAATATTCAAATTTCTAGTTTTTGTAATATAAAATTATGCATAAAAAATGAGTTTATGAATCGAATTGTAAATAATATGAAAATTGATGTGTATTAAGAACATAAAAAACATGTAATTCAATGATTACATTTTTCAAATATGTAGCCTCGTTAATTTCTTTAGTGGGAGTGAATTTTTTTTTTTAAAAATTATCTTTATTTTTATCAAGAAGGCCTTTTTTCTTTTTATTGGCTTTAGCTTGAACCCAAGGTTGAAATTACTTTTTTCCCATTGTGGGCATAAGCGCCCGCGACGAGTAGTTTCCCTATGGAAAGTACGCCTCGATCAGAAATGGACCGAAGGGAAGGTGAAAATGGAGTTGTCACCTAGTTTAGATCCAGAAACCAAATTGGGCCTTTTGGTCCATTTACTTAAATGCATACTGTTGGGTTCTAAGACTTTTGGTTTAAATGTATCAGAACTTCAATTTGTAATGTTGGCAAACCATAATTAAAACGTTTAGTCTTATTTTAGACTTGCTCAAAGTATGTTTAAAGTATAAAGTTGGAATCAAGTGTATTGCAGGATTTACTGTGTAAATTTGCTTAGCTTGATTGATCAAAAATTAGACTTGATCGATTAAAGCTCGTGCAAATTGTTTTTTTGCAGAATTTTCCAACTCAGTCCAAGCCCATTTGACGTGTAGGGTTTTATGTTTTGCCTTAAGTATAAAAGGAAAAACCTTAGCCATGTTTTGAGGTTGCTCTTTATGCTCTGTGTGTGAATCTCTTATGAGATCTAGAGGTGTTTGCCTTCACATACACTTAGGGTTTCCAATCTCAAAATTGATGTCAAGAGCTTGGTGATCAATTCGGTTGCAGATTCAAGAGCTTAAAGATATACAAGCAGGAGTGCTTGTGCTTGCTAGGAATCCAAGAAAGAAATAGTTCGTGGACTCAGAGTTGTCACATGGTCGTGATAGTAAGTTTCCTACTCGAGGTAGCAATAAGATGTTAGTGGTCTAAGTCACTATTATGTAAACTTCAATTCTTTCATAGCGGATTTGTTTTACCTTGAGGATAGCTAAGTTAAATTCTCCCCAGGTTTTTTATCGGTTTGGTTTTCCTAGGTTATCATATCGTTGTATTCTTTATTTTCTGCACTGTTCAATGATATGTTATATTTGTGTTAACCTAGATCTGCATAATTTGACTAAGTAATCACTTGGCTAAATAACTAGGTTAATTTGGTTATGTTTAAGGAGTCTAAAAACGTACACATAGGTCTAGATACTAGATTATGGGTCTAGAGTTTGGATATAGTTTGGAAAGGTGTTAGGAACCCAAGACCACCTGGCTTATGGGCCGACCTCTATTATGTGTTGTTAGGCCATATTTAATTAAAGAGTTAATTAAGAGAGCTATAATCCTTAACCTAAATATACATCATGCACTTAAATTAAAAAGACACACACAATGATATGCACTTGAGTATGCGTATGCATCTGTGGACGCCCCCAAAAAAGGAAAAAAAAAACTGGTTTAGGGCTTTTCTCCTATTTCTTTTGGTTTATTGCACATTAGTTCCTTGGTGATGTAATTCTTCGTGTGCTTGTGATTCTAGGATTACGATGAAGTGTGTGTTTGTGAGAAGAAAAGAAAATGGAAAAACAAACAAACAAACAAATAAACATTACCTATCATGGACCAAGCGTTACCCATATGGGCCAACATACACTACTAATTTCACCTTTCATTTCCCATCAAATCTCACTTTATCAATAGCTACTCGGCTCTTAATTAATTGCTGTCTGATTATGAAAATAAAATGCAACATAAAGGTTTGAAATTGTTCATGGGTTTTACTAAGGGCATATATCAGTAAACCTTTTAAGAATTTTTTTATATATAAAAAAAAAAAGTGATTAACTTTTTAAGAACTTCTTCAATTTCTCATAAAAAAAATTTTAAATGGATAATTAATGTATGTCCTTAAGTCATACGTTAACCAAAAAATAAGATTTTAATTAAATTTTATTTTTAAAGGTAACATTATAAGTGTACTTTGAAATAGAATAGTTCATCTCAAACTCCTATTCAGTCATAATAAATATTTGGCATCTCTATTAAGAATCATTTCACAATTTATTAGTGTGTGTGTATATATATAACCCTTTTCATTTATCTTTTAAACATAGTGATAATGGAAAAATTGAGGGATAGAAACATGAAAGGAGGGGGAAGTTTTTAGTTTTACACCATGTTTGTTTACTACAGATGATGAACAAGTGAAAGAATGAAAAATATATAAAATTTCTTTTGGTTGGTTGAGATGAATAATAGGATGATATAAAATGTAATCTAAATTTACTATTATATCTTTATTAGGTAATAACTCTTTTTTTTTTTTTTTTTTGGTAGTATATAAGAATCAAGAAGTAAAATCTTCCATTGTTATATAAGAAAAATCAATTAAATTGAAAATGATTACATATGATAACCGTGAACAAATCACATTTATTATTTTCTTTTATTTTCATTTATCCATCCATTTTATAAATAAGAAAAAATGTGAGTAATTAAATTCCCATAATTTTAACTTATTTCTCATTTTATTCATATAATATCACAAAAAATAATAATGTAAAGCTAAAAATATTATGTACTTTTGTCTTCGTTCAAAATGTGTACTATGCACTTTTCTAAGACTAAACTAGTCGATCAAGAACCGAGAGGAACAGAAAGGCTGGAAAATAATCCACTAACATTTTGAACAATCAAGCTGGAATCAATCATTAGTCAAGACTCCCAATAATTCACTGCTTAACCATGTGATGGTGGACTACAGCAGTAAAACCTACAACACATACTGTATAATAAAGGCAAATTAAAATATATTTTTGGTTCTTAGATTTTGGTGTTGAGTTTTTCGGAATGTTCCATGCCGATCTTAATCTTTACTAAATTTTATGATGTGAATAATGGAAGGCTAACATAGCCCATTTAAAGATGACATGGCTAATATAATAATAATATTGGAATATAAAACCCACATTTGCAAATTAATGAATAATAAAATGCACATTAAGGGAAAAAAATCCTCATTCCCCAATTACATTACTAAAATAAAATAAAATAAAACTTAACATCACTTTATTTATTTTCTTTCACTTTCTTGGTAAACAAACAACAAGCATGGTTGGTTACCAAGAAAGAGAAGGAATTATGTTAAAAGTTACAAGAGAATGAATTATGTAGATAAAACTAGAAGTTAACTGAAATAGTACAGTGAAATCCATAAATAGTACAAAAAAGTGTAGTCATATTAATAGAGGGAGAGTTAGTACCTAGGAGATTTTTGTTAGGAGGAGTGTCTATATTTTAAGGGATGTAGTGAGGACTTTTGTATCTTTTTCTTTTCTTTCTATTTTAAATACATTGTTCTTGTAGCTTTGATCTTGTGACCATTTTGTGATAGCAAACCCTGTACCAAGGACGGAGATAGGACTTTGAGTTAAGGGGGGCAACTCTAACCTCTAGTTTGGTGACTTCTTAGCCACAGAGGTTTTTTTTTTTTTTTTTTTTTTTTTTGAATTTTTTATGTGTGCATTTGCTGGGCAAAGACAAAATTATTCTGTTTTAAACTTTTTAAAGGGCCAGTTGTTTGTTTGAGTAAAATTGGTTAATTGGACTTAATTTTTTTTAGCTTTGTTATTGGTGATTTTTGTTATTGCACAAATGTTTTTGGGCTAGTATATGTTGTTTTAGATTTTAGATCTATAAATTTTTTTAATGGCCTTTAAAATGAGAAAAGTGCTAGAGGTATATTGCTGATATGGTAAGTGATTATTGGTAAGTAAAAAAGTGATGTAAGTGATAAGCCCAGATGCGAACCACTAAAAATTTGTACCTTAAAAGTTTGTAAAAATATTGTAGATAAGTTTGTAATTGTAACATTACTCTAAAAATAATCAATGATATTGTTAAGGGGGCAAAATATAATTTTATAGAACAAAATTACTAAAATTAATGCATATATATACTTTTTTTTTTTAGAGGAGGCCATTGCCCCCCCTGGTCAATTAATGCCTCCGTCCCTGCCCTGTACTTATTGATGATATATATTCATTTGAGGTTGTTATTACAGTTTATTCACATATCTTTACATGTGTTGTTTCTTTTCTCTCTTTATGCACATACTTCTTATATATTGTATGTAATCTTTTATTTCTGTTTCACACTAAAATATCTTGATGAGTTTTATTTATAGTCTTTCAGAAATACAGGTTGTCAATATCTTCCTTGCCATGAACTCTCTTCTTGCAAAAAATTTCAAGAGTTTGTGTTAGGATAGATTTTATTGTATTCAACAAGTGAGTATGAGTTGAGTGATTTATGATTTTTCTCGTATATTCATTTGTTTATTGTAGTTTTGTCACGAATTGTAAAAGGAGGAGATTGTTAGGACATATGTGATTCATGTTAGGAACATATGTCAATATTTTATATAATTGATTAATCTTTTGATAAAATACACTTTACTTGTATTTGGGTAGATCTATGATATATTTAATGCTTCAAGAAACAAGGTTTCAAGTTCAAGTGTTAAAGTCATGCAAGTCTGTCCAAGAAACAAGTGAGAAGTGCTGTTCATTAAAGCTCGACAGCTAGTATCTATCGAAGCTTAAAAAGCTGTTTCAGCCCGAGGCTCGACAACTTCTCAATAGATAGGATATTTGTCGAGATTTATGAAAACCAGATTTTCAGTTCTGATTTTCATCCAATTCGTAAGTATATGTTTGGGTTTTCTTTTCTCACAACCCTAAATATATATATATATATATATATAAGGATTATTTTAAGGGTCATCACAGAGAGCACAGTTGCACTAGTGTGAAGCAAACTATTGTTCATGCAAATTGTGACCGGAAACCTAGTTTGCCCTGGTTCATCTTGAAAAAGCTGCTGTGTTTGTACACCGTACGGTTTTATGACCAAGCAACTTTGTGATCTTCATCGTGTGATGAACTAAAGAACTTTGCAGCCAACTTCCTTCTCAAGTTGGTGATCGAGTCGTATACTAGGATCCACACATATATTGGTTAGTCACATACTAGGAGCCGTGCATCAAAAAGAGAGATTGTCACTACAGAACAAGTCCAATTAAGTATTGGGGTAAAAGTACAACTGTAGATTAGTATAAGGTACTAGGATTCCTTTACTTGTAACCACTTATTGTGATAATAGTGAATTCTTGGGAGTAGTGACCTTAAAATCACCTGGTGGGGTTTTTGCCTTGGAGGTTTTCCCCATTCGAAAACAAATCACCTTGTCAAATTTATTTTCCGCTACATTTTACTTTAGTTGGTGATCTGTTTGCGCTGCCATGTACATTGCATGTTAATTTGATTAATTAATAAACTTGGCTAATTAATCAATTAATTAATTACAAGGGGTCAATACATTCTTGGTCTATCAAGGGTGTGTGTGATGCCGAAACCTAAATGCAAATTTGAGGAGTCTAGGTATAGATGGAATTCCCATGGATCTAGATATTGGGTGTGGGATTTGATGTTGTAAAGGAAGGACTTAACATGTAAGAATGGTGGCACAACCGCAAAAGGCATTTGATGTGTGGTGCTTGGGCATATCAAACACACACAAAAAATGCTTGAATATAGAGACTCGACACAATGACAAAAGGAGGCTATTATGGACCATAGAAATGTGTCTCTAATATCAAATTAAATTTTAATAAAAATAATAATAAAGAATATTTTTAAAAAATAGAGACCGAAAACAAGGATTTATTTGGTTCAGCTTGATAACACTCATAGCAAAAAGCGCCAAACAACTACATCTTTACTATATTGAATTATGTATTACAATGAGTTCAACATATGGTACATATAGACATATATAGTGTACCTTAGAATGTAGCTTTTTGTTGATTTTAGATTGCTTATTTAGTGAAAGTTAGTTAATGTATAGTTATTCCTTAAGAATGGGTTTTTAAATGATGTATATAAGTAAATATGTTAAAAAGATAAAGGAGAGAGACGATGGCAAACAAAAAGTATAATAAACCAAAAAATTATAGCTAGTATTCTAGAAAACTATTATCTATGTTATAAATTTCACTAACTTCCCCATTTTTTATTATTAAACTCACCTACTCTATAGTTTGAAATAAGACACTCATTTTTCCTAAAATTCAAACCATTTACACTGACATTCTTTAAATGTCTAAAAAAGATGCTAAAAAATTCCCCCCAAATAAAGGCTTTTAAAATTTCCAAATTTCCTATTTGAGGGGGTGTGGATGGCAATTTAAGTGGGGATAAAATACAAAGTTTAAGATTTTTTTAAAACTATTTTTTAGTCATTCAAGAAAGGTCAGTGTAAATGATTTGCATTTTAAGAAATGTGAGTGTCTTTATTCTAAATTAGATGGAAGGTGGGTGTAATAATGAAAAGCTCAGGAAAGTTCAGTGCAAATTACCCTTATTTATATATATAGTAATATCCTGAAATATACTACGCTAATATATTCTTATGTAGTAAATATAATTGTATTATTTTGGGAGACTAATAGGATTGTTCATTTCTATTACATTTTTTTTTATAGGATTTCTATTACATTAATTCTATATCAGTTGTCGATTTCTGTTTAATTATGTGAGCACTAGTGCACTACATAAGAGCCAAGTATTTATATTATTATTATTATAATATGTAGTTTACACTTTACAGTAGTATACAAAGGGTACTGCGGATTCAAATTCTATTATTTAACTAATCAATTCACATACATTGATGCGCAGTTTTCACATAGGAGAGACACCATACTGAGTTGCATACTACAGCCAGTGTTAATGCGTAGGCCTACTGCCAAGGCCCTTACGTAATTCATTTGGTTTTGAAACATTCACTCTATGAAAATATGTTAGATCCTCTCTCAGTCAATGTGACTCTTTTTTTCTTTTCTTTTTTGGATAAGCACCAATTTATCTCATATGATCAGTTTGCACAAGAAACACTTGAGTTTGCTCAAGGAGAACTTTGGTTTTGGGATTGAACAATTGGAATTTTAAACAAAAGAAGAATTCATGGAATTATTTGTAAAGAAATATATTCCTCAAAGGAACAAATTATCTTTAGGAGTATTCTTCTTCTTCTTGTGTGAGTGTGTGTGGAGGAAATAGGAGGTCAGTGTTATGTCAAGGCAATAAACATTGCCTTTGAAACGAGAAAAGCAACTAATGAGGTGATAACAGATAATGATGAGCAATACACAAAAAATTTGACAATATTTTCACACCAATTGACATCACTTTTTTTACCTACGGCTAACAATCTGCCACAGCTACAAGTGTCAAATTTTTTGTCTCAATAACTATTGACTCTATAACATAAAGTGACCTCAACAAAAATAATTTAATAAATATTTCGCCAATGGATTGGAGTGCTGTAGACTTACTGTGGCGACAATGTCTCCCTTGAAACAACGAGATTGTCCAATACAAATATCTCATAACGCACTAGCTGCAATTTATAACCAAAAGATTTTGTCCAAGTCAAAACTGTTGCCTTAATAAACCCAGCTCAGAGTAACAACCTAATTTCAGCAACATGAGTGCTCTTCTGACCTCAACTTCGATAAAATTATCTAATGCACCTGTGTATTACACCCTCCTCTCACATAATGATAGGCCTAACCTATAGGTTCTACACACAAGATCCACTTTGATGTGAGAGGAAGGAATAGGACGCTAGATGCACAAAATAATTTCTCCAATCTTTGGGATACAACTGACTGGTTACTTACAATCCTCTTTCCTTGTTATGCTTTCAATGGTTAGTTTTACTTTTCACCTTTACTTCACCATAACCATTAGGCCAACGTGGTAGTTAACGAGTATGCTGTATGCCTACCAATTTATGAAACCCTTTTAATGGACTATTTTACTATCCACCTCAACCTCAATCCAGAGATAGGGACAATGTTTTCAACAATACCTTAAGACCTAAAGTTTGGTGTAGAGTGTAATCAAAGGATCCACAAGATGCTGTGTGATAGTAACTTTGTAACATGACTACATTGATAATGGTTAAAGGTCATGGTTGTATAACCATTTGTCTAAACAAATAGTTTCAAATTATTACAATATAAATCAGTCAAACATGTGCTAAACGTGCAACCTACAAAGGTGCTCGAGATTCCATAATTGTTTGTCCGATCATTTCTAATGATTCCAAGACAAGAAGATTTGTGGGTTGAAATACGTCTGTAGCAAGACATAAAAAAGATATCATCTACTTCGAATACACACGAGGACATGAATTTTTATAGACGCAATGTTAATTTTAAATGCATGCTATCAAGATTTATCTCCGGGAGCAAACTACATGATGAAAAGCAAGAGTCAGTGAAGTACAGAGAATAAAGAATAAATTAAATGGGACAAACACTATAATAAAACTGGCATTTCATTCACAGATTGGCATAGGAGATTTCAAAAGATTTCGGCGAGTTTCCAGTCCCTTTAAAAAGCATTCACCAAAATACATGAATTGCATGTGCCACAGTTTCACTTTTCATTAAAACACACTCGCTATTTATTATGCGTCCAACCACATTTTTACATACATGGCCAATATAAGGGCAACCACACAAGCTCCTGGACATCAGGTTGTGGCAGGATGCTCTTAATTTAAAGAAGCAAGTACCTCTAACAAGGAGGCAGCAAACTGCATTTGTGTATCCTCATCTATAGTCAAGAAGAAAGGCACATGCACAAACAGCGATTTGTTCCCATTTTGCACTGCAAACCAAAGGGAATGATAGTAAACATAATTGCATACAAACTGTCCCGCATCATCTGATGTCATCACTTCGTAACCCATCTTTGCTAAGGCCTTGGTAATCTCCTCAACAGGAAGAGAAGTCTGCACACAGTTAGCACCAGAAATTCTTTTAGGAAGGGTGAAGCCAAAAAATATATTAAAAAATATATATATGTATATGTGTATATATATATATATATATATTATAGTCATCAATAAATCAGACTAAAAAAAAAAAAAAAGCAATCGTCCAATCAATCCATCTGAATCATTGTGACTATGAATTCATTCCACATTTTGGCAACTATGACATGCAGTCTAGCATAAGCAAATACCTTCTCTACACAGGCATCAATTCAACTTGAACAGCAAAATAAAGAGCACCATCTCCTTAAATTTTTTTGTCAATCTCAACGATTAGGGAAAATTGATGCATGTGTAACCGTATCCTACTGAACCCTTAGTAAATATCATTCTTAATACCATTCCATAATGGCTTTAGTTTACAGTTGAAGAATGGTTACATGTTTGTCTGGGGTTTCTGTTCCTTTCATTTGCCTTGGTTTTTTTTTTTTTGGGGGGGGGGGGGGGGGTGGGGTGGGGTTGTATGATGCCCCCATGCCATCAAAACTAACTGAAGAATATTATATCGAAGCTTTTCTATGAAATTACTTCCCAATGCATGTCAGTAGTTAGAAATGCTCTTTCCACTGATAAAAACAGCAGTTCCAACATAGACCACCCCTCAAATAATTTATACAAGTTAGCAGAAGAAGGTGAAAACAATCTATTTCCCATATCATAAATTTGCCTTTCTTTTAAAAATACGGAAAATCTGTCTTCCTATAATCACATCCATTCCTATGAAAGTAACAAATCTTCTAACCAATAGAAAATTCAATACACAAGCAGAGGACTGGCCATCACATGTACTGGAATTTCAGGGTAGTGTACAAGAAAGAAAGCACTTTAAGATAGGTGACCTCAGATGGCATATTATACCAAACTTCTGACATAACATTCCTTCTTTCATAGTGACTATTGCTGCAGTACATCAAGCAATAGGTTGATAGTTAAATAGTAAATATAGGAATAAACGTAAGGTTGATTGGAAACTTAATGGAGTTTATACACAGACAAAAAAAAAATTATGAAACCCTTTTAATCAGAAAAATCATGAAAAAAGAAATCCATTCTACCTGTTGAGTGTGTGAAATGTCACCATCTGCAGGAATGATGGGGACTTTCTACAAAACATGAAACAAGGAAAGTTCAATGAATTAAATATAAAATGTCAAAACAAATAAAAGTCAACATGCATGAACATGAAACTTAGGGATTATTTCTAACCTGGGGCTTCCATCCCAACTCATCAGGACAACAAAAAGTGGCTTCATTAACATCTTGATGCTCAATGGCAAACCTTGTTGCACCACTATTAACTCCAATGTGTAGCTGGAGACATATAGTTAAAGAGGGTTAGATACATAACGCATAAATACAGAATTACAATGGAGTCCAAAGTGTAGATTCTTGGTCTGGTTTAGGATTAAGGTTCTAAAATGCACGATTAATAAAATTGTCAATAATGGTTTATTTATTCAAAAAACCACGCATAAATACATAATTTGAGCATACCTGCAGAGGAGATCAGAAATGTGGGCAACTGACCCAAATAATTTTTCCAGAAGTTGAAGATTCAAAATCCTTTCCACCAATGGCAGATTGCAATGTCTGGTATAGGGAAGCAAGTGCTCCCTGTCCCGCAGTCTCAAGAATGCTGCAACTCTCAAGAGTTAAACCTTTCGGCGATCCCTTTTTCTTCACATACTCTTTGAGATTACTGACAATTGTCTCAGTTGGATTCTCTGAAATTCCATGGAATTTCTTAAATCCCGTCACATGAACTGTTACTGCTACTGCAGGTGCAAGAGGCCCTTCAAACCCCATTTATCAGTTATTGAGATTGTTAACAATATAAAGAGAGAGAGAATGACTGAATAGTCAGTATAATATTGTGTATCAAACAATGTACAAAAGAGAGCCTTTATATAGGCTAGGTATGTGTGTAGTACAAGTAATAGAAGTATAGTACAACTAAAATACTAGGCTAAACCTAATGGGCTAATCTATACACTAAGCTAAGCCCAATGGGCTAATCTATACACTAACATCCCCCCTCAAACTCGAGGTGGCAAGGAAGAAGCCAACTGGAGTTTGGATATAAGATCTCGAAGACGACCAGGTGGGTGAGACTTAGTGAAGATATCAGCAGGCTGGTCAGCAGATGAGATGGAGAATAACTTGAGATTGCCTTTCTTGAGATGCTGGCGAGTAATGTGGCAGTCGATCTCAATGTGCTTGGTGCGTTCATGGAAGACATCATTATGAGCAATGTAGATAGCACTACGATTGTCACAATAAAGAGGAGTAGCAGTGGGCTGTGGAGCATCCATGTCAGCCAAGAGCCAGCGAAGCCAGACAAGCTCGCAGGTGGTGTCGGCAAGGGCACGATACTCAGCCTCAGTACTTGAACGGGAAACAACATCCTGCTTTTTGCTACGCCATGAGACAAGAGAAGTACCTAATAGGAAACAGAAACCTGTGATAGAGCATCGATCAGTCGGATCACCGGCCCAGTCCGCATCTGAATAAGCATGAAGCTCAAGAGAAGACCGAGAGGAGTAGTGTAGACCATGATAAAGTGTACCCTTGACATATCGGAGAATCCGAAGAACAGCAGCATAGTGGACAGAACGAGGGGCATCCATGAATTTACTAACCATACCCACGGCATGTGAAATATCTGGACGAGTAACAGTGAGATAGATCAGACTACCAACTAACTGACGATAGCGAGTAGCATCAGATAGAGGTTCACCATCCAAGGGTGTGAGCTTGGCATTGTATTCCAAAGGAGTGGAAACAGTCTTGTTGTCAGTGATGCCAGCTTTGGAGAGAAGATCAGAAGCATATTTAGCTTGGGAAAGATAGTATCCATCAGAGGATGAGGTAACCTCAAGCCCAAGAAAATAGCTGAGAGTGCCCAAATCTTTCATCTCAAAATGCTGACTAAGGAAGTGCTGGAGAGAGCGGATACCTGCAGAATCATCTCCAGTAATAATCATATCATCAACATAGAGAAGAATAAGAGTGATACCAGCAGAGGATCTTCGGACGAAGAGAGCAGTGTCATGAGGACTCGAAGTGAAATCCTGCTGAGCAACAACTGAGCTGAACTTTTCAAACCAAGCTCGAGGAGCCTGCTTGAGGCCATAAAGAGCACGGCGAAGGCGACAAACTTGACTGCCTGAATGTGGATAGCCAGGGGGTGGTTGCATGTACACTTCTTCTTGAAGGTCACCATTGAGGAAAGCATTCTTCACATCCATTTGATAAAGAGGCCAACGGCGAACAGCAGCCACAGCAATGAGACATCTGACAGATGTAAGGCGAGCAACAGGAGCAAATGTTTCCTCATAGTCAATGCCATACTCTTGGGTAAAGCCCTTGGCAACTAGGCGAGCCTTGTATCGTTCAACAGATCCATCAGCCTTGGTCTTGATCTTGTAAACCCATCTACAACCTACTACAGACTGACCAGGAGGCAAATCCTCCCCCTTATCAGAGCGATAAGGGGGAGGAATGCTTACCCGAGTGGAACGACGAAGTTCAGGACCATCAGGAGACTCAGGAGAGGGTGGTGCCACAGGATCCGAGACAGGCAAGTCATATGCCGGAGACAGAACCGGAGATGAGTCGTCTGGAGAGGCAGCCGATGTTGAAGAATCCTCCACAAGTTCAGGATAGAGAGGGAGGAAAAGATCAGTAAAAATGGGAGACTCAGAGGAAGAGGATGTAGAAAACTGCTGAAGACTCGTAAAAGGACGATGTTCCCAAAACTCAACATGACGAGAGACACGAAGACGATGAGAAATGGGATCATAGCAGCGAAACCCCTTTTGAGATACACCATAACCAAGGAAACAACAGAGACGAGCATGAGGTTGGAGCTTTGTTCGTTCATGAGGAGGAAGAGAGACAAAGCAAGCACAACCAAAAACCCGAAAAGAGGAGTAGTCAGGGGTTTGACCATAGAGAAGCTCAAATGGTGATTTGTTGTGTGTAGTTGGTGAAGGGATACGATTAATGGTGTATACAGCAGTGAGTGCAGCCTCACCCCAAAAGCGCTCAGGAAGAGAGGCAGAAATGAGAAGGGTGCGGACAACATCAAGAATATGACGATGTTTTCGTTCTGCACGACCATTTTGTTGAGAGGTGTAAGGACAAGACCGCTGAGTAAGTGTACCATGATTGTTTAAAAAGGATAGGAAAGATTTATCATTATATTCTTGAGCATTATCTGATCGAAAAACTTTGACGGTGCGATTGAACTGTGTTTGAATCATTTTATGAAATGTTTGGTAAATAGACACAAGTTCAGACCTATGATGAAGCAGATAAATCCAAGTATATCGAGAAAAATCATCCACAAATATGACAAAATATCTAGATCCCCCCTCAGTAGGAACAGGTGCAGGACCCCAAATATCAGAATGTATAAGATCAAAGGGTGCAGAAGAAAATGAGTCGCTATTATTAAAGGGTAATTTTGTTTGTTTGCCAAAATGACAGGAAGTACAATCAAATTTTTGAAACTGAACTGAACCTAAATGACCTTGAGAAGCTAACAACTGAAGACGAGATAAGGATGGATGACCAAGACGAGCATGCCATAGATCAGGTGAGGAGGTGGTAGTGGTAGCAGCTGCAGAAACAACTTGTGAAGGAATCTTCAAGTCACGAACCTCAAACATGCGACCAACCTTACGGCCTGTCCCAAGCACTTGACCTGTCCGGGGATCCTGCACATCCACACCATGATTAGTAAAGAGAAGATCTACGCCTAATTCACAAAGTTGACCAACAGAAAGCAAATTGAGGGATAACTTTGGGATATGAAAAGTGTCACTAAGGGATAAACAAGGAGAAGAGATTGTTCCTTTATGACTAATAGGCATAGGAGTTCCATCAGCAGTGTAAATGGTGATTGGATGTTCTAAGGGTGCCTTATCAGAAAATTGGGATTCATCAGGAGTCATATGGTTACAACATGCAGTATCAAAAAACCAAGGTTGTTTACCTGAGGTGACAGAAAGGGCAGTGGAAGTGCGGGATAAAACCTGTTGAACAACTGCCTCAATATTAGCCGTAGTAAGTGAGGAAGTCAAAGATGGACCTGTAGGAACCGATGGATCTGAAGGACATACAGCAGCTGCCCGAGGAAGAGAAGCTTTATTGTGCTCTTGCACAAATTTCTGCAGTTTGCGACAAACTGAGATGTCATGGCCTTTAGCACGGCAAAACTCACAACGAGTACCTTTGGAAGACTGAGAGGTGGGACGCCCAGAGTTTATCCGTGGAGGAGCAGTGAATGCAGCAATGGGAGGCTGTGGAGATGGTGTAGCCAATACATGATCAGATGATGACATGTGATAAGCAGGCCGACGGTTTTCCTCAGAGATGAGCTCCTTCACTGCAGCATCAAGAGAAGGAGTAGGAAACCGGCTAAGCAGAGAAGCCCTAGTAGGCTCAAAATCCTCACGCAAACCCATCATGAAGTGCATAAATTTACGGCGATCTCGATATTTGGCAAAGAGCTCAATGTCCTTAGAACACACTAGTGGAGGATCTGCAGCAGAGAGTTGTTCCCACATAGTAGAAGTCTGAGAATAAAAATCAGAAATGGACTGACCTGTCTCTTGTCGCATTTGATAAAGTTTTGATTCAATGTGGAACTCTAAGCTTGAATCATTAGTACAATTATAGCGATCAGCCAAAAACTTCCAAGCAGCCTCAGCAGTCTCAAGACGAGGAAGAAGATTATGAATGGAGGGAATAGAGGTATTAATAAACCAAGACAAGATCTTACTTTGAATACTCTCTCATTCCTCTAGGCGATCTTCATAATCATCTGTTGTAACAGTAGTCGTGGAAGACTCTTCAGCGGCTATGACTTTGGACTTAGGGTTTGGTACTGGCTTAGGAATTGAACCAGTCACATATCTCCACAGTTTACGACCCTTGAGAAAAACAGTCATATTCTGAGACCATGCATGATAGCTAGTAGGACCATCCAACATAATGGTGATCGGACGTATGATGTCGCGTTCATTTTGTTGAGCCATAATGAAGAAAATGACCCAAAAAATGATATTTAGAGACCTCAAATGCAGAAACGGAGCCCAAAATCGGAATCTACGCGAAAAACTGAGCAAGACAGGTCCTGTTGAAAATTTTTGACCACGGTCAAAGTCAACGGTCAAAGTCAAAGGTCAAAGTCAACGGTCAACGGTCAACTGCTGATGCTGACGTGGATGCTGACGCATGCGATGACGTGGGATGATGACGTCACCCTAGGGCTGACGTGGCAGTCCGTGAAACGGAGCAGGGCGCGTGAGGCACGTGGATGCGCGTGGACGCGAGTTGCCGGCGCGTGAAGCGCGTGGAGGGAGGGTGACCGGCGCGTGAAGCGCGTGGAAGGTATAGACGGCGCGTGGCGGCGCGTGGAGGCGCGTGGCGGCTCGTGCTGGTGAGGCAGAAACTTCTGGCGGCGCGTGGGAGCGCGTGGAGGGCTGTTTCTGGCAGATTCTTGTTGGGTTTTGCTCGGGACTGTCAGATCTGTCAAATTATGCCTTTACTTTGGCGGTTTGATCAACAAATTGACAAAATCCGAGTGTTTTAGGGTTGTGGGCATGACGGCGGTGACTCGCTTCTGACAGTGACTACCGGATGAAGGCGAGGGCAGCGGAATAACGCCGGAGATGTCCACTGGAACCAGAAAATCAGAGGAAAGGCTCTGATACCATGTTAACAATATAAAGAGAGAGAGAATGACTGAATAGTCAGTATAATATTGTGTATCAAACAATGTACAAAAGAGAGCCTTTATATAGGCTAGGTATGTGTGCAGTACAAGTAATAGAAGTATAGTACAACTAAAATACTAGGCTAAACCTAATGGGCTAATCTATACACTAAGCTAAGCCCAATGGGCTAATCTATACACTAACAGAGATATAATCAAAAATGCGTTATAGCATCAAAATCAAAAGTAATATCTAAGTACCTGCATCAAACAAGAGAAAATGAATTAGTCAGTGTAGTCAAGAAGCCACAAAGACATCATCAGCTTGCTGATCTAGGAAAGCTATAACATCTACCTCATCAACGTACATCTCAAATTTCACAAACTACTTTACTACCAAAAAAATAAAATTTTCATAGGCTACTTTCACACAGATTATATCAATGCCCAACATAGAATTTTCATTTTACCATTCAATCCTAGAAAGCCATAATCTTCTTTTTCTTTCTCCTTATCTTTCCTTTTTTTTTTTCTTTTTTTTTTTCTTTTTTTTTTTTATGCTAATACAGTCTCCAGGGCTCTTCAAGCACCAAAATATTTTCCAGGCATGTGTACTTCTCCCTTCCCACATGTTCAAAACCATAACAGGAATAGATCCCAAAGGTTACCTCCCAAAAGGGTTGGTGGTAGAATTCAAAGTTTCAAACCCATTTTACCGTCCCTATGATGCCTTAAATACAGCTAGAGTGATGCAGGGCAAAGGCAAAAACACAGAACAAGATAAACCTTAGGCTTCACCAGTAAGGGTTCTTGGCATCACCACCGAGCTAGAGAAAGAAAATCTCAATTCCATATCATTCATTTTTTTTTTTTTTTTTTTTTATAGTTATAATCAAGAAGCTTCGTCTAAACTAAATCATTGAAAAAAGAATAGTGGACCATGTAACTTCGGGGCATGCAAATGTTATCTCTAGACCTATGAAAAGGAACTTGATAATAAATGAAGATAAGAAGAAAAAATTGAATCACATATAATTCATTCCTTGGTTGTTTCATAACTAAATTGACTCGGTATAACTGTTACAAGAGACCTAATTGAACAGCCTCCCATTATCTTGATTTGGCTATTGCGCCCAATTTTGCAAACGAATTGCACAAACATCAATAACAAATAACTTCCACATTTAGCAAGCAGTCAGTATTATAATGTGTACGCACAGAATAGGCATGTATGAAGTAATGGTTGGAAAATGTGGTCGGTCCATGGTGTTTGCAAGTGTCTTATGGTTAGGAAGTAATAGTCTAACTAAATGGCTGGGACACCACTTCATTATATATACATACATATATATATATATATATATATATATATGGGTTGGGTTTAAGTTACATTTGGTGTAACTTTAAACAATGTTATATCACTTAATATTTTTTAATTAGATGTGAACATTAACAAATCCACCATAGATTACATTATCTTCATATATTCTCTATGCTTGCAAAATTTCAAGATGATCAAAGATTAATAGTTATGTCATCAATCAAATGTTAAAATTCAAGTTTTTGTAATTTAAAATAATGTATAAAAAATGAGTTTATGGATCAAATAGTAAATAACATCTGATTGATATGAAAATTGGCATGCATATTTAGAACATATAGAACATGTAATTCAACAGTTAGGTTTTCAAAATATTAATTCAATAACAAGTTATTGGGTGGTATAGAATTTAGAGTTACATCAGATGTAACTTGAATTTAACCCTATATGTGTGTATATTAGTTAATAACTAAAGAATCCCAAAACAAATAAATAAATATATATATATATATATATATATATAATTATGCCTACTTTTTTTCTGGGAAGAAAAATTATTTTGAGACAAAAAACTAAGATACAAAGAGAGCATACTCCAAAATAACATTCACAACAGCAAGAGGAACCAAAGAAACTAAAAACTCTATTAGAGAGGGACTAAGAGCCAAGCTCATGAGCCAAGCTCCGGGAACCCAACTAAAAGAAGAGGAAGGTACTGGGTTCGTTAAGAACCTGGTTTCTAACAAAAGATTAGCAATAGTCCGAAGGACTGGAGCATTAGGAAAAGAAGGGCCTTTCAAAACATACGTTAGTACAGTTTGTGTTTCACCATGGTTGCATGTAAGGTTGTGCACCGATTGGATTGGGTCAAATTTAGGTATTTTTGAACCCCAAGGTTAAGAAATCTTCATTCAGCCCAGCCCATAAAAGCTCTAAAAATCAATTCAACACAATTCAGGTGAACCGGGTAAGGTTGGATGGGGCCTTTGGGTTTGTTAAGGCCTACTAAACCCTACTTTTTTACAAAAAATTTCACAATTACAAAAATAGTTAACCGTGATAGATGAACAATTTACATTAACCCACCACTTTATTTGCTTCACAATTCACAATCCACTATTTTAATAATTGTAAAATTTATTGTGAAAAAATTGTGAATGCATTATTGTATGACAATTCAATTAGTAGGTTCTATAGTTAACTTTTGTAGGCTGATTTATTTTAGGTAATCAAATTATGTCTAAATTTTATGTATTTAAATTAATTTCTCACTTTGATTTGATTGATTATTTTGTTTCTTTGTTTTTATAATATGAAATATATACTTGTAGTTACAGTTTGTCTATTTATTTTGTTATTATTATTAATTAATATTTTTAGATTGATTTTGATTTTAGTATTGTTTTTCAATCTTGCATCCCCTAAACTGAAATCCTGGCTCTACTATTGTGCGTAACTTGAGCAAAAAAAAATGTCTTCTCTTTCATTTTTACTCTCACTTACTGTCACAGTGTCTTCTCTCTATTTCTTTCTATCTGCGCCTCTCGTGAAGCTCTCTGTGTTTGTGTCTCTCTCATTGTCTGCGACTTCAACTCTCACACCAAAAAATGGCCAAATGCCCTTAATGTTTCAGCTCTTTCTTTCTTTCTTCATCCTTAGACGTGCTTGACATCACTTTTCATTAATAGAAGTCTAACTTGTCACAAAGGCTTGGGAGACAAGCTCATTAAATGACCTTCGACAAATGTGGCAAGCAAGTGGGCTGGATCCACACAGTGCTATGACACGGGAAATACTTACATACTCCGGGAGCATTGTAAGTAGCCCTTTGATGCACCCAACATTTAGGAACCCCCAAATTGGCTGTATCCCAGAAACGCTCAGATCCAAGGCCACAAATTATGATCAAGGCCTTGTACTCTGCATTGAAGGATGGCCATCACCTGTGATCAAACAATTGGCTGAAGCTAGCTTCTCCAATTTTCTCGTCCATATGAGAGTTTACCTTGGCCCGTCAGCGGTGAAGACCAGTAAAAGACTCAGCTTAGTCCACACTCCACCTGTCCCCCACCAGCAATGGGCTTTCAAAACCTCAAACCTGCAACTTGCATTTTATTGATCATAAATTCCACACATAGTAAATCCAACGCCCCCAAACTTTTCATAAAATAGCACAACATTAACTTATTTATCCAAAAAGAAAAGAAAAGAAAAGAGAGATCAGTATTAGCTCAATTACAACAAGAACTTCCAGATTTTTGCCCATAGAAACCCCATCATTTGTTTCACAATCTGCTCATTCGAAAACAAACCCCATCATTTGGTTTCACAATCTGCTCATTCAGTAATGTTACCCACATTCCTATTAAAAAAAAAAAATTTAATGTTACCTACATACTTTTTTTAACCATAAATTTCACAATGGTTAAATTAGTCAATAATGGGTAATAAAATAAAAATCAATATATCTATATCTATATCTATATTTATATATTACTAAAAGTTGAAGCGTACATTTAATGTTGCTACGCTCTTATTGAGCCACATCAGTCGCCATGTCATTTCCAATTTTTTTTCCCTGAATTTCTCTTGTAATTTTAAAATACTTTTACTAAAATTTTCCCTAATTTCAAAATACTATTAAAAAAAAAAAAGATTTCCACAATAAAGCCCAATCTTTATGGCTTCAATTATGCCCACCATAAAGCCCAAAACATGAATATTACAATGCTGTCCACCATAAAGCCCAAACCCAACCCTTTATTATTCTTTTAACGCCAACCCTTTCTTCTTCTTCAGACCTTTAGCTTGACTAACGCCAACCTCTCTCTCTTTCAAATACAGTTTCAAAACTTAAGACCTTCAGCTTTCTAACACCAACCTCTCTCTTCCCTCATTCGTCTCTTCCTCTCCTTATTTAAGTGAATCACTCCTTCGTACCTCATCAATATTTCCCCTCCTTTTGTTCTTCCTATTTTTCACGATTTCAAAACTTCAGAATTGCGGCTTTCTCTTCCCTCCTTCGTCTCTTCCCCTCCTCATTTAATTGAATCAGAAAACAATATATTTGAATAAGAGCTCAAAAATACTGACAGACAGAATGTGGATGATTCACTTCAGGAATTTACATAAAAAATTTCACCTTTGCATTTTCTTAGTCACACAGGTCTGGGCCATTTGTTCATGTTTCGTTTGGGAGTGTTTCTTCTGAATGATTAGCTAGATTGATGGGTTTAGAGCCCTATAATGGGTTTTGCTAATTTCAATTATTCGTTGCATTGATCTCTTTTTTGTATTTCAGTAATTCAATCAACACTCTGTTTCCTATCCGTATCCTTTTGCGAGAGGCAAATTGGTTCGACCACAGGCCTAAGTTCAAGGCCATCGTCAATTTTAATGGTGAGGAGTTGTTAGCTGCCTCCTCTGTACAAGTTGTCAATATCTAAATCGGCTACAAGGTCTGTATATCAAGTTAAGGTATACCTAAATTTTATTTTCAATGTATATTTAAAATTTTTAGGGTTAATTCTTCTGTGTTTTTCTGTTTGGGTATTGAGTTTATGGTCTGCAATTTTTTGAATTTTAAGTTGTTGCCATTGTCTGTAGAGAAAAGCTCAAAAATTAGGGTAAGGAAAATTACCCCAATCTATGATTATTTTTATTAGGCTTATATCAAGCTGAGGTTATACAACTTCAGGGAGATTGGAAGAAGAATGTTTCCACCTTCCTTGTGCAGGTTGTGAGAAAAGAACATATCAAGATTCGTTGTTTTTGAATAGTTGCAGCTTGTAGCCATAATACGTGTGACTTTGTTATATGTACATCTATCTTCAGTGTCAATTTGGTAGTTCTGCTACTTGTTGAGTTGTGTGGGAGGGTTATTATGGATTGTACCAAAGCCTTTATCCATACCTTAATCAATAATACTAATTTCCAATTTTATATAGATGATTGTGCATTGATTGGATGTACTAAAATGTCTAATTGATTTAATTGTCACTTAACTACATACGTTAATCAATTGTCACGTAATTAGGTATTGCCACATTCACTATGATAAATTGATAATAGATTAGAGATACTAACTAAAAAGGCCTAGAGTTATTCAAACAAGAGATGAACATGATGCTTATGCTTCCAAGTACATTTTTGTGGAGCAAAGGTTCTTAAATCTTAAGAGCTTGTTTGGATAGGCTGTTCATAAAGGTGCATTTTAAAAACAAGCGTTTTTAAAATGTGCGTTTTGAAAACACCATTTTAAAAACCACAGATAAACGTTTGGTAAAAATATGAAAATATGCATTTTTTATTTTTAAAACTACATTAAGCGTTTGGATAAGCTGTTTTAAAAATGACTGTTTGGAGTGTAAATTCCAAAAAAAGGACTTGACTATTTTGTTAAGGTTATTTTGTCATTTTTCCTTTAATCAGTGTTTTTTTTTTTTTTTTTTAATAATTTTTATTGAAAATATGTAATTAAGCCTGACAATTATATTAATAATAATAACAATAATGATGTTGTCGTTGTTGGAATCATGGAGAGAAATTTATATAATTTAAAATTGAAAAAAAAAAAAACCATCAAGAGGAAGATATTAAAATGATTAGGAAAATAATTATATTAAAATAATTACTAAAAAAAATAAGTAGAGCAAATTGGTATAACTCAAGGGAATCAAACAAGTATTAAATTAAATTTAAGATCATGAAATAAGTAGAGCTCATCAAAGTCATTGACAAAGAGTTGAGACTTGAAAGTGGAGGTAGATGATGTTGTCATTAAGTCATCCATTTTTTTTTTTTAAGGTAAACAAGTTTTGGCCCCAAGGAAGAGGAACAATAGTGACCTCCACTTCACGGGGCAAAGGTCCCTAACTAATTATGCTGCTCCCCTCGGGTTGTTATATTGAGTCATCTGTATAGTTTCAAAAAAATGAGCATTCAAGGTTGTCATTTTTTTTTTATCAAGCTCATCAAAGAATCTATACTTCTACCAACAATGGTAAAGGTTTTTTTTCCCAAAATCTCTTAGCAGCAATGAGCCAATAAACGATCATTGTTGATAAATATCTGATACTATTTAACTAATGTACAGAATATATAGTTTATTAGTATATATATTTTGATAACCAGTATATATATATACTATTGTACTTTTTTTTTTTTTTTAGTTAAGGAGTAGTGCTATAACACAATTAAAGGGACTAAAAATACACCATCTATAGGCCACGTGAGTGACATGACCATTTGGATGGGTAAAAAGTGAACTTGAAGACTTGTCTTTCTCACTTCCCATCTCTGACCACAAGTTTCAAAATTTTGCATTGAGATTCACAGCCAGATAAAACAAAGAAAAGAAAAAGTGGGGGAGAAGGAACTTGCTAGAAGTAAAAGAAGGAGAAGAAGTTGATGAGGTAGCATCAGGGAAATGAGAAGAAGCAGCAACTTGATTGATCTGCAACGACAGGTGAATTTTTTTTTCAAAGATTCACAAAAGCCTCATCTGCTTCTTCGATTTTTATTCTTCTTCAAAGACCTTCAATTTCTTAGAAATCCGGTATCCAAAATTCGGTATTTGGTCCAGTATTGCCGGAATGACTCCGGTAAGCCTGATTTTTAAACCGAAACGAAATACTAGTGTTCCTGTACCAGCCAAGGTTTTGGTGCGGTATTCATGGAGGAAGGGATAAAGTTCGTATTTCTTATCGTATTTGCGCTATTTTTATTTTCTGAAGAAAAAAATAGCGGTTAGCCCATTTGCGTCTTTGAAAAAGTAAATCTTTGTAGTGTTTTGTAAACGTGAAAAATCTGAATTTTGAAAACACAAACGTTCTGATTTTGTGGAGTCAAATGATTTGGCAAATCACGTTTTGTCTAAAATGCACGTTAAGGTTTTGTAAATAGCCTATCCAAACAGGCTCTAAGTATTACAACAATAAAATCTCATTGGTATGAAGAATACATGCTGCATTTATCATTAGTTTGCGGACACTCTCATCCATTAATCGACAATCAATGTATGTGCCAACTTGAATTACCTGGAAACCATCATTCTATAGTTGTACTTTGCATATCAGTCTTCAAACAAGTAAGCCACAGTAGTTTAAATTCTTGGTCATGAATGAGCTATTCAATCTTCTAAGCTATCGTTTGGATGATTTATTTATTTTTTATTATTACTAAATCCTTGCCAAATTTGAACTCTTTTTATTATTAGTTTTTTTTTTTTTAAAAGATGATTACAGAGAAATCTAATGTTAAATTTTATTTATTTATTTCTTTATGAATGATAAATAGGAAGTTACTAAGTTGTGTAACATAAAAAATAAACAAATAAATGAATGCAGTTGCATCATGTGTCTGGTTGAGAAGATAGAGCTGGGTCCCAAATCATATGATTTAATTCCACATCCTCCTTTTATGTATTTTAATAAAATTAAGGGCACATCATCCTTATCATGTATACTTATCAAAAAAAAAAAAGTTGAGGTTTTTATATATATTTTTTTAGAGTTAATTTTTGTTTCGCTTTTAAACATATCAGTGGACATATTGGAGAGTGGATTATGGTTTGGGGTTTTACGCAATGAGGACCAATTCTACGTGCCAATGAAAGCAAGAAAGAATCAGAGTCATCAACAAAAAATCATAACGTGGTAATTCTAAACGAGTTTGATGTCCTTAATTTTGTCACCATTGTCAATGTATTTGGTGACTGTTTTGGTTGTTTGTGGTGAATTTTTTTTTCATATAATTTGGTTTTTGTTTTATTTTTTGATGTCCTTAATCCAACAGTTTTTTATTTTATTTTTTTATTATATATATTTTTATATGGATGACCAAATTTGTGATTTTTAGAGACTTTTCTGGGTTTTGCATGTTGGATTATCTTCTCACAATTTTAATTGAGCATCTATTTGGGTGTTAAGGAAAAAAAAAAGTGAAGCAAAAGTAAATGGAAGCACAATCAATTGTGAAGATTCTTTTAGATACCTTTGTGAATTATGAATTATGAATTTTGCTTTGTTAATTTGCCAATTGTGGATTACTTGGTAGGCTTTGGTAGGTATTCTTTTTAGAGAGATTTAACAAAGCAATGAACTATAGTTTTTTTTTTTTTTTTTTTTTTTTTTTTTTTTTTTTTTTTTTTTTTTTTTTCTAATAAACGTATTTTTTATGTTATTTCTACTAAGATGTTTCTATGGTATTCTATTCTATTTCACTTGTGTTGGTTATTTCAATCCAACGTATTTGGGAACTCTCATACCATCATTCATATGGGAAGAAAATTGTAATAACTTCTTCTTTCGTTGCAGATGCTTTCATTTTTTTTTCCATGTTTGTAGTTGTACATCATTAAGCAAGGGTTACAGATGATTCTTTATTCATTGTTTATTTATTTTTTCCTTATTGTTTTTTGGTAGTAAGCTTAATTTAATTACTGCATTTGAAGTTTTTTTTTCTCCTTTGTTCTTTTTTTTTTTTTTTTTTTTTGCTCCAAAAGAGTGTACTACTATATATGTAGTATGTTAGTTGGAGAAGTTCAATATTATGTTATGCTTGGTTAAATGAGATTTTTGCTTTTTTTTTTTTTTTGGGTTTCAATTTTTATAATTTTTAGCTATAAGTTCCTCAAGGCTCGAGTTTCTTAGGGATTTTGTGCACGATAAATCTCTCTCTCTCTCCCTTAAATTTGCTTATTTTATAGAGTTTACCCAATTTTTTTTTTTTTTTTAATGAAAGACTTTTGATTTTGTTAATTTTTAAATTTTGAGCAAGTTATTGGGGTTTTAGTACATAAATTTTGCAATTAGAATATTGTTTCAAATTCGAAGAATTTTGGGGAGTGTAATAATAAGAAAATTTTATAAACTTTTACTGTCTAGGAAGCCAACTTGTCTAACAAGAAAGCCATGAACAACTTAAGTCTAACATGAAGGCCATGAACATCGAGGTAGTCTGTTGGCATGTTTTGTTTCAATTCTTTTCCTTTCCCTAAAATAGCTTTTCCTTTCCCTAAAATAGCTTTGCCGTTTGATTTGTTAGTTAAAATTGAAAAAACAAAATTTTCTTATTCTAGATGAAATTGTTTATGGGTTTTTATTTTATGTATAGTTTTCAATGTAACTAACATCAGTTCAATACACAAACATGAAGGTGGAAATGAGAGTTCTTGATGCGCTTTTTTAAAGCACTCTCTAATCTATTAAATTCCGTTGCTTATTGTTTCAATTTTAAGGATTCAATGACAAACTTATTTTGTATTTGTACTATTGTTTTACTTGTGGGGAAAATTTGATGAGTTTTCTATGTTTGTGATTTGTAGTTCATATTGATTCACTGGATGTGAATGGTGATGCGGGGGGACTTAGACGAAGATGATGAGCTACTTGTCTTCTATCTCAAGGTTTCTGTTTTTCCTTTATATTAAGCTGTAAATGCGTAGTAATTTCTTTGAAATCTTATCTAGATTCTATTTATAGTCATAGGTTCAACATAATATATTCAAAGAAACTCCTATTAATTATTTTTTTCCTAAGTTATTGAATCAAACATGCATTCAAAATCTGTTTTAAATGGAAATAATTCAACTGATGATTATTTACCCTTTTTTTTTCTAGACTAGAGACGAATGTTTACATGGAATTTTGTACCTGATGGTGCACTCCCACACATAGATAGCATGGAAGAAAACCATAAACTGGAGTTCTATAGAGTTCTTGAAAACTTGCCTCAAGTTATGATTAGGAGTTTTATGATGATTGTATGTAACTTATTATAGAACATCATGGAAAAATTGAATCTAACGGAAAGAGGAAACATTTTGGTTGAGAGCAAGCGTCACAAATGTCTCAAAGGCTATTAGCGCATGTTGACAAGTTTGGGGTTTGATGGTGCCATAGAAGTTTCAGTGGAAGTCTTCTCTCAATTGCTAAGCTGTCATGTATGTAAATTACACTACTTATTGAAAAAGAAAATTGTAAAGTAGGCCAGATATTGAAAGTTCTTGCTAAATGCTATAGTTATTAAAAGTTATGTTTAGCTACTAAACTATTTTAGATGTTCCTTAAAATTTTGGGATATAAGTTAATAATAAACGTCTTTTATATTATGCTTTTAGATACAATTTTTATTCAAATTTGATGTTGGTTTTTATTCCCTTTTGGATTTTATAGAGAAGTAGGAACACATAATTTGTATTTTTATTTTGTGTGTTTTGTGTATGCATATCCACACTCCCACACACAATATATACACTATCAACTTTTATATTTGCATGGCTAGATAGTTTAGCAAATACATGTTAGTCTTAAATGGGGTTTTGCATTTTAATAAAATTTAATGAATTCAAAGTGGAAATTTGTTAAATAGCACCGATTGTGTTTTCAACCAATTAAATTTTCAAGAAACATTTGACATTTTTTTAATGAATTAGTTTATATAACATGCCTCATTAAATAGATCAATCACCAAATATTTAGAAACAAATTATTAGTAGCATGTAACTTTGCAATAGGAACTAAAGATTAGACTTGCATATCTCTTTTCCAACTACAAAATGTACCAATAATGAGAAACACTATTTGAAAGGAGTTTTAATTGGAAAATAATTGTGCTTGCCAAGGAGTAAAGATTCATAAATTTACTTTTGTTAGTCTGGAATGGAGAGGTTATGATTATGGATTCATCAAACTTGCAACATTTAACCATTTAAACTTGTTGTTTAAGTACATGAATATTAGGAATTAATCTTATAGCTTTCATCAATCTAGCGGAAGATGAATTAAAAAAAAAAAAAAATTTCTTGAACATTTTTCTGAATTTTCCTGTGCATCGCACGGGTTAGCGACTAGTATATATAAAAGCAAAGACCTCATGCAAGAGAGTATGAGGTTCTGACATGTGGCGCACCCTATAAAGAGAATTGAAATACTTTTAAACCACGTTTGAGATAAGAACAAATTTAAAAGTAGAGACTCTTTATTTCCTTTGGTTCAATGTTTTAAGACTATTTTTGTTACATTATTTATTCAATGTTTAATACTACTATTTGTTTAATTTGGTTCAATGTTTCAAGACTTTTCATCTTTCACACACACAAAAAACTCTTTGCATTTCCATTCGCCATTTTCACTTCTACTCCTTTATATAGACATGTCTATAGCCTTCCATACCATCCCATCTCAAATACACTTAGACAAAAATGATATCATTTACTTTCAACTTTTCAATGACACCTACATAATTCTAAAGTTGTAATATCATTTGATCGTAACCCTTATGAGTAGGCTATGACCAAAGAAGGGAGCTTGCATTTTTTATTCAGTGTTGGTAGCTTACGATTTTGATGTTGAAGTTAGACATTGTAGATTTTGTGAAAATTATGATTCGCTTGGAATCTTTGGGTGTTTGAGATTTTGGTTTGGGAAAGTTATAAATGTATTTTTTTAGAACTAAATAAATAGAAAAAGAAACATTCTAATTGATTATTTATGAAGTTAGCTATATATATATATATATATATATATATATATTTTTTTTTTTTTAAATTTTGTGTTAGAATTCATAGTTTGTAGGTTTCTTTGTGGTTTATTTTACTGCTATTTTGTGTGGTATAAGTCATAGTGATGAAAACAAAAATCGATGGTGATTTAAAAGTGTTTTTAACTTTTTTTTAAAGGATACAAAAGTCCAACTAAAGACAATTGAATTTTGATAAATGAATATGTTTTTAGCAAATTTCACTTTGTTTAATCACGTTCTCTTTATGTTGATACTTACAAATGATTTTCTTAATTTCATTGAGATAATTAATTGGGTGTTTGTGATCAAGGTCTCCATTTTTTTTTTTTGAGAAATAATTACAACATACTGCTAACCCCGTAGCTCGAACCCTTTTCTCCCTAGACCCCCAAGCACTTTGTGCACGAGGAGGTACCAATTTAGTTACAAGGTCTTTGGCAAGGTCTCCATATTTGGTTGTGAGAAAAGAGTAGTTGAGAAAGTGTTTGGTAGGTTGCTAAAATTTATGTAATTTTAGGATATGAAAGTATTATATACTTTAAATTCTTATTTGTAGATTTCAAAATCATTTAATCAATTTGGAAAAATAAAATCTACTTTTAGCAATAAATATTATAATATATTATAATCTTATAGTGTTATACAATTTTTTTTAACTATGAAGAGAATTGAAATACTCTTAAGCCACATTAGAGATAAAAACAAATTTAAAAGTAGAGACTCTTTATTTCCTTTGGTTCAATATTTCAAAACTATTTTTGTTACATTATTTATTCAATGTATTAAGACTACTATTTGTTTCATTTGGTTTAATGTTTGAAGACATTTCATCTCTCACACACACAAAAAACTCTTTGCATTTCCATTCACTCCTTTCACTTCTACTCCTTTATATACACATGTCCATAGCCTTTCATACCATCCCATCTTAAATACACTTAGACAAAAAACGATATCATTTACTTTCAACCTTTCAATGACACCTACATAACTTCAACGTTGTAGTATCATTTGATGTAACCTGTATGAGTAGCCTATGATCAAGGAAGGGGGCTTGCATTTTTTATTTAGTGTCGGTAGCTTTCGGTTTTGATGTTGAAGTTAGACATTGTAGATTTTGTGGAGATTATTATTTTCTTGGAGTTTTTGGGTGTTTGAGATTTTGGTTTGAGAAAGTTATAAATGCATTTTTTTAGAACTAAAGAAAAAGAAAAAGAAACATTGTTAGCTATTTAAAAAAAAAAAAAAAAAAATTGTGTTAGAATTCATAGTATGTAGGTTTCTTTGTAAATTTATTTTACTACTATTTTTTGCAATATGAGCCATAGTGATAAAAACAAAATCGATGGTGATTTAAAAGTGTTTTTCGCTTTCTTTTAAGGATACAAAAGTCCAACTAAAGGTAATTGAATTTTGACAAATAAATGTGTTTTTAGAAAATTTCTCTTTGTTTAATCACGTTCTTTATGTTGATACTTATAAATGATTTCCTTAATTTCATTGAGATAATTAATTGGACGTTTTTTTTATCAAGGTCTCCATATTTGGTTGTGAGAATAGAGTAGTTGAGAAAGTGTTTGGTAGGTTACTGAAATTTATGTAATTTTAGGATATAAAAGTATTATATATTTTAAATTATTATTTGTAGATTTCAAAATCATTTAATCAGTTTGGAAAAATAAAATCTACTTTTAATAGAATAATATATTATAATCTTACATTTTTATACAATTTTTTAAAAGAAAATATGAATTAAGAAAATCAAGTTTCAAAATTAACTATATTGTGGGTAAACATAAATATTATCCAAAAAAATAAGTATTAAGTATTATATGAAGGTTTTAATATACATAAAAATGATTTCAAATGAAATTGTAAAATAGTTCGCACATTGCGCAGGATATCATCTAGTGTTTATAAATGTCAATTGTGTACCATCCACCACTCACCAACTTAATAATTAAGAAATATTGAAAAAAAAATTGAGAAGATGAAATATAGAAATTTGTTTTGGAAAAAAATTGTATTTGTAATTGTAACATTACTATAAAAAAAAATTAGATCATGTTAACGGGTATTCTTAGAGCAATCCTTAATAAAACATTTTAAGAAAATTTGACACTACAATTATGACAAATATAAAAAATCTTCAAATAGATTAATTACTTTTTCCTCATAAATAATTTTCAAAAATATTTCTTAAATTAATCTCATTACTCCATCTATCAAGTTTAATTTTCTTAACATATTAAACAGAAGAAAAAAAGAAGAAGAAGGTAGATGAGAAACATAACGCAAAACTAGGGGTGTCCAAACAAAACCGGGACCCGACCCACTCGGCCAAACTGTCCGATCTGGCCCGATAACTAGCTGACCTGATGCTGGTGACAGGTTAGCGGCGGATCATTGCTCCCTGAATCCGAAAACAGCGGGTTGGTTGGCGGGTTTGAGGCTAAGAAACCGATTTCAACGGACCCAACTGTATACTGCCTGGAAACGTCGATTTTCTATCCGATATGAGGAGATCCGTTCGAGTTCAGGCGAGATCTCAAAGAGATTCAGCATAATCTCTTCAAGATATGCCGAGATCGCATTGAGATCCTACCAGATCTCGCCGGGATCGGCTTGATCTCTTCGAGATCCGCTGAGATCTCTCTAAGATCTGGTCAAGTCTCGCCAAATCCGGCGGCTTTTGGCAAGATCTGGCGACTTTTCTCACAACTCGAAACCGATCGAGGACTGACTGTACTCGATGAAAATCTGACCACCCGAATTGACTCCATTCGCCAGTCGGCAATGGGTCTATGCATGGAAAACTCGAAGTGATCGAGTCGGTTTCAAGTTGGGCACAAACCTGACTCGTGGACAGCCCTACGCAAAACCCAATGTTATTGACTTGGATTGAGATTGGGAATTGTTTGTGGCTTTTTAGTTTGTCTGTTTAGGATCCACTTATTTTGCTAAAACTGAAATTTTTTTTGCTAAAAATACTGTAGATGAAGGTAAAAGTTAGCTAAAATAGTAGAGTGTGACTTATGAGTAGTACTAAAAAGTGTTGTAGGACCCATAAATAGTTGCAAAAATAAGCTAAATAGTAAAATAAGCTGACTTTTTAATTTTTACCAAGCATACACTTTATGCCCATGGAGCTATGAAGGTCGTGCTCTAAAAAATGAGTTTTACTAATGTATATCTTTAGAGTATGTGTAAATAAACCATTTTAGAACATTTTTTTTATGGAAAATTAAAAAAGTTATCAAACTTTTTGACAATTTTTTCAATTTTTCATAAAATACTTCTTAAAATGGATGATTAATGGCCTTAGAGTATACATTAACCGAATCCAAAAAAATTGCATGGAAAGTTTGGAACTGGGATCGTACGGCACTGTAAAGTTTAGAGAAAGAGTAGAATAGAAACTGCACAAAAAGTGAGAGAAAATCCAAAAAGAAAGGAACAGAGAATGTGGTGTGGTTTTGAAAACTTTGAGGGCACATTTGTCTCTTTATTCTATTCATACAAACGTCACTTGTTTATTTTGGACCGACTAAATCATTAAATTGGAATTTGAGTTTGTTTTTTTTTTCCATTAAACTCATGTGCCATAAGTCATGAGTGGTACTTGAAATTGGGTGTTTGTGTGTTTTGAACTATATTCTCTTTCATAGGTTGGAGGCATGTGTTATCTCCTCCCTCAAACTATCTGAAGAGGACCAAATTTAAAGCCAGAATAAGAGTTTAAATTTCATGTTTTTGATGAATTTGGGGATACTTAGATTTATTTTTATTTTTTCTGGATGACCAAGTTTGTGATTTTTAGGCGTTGTTCTAGGTTTTACATGTTGGATTATATTCTCATAATTTTAATTAAGCATCATTTTGGGTATTGAGGAATAAAAAACAATGAAGAAAAAGTGATTGGAAGCACAATCAGTTGTGAAGGGTTTTTTACTTTTTTTTTTAGATATGTTGGTGAATTGTGAGTTTTGCTTTTTTAATTTGCAAATTGAGGATTACTTTATAGATTTTGGTAGATATTTTTTCTACGGAGAGATTTAACAAAGCAATGAATGATAGCTTTGCTATTTTTTTTTTCTTTTCTAATAAATGTTTTCTTTATGCTCTTTTTACTAACATATGTCTATGGTTTTCTATTTGACTTTCATTGCTTTTCTTTTTTGTAGATTATTCAATCCAACAGATTTTGGGAACACACCAAACACCACCATTCATATGGGAAGAACACTTTAATAACTTCTTCATTCATAGCAAGTACTTGTAGTTCTTTGTTTGGCCCATTTTACCATATAATAATATTTGGAATTGTTTTAGTTCCACTAGTATTGTTTTGGGATAATATATAAACTTTGATTTTTTTTTTTTTTGACACATGAATATTGATATAGGGAATAAAAATAAAAGAGGAGATTATTGGCCCAATGAATGAGGAAGAACAGGGCAAAGGAGAGCTAAGGCATTGCAAAGCTAGTTTATGGATAGGCATCTTACTTTGATTGGTAATTTGGTGCTTCCTTTGTTTACAGCAAAATCTTTATTTTTCACAAAGTTTCATTGATATTTTAAACTATATTTGTTTCTTTTTTTATTTGTCTATGGTGTTTGTATCCTGTTTCAATGATTGGACCAATACCATTGTTTCATGATGCCATTATTGATGTTATTAGTATGTTGTTTTAGTTTATATTTCTATGTGTTAAGAATAACAACTTGAATTTTGAAGTAAAGACTGTGTGCTTTTTTATTAATATATTTACTCTATTTTTTCCCCTTAAAATTTCGATTGAGATGGTAGTAGATTCAAAACATGTGTAATTTCTTCATCATCATTTTTTCCTGTAAAGTTTGATTTTTCTTTCATAACCACCATTATCAATTCTTCAATATTTTTAATCAAAGTTGAGTGTTTGATTTTGTTTGTGTGTGTGTGTGTGTATACTATTTCTCTTCGCTTTTGGTTCACAGTTTCTGGCTAAATGTCAAGTGGGGATTTCCAAATTCAGGCTTATTGTCACAGTTTTTCAATGATGCACGCTTAGAGCTTTAAATTTAGGTTATATACAAGCCACCTCATAATTTTGAAGTCCACATTTAAGCCTAACAAGGTATGAATAAAGCAGAGTGCAAATTTGACTTTACAAGCTGACCAACTTAAAATAGACCCTACAACAACAATTTTTTTTTTTTTTTCAAAGCAATGAAGTTGAAAATTTTGAGACCTTATTTTCTTGTTATATGATTAAATAGATCCCCAAAACAATAGTTAAATTTGCACTTTGCTCTATTCATGTGGGACTTGAATTTGTAGAGAATGGGTGAAAGAGCTAGACTGATTGTAGAGAATGGGACTGATTGTGAACTAAACAATAGTTAACTATGGTGTTCAAGAAGGAATTGATATAAAAAAACACACTTCAAGGCTTTTCAATTTGATGTCCGAAGAGGAATATTATTGAATGAAAAATGAATACCATTCTTCGGAAAAATCCCTTTTATTGTGAGGACATTTTTGCCTCAAGACCAAGAGTTGCACATTGTAATCTTTTTTGGCTTCAAGTCCCACATTGGAAGGAAAGCCTTCCTCTTCATGTCTTATAAGGGATGACCAATGGTTGAAGAGTACCATTCTTCGGAAAAATTCCTTTTATTGTGGGGACATTTTTGCCTCAAGACCAAGAATTGCACATTGTAATCTTTTTTGGCTTCAAGTCCCACATTGGAAGGAAAGTCTTCCTCTTCATGCCTTATAAGGGATGACCAATGGTTGAAGAGTACCACTAGCTTAACCCTTGGTCATCCCTTATAAGGCATGAAGAGGAAGGCTTTCCTTCCAATGTGGGACTTGTTACCAAGCTAGTGGTACTCTTCAACCATTGGCCATCCCTTATAAGGCATGAAGAGGAAGGCTTTCCTACCAATGTGGGACTTGAAGCCAAAAAAAGATTACAATGTGCGACTCTTGGTCTTGAGGCAAAAATGCCCCCACAGTTGTCATTCCTTTGTGCCCAATAAGTATGCAGTTCTTATTAGGGCAAATGAGAAAAAAAAAAAAAAAAAGATTAAAAAAGAAGAAGAAGAATGACCAGTCGTTATGTTCCATTAAAAAAGGTTCAGCTCTTTTAGAGCCTCAACGGCTTTAACACCTCGCCAAAATGTGTTGTTTCAAAGTAACCCCCAAGTGGGCCAAATTGCAGCTTATTATTTTAAACTCACTATCACATTCTTCAATTTGAATAGTTTTCTTGGAACGAGTTGTGTCAATTTTGGGAATTTATTCAGGTAGGCAGTCTTCTTCTCCATTTCTAATCTACCTCTGAATTTCTATCTTTATATTCTTTTGTGCAATTGTTGCAGTGAATTAGTACTAAAGATTCATAGTGA
The DNA here is from genome assembly GCA_030445155.1 of Quercus variabilis. Classification (NCBI taxonomy): domain Eukaryota; kingdom Viridiplantae; phylum Streptophyta; class Magnoliopsida; order Fagales; family Fagaceae; genus Quercus; species Quercus variabilis. The sequence goes on from CP129447.1 coordinate 3,158,192, forward strand.
TATCACTTACAAGGCCGGCTCAATAGGTGATGCAATTGATGCAATCGCCTAAGGCCCCCAAATAAAAGAAGGCCCCAACTTGTAAAAAAAAATTATATATATAATATATTTATCTATATATTTTAATTAAAAAAATTTAAGCACTTTTATTGATCAATAAAATGCATTAAAAATGCCACATTGTATCCTAAAATGTAGAAGATTTAGCCATAGGATGATAGAAGTATAGGTTGCAATGCACAAGCTGCACTACATAGGCGCACAGCAGCATAGGCTGCACAGTGCGCAACTGTGTAGCGCAGCCCACAAGTATAGGCTAGGCCAGTTTCTCACTTTTTTTTTTTTTTTTTGAAAACAGTTTCTCACTTTATCTATTATTATAAATTATTATACCAATTTTGCATCTCAAAAAGCAAAAAATATATATTTTAAATAATAAAAAATTCAATATATATATATATATATATATTGTTTGATTAATATTTAAATATAAAAAGGCCCTACTTAAAATTTTTGCTGAAGGCCCCCAAAGTTGTTGAGCCGGCATTGATCACTTAGCTACCGATTGTTGATGACTAATTGTCTCAAGAGCTTAAACTATTAGAAAATAGTGAATTTAAGGACTTAACTATAATTCTAACACTCTTATAAGAGAAAAATGTTAATGGGAATGTGCAATGGGAATTGGAATTGTGCATGTTGATCTATGGAACAAATGGGGTTGATGGATAGCTTAGTCTCATATTTCTATGTTCTTGTCTTTTGCAGGAAGGTTGAATAATATTAGACATAACTTGATTTTGGATATAATATATGTTTAGTTTTGAACTTGAGTTGGTAGCTCGATAACACAAAAGAAACTTCAATCAAATTGGATTTTTTGGCATTGTAGACATTACAATTTTGATAATTTCCTAAACATTAACGATAACTCTTACATCTATCTATTATCTTTTGGCATTAAGGAGAGCCCTCATGATGGTGTACCCAAAATCTTTGATTGCATATCTTTAAGGCCAAGGGTGTGAGACCACTCCACAAACATTTTCATGCATGATGATTTCAACACTGTAATTGAGAGTGTTGCATTGTTAAATATTTTATTGTTTCTATCCCTCTATATTGCCCACATTCCAAGCAAAAAGGTCACCATTGTTTAAGCTAGAGGCGATGCTTGCTATTGATATTGAGGCTGAATTCTTCTAGAGGCCTTCATTTTTTTTCCAATTAAATCAGTCTTCCTCCCTCTAACTTTCTTTATGGTTCTTGGTTGGATATAGCACAAAGAAATTTAATTTAGTCAAACTACACAAATATGAATAGTGGACAACATTGAATATTTTCCTTTTTATAGAGGGATATTGTAATGCCCCAAAATCATAAACAATAAAAATCTATTCAATCTAAATAATCCATAAAAATATTAAATAAAAGCAACCAGCGACCTAAAATCTCATCACAAATGTCAAAGCTCTAATCCACCAAAGATAAAACATCTTGAAATAATTCTCCAGTACAATGTTTAATACCATAAAAAAATAATAATAAAATCCTCAGTTCTACAAAATAATTTGTAACTATTGTCTTTTAAGAATCTCTACTCCAATGATCCCTCTAATGTATCTATAAGGGGAAAAGGAGGGTGAGATATCTCAATAAGTGGAATTCACTAACATAGGGGTGTGGGAACAAACCTTTCGAATAAATAATTCTTACAACAAATTCATAACCTATAACTCATCAATATTTTATCATCAAATATTTCATATAAAAAAAAATATCTTTATATTGTGAGCCATCATAATATATATATCAATACTATCATATAAACAATTTCTTAAACTTTTCTTGTAGTCAACGTTTACGCCCTGTTGACAGGGTTGTGTTGTCACCTTTTTGGGATTGGAACCTCCTTTTCATCCCCTTTCTTGAGGATGGCTCCTTTCGAACCTAAAGGTGCACTCCCTTACTAAGGAGCTTCCTTTTTGGATCCTCAATAGTATACTCCTTTGCTAAGGAGCTATCAAATGTGCACTGTCCCTTTTTATGAAACCGTCCCTTACTATGGACTAGCTGCAGTATGATTTTCCCTTCCTAAGGACTAAATACAATACTAAGTTTTTAATCACGACTTGTCATAGGTTTTCAAAACATATTCAATATGCTCACAAAAATAATCCATTCATAATTCTCAAAAATATAAAGATATATTCACACATACAAGTTTAAATAAATTTAGGTTGTCCCACAAGTTTTTCATAAAACGAATAGTTAATGTGCACATCAAACATTTATAAAATATTAATCTATATATAGAATATCAACATATTTCTTTGATATAAAATAGTTTAATAATCAACATTTTTTTGGGAAACCCCCAAATTAGTAAACACCACTTACCTCTTATTTGCAAAAATATGAAATCAACCTCCCTTGAATCACAATAACTCAGTGGGATTAGAACCTAGCAACACCAAAAATAGATCCATCAATACACAATTTCCTACTTAAAATCTATTTTCACACTTAAACAATTTTATCCTAGACAATACTGATATATCCAAAACTCTCCATTTATTCACTTAACTATTTAATTCACTTTCAGCTTTGATCGGATTTTTGGACTTAAAAATATTGCTACCTAATCAGATTTTTCCATTAACGTAATCATAGATATTCATGAAACTTCAGTATGGCTGAATGATAGATATTTGATCAATCTAATATATAGTTAAAGCCAATATTATTCTTAATATATCAATCCCATAGCCAGTCCATTATTCCCTTAATACCGCCAAACTTAATGATAGAGCTGGACAAGTTTTGAACGTTGGCAAGCCCACGACAATACATGAGATGGAATTGACTTGAGCATGGTCAGCCGATCCAAAAGAAACAAAACCAGCTTGGCCATATGCAGAAACTAGGTTACAAGTGCTTGTCACTTATATCTTTTCGTTGGCAGAGTAACCAGACTTCTATAGGTACTATATTTTATCTATCAATATTAAAAGCTACAAAGTACCCTTCCTGACATATAGCTATTTACATCATTCCTAATCTAATATAATAACAATATAGGACATCTTTTCCCTTAATGTAAAGATAGGTGGAGATTCATGGAGTGATGCCTATTATCCTAGTAGGTGCTAATATAATTCCATGCACCACTCATGCCTTTCCTGCAAACGTGGGACAAGTCTAACCATTGAATATTCAACTTCCTAAATTTAGAGCTAAAGGAAACCATACCTACAGTAGTCTCATGTTCAGCCACAAAGCAAAAAAAAAAAAAGTTGTTCAACCATGTGTTGCAGCTAAAACAAAAGAAAATCTCTTATATATGTTTGAGGCTAAGTGATTGTGGGCTAAGGGAAATGATTTATGAGCTTGGGGAGAGTTGAACCACAAGCAAAGTGACAAGAAAATCAGAAATTTCAGAAGGGTTGGTATGTTTTTTGTGAGTTGGTGTGCTTACCCTTTTATAGGGGTGTTTAAGGAGATATCAATTAACAAAAGTCCAAAAACGTAGGATTGATCAAAGGGCAGAATAACAAACTTGATTATCCTAGGATTTGGCCATAAATGGGAGATTTGTTTTTGGGGCTACTTTGTTATTTTGGATAATATAACACATGGTGAGTATTTGGGGTAATCTTGCATTAAATGCTAAGATTTCTGAGATTGTGTTCAACCAATGCAATTAAGGCAGGTATTAAAGAGGAATCCTAGTGCTGCAACTAAGATTTGGACTCTAGGAAGTAGGATTCAACACCCCAAGCTAGGTATCAAAGTTTAAACCCACTTTAGAGGGTTTTGCTGGAGATCCCTTTATGCCCTCTAAACCACATATTCCCAAAATTTTCCCTTTAGGATTCATGGGCTTGGTTCATGAATCAATTACATACATTTTTAATAATAAATAAACTATTTAGTTGAGAATTTCATAAGCTTGGAGGTCTTGGTCATGGCTTTCTTGAGTTGTAATCAAAACTTGGAGAGGAAGGTTATTTATTGCCCATTAGCTTTTAGGTGTCAGCCCAGTCTTTGGTGTTGTTCAGATCATGATTTGCAGTGGTAGAGAGGCTATTGGGATAGGTGGCCAGCTCCCAACTTGGTTTAGGAGCTTGGTTGCTTCTTAAGGTGCTCTCTAGCAGAAGACAGAACTGAATGGGGTTTTGTCAACAATGTGTCAACAATGCACACTGTTTGCCATGTAAGCATTTTGCGTTGGTGAGTTAATTTTAGGAACCAAATTAACTATTGTTGAGGGGGAAATTTTTGATGTTCCTGAATAAAATATGAGGTAGCCAAGCTGAAACTCGATGATGGGCCCTTGAAATAAAGCCCAAAGGCTTTCGGTATTGTGTAAGCCCGCCCAAGCAAGAGATAGAGGCTGCACCCTAACAAGAAGACAAAAATAAAGCCCAATAAACACATTACTATTGTTAGTTTGTTATATTATTAGTCCTTTTACAGCATCATAGCTCAAATCAGTCATCTAGCGGTAGGGTAAATTATATTCAATTATTAAATAAATTTAATAAAGTATTAACTTCAGGAAATTCTTGTGTATTTTGTTCAATAGGGTCCACAGTACTCTCAGCTATCATTACATCAATATGAAGAAAAAATTTCAAAAGTCTCAAATACATTATAGCCTCCTATAGTAAAACAATAAATAAATATTAGTGGCTGCATAGTGATGAAAAAGGAGTTATTTGGCATGGTATGAAGGGAGAGAGGGAATCCCAGCTCAGTGCAACATGTGGTTACCAAGATCCTTAAGGGAAACGTGGGTGGTATGTAAGGAGAAGGCTTTTTTGTTGGGTGAGTGTGTGAGTTATGAGAAGTTGGTTAAGAGGAAGCTTGGCTGAGTTTCATGGAGGGAGTTTAGGCTAGTTATGGTCAGTTATGGGACGTTTATGGAGTAGGAAGGTGTAAGCAATGTGGGGAATGTTGGTGTTATGGTGACTATAGGCTAAGAAAGGTTGTGAGTGAGCTTAAGAGAGCTTGGGGAAGCTTAAAGAAAGCTTAAGAGGGACTGAATTTCTGCAAAATGTAGTCAATGAGAGAAATTTTTAGAGAGGCTTGGTCTCCTTTTTAGGGGTTGGAGTGGTTTACCTTTTGTAGATAGGATTAAAGCAAGCATTAATTAGATAAAATCCAAAAAACGTAGGTCTGATTCAGGGAGCAGGATAGCTAATTTAATAATCTAGATTTGGCCTAAAATGGGTGATTTGGCTTAAGGAATATCTTTCCTCTTTGGGCAATGTCTCACATGACCCAAATCCAGCACATTCCCTCATTAAATGCTAGGATTCTTGGAGCTGGTTTGGCCAATGAGGGCTGGGCAGGTATGAAGAGAGGATTTTGGTTGGCTGCACTGAGATTGAAGCATTGAAGTGAGCTTTAACACCCCCAAGCTAGGTGTCAAGTCTTGAGGCCACCCATATGCTTCTGCTGGAGGTTTCCCTAGTGCCCTCCAAACCATTAGTTCCCAAATTTTCCCCTTTAGGAATTCATGGGCATGGTTCATGAATCAATAACATATATTTCTAGTAATAAAATAAACTATTTAGTTGAGCATTTCATGAGTCTTAGTCATGGCTTCCTTGAGTTGTAACTGAAACTTGGAGAAGAAGGGTATTTATTGCCCAGTAGCTTCTGCTGGAGGTAGGACCTTGAGGGATATGATGATGACTTTCTGTCCATCAGCTTCCTAACTGCTAGGAATAGTTATTAGCTATTGTTCTCAATAGAAAATGTGTTAGAATTCTACCATGGCAGCCTCTTGGTTCATTCCTAGAGGTGTGGAGGAACCTTCCGCTAGTGGTGGACTTGATTAGGTTGACTTGTTTCAGCTTGAATTTCTGATTTGCTAGGGACCTTTTTGGGCTAGGCTTTGCTCCATTTCAGCACTTTTAGTTGGGCCACATGGCCCTTTCTTTGCTTGGACTTGTTCCCTACTCCATGAGATTTTTGGGCCTACAAAATGGGCATTAAAGGCATGCTTTGCCATTGTTGTTGTTGTTGTTTTTTTTTTTTTTTTTTTTTTTTTTTTTTTTTTTTTTTTTTTTTTTTACTCCTTATGGGCTTTAGTTGTTAGTAGAAATAAAATGAATCCATGAATTTTAATAAATATTCATTATAGATTTTGGGTATTAATTTTCATGGGATTTAAAAAACAACTTGTATAGTTTCTCATAATTTTTATTATGGATTACTTTGTAAATGATATTTTTTTTTTTGGGCTTTTTAAATAATGACCTCCAATATTTTCTTGAGAATAATATTTACCATGAGTTTTAAATAAATCTGGTAACAACCACTATAATGGAATAATGTGATATTCTCACGCGTTTTTCTATAGATAATCATAATGGACATGTAGGATGAATAATTACCATGAGTTTTGGAAATAAATATTATGAATGTTGTAATGTAAGATAGATAGTGAATATGAGTTTATAATATGATATGAAATAAATAAATGTCATGGGTCTAAGATAAACAATCATAACTTTCCATGGGCTTTTATAAGATGATTGCCATGAGTTTTGAGAATAGATAATTCATAAATTCCATGAGCTTATAATATTATAGTAATAGATTTAAGAATCTAAAGTATTGTTCATTATTGGACTTTTAAGTGAAATAATTATGATATAATATTTTGACAAGTATTAATAACCTTGAGCTTTTGATAAAATAGTGTCAAGTAGTTAGCTTGGGTTTTTAATAGTGCCAACGTAAGTTGAGCTTTTGATATTGCCAATGAGAATTGGGGTTTAAATATTGCCATGGAGAATTGGGCTTTGATAGTGCGAATGAAAATTGGGCTTTGATGTTACGAATGAAAATTGGGCTTTAAGTATTATCAATGTGAATTGGGCTTTGGATAAATAAATTTCCATGGATTCAAATCATAGGCTTTGATTATGGATTTAAATTCCATTGATAGAATTGTTTTGCCATGGACTTGAATCATGGGCTTTTCAAATATTGCCAAGCATAAGTATTCTTGGGCTTTAAATAGAATAAGATGTGTATATTAGGTTCATAAAACTGGTTTTGGGCTTAGCTAAATAATAATAATAAAGTTGGATAAAATATGAGTTTTGGGGCTTTTTGTGACAGTTCATATCATGACCCAATTTAGATAATGAGATATGAAAAATTTGTGTTTAACATAATAATAGAGCAAAAAATATTTGGGAAAACACAATAACGTATTAGTGGTATTTGAAAATAAATAGGTGGTACTCAAATAAAATTAGGTGTAAAAAAAAAAAAAAAAAGTACCCTAACAACTACAACTTGAAAATAATAGGAACTAAATTGACTGCTGCCAAAATGTAATAACCAAATTGAATGTGAAACCAAAATGTAAGGGTTAAAATGGAGTTTTTGCCAACTATTTATTTGTTTCAAATTTCTAATAATTTCTAACAAATTTTCTTTAAATCAATCATTGTACAAAAAAACTTACCCAACAAATGCAAAATATTTTAGGAGCAAAATTACGCATAATTTCTTACATTTATTAGGATTCTATACCTTAGGTTCTTGAATTAAATTCATCTATGTAATTGCATTGGTTAATACAATACAAAATGTGTTATCTTCTTTCAAGAATAAATAAATTAAAATGCATAACTTATCGGTCAATGCAACCATGTGAGTGAATTTAACATAATAGAATTTTTTATCTCTTCTATTTTTTTCTTGTCTAAATTGAAATTTGATAATAATTGTAGTTATTTATAGACATTTAGTATTACTATATTTGTATATGAAATTCAGAAATCATTTATTCTACTATTAATAGAAAATATAATATACTAATGATACTAATATAATTTTAACTTAGTTGATTTAAGCGTGTTTCATTTAAATCTTATAACTTCCAAAATGTTTCATTTAAATATAAAAGTTTTTATAAACATTTTATTTAAACCTTTTATCATGTTTTCCTAATTGTCATGAAAAAAAGAAGGTAGTGCTAACTAGTTGAGTTGCAATACTTTTGGCTAAATAAAATGTATTTTGAGATTTTAAGATTTAAATAAACCATTTTGACCATAAAAATTTAAATAAAAGACATCAAGGTTTTAAATGTAAATTGGCTGTGTTTTATTTAGTGTAGTCATTATACTTGATTGTAGTTTAGCGGAATTGTTAGAAACTAAAGATGGGATAGGTGTCATTATAAGTTGTAGTGTCTCACAGTAATATATTACACGAAACAAAGAATAAGTATATAAAACAAAATAAAAAGTTCAACAATACGAGCCATCAATACTTAGATGGTCAAAACTTCATGGCCTTCAACGCACACGCACACAAAAACAAAAACAAAAACAAAAAAAAAAAAAAAAAAAAAAAACAAAACAAAACAAAACAAAACTCCGTAGCCTTCAACTTGGATATTGGTCAAATTCATCTTCCTAAGCAACCTAATAGCCATACTAGTCTGTCCAATCTTACACAGAGCATTCAGTATTGTTCCACAAGCAATTGCATTAGGCTTATACCCATTCTTCTCCATTTCTTCTACCAACCTCACAGCTCCAGCAATGTTACCTTGAAGACAGAGCCCCTTGACAAGGGTGTTTAGAGTAACAGAGTCTGGGCGATAACCGAGTTTCAAAATTGTTGCCAAGACAGAGAACCCAAAATCTAGACAGTTTAAATGGCAGAAGCAGTTAATCAAAACATTGAGAGTATAAACATCGGGAGAGATTCCGAATGATTCAATTCGTTTAATTAGAGAAATGACTACTGGGTAATGCTTCATTCTTGCAATGCCACCCAACACGTGATTAAAATTGGCAATGGAAGGCAAAGGGCGCGTGTGAAGCATTTTATCAAACAGGTCTAAGGCATCATCAACATTCCTAAAGCTTCTAGGTTTGCACTGATCTCTAACAGGTTTCAAGAATTGATTTTGATTTTGATTTTGATTCGGGGTTTTTGTAGCACTAGCAATACTAGTAGCAGTAAGAGTAGAATAACAATAAGAACGAAAACAAGTGTGGGAAGAACGAAGAAGCGTACCCATTTTCCTGAAGATCCAACAAACAATTCGGCAGCCGAAATCAGAACGAAACGATAGAGTTTGAGAATTGAGAAAGAGAGAGATAGAATTAGAGAATCGGTTCGGGTCGGATCGGTCGGTCTTGAGGGCAGTTTACTGGAACTAATGGGACAACACTGCCTGGTTCTTGTGATAGACCAGTTGTAAGTGACAAAGAAAGTTAAAATATTTCTGGTGTACTTGTTTCTATCTTTAAAAAGTGCATTTCTTAAAAATTAATCTTCAAAATTTGTGATGCAGCCCATAATCAAGAAGCTTTGTCTGAACTAAATCATGGAAAAAAGAATAGTGGGCCATGTAACTTTTTGGGGCACGCAGATGTTATCTCTAGAACTATGTAAGGAACTTGATAATAAATGAAGATAATAAGAAGAAATTGAATCACATATAATTCTTTCACGGGTTGTTTCATAACTAAATTGACTTTGGTATAACTTGCAAGTTACAAGAAAGGCCTAATTGGAACAATCTGGGCCCATTATCTTATTTTCAAAATGTGTTTTGCCAGCAAGAGAGGAAAATGCATGTAGCAATGGTTTGGCTATTGCGCCCAATTTTGCAAACCAATTGCACAAACATCAACAACAAATGACTTCCAGATTTAGCTAGCAGTAAGTATTGTACACACAGAATGGGCATGTATGAATAGACAGCAATGGTGGGCTGCCACACATGCTAAGCCTATTGCTTCAGGCCCAGGATGGCGATAACTTTACCAGAAACAATCAAACAAGTTATAAAATGGACCGATGTGGGGCACTAATTAGGGTAACGCATAAAAGGGGAGGGAGCAGTAGCTTCAGCCTCGGCAATTGGGCGTTTAGATTATTGCTAATTGTTGGAATTGGATAAAAGTACTTTAAAAATTAAGGGTTTGTTTGCTAATATTATTTAAGTAACGTTGTTTAAGTATTCTAAGAATACTTGTAGATGAAAAAATGTTATAAAAATATGTATTATGTCGTTTAAATTAAAAAAAAAAAAAAAAAACTATTGTTCAAATAACATTACTAAATAGACCCTAAAAATCTGTAAATATGTGGCATTAAGTTTCACCCACCTAGTTAAATACTAAAGAGTTCAAAAATAAGTAAAAATATAAACTATTATGTCTACTGCTTCAAATATATCAAAATCATAGTTAACAATATTGTATATGTGGTATTTATGGTATTGGGTACAAAAAGTTCTATATTGTAAGGATGTAAAGAAAATTCTTAAGTATTGTATTACGCATAAATGCGTAACGTATGAATCATTCCATATCATATGAATTGTATATATCATAATATATATGAACATATGGTTTAAATTAAGTTTATTATTAAAATTTTGGGCTTTGACTTTAGCCCAAATGGTTTTCTACTTGATTTTAAATAGAATAATTAGGCTACTATTACCTTAACTCAATACAAAAACCTGACATGAGTTTTTTTGTTTTATTTTTAGGAAGTGTATTTTCATATCTTATTTTCCTTAGCCCTCTCTCTCTCTCTCTCTCTCTCTCTCTCTCTCTCTCTCTCTCTCTCTTCATGTACAGCTCAAAACCTTTTTTTTTTTTTTTACATAGTTTTAACTTCTGATAGCTCAAGTGATAATTAGAGTATAATTAAAAAATAATTAAATTTTATTTTAACTTATATATTATGTTTTAACACTTTACATTTGAGAAATTTCAACATGGATTTTATAAATATATTTTTATTTGATTTATTTGGTTAGTATTATAAAATATTATAGCATAAGTGATAATTAAAGTAGTCATTTTGCATATGTTCCAATTTTATAATAAATCAATCCAACCTAATTCTAAAGGATTGATTGGATTGGATGGATTTGTCTGGTTTGTTAAACTAAATTTAAAATAATAATAATAATTAGGAATAATAATAAGAATTCCATTCAACTATCTGATCATATTATTCAATAGATAATTACAATTTTCACAATTGGATCTTATATACCTAGAAATTATAGTGAAGTCCTTAGGAGTAAGAGTAAGTTGCCGTATTTGATTGTATTCTAAAACACTCTCCTAAGTAAAAAATGAAAATTATCATTAATAAGTTCTTATACTCCTGCATGGAAAGATGGTTGTCACCTCAACTTTGATTAAACATGTCCAATCTTCTCCTCCACAAAATGTCCATTCTTTATTTTTTGTGGCTTTCATTTAGTCTTTTCCATTCTCTTTAGCTAGGATTTTTCATTTTTTATATTGCGAGAGATTGGCAACCATTGAAGAAATCAGTCCTTTGGGGGACAAATTTGACATTAAGTTGACGAACCCATTGATCCAAACTCACTACCATTTTTCATTTCCAAATCCTAAAATATAGAAATCCTCTCTCTCTCTCTCTCTCTCTCTCTCTCTCTCATACCCGTTATCAAACATCTTGAACACACACCAGGTTCACACCAAGCTCTAATCTCTATTAAAACTAGACTTGGGATTGTTTAGACTTCTTTGGTTGATGTTCAAGCTAGCTTTTGTGGTTGACAAAAGCAAGAACGATTTTTTTTTAATCTATAAAGATAGTGTGCTCGATTGAACATGAAACGTCAATTTTTATGTCATGTTTCAAACTAATAAACTCACCATCTCATATTTGTCGAGTCAACAAAATCCAAAAGAGTAATGCTATGAACACACTCCTTTCCACACCTAAGTCCATACCTTATTTGTGTCGCCAAGATCCAATCAACCGTTAACAAATAAGCAAAATGTGAATTTAGGTGTGAGAGTAGGCGTGTTTTTAGCACTGCTCAAAACAAAAACAAGAGCTAATTATGATGTCCTGAAAGGACAAGAAAGGAGTCTTGTCTAACGATGGGTGATAGATCATAGATCCAGAGGCTCACAGGCTATTGGCTTTAATAACTAATTTCAACATTAAGTTAAAATGGGTCACTAAAGTGGTTTCCGGCCTAGAAGTGGACGTTTTGGCGGGTCATGTTCTTATACATAATTGTTTGGCCCAATATAATTAAATTAAACGAGAGCTAGTCATTTCTTTGAAGTTTTTTTCTTTCTTTTAAACAAATTCCAAAACAAAATAAAATCAATATTTTTTTTATCTAAATAACAATTAAGACAAATTAACTTTTAACACGTTTTACATAATAAAATTTTTCTTATTTAGTTACTTTCACTATTTAATTTCATCGTCATAATTATGTCATAAATAGGATACTAAAATAATTGATTTTGTGGGTTCCAATAATTAGTTTAACCGGTAAAGTTCCGATGATTAAATAAAATATTTGAAGTTCAATTCCTGCCTATATCACTAAAATTAATTTTGCAATTTGTTTGAGTGGTAATAATGAATTTTTATAACAATTAATTAATTAATAATCTAAACAATATATGCGATTTTTTTTTTAAATGGCATTCTTTATTTTATACATTTATTTTGGAAAAACTTCATTTTAAATCCTATAATTTAAAAGTGACACAAATAAAATTTTATAATTTTAAAAGTAATAATTAAAAACTTATAGAGTTTTAAAAAGTAACAAATTAAAGTCTCTATATTAAAATATAACAAATTAAACTTTGAACCATAAATGTAGATTAAACACCGGACACAAAGCATTACTGAATCGTCACCAAATTCTAAAAATTAAAATCCGTGCTCACTGACTGTTTTGCAAAGAAAAGAATGACCATGAAAATTAAACAATTCCACGATCAAACTCCTTTCCCTTACTTGTTCTACTTCTTCCTCCCTTTGGGTTCAAACTCACATGGTGCATGTGAGCCCCAAGAAATATCGTTTTCTTCTTTAATGGGAGATGTGATTTGTTTGAATCCAACTCTTCAGGAGAGGCTGGATTATATCTAATCATAAAATTTTTGTCCTTTCTTTTATCCCAAATTAATTACTTCAAGCTATGAATCTTTTTCTTTTTTTTTTTAAACCGAAACAAACTTCATTGAATTAAAAATTGTAAAAGTACAAGGCTTCTAAAAGCATTAGTATTTGTGTTGTTAAAAAAATTATATTACTATTTTTAGCATCACCAAATACGAAATTATGACTATATTGGTAAAGTTAAAACTAAATAATTTGGCTCCACATTTACAATACACTGCCAGAAGTGGCTGGGCACTGTAGCTCATAGGGAAAAAATGTATTATTAAATTGTGTGTTCACAGTACTTTATATTAAATATATTATTTTATTCATGTGTTCACTCTAATTTATAGTGAATAACTGAATATATTATTTTATTGTAGTGAATATTTTATTTTATTATATTAAAATCTAAAATAAAATCATTGGATGTGCACGGTAGCTCAAAGGTAAACTTATATATTAATATTTTGTTCCCCATCCTATATTTTAATTAAAAACCATTTTTTCTCAATCTCACTTTTTTCTCTTTCTTCACCTCGCCGAGTCCTTCTTCCTAAAGAGCGAGTAACATGTAGGCTTGAAGCAATACATTGAATGGCCTCGTCTGACTTCTTGCATACTTTTGAGAATTCTTTAATATTTTTTTTTAATAATAATAATAATCATAATAACAATATTACTAACCCTTTCAAAGTTCAAACCAACCATTATTGACCAAAGATGGTATGCACGCATCAAAGCGCCTCCGTTATGACTTTCACTAAAATCAGGCTTAATTTCCAAGTTGCAACAGAATATGTGCTTTGCTAAGTAGATTAGGTATCATTTGGTAACATCTATCCCCCTCTTCGTTTTTTATTTTATTTTTAAAAAAGACAAATAAAGTGGTCATTTTCTTTTTTGACCACAAGTGATTAAAGCTCTTATTTATTTAATAGCAAAGAGTTGGCGATAGTTTTGAAATATGATTCTTATATAGGCCGTGGGAGATGTTATTGTAAAGTGATATATGCCCAATTATAAGTAACAATCATAGTTATTATCTATGTTATTCATTTCTATAAAATTTACAATCATAATTACAAGTTACAATCATAGTGATACATGCCCAATTATAAGCTACAATCATATATAGTTATTGTCTAAACTAAATCACTGAAACAAGATGTAGGGACTCAATTTTTGATTGGACCCAAAACATAAATGGGTTTTCAATTCATCAAGCCCAAACAATGAATTTGTAGAGAATGGGAAGAAGGATTAGGTGCTGACCGTCGTCCCCCATGCAAGAATCTCTTTTCTTTTATAAAATATGATGGTAACTTGTTTACAACTGGGGAATGCTCCTCGGCCTATGGCCGAGGAGCCCTTTTTCTTTTTTTTTTTAGATTTCTCCCCCCTCCCCTTTACTTTACTCGCTTTTCTTATATAGTCCTCACCATCCTCTCTTGCTCTTCCATCTGTTCATCATCTATTCGCCTTTCTTCTGGTTGCCCATCCCATCAGAAGTCTTATCAGTACTCAAGTGGTTCAATCTGATCAACGTTGCCCTGCCAAAGGGTTATATTACCATTAATGCGGCCAGAGGGGTTAGGTGAATGCATTAAGTGCGGAGGTGACAACTTGCCCTGGGCATGTCCCTTCTAAGATTCATTTTCGGCATGCCGAGGACAAAGAGGTTCTCGGCTTGCAACCGAAAAGAGGCTTTCTCCATTTTAGTCTCGGATGATCAGTCTTCCTCGGCATGGGCCTTGGGCCTACTAGGCGATGGGTTGAGGCTACCAGGCCCATAGACTCCACAATAGCCCCTCAAAACCCTGCTGCACGTTCCCTCGAATGGGTAGGAGGGTTTTGATACCTACGGGCCCTCCTAGGCGAACCGCTCCACTTTGGTTTGTGCTAATGTTGGCGACTTTTCGACTACTCGATGTGCGTTTTTTGTGTTTCAAGATTTAATGTGTGTCCACATTAAATTTTGGCGGCACCACGTTTCCCACTTTCAATGGTGTGATGGTAATCGTTCGGTGGGAATCTCCTGCTCTTATGGGTAGGCGGTTACATTTGGGGGACCTAAAAGGGGGAATATAAGCACCTGTATAAATCGCCTGGTTCTCTCATTTTTGCGCTTACAATCATTGATGCGTATGACTTGAGTCTAGTTCAACTTGCACTCTTCCTGAAGAAAATCACCATACTTCTGTAAGTCTTCTCCTTCTAGCGACCCTAAACTTTCTTGATTTTACTTCTCCTTTGTTCTTTTAGAACTTTTAGTCGTCCTTGGGGAATGGGTAATTTTAAGAAGTTGGTTGAGTCCGACGAGATGATGAACAAATTTATTGTCGACTATGGGATACCCAATAATGTGAGTCTGAAGTACTGTGAATAAGAGGAGTGGTACCTTAAGAGGAGAGAGGGTGAAGTCGTGATCCCTATAGTCGCTTTCGTAGAAGGAGGGATGAGAATCCCTATGAGGCCAGTGACCCTCAATTACCTTAGGCATTTTTGCCTTTCTCCCACCCAGTGTGCCGTGAATGTATTTAGGATATTAGGGTGTGTAGACATCTTGAATGAGAAAATGGGGCTGAGACTAACTCACCACGACGTGAACTGGTGCTACAGCCTTCATCACTTGAGGGGTAAGACGTACTATATGAAGACAAGGGACGATAGGATTTGTCTCATCCAGTGTCTTCCTGATTCCAATAAGGGGTTGACTCAAGATTTTCTTATAGTGTCGGGGGAGTGGCATAATGGCTTTCATTGCCCAACGGTAGAGGGGGAGCCAGGTAGGGTACTCGAAGCGGGGGTTTCAGTATCTTTATTTTTCATAACTGTATATTCGCCTTGGTTGACTAACTACAGGAGTTTCACTTTTCTTTTTATAGATCCGCACGCTTTTGCACGTCATTTCCACCTGGTTAACAAAGCGGATTTGGAAACCGTTCTTAGGTCGGACCTTTTCCTGAACGAACCTGATAACCAGGTCAGAGCTGCTCATCAAATCCTTGGATGTGACCCAGCTCAGAAATCATCCTCAATCCCGAAGCACGTAATTAGAGCTCGTGACCCTCGGCTTACGCAGATCACTGTGGTGGAGGACGATTTTGCATTTTTTGAGGGGTCTTACGTTCCTGAAGGCATACCACTAGCAGGTCCCTCCTCATCCCAACAAGTAACGGTGGCCAAGGAAGGATTATTTAAGAAGGCAAGGGAGGTAGTTGAACTGAGTTCCTCCGAGGACGAATATAGGGTGTTTGACCTAGCTGATCAGTCCGAGGATCCCCCTAGTGACCTAGGAGATCCTCATTTGTCCGAAGCCGACCTTCGATCCTTAAGAGCTGGTACTCAGGCTGAGATGGGTTTAAAAAGACAGCCCCAAACTAGCCTTCTCGACCTGCTCGAAGGTGGTTCAAAGAAGAGTGCACCGGAAGAGTCGCAGCCGAAGCCCCTAACACCTCCGCCCCAGATACTAGCTATGCAAACTAGGTCATCTTCTGTCCCCGTAGCACCAGACCCTCAGACAAAGTCTTTCGATCCGAAAAGGAAAAGACTTGACAAGGGTAAGGAGCCAATGGATAAGAGTAAGTCCTACTCCCCGCCCGAGAAGGATAAATCTCGCAGGCCTCCGAAACAACTGAAACTCGGTGGTCCACAGAAAAGTAAGAAGATCGTCCAACCGTCTGAGGCTCAAGCCTGGCTGCCCGCTACCGTGCTTCATGATCAGCCCTTGACGGATGACGCGTCTATACGGGAATCTCAAGGGGTTGAGGGGGCCCTCGTAGCCGATGCCCTGGAGAAGTCTCTTCTTCTTCCCACTAACATGGCCGAGCTTGAAAGAATGAGTGAGTCCGAGATTGTCCTTGACCTTAAGAAGTATCTGGGCATGGTGAGTCCTTTGGTACTTATTTACTTTACTAAACTTTTGTCGCCTAGTATCTTCATTTCCCATTACGGAATTACTTGTTTTCATTGGCAGGTTATCCAGGCTCTATTTAGGTTAGACGAGGAGGTTGATGGTCAAAGCAGTGCCTTGGCACAAGAGCGTGACAAGTTCTTGACAGCTGCTAGTACCCTCAAAAAGTCTGAGGCTGACCTGAAAAAGGTGACCGAGGATCTAGAGGAGATGAGAAGGGCCAGAGACATTACTGCATCTGACCTGGCCGTGGCCAGGAAGCAAGCTGAGGACCAAACCACCCGCTTGCAAGACATTGAGGGCCAGCTACAGAATGCCAAGGAAGGCAATGAATACCTGAAGCAAGAGTTGACTAAGGCAATTCACGAGAAAGGTATTGCCGAGTATGCCAGGGATGAGGCTGTGAGAGCCAAAGATGAGGCAGTATTTGCAAAAATAGACGCTGAGCGCTCTGTAGAACAAGCAGAGGAGGAGGCCTTTGCAAGCGGGGTAGCCAAGACTGAAGCCATTCTTCGGGCGCAGGTTCCTGCAGTATGTAGGCATTACTGCTCTCAGACCTGGCATGAAGCTCTTAACCAAGCAGGGATTGATGCTTCATCCGACCTTAGGAGGGAGGACAGGGTATATTACCCTATAGCAATTCGCGAGACTGCCATCGATGCTCTCGAGGAGGGGTCTTCCTTACCAGCGATTGAGAGTCACGATAAGACCGTCGATGATATATCTTTGACTGACCAACCATCCGAAGAGATTGAACCCCCGAGGACATTAGGGGGAGCTAGAGCCGAGGGTTAGGAAATACCACCAGATGTGGCGAGGCTCCCTGCAGACCCTTTGAAGCACAGCCCCTAGGCTTTGGCTGAAGCCTTCAATTTGCTAATCGAACTAATTTGCCTACTGAGTTGAGGGAACTGGTATACGACATAAGATAATTTTGTTTATTTTCTCTTTCATTTCATTTTGTTTCTTGCCTTAGTGGCGTTGTAAGGAAATTGTATACTTTTTGTTTAAGCTGAATGCATAGTACTTTGCTTCCAACTACAGATATTTTCTTTTGTTTGCCTTACTATAATCTTTTGCTCAATATTTGTATTCTATTTTAGAGTTAGTCTCATGAAGTTTCTTGTTATCCTTCAAATATAAATATAAAGACCGTATCATAGTTTAACTCTAGGTAACGCTTTGGTTTTTTTCCAAATATTTATTTTCTCCATAGGTTCGAGTCCGAGGACCATGCGATACCTTGGTTCTGTTTACCGCTTCTATTTTTCTGTAAGTATCTAGTTTCCCCATAGGTTTGAGTCCGAGGACCATGCAATATCTTGGTTTTGTCTAGTACCCAGGTATAATGGTGTGTATAGTTTTACCATAGGCTTGGGTCCGAGGACCATGCAATACCTTGGCTCTGTCTACCACTTCTATTTTTCTGTAAGTATCTAGTTTCCCCATAAGTTTGAGTCTGAGAACCATGCAATACCTTGGTTCTATCTAGTACCCAGGTATAATGGTGTGTATAGTTTTACCATAGGTTTGGGTCCGAGGACCATGCAATACCTTGGCTCTGTCTACCACTTCTATTTTTCTGTAAGTACCTAGTTTCCCCATAGGTTTGAGTCCGAGGACCATGCAATACTTTGGTTCTATCTAGTACCCAGGTATAATGGTGTGTATAGTTTTACCATAGGCTTGGGTCCGAGGACCATGCAATACCTTGGCTTTGTCTACCACTTCTATTTTTCTGTAAGTATCTAGTTTCCCCATAGGTTTGAGTCCGAGGATCATGCAATACCTTGGTTCTGTCTAGTACCTAGGTATAATAGTGTGTATAGTTTTACTATAGGTTTGGGTCTGAGGACCATGCAATACCTTGGCTCTGTTTACCACTTCTATTTTTCTGGCAGCAGGGATTTGTCCTCGAACCGCTTTGTTGGAGGTGATTCCTCCTTGGATTGGATTATGATTTTTACACGTGGCGTTGATCTTGCCTCCAGCTCGAGGCCTTATCTTTTTCATTTACGAGGCGTCCTTTGGCGTTTCGTTTTTCGCGCTCAACATTTCGGTGAGCAAGACGCGCCCTCATTAATGTCCTCGTGAATTAACATAATTCCAACAGTCTATGGCCTCCTTGGAAATTGGTAGCTTCATTATTAGCCCAACTGATAATTCTCTTTTCGAACTCTGCATGAATTAATTCTCACCAATCCCCATCCCCTATATAAGGTGAGGAGATGGTTTCTCCACAATCCATGGACCTTTTAACACAAACAGAAAAAAGAAAACACATTCCTCCAGCTCCCCAAGCCCTTTTAATAATCCCGCCGGAATTGTGACCGGAATTGGCAAAAGCTGGTATGGCCGCAGCCCCCACTAGGCTTCCGGTGCGGCAGAATCTTGACATAACCCCGATGGCGCCCTACAAGGTGGCCTAGAGGGATGTTGTTAGAATACCTAACGTCTCTCCTCGGAGCGCACCCCCGACGAAGAAGACGTACGAATTCACCTCATGGGCGGTGCCCGAGTGTTGCCGTCTCCAACGGCCAACACTCGTGAGGATCGGAGAGAATCAGGGGAACATCATGGGGGAAGGTATCCCGGAGCCCCTACATCTGCTTCTCTCTTTGTTCCAGCTCCGCCCCGCCGAGAAGGGAGTTGTCGGTGGTCTGGAAACATGATGGCCCTCCCCCTTCTCTGCCTTTTGTGTCAAGCTCTCCCATTCTCTTTATGCCAATAAAGGGACGGCTTGACACTTCCCACCGGCTAGCTTTTTTAGGACGGCTTCACCTGGGCCTCTAATTGTAAAAATAGCTGGTGGGATTAGCTTGTAAATTTGTGTGAAACACACCTGTCTGAGCCTCTGATTGTAATTTGTACTGTTTCTATTTATGAAATAATAACATCAAAATTTCTCTCTTCACTGTCAAATCTTCTATATGTTTTTTTTTTTTTTTTTTTTTTTTTTTTTTTTTGCCTATTGTAAAACGACCACTTAGAACAATCGCTTGGTGCGCCGGCCAACACCCTAATCCTTTCCCACAGACGGCGCCAATTGTAGGGACTCAATTTTTGATTGGACCCAGAACATAAATGGGTTTTCAATTCATCAAGCCCAAATAATAAATTTGTAGAGAATGGGAAGAAGGATTAGGTGCTGACCGTCGTCCCCCATGCAAGAATCTCTTTTCTCTTATAAAATATGATGGTAACTTGTTTACAACTGGGGAATGCTCCTTGGCCTATGGCCGAGGAGCCCTTTTTCTTTTTTTAGATTTCTCCCCCCTCCCCTTTACTTTACTCGCTTTTCTTATATATAGTCCTCACCATCCTCTCTTGCTCTTCCATCTGTTGATCATCTATTCGCCTTTCTTCTGGTTGCCCATCCTATCAGAAGTCTTATCAGTACTCAAGTGGTTCAATCTGATCAATGTTGCCCTGCCAAAAGGTTATATCACCATTAATGCGGCCAGAGGGGTTAGGTGAATGCATTAAGTGCGGAGGTGACAGCTTGCCCCGACATGTCCCTTCTAAGATTCATCTTCGGCATGCCGAGGACAAAGAGGTTCTCGGCTTGCAACCGAAAAGAGGCTTTCTCCATCTTAGCCTCAGATGATCAGTCTTCCTCGGCATGGGCCTTGGGCCTACTAGGCGATGGGCTGAGGCTACCAGGCCCATAGACCCCACACAAGAATAGAGAGCCATGTAACTTTGGGGCATGCAAATGGTGTCTATTCACTATAGAACTATGAAAAATAACTTCTTCTTCTTCTTCTTTTTTTTTTTTTTTTTTTTTTTTTTTTTTGGAGTAAAAACTATGAAAAAGAACTTGATAGTAAAGAACTAATTGGAAAAGCCAATCTTCAGCCAAAAAGAGAAAAGTCTCTCCATTTTCTTCTTTTTGAAATGTATTTTTCCGGCATAAAAGGCATGGCAAAAAACAAAGTTTTTCTTTAAGAGTACTTTTGGATACTGCTTATTTGCTAAAAATTAAAAATTTATTGCTAAAAATGTTGTAGCAAAATATTAATTAAAAAGTAAAACACTGTTCATTGGCTACTGTTCACACCTTTTTGTGCTTTAGATGGTCTATAAACAATGTCATGAGACCAGCCAAAAAACACAGACGCAGCAATAACGCAAACGCATACCTAAACAAATGTACATTAAATGTTTGTTTGGATACCACTTATTTTACTGAAAATTAAAAACTAAAAATAGTGTAGCAAAATAATTTTTAAATATATGAATAATAACATAAAACTTATTTTTAATAAAAAAGTTATTAAAAAAAAAAGGATGATGAATCTTATAAATAGTGCACATACTTACGTATTTGACCAATGTATTTGGCTTAAATGTGCTTTTCCAAAAAAAAAAAAAAAAAAAAAAAAGTCCGACGCTGAAATGCGCCAGTTTCATCCGTACATAGTCCTATGTTGACTATTTTGGGACTATCTGGGCTTTTGCCCTTAATTTTTTTTTTATTTATATTTAGCAATTTGCCCTTGTTTGCAAAATATATAGGAATATGCCCCTGTTTCAATACTCGATAATCTAAAAATTGAATTTCTATGAAATACTCAATCTATAGAAAATCAAGTTATGCCCGATCAAAGTAAAAAAAAAAAAAAAACATGGAACTCGATTTTAGGGAAATCGCGTTTAAAAACGCCACTATAGGCTTTAAAACGTCACTATAGGGCTTAAAAACGCCACTATAGGATTCACTGATGGACTTATAAAAAAAAATTTTGCAGGAAAACGCCGCTATAGAGCACTAAAACGTCACTACATGGCTTAAAAACGCCACTATAGGGCTTCCTAAATGGTATCATACTTGTAAAAAAAATTTGCAAGAAAAATCACACTTATAAAAAAATTTTGCATGAAAACGCCGCTATAGGGCCTTAAAACGTCACCATAGGGCTTAAAAACGCCACTATAGAGTCCCTGAACCACTATAGCGTGATCACGCTTGTAAAAATTTTGCAGGAAAACGCCGCTATAGGGCTTTAAAACGTCACTATAGGGCATAAAAACGCCACTATAGGGCTCCCAATTATAATTTTTTTTTTCATGGAACTCGATTTTCTGATATTCGAGTTCCATGCAAATTTTTTTTTTTTTTTTTTTTTTAAAGTTTGATCGGGCATAACTCGATTTTCTATAGATCGAGTATTTCATAGAAACTCGATTTTAAGATTATCGAGTATCGAAACAGGGGCATATTCCTATATAGTTTGCAAACAGGGGCAAATTGCTAAATAAAAAAAAAAAATTAAGGGCAAAAGGCCAGATAGTCCGACTCTTTTGTGCCCAATTCTGCAAATAAATTGCACAAAATTCAATAAAAAAAAATGACAGAGCATGCGTGTATGAATAGATAGCAATGGTGGGCTACCACAAACATGATTAGGCTATATAATTAATGACCTGTGATTTTTTTTTTTTATAAAAAAAAAGAAATATAAGCGCATTCACATTAGCTCTAGTATAAATGTGTAAAATACACATTTTGATTACTTTTACACATTTTGAATTAAAAAATACTTTACATCAGTCATTTTAAAATCATGTAAACTTGTGGAGAATTATCAACGAGGTATAGTACTCGAGTAAATTTACACAGGGATTGTAACTCGTGTATTTAATTTTTTAATAATTTTTTCTCCCTCCTCTCTAACTAACTCTCATCTCCTACCTCTATTCCCTAACTATTACAACATCTAGCGCTCCAGAATTAACTGAAAATAAACCCAAACAAACCTACACACAAACAAACCCAAACGGCTAGAATCAACTGAAAATTAACCCAAACAAACCCACACACAAACACACCCGCACACAAACAAACCCAAACGGATAGAGAGATCAGTGCTTATCGGAACGATATGAGTCGCCGGAGCTCGTGGGTCAGCTGGTGAAGCGTGGAGTGTGGATCGGCCGGTGAAGAAAGGATCTGGATCGCCGAAACTCGTGAGTCTTGCTTGATCGAAGCTCGTGGGTATGGGTCTTGCTTGATTGGAGCTAGGGAGATCGGTGCTTGTGGATTGGAGATAGGGAGATCGGAGCTGTGGATCGGAGCCTAATCAGAGCTAGGGATATTGGAGCTGTGGATCGGTGCAGCTGTGAATTGAAGCTGTGGATTGGAACTTGCGAACGGAGCTAGTGTGGATTAGACTAAGAGGGAGAGAGATGGGTATAGAGAGATAGACCGAGAGGGAGAGAGATGGGTATAGAGAATCAGAAAAAATAGAGAGAGAGAGAGAGAAAGAGAGAGAGAGAGAGAGAGCGTGTATAAAAAAGGTTTGTTGAGAAATAATAAAATAATTGAAAAAATTGATTATTTAAATAAAAGAAGTGATAGAATAGATGAACTGATATGTGTGTATTATAAAAGTGAATGTGTAAAATAGAAAAAGTAAGTTTTTATGTGTAAAATAAATAGCCAAAATGGCTAAGATGGTGGCAACATGCCTACAAAAGTTTTCTCCATTTTTGTCTACACTCACTAAGGCAGCAATCACATCAGACAGGGGGAAATAAAAAGTTACAAGTTTTTTTTATGTATATTACAACTTATCCTAGCAAGGGAATCAGCACATTTATTTACATTTCAGAATACATACTTCACTGTGGTATGGGGAAGGTATAAAATATTAAAATATACCAAAGTGGGCACCCAACGCGGAGGGAGCTGCAACTTCAGCCACCAAAGTGCACCCAACTACTACAATCATTTTTTTAAAAAGAAAAAAAATGTGTATAAACAAAGATGCCAATGTGCTAAAAGAAAATAGTTAATCCAAATTCACCTTTAATCTCTTAAACTTATTGAATTTGGAAGCTAGCAAGTATCCCCACCTATTTAATTTCAAAAAAAAAAAAAAAATTAAACTTGACAGACTAGTTCTATTTATCTTCGTAATAATTATTAATTATTTCTACCTCTATTTTTAAATAATAATCTGACTAAAAACTAATGCACAGATTTTAAGAAAAAGTGAGAAAAACTTCCCATTTATCTCAACATTTTAAGTTTGAAATTTTTAAATGTATTTGACAATGTAGTATTATTTAGTAAAAATTATGAAAGGAAAGATGAACAATTTTTTAGAAGAAAAAGGAATAAAATACTTTTGGTCCAACAATCACTTGGACCAAAACAATATCTTATTTAAATTACTTTCAGAAAACACAATAAAATAAAAATCTTTGTTGGGTGGTAAAGCCATAAAGGTAAAAAAAAAGAAAGTACGTCTTAATTAAGTGTTGTTGTAGATAAAATCCTTCTCTGTCTCTTATCTTAACAATCACAAAGCCTTCTCTTTTTCTCATGGAGTACCAAGCAAGCCATCTCCTTCAAAAAAATAAAAAAGGTATTGAAATTTGAATGGTAATATATAATTGGCCATTGGAGGAAAATTTATGTATTCATGAGTTGTTTTGCTTAGGGATTTGATTGAATTAATTAGGTTTTTGATGTTGGGGAACCAAACTTTTGTTTTGAACCAATTTTACAACCAAAAAAAAAATAATAATAATAATAATAAAAAGAAGTTTTCTCAGATTCTTCACTTCCTGATGAAAAGGAGGCAGATTGGAACTGTATTTTTGTTTAGAAGAAAATTAAGTATATGATTAAATCTATCCACAACCTTATTCGTAGTGGATAAGTTTATTATTTGAACTAATAAATAATTGGACTCTTATTGAGTTTATTTGCTTACTTAGATCCACTGAATTTTAGAATAAATAAGTTTATATGGATTTTTTTTTTGCATGGTACTTATGAAAATGAGTATGAGAAATTATTGAGGGCCAAAATATAAGCAATTTCTATAATTTTTCTGCAAGTCTGAGTTGCCTCCTTTGCCATTTCTTGAACTTCCTGCAGTATTGGTTTGGGAGCTACTTTGCAGTATAGTCTCTGGAACATGTTATTTTGAATTTAAAGGTCTTCCAGTATCACCGCTGCAGCCCTATTGTTGGATGTAGTGTTAGTTTGTGGTTTATGAATTTTTGTAAATGCTAATGGTTTAGTGATTAAAATTGTAGATAAATCGATATAGCTTGTGAGATTATAGTGTGCTACCTAACACAAATTAACATGGTAGAAAATAAAATTTCGCTTGAATGGAGTAGTTCAAGAAAGAATGTTGTTTGGACATTGGGTGTCTATCTATAATAAAAAAAAAATTTAGTAGATAAGATATATAATCAACAGCTAAACAAAAAGGTTTAGATTTAAGGTAAAAACTAAAGCTTTCTTAACAACTTTGGGTTTAGACCCTTGTTCAATGAAAACCCCACTTTTGAATTTCCAATTTTTGTCTTAGAATGTGGGAAATACATGGACTAGGGCACAGGGTAATTGTAGGTGAATGAGTCAGGCTGTTGGCAGGCCTTATTTATAAAATAACCTGCCTTAATTACAATATTGTTCTCATCAATTGGCATACATGATGACATGAATGACTTGTTTTTCATTCAATTCATTTATATGGCTGCATAGTGGTCCTTAAATTTTTGTCTTATGCAGGTGACTATGTCGGTGATTTTCTCACAACAAAGTATGAAAGCAGCTTATTTAAGAAAGTTTGGAAGCTAGAGCAAAATGGTTAGTTTCATTAATTTGAGCTGACAAAAAGATACATAATTTTAATAGGCATATATATATATATATATATTACAACAATAAGAACTTTGTATACAAGCTATAGAAAAATTTATAGGTGTGATATTGTAATAAATGATATCCAAAGAACTAATATGGGTTGGGATTTGAATGTGCATGGGATTCTAATCATGAAGGTTATGAATTAATTGGTTGAAGTTAATTTTTTATGTAGCTTTGTTGAGAAGTTGTTTTGTCGTGACTATTACGTCTATCTTATAAATCAAGGACAGCATTCACCTAAGAAATTGAAGAATTTATTTTGATAGATCAAAGGATATTATAGACTATTCATTTTGTTAAAAAGTAATTTTGTTGTAAATAATAGTTAGTCCTCATTTTAAAGGATATAAAGAAGATTAGCTATGAATTAAAGGAGAATGAATGTGATACAATTATAATATTGTTTGTTATAATTTAGCCAAAAAAATATTGTTTGTTTATAAATACTCTCTAATAGTGATTTACACATGCTTGCATGTAACTCAAAACTACTATTTTTTTTATTAAAAAAATAAATAAAGCTTCCAAATTTAGAAGAAATGCCTTGAGTTGAAGCTTCGGGGGTGAAAGATTAATTCAACACAGTCAAATGTCAAAATTAATTTAGGACTCAGACATAAGTGATTATTAAGGGAATTGAAAATTTTTCCCTTGAAGTCTCCAACGCTGATATAAACATCAGTTATGTCAATATTGATGGATTTGACACATAAAAAAAAAAATCTTAATAATAATTTAAAATTTGTGCTTTTAGAATATTCGTTAATAAATTATTTTAGCAAAGTTTTTATCCCATTTTCATATGAAATATAAAAAAATATAAAAAAATCAGTTACTTTTTTATTTTTTCATAAAAATATTTTCTAAACCAATAATAGTCTTAAAATATCTGTTAACTTTTCTTATAATTTAATACCAAACTATAAAGGGGTCGGTATCAAAAGAAACATGAAGGGGTGGGAAGGTGAGCGAGGCTAGTGGCAGCATTTTTTGGGAAGTTTTACTAACCAACGTCCATGAATTAGTTTCTGTATATATCTAAAATCTAAAGTAAACTTCCATAACATACACATGGATATTTTCCGAAACCCAATTATCATAGACCAATAATACTGCCTCACCAAGAATTGCCCCAACCAAACCTCTGCAGTACATTTTTATTTCTGATATATCTTGTACACAAACATAAAAGGCATAGAAGTGAATCACTACTTCTATTGCTATTGCATCATTTTTAGGGCAACCTTCTCTATTACATAGTCTTTTTGTTTTGGTAAAAAATGAACCTTCATTGCAGAAAGAAAAAACTCTATTTACATAATCGAAGATTAAATAACTAAACTCAATCTCTTTTCATTTACTTTGGTCATGCCGTATCGTTTTAAAAGGTGATGTTCTGATGTTCAATGATGGTTTTCCATTGTCATTGTATGATAGGTTGAGGCAGTGTCGAGAAGCCACCCATTTACAGGGAAACAAAAGATAAAATAAAAGTAAAGGACCGTTTGGATTGAACTTATTGTTACTGAAACTGAAAACTGAAAACATTGTAGCAAAATAATTTTAAAATGTGTGAATAGTACCGTGAAACCCATTTTTAATATTTTTAAATGCATAAACAGTGATGCTACAGTACATGAACAGTATTGCTACAGTGAAAATTGTCTTCCGCACAGTACATCCATGTGATTGTACTGTTCATGTGCTGAAAAAAAAAAAAGAAAAAAAAAGAGGCTGACGTGGGTTTGGAAAACGTGGTACCCAAACTCACGCTAAAGGTTTGTTTGGATACAGCTTATTTTGCTGAAAATTGAAAACTGAAAACTGAAAACACTGTAGTAAAATAATTTTTAAATGTGTAAATAGTTCTGTAAAACCCATTTTTAATTAAAGTTTGAATGAAAAAAGATATTTGTGGGTCTCATAAACTGTGCACGGGACCCACAAACAATGCTATTTCAGACCAATGGGTGGATGTCCAAAGTACTAGTGGGTCCCGTGCACTGTGACTCACAAACAATGCTATTTCAAACCAATGGGTGGACATTTAAAGTGCTAGTGGGTTCCGTGCATAGTGCATAAGACCCACTGGCAGGTTTGTCCCCCACATGAAACCAACTTCTAGTTAAAAAAAAAAGAAAAAAAAAAGAAAAAAGAAGGAGGAAACGGGAAAGAGTAAAACGCAAATGTAAATAAGCTCAATCCAAACCCCACCTAAGTATTAGCTTTGAACATAAGGTGAAACCAAATTCTTTATCGTTTGTGGATCATGTTTTTTAAAGTAGTCAGGATATAGTACCCTGAAAAAACAAGCAAGTTTGTCCTTTTTTTTTTTTTTTTTTTTATACCATAAGAACAGGCAGTACATAAAACAGAATAAAACAAAAACGCAACAGTCACAGAAGAGCTGGATTAAACCAGCTAAAGTTTGAAGGCGTACAGGTTGCCTTTTGGGCTAAAACATATGAAGGTTTGATAAGCAAAGAGGGGACTAAGATCATTTTGCAGAATAAGCCAGCTTGAAAACCAAAATTGAGATCCGCAAGCCTAATATTGTCCTGATCACTAGAGGTTCTTCTGTTGTGCAAAGTTTGGAGGAGGCCTCTGCTATCACTTAGAATCAAAATCTGCTGAAAACCATGATCAAAAGCAGTGAAACATGCTTCCACCACAGTTTCAAGCAACACCACCGATGCTGTCCTTGCAACACTACTGCTGATACCAAAAAACACACATGCTCCCTGTCGGTTAACAGCTTCATATACATATGCACATCTTTTCTTCCGTTTACTTCCGAAAGCAGCAACTTTTAGGATGAGTTGCCAAGCTCCTGCTGCAGATTGGGGTTCAACATCCTTGTATGGGACTCTGGGGAGAGGTTCCTGTGCATTGAAGGAGGTCTTGTACCTGCAAGATAAAGATTGAGCTGTTAGCACCACTTGTAATGGATTAGGAGATAACCCTTCATGTACCACTTTTTTCCTATGATTCTAAATGGTCCAGAGTAGTGTAAACAGAATTTGCAGATACTCCATGGAGCCTGGATCCTTGAGGTTATCATTACTAAGGATGATACTTAATCACTGTTGAATAGAGGTACCATGAAAATCAGAAGTATGTATGGCAAGAGGGGAGCAATGCCAACATGCTCTGGAAAAGGAGAAAAAGAGAAACAAATGGGAAGGAGTCTCATCCTCTTCATTGCAGAGAGGGCATAAAGGAGTGACAGGAATACCTCTGTGACTTAAGCAAGTAAAAGTTGGAAGACAATCTTTCAGCAATTTCCAAATGAAGGTACTGATTTTAAGAGGAACCTGCACCTTCCAAACCTCTGTCCACATTACGTGATTCAACAGAGTTGAGCCAGAGTTGGTCAGAGTCTCCTTATTAATGAGATCATAAGCAATTCTGACCTGGTAATAATAATAATAATAATGGCGAGAAGTAAGTCAGTAACCCAAGCCAAAATAGAAACGAATTTGAATTTGTTGGGAATTGAAAATTCTGTGTTTGTTTAAGCATTCAATACAATGATTAGCTTATATCATATTGTACCCAATTCTCTCTCTAGCTAGAAGGACTCTAGGGTTTGCAACAGTGAACCTTCCCCCACATCAGTTCTGACCTGGAAATTAAGAGAGTCTTCACCATTTTCTCAAACTATGTTAGTGCAGAAGCTAGGGTTTCAAAGTTCCAACCTTTTGTCTTTCTTTCTGTTTATTCACACCAGTTACTGGTACTTCAAAAACCACTGCGAACAAAAAAAAGGGTTAAGTATCTCTGGCTGCAAAAGTTTCTCAGATCCAGAAACCACAAGAAGAATTGAACTACCATTACTGACAATGATAATACCAAAATGAAGTGCAATTTTTCAAAAGCTATAAGCAATCTGACAATACATATTATAATTTATAAATGACCCTCAACAACATAAACAAAATAAAACAAAATGCTCGTGTGCAATCCGCCATCAACATCTGTCCTTCTACACAGACAAACAACTTAAGATCAAACTTGTTAGAGGAAATCTAACAAAACTATAATTCAAAAATATTCAGTCAAAAAAAGAAAAGAAAAAAAATAGATGGCGGTGATCCACTTTCTTATGAAAGACCCTCACCGGCAAGACCATCCTCTACCCTTCAACTTTATCTTTGAGATTACCTATCTTGTGAGAGCTCTTTCTAGCTCCAAGGTATATTATTCATTCCTATAAAAGTTTTCACGAGTCTCTGCATCACAAAGTTTTTTATTTGTTTTGCTCGAACACCCTCATGGTCCTTGGGATGCAGATGTTCGTGAAAAACTTTCACAGGAAAGAAAATTACCTTGGAGGTAGAGAGTTCTGACACCATTGACAACGACAAGGAAAAAAGAATTAGAAAAGTTAGGAGATGGTCTTACCATGAGGGTCTTCTATAATAGAATGGAGTAGCAGTATTTTAATTTCTCGTGCATGCATGATGCGGTTCAAAAATGGTGAGGGTTTGGGAGAGTATTGTCGCCGTATAGGCTATAGCGAGTTAATAAGTCCAAGCAAGAAGAAATTAAAAACAGCAAAAGAATGAGAATATAGATGGTTTTGGAAAGAAAGAGAGAGAATTGAGGCTGGTGATAGTAGAAAAATCTTGGATTCTATTTATAAAGAATGAGGGTTATGTCCCATTTTATTAATTTTGTTATTAATGAAGCCCTGTTAGAAAGCAAAAATAATGTAAACTACTAACTAGCCAAATCAAGCCAATAATAAATCTCTTTCTCAAAATAATAATAATAATAATAATAATAATAATAATAATAATTCATTTATTTCTTCTTTTTATACATAAAATATTATGAAATTACACACTCAACAGTGTCAAGGCTTTCTCTCTCAAGACATCCCGTTTTAAGCCTAACCAAAATGCCATAAGCAGTTTAAAGCTGAGATATCTATTTTCTTTGCCTAATATAATATAATATATGTACACACACATGTATATATATAAAGATTTCTTTCTAACTCACAGAGTTATTTTACCATATATATCTTTGTAATTGCTTTGTTTTAATCCTAAGTGTATCAAAGAAAAAAAATCTCAATATTCTTGCAGTATGTACTGCACACTAATTACTCTCTCTCTCTCTTTTTTTTTTTCTTTTTGGCTAGTGTAATACACATTATAAATAATATATAAGGTACTGCATCTAATTAGAGTACCCACAACAACATATAATGCAGCAAAATTCAAGACTACTAAATGCTTGATTTAATAGAGAAATAAGAAAATATAATAAAATAATAATTAAAGCAATAAAAACAAACCCAAAAGAATGGTAGACAAAAGAAGTTCGATAATAATTAAGAAGTGGGGGAAATGATAGGAGTGCTGCCGTGCTAAACATATTTGTCGTTGGGAAAGTAACAAATGGTAGAAATCAAACCAACTTTTCTAATCTCTTTTCTGCCCCTCACCTACCCAATCTAAATTCTACGTAATATCCAATACTATTCCCTCAATTCTCTGACGTCTCTAATGACGATGGAGGAAGACAACGAGGGCTGTGGTAATCTAAAAGAAAAAAAAAAATTTTCTCAAAAAAAAAAAAAGTAAAAGAAAATCCCATTTTACATTAGCTATTTGGCTCCTAAAGGTAAGTTTTATGAACAGTAGCTCTTTATTTTGGGGAACATTGCTCATTCCCTAAACTCATTGTTTTTTTGTGTAATGTGATAAAGTAGGTATTTTGAAAATATTGACGAATAATAAAATTGACAAAAAAAATAATATTTAAATAAAATATGGTTTAAAATGATAAAAGAAATCTATGCATATGGAAAGGAAAAAATCGGTTAGCTAAAACAGGAAATAAACTAGGCTTTAATGAAAATTTAAGGAAGTTATTACTAATGCTCTTAGCCTTAAGGAATTCTTTTTTTTTTTTTTTTTTTTGAGAAAAAGCCTTAAGGAATTCAGTAGCCAACATTAGCATGGTTTGCGTCAAACTTAATTCCCAACTGTCTATTATATAGAGAAATTCTGGCTTCTCTTGTAACTTTTTTTTTGGTGAGAAAGAACTCTTTGGTATATGTGGGGTTTGGATTTTGTGAGAGTCTATTTGTGTTAGCATTTTAATTTTCCTATTTTCTTATTGATACCTTCTTGTCGACCCCACCTGTGTAGACGTTCGTAAAGGCCAAAGTTCCAAACCATGCTTGTGTTCCCAGTGTGATTGTTTTTTTTTTTTTTTTTTTTTTTTTTTTTTTTTAAATTCTTTTTTTAAATTTATTTTATGTATAAACCCGGCCACTATTATTTAATTACACACACAAAAAATAGATGCCAAAGCTTCCACTATCTCAATACATCCCTTTTTGAGCCTAACCTTACAAACCATTAGTTTTGGGGGTAAGTTATTGTTTTCTTTGCCTAAAAAACACACACGTATATATAAAATAAAGATTTTTGGCTAATTTAGGGAGTTATTTTACCATTTATGTGTTTGTAATTGCTTCGTTTTAATCCCAAGTGTATCAAAGAAAAACTTCAATATTCAAATTTATGAAACTACACTTTAATATCAAAGATGCTATCATAAAACTATCATTAATGTGAATTTTAAGAAATCTACAAAAGCAACATCGTAGCCAATTAATAAATTACCACAATAATATGTCTAAGTTTATCCGTGAAAGATAGAGATGTCGTGAAGCTGTTATTCAAAATTTTTGCAAGATTCAAATCTCACACTTTGTTGAGAAAGGAGGAATGAAACACCAAGTTGTTGAGAGTATTATAACTCAGTTGATGAATAGCCTACTCTCATTTATTAAAGAACCATATTCAAATTCTTTGAGGGTTATTTTGCCAAATAATTGCATGACATCTAGTTTTATTCAATGTGGTATGAATTTAAACACTTCTTTTATATGTTCTTATTAATTGATTATTTGGATTTATACTTGCTTTACCTTAAGTTTGTACATTCACAAAATAGAATTGTGAAAGAAAGGAGAAGCAAACCAAAAGAAATGAAAGGAAAGTGGGCCATGACATCTTAAAGAGATTTTAATTGACATTTGATACTATTGGCCAAAACACGTCTTCTAAGAGCATTCTCATCAGGTGTGCCAAATGCCAAATATTTGACATTTGGCACATCAAATACAAAAAACAGAGTATCATGAAGTGTGCTAAATGTGTTAAAATTTTGCGACATGTTATAGTACGCTCTCATCTTTGACACGGTACGGATGAGAATGCTATATGCATTTATTATTTTTTTATTCATCTTTCTCTCTCATCCCGATTAAAATATATCATCATCTTCACGTTCAGCCACTCATTTTTTGCTTCTCCATCTCCACTCTCCCATACTCTTTTCTTCTCCCTTCTTCCGTTTTGCTCTATTCTCTTCCCATTCATGAATCATGAGCCACCACCGATTTTCTCGCTACCATCTCGCCATGTTGAGAGACAAAGACCGCCAAGGCTCGCCACTAATCACTGACCCACTTTGCGATGAAGAGGAACTCCAGTGTGAAGGACACGGTGGCCGGAAGTGAAAACTCCCATCAGTGACGGTGACAAAGCCGATTGTCCTAATCTGATTGTTGCTCTTGAAAGGTAACAAACACTGAAGGAGGAGAGAAAAAAAAATGTCTCGGTGTATGTCTAGATTAAACCCACCCAAAATGTCCTGATGCACGTTTGATTCAATTTATGATTTTAGTGTAAATTGTAATTAATTTTATAATTGATTTGGCAGGTTTGGGATGTGCGTTTGTTTGGTTTGGTGGATGTGGGTTTGTGCCGATCTCTCTCATTGGTTTTTTTTTTTTTTTTTTTCTTTGAGGTGGCATTGGTGGATGTGGGTTTGTGCCGGTGGTGGCTGTCGGTGTTGTTGCGGCAGTGGTTGTTAGTGGCCGTTATTGTTGTTGACAATGATGATGATAGGGAGTAGTTAATATATTATTTTAGTGTGTAGTAAATATTATTTTAATGTATAGAATTGAAAGATAAAACATCTGATAAATTGGATATTGTAAAATGACGTGCTAAAATGATAAAGAATGTTTTTGGTGTGTCAAAATGGCATTTTTTATGAGAAAGCTAATAAGAATGCTCTAAAAGCACAAAGGACCCCTTTTCTTTAGAAGCAGCCACAAATTTTTCAGAAAATAGCACAACACTAATCATTATCACTATCACAAAAACACGATGAAGAAAAAAAAATGGTGTGTTTGTTGAATAAAAGCTTAGCTTTCCAGATTTTTACCCATATAAATTTTAATTTACCATACATAGAAATCGCATCATTTGGTTTCAAAATCTACATACCTTCACTTGCCTCATCTTGAAATTAAAAAAAAAAATATATATATATATATATATATAAATGTTTTTCTAACACTCTGCAATGCCAAAACTCTCATTTTTATATACAACAATCTGATATGAAAAATCTGTTGCATTAACCATCAGTGGACAACCTCATAATTAATCAGCCAACAAAGACCAAACAGCATTCTCATATCATAAGTGCAAACTACAACTTCCATTTATTCATTCATTCTACACATACAAACCCAGCTCCCACAGACTTTTCAGAAAATGTCACAAAATTAATCACTATTAGTCTACCACACACCACCCAAAAAAAAAAAAACGTATTTGTTGAATAAAAGCTTATCTTATTAAAAAAAAGAAAGAAAAAAAGAAAAAGAAAAAAAGACCAGTAGTAGCTACATTACAACAAGA
Organism: Quercus variabilis; assembly: GCA_030445155.1. NCBI lineage: Eukaryota > Viridiplantae > Streptophyta > Magnoliopsida > Fagales > Fagaceae > Quercus > Quercus variabilis. Next base: position 3,192,483 of record CP129447.1, read on the forward strand.
ACATCTAGATTTTTGCCCATAGAAACCCCATCATTTGGTTTCACTTTCTGCTTTAGAGGTACCAATACCATTCCAACCTTCACTTGCCTCATCTAAAACCAGGGCTGGCTCAACAATTTTGGGGGCCTTATGCAAAAATTTTAAATGGAATTTTTTTTAACTTTAAAGTCTAAATTTTTACAAATAAAAATTAATTTATTACATGTTTCAATAAATTAGTATCACTATAATACAAATGAGTTGATATAATATACAACAAATTATTAATCAGTGCAATAATTTATAATAATTGATAAAGTAAGAGTTTGCATTAAAAAAAAAGTGATAACTTATTAATTAGTGTGGGGCCGTTTGGGGGCCAGCATAGCTTAGGCCTTGTGATATGTTGGGGCTTGTGACAAGACAGCACAATGCTATGTGCATGATTCAATCTTGTCCTCTCAAGTTGTGTGCATTATTATTGTGCAGTATTCTGTATTTTAGGATACAATGTGGCTTTTTTAATGCATTTTATTGACCAATAAAAGTACCTAATTTTTTTTGTAATTAAAATATATAGATAAATATTATATATATATATATATATTTACAAGTGGGGGCCTTTTTTTATTTGGGGGCTTTAAGCGATTACATCAATTGCTTATATGGTTCAGTTGGTCTTGATTTTGGTCAAGTTTTTTGATTTATTTACATGGATGGATGGAGGATGTTTCATCACTTTTGGTCCAAAATACCCAATCTGCCCCAAAGTTGTTTGAGACTTAATTAGACTGGCTGGTATATACCAACTGGTAACAAGTAACAGCCACTCTTCCATTCCCAAAATAAAAATAAAAAATAAAAATCAACCAGTCAAACTCGTTAAGTACACCTCATTCTTAAAATCTAGCCACTAATTGGGCTTTTTATTATATTTTATTTTAATTTATTTAATGGATAAGCAAACGAAGCCACTTTTAACACATGAATATCACTTTGGTTTTTATTTTATTTTATTGATAAAAAAAATCGAGCCACTTTTAACACATGAATATATAATTCCAAGCACCTTGTTCCTTGAATGAAACTCTATCTATCTATATCATTTGTTCTTCTTTTTGTGTTGTGAGACCACCAAGGCCGGTGGATCATGGGATTCTCTCTTCATGTGGGACTTGCTACAAATAATATGGCTGAGTTGGCCGCGGTCAGACAGGGTCTAGCAATGGCATGGAATTCCGGCTTGAAGTTCCTTCAGCTTGAGCTGGATTTAAAGGTGGTTATCACCTAGCTGACAAAAAATAATATGAATTATCCTATTGATATGATGCCTTTGATCTGTGATTGCAGGAAGCTCTTGGACCAAGAATGGGAGGTGCACATGCTCCACGTGTACCATTAGGCAAATGGATGTACTAATGCCCTGGTGAAGCGAGGGACTCGACAACAGAATCTAATGGATGTATATAGTGTATGTCCCACTTTTGTTGATGTACCATATGTTAGGGACTTGAGTGGCCTTGGAGACACTAAACTATGTGCTCTAGGCATAGCTATTGGTTTTGTATGAACTCAATTTTATTTAAATAAAACCTCACGCTTTTCACCCAAAAAAAAAAAAATCATATAAAGAAACCCCAAAAAAAGTACTTTAACTAAAGATCACATCTAGTTATTGAAAAAAAACGTTATTCACATCTAATAATGATGACAGTCGCTGCTCGAAGGCTTTAAATACTTGTAAAGGGAAAAGTACGATATTGACATATTCAGTAAACTATCAATGTCTTTGACCATGCATTACGTTGCTTTCTGTCGCAGGATGATATCCACATAGTTTTGACCTAAAATTGTTCCTATGTTCCACCACCAAACAGCAGGACAACAAGTATCTTTTAACGTCATCAATCAATAAAAGCGTAGAAAAAACAAACTCATTAATTGAATAAAATTCAACCAAAAAGAAAAGGAAACCGAAACTGGTCGCTGGGGCCCGGAGGTTGATCTTCTGGATGAAGATGGCGGTGACCCATTTCTTATTATGGAAACCCGCATCGGCAAGCCCCATCCCCTTTCCTTTTCCTGACTCTTTTGTCCTTGAGATTGTCAATAGTATGCGAACTCTCTAGCTTCAAGGTAATATTGTTTTTCCTGTCAAAGTCTTCACAAATATCTGCATCCCAACCACAGTTTTTCTTTTCATTTCGAAGTTGATCATCTTTTTTTCCATTCAAATAACTTTTTTTTCCTCTCATCTTAGCCAGATGGACGGTTTGATGCAGATCTTTGTGAAGACTTTGTCCGGAAAGACGATTTACCTTGGAGGTAGAGAGCACGGATACTATTGACAATGTCAAGGCAAAAGATTCAGGAAAAAAAGAGATGGGTCTTAGCGGTTTTTGTTGATTTCTATAAAAGAATGGGCTTTAATTTCAATTCCTGATGTGGTTCTAAAAGGGTATATGTATGAGATTAGGTTGAGGAAAGTGTTGCACTAATTAAAGGCTATAGAAGAACTTTGAGAGAGAAATCATGATTTTTGGAGCTAAGATAGAAGAGCTTTGAGAGAGAGAAACCAAGAGTACTTTTGGAGTCAAGATAGAAGAGCTCTGAGAGAGAGACACCATCAGTTTTAATTTGGAGTTAAGATAGAAGGCTTTGAGAGAGAGAGAGACCATGATGAGATTGGAGTAAAGATACAATGCTTTGAGAAAAAGGCCTTGAGTTTTGGAGTTCAGATAAAAGGCTTTAAGAGGGAGAAACCATTAGTTTTGAAAGTTGATTAAATCAAGGGTTTTTCTTATTGTTTCGATTTTTATGTGTTTTTGCCCATCTGGGTCTTCTTGGATTGGTTTGAAAATGGCTTTGGTTTCGGTTTTATCGGAAATTTTGCAGCGACCCACAATAGTTTGATGTGTTAAGCAAGTTGATGATGTTCATAGTGCCTCTTTGGGTAGTGGTTCTTGTCAGGGTTTTGGTTGGGTGGGCATGGAAGCCTAGATGGGCCAATGTTTTGTCCAAAGATACTATTCCAACTACCAGTCTACCACAACACAATCCACGTGTTTTGCATTTGGTTCAATTCCAAGCTTGAATTCTTTGAGGTTTCAGTTCCCCGATTGCATTCCCTAGACTTAAAGATGAATGATGATGATGAAAAGGACGCTCTTTGTCACATGCTGCCACGGTGGTTCAATTCCAAGCTTATTCCAGATTCTTTAGGGGTTTTCAAAGTCTATGAGTGAATTGACAACTTGGGTTTTGCAGATTATTATTATTTTGATGGTTATGCTTTGGATTGGGATGTTGAATTTCGATTAATAGTTGAAGTAAAGAGTTGGGTTATCTCTTAAATTTCAATTTGTTTACTTCTGTTGGTTTGAAATTTCTGATCTCCCGTGTAAAAAAAAAAAATTGGGTTTATTTATTTTTAATTTGACGTGGCTATATAGTTAACGATTGATGTGACATAAAAAATTATTTTTTATTACTCAATTTAATACATCAGGTTTTTCCATTCAAGATGATAACTGTAGAGACCTAATTGACCTGAAATTGAAAGGTTAAATTGACATAATTGAAAGGTTAGAAACTAAATTGACATATATATATAATGTAAATGATAAGGATTAACTATATAATTTACGCAAAAAAAGAAAAAAAAAAGAAAAAAAAAAAAAGAGAGAGTAAATTATAAGTTAAATTTTATAAGCCATGGCCATGCCCCTAAGTTTATAAAATATAGTATGCCTTTATCATTATTTATTCAAAACTAATCCAAATAAATTAATATAGTAGTAGACACATCTAATTCTCTCCCTCAATTTCATACCATCTCTCATTTTCAATTTTCAATAAAGACTTCATTTTCCAGTAAAGTCTCTAACTTTTTTTTTCCCTTGAATTTTATCAAGCTCTCATTTCCAATTTTCTAGAAGTCTTCAATAGTAAATAATTCTCTACCTCGGAGAAGGTTTGGATGGCCTTCACTATAAAAAAAGTTTGAAAAGTACCCCTTTGTCCACAATTGATTTTATTGATAGAGATTAAGTCCTATCTTACAAGACTTCATTCTTCATACATTTGAGAATTGAGATTGGACTAGATTTTCATGGTTAGCACGTGGGTGTGTCTTAAGTCACGCTTTCATATCATTTGGGTTGATCATGCTACCTAATCTAATACTAAGTAGTAATCAGGGCTCAAGTCATGTACATGCACTATTTTATTATTGAAAAATGTTATGTTCATAATATTTTTATAATATTTTCATAATAATTTTTTTTTTTTGGAGAGTTTCAATTTATAGTGTCCACTTTTGATGATAATTTTTTATCATTAGACCAATGTATCAATCGATTTTTGGTGTAGACAGAGATTGAATCTAAGATCTCTTATTCAACCATCAGAGAATTTACCAGTTAAGTTAACTGAACTCACCGCAATAAATCCTAAGAGTATGTTTGGTACACTGAATGTGGATTATAACACGAATGGTAATCTTTATTACCGGGAATAAAATTTGTTGTAATTGAATAACTAAACATATTCATTGGTTTGGTTGTGAGTTGTAACATTAGAATAAAAATTATGATCTTTTTTAGAAAATGTCTCATTCATAAAATTATATTTCCTAGAAAATAATATACTTTAAATTTTAGAGAGATGAGTTATTTTTTGATGATTTTTTATTTGCATAATTGTTAGGTGGATATAGAAAGTTTATTTATTTAGAAATGTATTAATGTTAGAAATTATTACATCTACTTAGGAATAGCTATTACAACCTTTTTAGAAAGGAATAGTTATTCATCATTTTGAAGAATAACTATTCATAAGGAATGATTATTCTCTATAATAAAAACATAACCAAACTATTGAATAGCTAAACTATAAGAATAGCTATTACATTATAATGCCTATTACAGTTTACCAAATATGCTCTAAGTGTTACTAGTTCTAATTTGAATCCATTACTAAAAAAAATTTTGTTCACTAATAACAGTTAATAACAACTTATCACTTAAAGTTTGCTTTAAAAGTGTTGTAAAAATGGTATAGAGAAAGCATTTATCTTTATGACTTTATTTTTTTATAAACATGGAAATGTGATAATAATGATCCAAGATCTTTAACTAGCTATTAATATATGGGTTGTGTTAACAGACACCCGTGCAGCACAAAATTTTATTTTTTACTTTTTCCTGACACAGTTTTTTTTTTTTTTTTTTTTTTTTCAATTTATGTCATTTTTTCAGTATGTAGATACTATTTGAGATTTTTTTTTTTTTACTTTTTCTGACAATTTTTTTTTTTTTTTTTTTTTTTTTGTCTTTTCTACCAGCACCCAGCGGTGTTGGTTAACATTCTCCTTAATATATATATATATATATATATATATATATATATAACCATCACTTTCGCAAATAAATTGTAACAACATAGACAAGTTGGAGAAGCTAAACGTCAATCAAAAAACAAAAACAAAAAAATTGTCACTTTCACACATGGAAGTCGTGAAACTCTTTGCCTAACACGCGTGAAAGTAGATAAGCTACATTTTCAGTGATAAAGAAAGCAGAAGGTGAAGCTAAAAAGCCTACAGTTGTTAATTATCTTCATCCAGTCTGATATTTTTTTTCTTCTCCAAATACTGGTAATTTAATAGAAGTACATAATGTGCTTATTAGCCATACTATATATAAATCATAAATTTTGCATGCTTGGTTATATGCAATATGCCCATTGACCTAATAGTTAATTAAATAATATTATAATCAAATGAGCCATGAATCAAGTTAAATCTTCTAAGTAGATTTCAGTTAGTTTAACTGGTAAAATCTTTGATAGTTGAATAAAAAATTTAGGGTTCAATATTTACTTATACCAAACTGATTAGTGTCTTAATTTGATGATAAAAAACTATAATAAAAATAGACACCAAAAGTTGAAACTCTCTAAAAAAAAAGAAGATAAATCTCCTAAAATGATAGTTTAACATTTCCAAATAACACATACAATGCCAAAATAATTATTTCAATTAAATTCTTGTTTTCATGATCTTTGAGTAAGTGTGGGTAGCTTCACTTGCATGGAAACCATGTTCCTTTTCCTCTTAAGCCTTATGTGGGCCTGCATAAGTATCCGTTTTCCTGTTAATGATATTTTTTATCGTCTTTTCAGTCTAAAAAACTTGAGTTTAGATGGATGCAACATTTTTATATTTTTGTAGAGAAACCGATGATAATATATTAAATATTGTAATACCTGTGCGTGTCAATGTGTGTGAGATAAAAAAAATAAACCTTTCTTTCTTTAACCGAATATATAAATTTTTTGATTTTTTTAACCAAATATTTTATGTTTCGGCTCCTCCCCATTTTGGTCAATAAAACTTCCCAAAAAAACAGTTGTCACTTACCTCACTCAACCACCTATCCCTTTCTAATTTTCTAGAGAAAGGAATTAAATCCATTGACGTTGTCGATGTTATACTTGGCTGAGACTCAAAAGAAAATTATTCAATTCTTTAAATAATTAGTCATGTTGGAATCCATGGATACAAGATTTTTTAATAAGTTAATAATTACAATGGATGAGGGGGATTTAACGCGTGAATGTCTCTCTTAGACACATGATAAAGTATCTATCAATTGAACGACAAGACTTTGAAATCTGGATAATTTAATGGTTAAAGGAGAAGATATTTAGATCTAAATGCATCTCCATTAGAGATATTATGAAGTGCCAATTAATTGAATTTCAAGGCTCTTGAAATAAATTCAAGTTAGTTGTTACATTTAACTAGATATTTAGACACCGAGTGTCTCCATTATTTCTCTTTTGTTGTGTTCAAAAGTTGATCTATATATTTGTAAAATCTATATATTTAATAAGGCAAGACTTAGGTACAATATTTAAGTGTTGTTCCTTAGGTTCTCCTCATAAGATTCTCTCATGTAGATTTTTCCTCATTGGATAAAAGTGTATTTTTTTAGTTAAGTAACCACATTACTCAATTTTAAGTGGAAAACCTAAGGAACATCATCTAAAGTATTGTACCTAAGTTTTGTTCTACTTAATAAAGAAAAATATTAAAACTGCTATCAATTTTTCCATAAAATTTTTACTAATCACATGACAACAAACTATATTGGGGTCAAGTTAATTTGTTAATTAATTTTTATTTTATTTAAAATTGAAAGATATATGGTAAACTTTACAATATCTTTTAACAAAATCAATGAAGTAAAATTTACCATACTTGGAATATCAACCAAAAAAAATTAAAACAAAACCAAATCCAAATCCAAAAAAGCAAAAACAAAGACAATTTGTTAGCTGTTGGTTGTGACTTGTGATTGATGGGAGCATCCACTATGGCGTATAAGGTATAAGAGCATTCACATCAATAATTCTAAAAATTTTAGCATTTAACATCTCAAAAAGTTACTTTATTTATTATACCATCTCATTCTAAAATACATCTGTAGAGATCATTTTTGCCGAGAAGACCAATAGCTTGCTTGTAATCCTTGGCTCAGAATCCCACATCGAAAGAAAACCCCCCTACTTTCCCACTTATAAGCATGAGTTGAAGTGGGGAGTGTACCATTAGCCTGGCTAATGGTACACTCCCCACTTCAGCTCATGCTTATAAGTGAGAAAGTAGGGGGGTTTTCTTTCGATGTGGGATTCTGAGCCAAGGATTACAAGCAAGCTATTGGTCTTCTCGGCAAAAATGATCTCTACAACATCCAACATCAATACTTTTTTTTTTTACCATTTCGTTTAAAATAATATAAACTACTCATTAAAATAGTAATAGAAACTGCACAAATCACCTTTTCCACCACAAGCATTAAAATAATAATATTTTTTTGAAGATTGGAACTACAGTGAGCTTTTAAAGATGAAAACTCACTGTAGGTCTATAGCTCAGTTGCTACTTTTTTTAAGAATGGCATGTTTGTTGTAGCTTGCTTTTTGGTGCTTTTTACAAACTTGATGTTAAAATTTAGCATTTATAGCATTTAGCATTCTTAATGAGAATGCTCCTACCTTATTCCTCAAATAGAATGATAGGTGAACAAGAAAAGCAAGATCAAGGTTTTAAAATTTTGGCATAGTTTGCTTACTATATAATTTAGACTTAATTAATAAGGATTTTCCTAATATATGCCCAAGAGCACATATTAATAAAAATTTTTATAATTAAAATAAAATAAAAAGTGACTCTTTCTCAAATAAAAAAAATGTGACTAACTTTAAAAATAAAATCAGTTTTCCATAAATAATAAAAATTATAAAATGAATGGTAAGGCATACAATAATTAGACCCAATTAATAAATGCTTTTTGAAATGTAACATTGTAGTTGTACTCTAAATGTGATAGAAGTTATCACATTACACTATTTAAATAATTTGAATCCATTAAAAATTTGGATTATTACGTTTTTCGATCACAAAAATACCTAGAAATATGATGAGTGTTATGCGTTTGTACCAAATATTAAAATTATTAACTTTTTTCCATGCATAACACTCATCACATTTCTAGGTAACACTCATCACATTTCTAAGTATTTTTGTGATTGAAAAATATAGTAATCTAAATTTTTAATGGATTCAAATTATTAACCTAAAAATAAAAAAAAATAAAAATAAAAATAAAAAAGAGGCTACTTTCCTTAAAAAATTTGCCTGGAAAGTGCTGGAACTTATTGAATCGGATTGCGCCTAAAGTTAGGGAGAAGCGAACAGAAACTGCGCGCACAGAAAGTGAGAGAGACATCCAAAAAGAAAGGAACACATATAGTCTTTATGCCGGGGGAATGTGTAGAATAATCATGGGTAAGAGGAGTATTTGGTTAGTTAGACAACGCGTGAAACTATAAAGGAAACTAGGCATCTCGAGTTTTAGAAAATCGAGATCCATTTACATAAATCTCGAGTTTTAGAAACTCGAGTTCCATGAAAAAAAAATTTAGTTTTATCGCCCCTATAGTGGCGTTTTTAAGTCTTATAGTGACGTTTTAAAGCCCTATAGCGGCGTTTTCTTGCAAAAATTTTTCATAAGTGTTCAATACCAGGTTCAGTGAGCCCTATAGTGGCGTTTTTATGCCTTATACTGACGTTTTAAAACCCTATAGTGGCGTTTTTCTGCTAAATTTTTTTGAACTCCATTTTTAAGCCCTAAAGTGACGTTTTTAAGCGCTATAGCGGCGCTTTTGGAACTCGAGTTTTTAAAACTCGATTTTTACTTGGATTTTTTTTACAAATCAAGCCTCAAAAACTTGATTTTTATCTTGGAACTCGAGTTTTAGACACTCGAGATGCTAGTTTTCAAAATTCTTTTGCAACATGACAACTAACTAAATTTTTTAATATTTATTGTTATTTAGAAAAAAAATTCCTTTATGCCAAACTAAACAATCAATGCTGATGTTTTATTCTTGTACACGTGTCACTAATTGTAAGATCGAAACATCACTTTAGAATCTGGTGGTTGGTTAGTATATACCAACCAGTAACAACCATTCAAACTGCTTATAATTCCATACGGCACACGTGAGCAACACCTCATTCTTAAAATCAAGCTATTTTTTTTAATGAAAAATGCTAACGAATGCTTTTATAGCACTAGTTAATAATTCAGTTAAAAAAAGTTTTGACATCACTTTTATGGGAAATGAAAAAAATTGTTAAAACATTAATTGTTTTTTTTTTTTCTTTCCCCATAAAAACTTTCTTTAATTAGATTCTTAACTAGTGCTCTAAGGACGCTCGTTAGCATAACCCTTTTTTTCATAAATAAAAAAGCCACTTTTAACACATGAACAACATTTCCAATCAAAATTCCATATACATTCCATCGAAATCAACTGCCATGATTGACGAATAATATCTCATGGAAAAATCTCTCTCTGTGTGGGCCGAATCACATAAAGAAAAAAAGACATAAATGTGCTTTTAGTCCCTACGTTTTTTTTTTTTTTGGTCCCTACATTTCCATTTCACAACTTTTAGCCCTTAAACCAATTAACGCGTGTTATTTTAGTCATTTCCGTTAGTCAACAGTCGGAACTAACTGAGATAACTAACGGAGGGATTAAAATATTATTAAAAATTCATTGTAGCACTCATCAAATTAAAAAGAAAAAAAAATCAAGATCTATGTTCTTATTCAACAAGAACACCAAAGAACACAAACCTAGATTTTAAACATAAGAACACATGCCCAGATTTACTTGCATTTTCTTGCCCTTTCTTGTCAACCAAACACAAACACAAATTGATCTCCAGCAAGAACACAAACACAAATTGATCTCCAGTAAGAACACAAACACAAACCTAGCAATAAATCTTCTCAAATTTTCTCAAACCACAAAACCCAAATATACAAAATCACAACTCAAACCCAGATTTTCTCATCTTTCAATCAACAACGAAACCTCCAGCAGATAAAATTCATAAACCTAGAAACCAAATTCATAAACCCAGAAAATTCAGCATAAAAATACTATAAATAAAAAAAAATCATAAATTCCAAAGCCCTCATCCTCAAACCCAAACAAAATCATTTCTCAGTTCTTTTTCAGTCTTTGTTTGGTTGCCAAGAAAATGAAAGAATAAAAATTTGGACAGTGAAGAAGACAACCCAACCTTCAGTGGTCTAATCATGCCGCAGGTTTAGGCCTCAGCCTCACCGGACCATCATCGTCTTTGCCACAAATCTACACCACCGAGAAGCTAACACGATTTCTGATCTACAAACCCAACCAAAGCCGATTTCTGATCTACAAACCCAACCAAAGCCGAAAAGCTAACACGATCTTTGATCTACAAACCCAACCAAAGCCGAAAAGCTAACACCAATCCTCAAAGTCGAGAAGCTAACACGATCTCTAATCTACAAACCAATCTCGTCGCCGTCGCCTCCTTCAGACCCACCCACTGATCTCGCTGCTATCAAACCCACCCGCCGATTTCGCCGCTGTCAGACCCACCCGCCCATCTCACCTCCTTCAGACCCACCCACAAATCTGTGGTCCTTTACCTCTCTCTTTCTCTCAATCTATCTCTCCCTCTCCCTCTCTCACGATCGATGCTTATTTTTGAGGAAGACTGAATTTTTTTGTTATGTATTTTTGTTGATTTGTTTTATATATTCAGATTTCCTATTATAATATTAAAGTAGAAGGTCTGTGTTCTTTGGTGTTCTTGTTGAAGATGAATATAGATCTTGATTTTTTTTTAATCTGATGAGTGCTATAATGAATTTTTAATAATATTTTAATCCCTCCGTTAGTCATATCAGTTATTTCCGACTGTTGAGTGACGGAAAGGATTAAAATAACACGCATTAATTGGTTTAGAGAGTAAAAGTGGTGAAATGGAAATGTAGGGACTAAAATGGAAAAAAACAAAAATGTAAGGACTAAAAATGCATTTCCGCCAAGAAATGCATTTTTTGGCCGCTGTCAGACCCACCCGCCGATTTCGCCGCTGTCAGACCCACCCGCCCATCTCACCTCCTTCAGACCCACCCACAAATCTGTGGTCCTTTACCTCTCTCTTTCTCTCAATCTATCTCTCCCTCTCCCTCTCTCACGATCGATGCTTATTTTTGAGGAAGACTGAATTTTTTTGTTATGTATTTTTGTTGATTTGTTTTATATATTCAGATTTCCTATTATAATATTAAAGTAGAAGGTCTGTGTTCTTTGGTGTTCTTGTTGAAGATGAACATAGATCTTGATTTTTTTTAATCTGATGAGTGCTATAATGAATTTTTAATAATATTTTAATCCCTCCGTTAGTCATATCAGTTATTTCCGACTGTTGAGTGACGGAAAGGATTAAAATAACACGCATTAATTGGTTTAGGGAGTAAAAGTGGTGAAATGGAAATGTAGGGACTAAAATGGAAAAAAACCAAAATGTAAGGACTAAAAATGCATTTCCGCCAAGAAAAAAAAAACAAAAAACAATGATGCAACCGAAAATAAATAAGTATAAAAAACAAAAAACAATGATGCAACCGAAAATAAATAAATATATAAATGCAACCGAAAATAAATAAATATAGATCTTGATTTTTTTTTTTAATCTGATGAGTGCTATAGTGAATTTTTAATAATATTTTAATCCCTCCGTTAGTCATCTCAGTTATTTCCGACTGTTGAGTGATGGAAAGGATTAAAATAACACGTATTAATTGGTTTAGGGAGTAAAAGTGGTGAAATGGAAATGTAGAGACTAAAATGGAAAAAAACCAAAATGTAGGGACTAAAAGTGCATTTACGCCAAGAAAAAAAAGAACAAAAAACAATGATGCAACCGAAAATAAATAAATATATAAATACTTCTAAAGGAAAAAAAGATTTGACTTGTCAATAAACTTTCAATGTCTGGACCATGCATATGAGCCTTTCGGCACTACTTGTCTTCGATTCCCAGTCATATGACGGAGATTGGTCCTGCACCATCAATATGTATCTTTCGACACCGTTAATCAAAACAAACAAACAAAGATCTATCAAACTAAATCAACAAAATTCAACCCAAAAAAGAAAAATCGATAGAAATGATCTCTGGAGTTTGATCTTCATTTTGACGATGGCGGCCGATGATCCATTTTCTTATGAAAGACCCACATTGGCAAGACCATCTATATATCCTTGTCAGGGCCGGCCCTAGGCCTAGGACACTTAGGTCATCGCCAAGGGCCCCCTATTAGAGGAAGGCCCCAAATTTTAAGGCAAAAATTGATATATCTTTTTAAAAAAATTGGAGATATAGGAAAAAAAAATTAGTTTTATAATTTTCCTCTATTTTCAAAAAGTTCCAAAGTATTGAATAATGCTAGAGATAATACAACTTTAAATACATAGGTCTTACAAATAGAGTAATGCTATAATTTTACAAACTATTTTATAACATTTTTATAAACTATTGTTGTAGCCAACTTCTTACTGGTTCTCATCTGGACCCACCGATAACATCACTTTTTTATTTATCTATAATCATTCCTCAAATCATCAATTTGTAAAATTTTTTGTAAAAGAATTTGTATCTCTAGCATTTTCCCTTATAAATATATGTGTCACTAATTGTAAGAAATAATTCAGATAGGAAAATACTAGAAATATTATTAATTTTACTTGAAAATTTTACAAATTGATGCGACAATAAATATGATATGTGAATGTTAATAACCTATTGTTAGGATTAGTGCTCTTAAATCCTATTGTATGATGCTATACATGATATTATATATGACATTATGTATGATATGATGTATGACTTAATATTCTGATTAATAAAATTGTTTTATTATTATCTGAAGTATTGGTAACATGAATATTTGGACATTATCATATAATCCATGAGATATATAGTATGTGATTTATGTGAAAAGTCACATAAGATATAAATCACAGGTTCTTTGTAAACTCAGAATTTTAGTTCGTCGTCGATGCTGAAATTGGGTATTTTATTTGCGAAGACTATAACATGTCAACTAAAATGATTTGTCTTGATCATGGAAGTGGTGACTTCTAGTTGATATGTTGATATGTTTTAAGAGTTAAGACATATTGAACTGGACCGCTGTGAGATTTATTATTCTCCTAATGACTGTCAATTGAATAAAATCTCACGACTTATATTTGCATTAACTCTTAATCCTGAGAGAATAATGGACCTAATCATGAAGTGTAGGTTGCTTTGATATATCAGGAGTGAGATCTATAGTAACGGTCAAAACCTTAGTATGTTGGGCAACCACATTTAGTGTTGATGGAACATATTCTCAAGATGGAATTCATAGTCTCTTAACGGAGATATAAAATATTCCCTTGAGATAAGTTTAATGAGTTTAGTTATTCAGAGAGTTAGGCCTAACCACTTTAGTAAGAAATTACTAAAGTATATATTTATGAATAACTTGAAAGGATAATGAATAACTTGAAAGGATTAAACCGAGTACTCAAGGATTAAGATGTAGTAATTTACAAAGTGGCAGTCTACTTTCATAACTTTGTATTACTACGAATATTTTATGAAAGGGTTGCATGTATAATAAAGTCTTGAAATATAATTTATTAATAAGGCCTAGAGTGCAATTATATTTATATAGTGGTATTAAATATAATTAATGGTAATTTTGAACTTGTTAAGAGTTGACAGAAAAGCTCAAGACCCATTAGAGCTAGTGTCTTAGAGCATCTCCAACAACCTCTCTAAATTTTTGCCTAATTTTTGCCTGTTTAGAGAATAAACAGTGACATTTAGCTTTTATCTACCTACTTTTTCAAATATCCTTTCCAACAGACTCTCTATCTCATTCTCTTTCTCATTTAAATATTATTTCTTCATTCATTATTTATTCTTTTTTAATCATCATTTATTTTTTTTTAACAACTATATTTTTTTAATGAAAAGTGTTATATTTACAACATTTTACGCAATACTTTCACAACAAAATTTATGTGAAAGATGTTATTAGTTCTAATTTGAACCCAACACTAAAATTATTTTTTTACTTGCCAATATTAACTAATAACAATCTATTACTTAAAATTTATTGTAAAAATATTGTAGTAGTATTTTTCAATTAGGATTTTTTTCCTTATTTTTTTTTTCGGCCACACGTTTCTTGTGTTTTCTTTTTTCCTTTTTTTTTCTCCTCCGCATCTTTTCCTTACCTCTATCTTCTCCAGCACTTTCTAGGAGCACTTTTCTTTTTTTCTTTTCTTCTCACTTCAGCTGGAGCTCTACTTTTCTTTTTTTTCTTTTCTTTTCTTCTCACTTCGGCTGGAGCTCTACTCTAGCAACACTTTGGCTGGAGCTCTACTCTGGCAACACTTTGGCTGGAGCTCTAGGAGCACTTCGGCTGGAGCTCTCTCTCACACATGAAGATCGTCCGCTTGTCCTTCTCCGACCACCGCATATCCCCCTCCCCACCGAGGCTTAGATGGGTCAGCTTTGTTTTTTTTTTTTTTTTTTTTTTTTTTTTTTTTTGTTTTAATTTGATTAGTTTTAAAATTGTGATTTGAGTTTGTATTTTGATTGAGACTGAGTTTAGAAATGTTTGAGAGAAAAGATCAAGAATAATTCTGTTGTTATCGTTTTGATTATTGAGTTAAAATTAAAAATTTTAATCAGTTGTGATTATTGAGATTGAATTAATTATTTTGCTCATGAATAGGTCTCTCTATTTTCTTTTTCTTTTTTCTAATTTCATTTGGTTTATGAGAATTTTTTTTTTTTTTTTTTGTGTGTTTGGATTGTTTAGATTGTACTCTGCGTATTGTAGCCGTTGAGATAAAGAAGAGAGAGGGAGTGAAGAAGAAAGAGGAACGGATGAAAGAGAAAAAAAATATTTTTTTAATTCAACCGGTATTAGTTTAATGAGAAATAATCTTTGCATATGAACAGTTATTGCTATAGTGCTCTCCAGGCCTGGAGAGCTACTGTAGCAACTCTAAAAAAAAAAAATTTAGAGATAGAGAGGCTATTGGACTTGATTTTTTGTGTGAATAGTGGTTTTTTTCTCCAAATTTTAGAGATGAAGAGCCCTATTGGAGATGCTCTTATTAGTCCCTTTTGGTCTCACTCCAAGCCACATACTAAAACCCAACTGGAAAGGTCCAAAAGGTTAGCCCAATTAGACAATCAGTTATTAGGAGAGAAACATACAGAATTTTATAACACACAACAAGTTTGTGAAATGGAGTGAATGTATGAGTGAAGCCACTCAATTAATCTCCCTTGGAAACTGATTGAGAGACCACACATCTTGGGCGTTAGTGGAATTTGAGTGAAGATTGAAAGTGTTCCTGAGAACTTTTGATCTTTCGTTTTGAAATTCACTACACCAAGACACACTCTCTTGTTCTATATTCTGAAACTTACATAATGCATGTTATCAATTCTAAATGAAGTAGATCCGTTATTTTTCCGCTGCGTTTATGCATATTTCCAACACCTATTAAATGCATTTTTGAATAATTTTTTGTGATTAATGATACATCTTTGTAAGCCTCATATTGTAAAATTTATAATATCTCTAACATCATTCATTCAAATACTTGTTTATTATCTTCTTGAAGTGTCACTAATTGTATTCATTTCTACATCATTTGAAAGTTTTTTTTAGTAAAATTTGTTATATCTTTAGCATTTTCCAAAAAAAAAAAAAAGCATATTACAAAATAAAAGGAATAGATTTTTGTTATCAAAAATTATGATATTAAATACTAGTTAAATATTATTTAAGTGATAACAAAAATGCCCCATTTAAATATATCGCCTTAGGCCTTTAAATTTGTTGGGCCGCCCCTGATCCTTATCTTGAACTTTATCCTTGAGACTGTCAATAGTGTGAGAACTCTTGTAGCTCCAAGGTAATAATATGTTCTTCCCTGTCAAAGTTTTCATGAATCTTTGCATCCAAAAGTTCTTTTTTTATTTTATTTTATTTTTATTTATTTATAAATTTGCTTGAAGACCCTCATGGTCAATTGGATGCAGATCTTTGTGAAAACTTTCACAGGAAAGGTAAATTACCTTGGAGGTAGAGAGTTCAGACACCATCAACAATGTCAGCGAAAAAAGATTCAGGAAAGAAGGAGATGGGTCTTGTAGGGTGGGTCTTTGATAATAGAATGGAGTAGTTTTCAATTTCTCATTCATGATGCAGTTCAAAAATGGTTGATGAGATGAGGGTTGGGAGAGTGTTTCCTTATAGAGAGAGAGAGAGAGAGAGAGGGGTCTATGAACAAAAACCATGGGTAGGACTAAAGGAGTCGTCTAAGCAAGAACTGTGAAGGAGAGACAGAGGCTCTAGGTAGTGGATGAGATAAGGTTTGGGAAAATGTTGCCCTATAGAGAGAGAGAGAGAGAGAGAGGTCTATGAACAAAAACCATAAGTAAGGCTAAAGGCAAGAACTGTGAAAGAGAGACGGAGGCTCAGGGTAGTGGATGAGATGAGGGTTGGGAAGGTACACCTAGTAACAGCCTGGGTCTTGGACAATCTACCACTTGTGTTATGACTTAGGACACCTTCGATTGCTACTGTCTTGGCCTGTTCTCTACATTTCTAGCCCTTACACAGCAAGTCTAAACATCAGGAAATCTAGGGACTGCTTGGTAACTGCCACTGCACATGCTACACATGCACATCCCATGTCTCAGCAGACCATAGGGCCTCTGCTCATCCTCCAATAGCCTACTCTACATGTTCCCACATGTTTTGGAGTGGCTTGGCCCATGCTCAAGGCCTCCTATCAGCACTACAGCCCACACAACATGCCCATATGTAGCACATAAATAACTGCCATCAGCCCACTAGCACTTATCCATGCATTCAGTCAGCCCCCACTAGCCCAATGCCTTACACACAACATTTAATTATCATAGCAGCCCAGTCCTGCCTTGCACTCAAGCCACCAACCCCACACACACAAAAACCAGCAATTAAGCCACCAATGTCATGCACCACCACATAGGATCAGCACCACCTACTACTGCTCATTATCATCATCATCATCGTCTCTGCCCATCATGGCCCTCATCTGCCATGGCCTTGGGGCATCATGTGAAGCAAGGTGCCTTCACATGCTACCCCTTATTATTGCTCATTGATCTAACTCAAGTAAGGAGACTTGGCAGGTCCCCCTCAAAGAGCCCTTAGGAGCATCCCTAGTCAGGCATGAGGAGTCATGAGTGTGTTGAGAACACATGAAGTCATGTGATTGACTCAATGCTGCCCAAGCATCCTCATTCCTCATGCCATCATCAGCAACACATAATGCTCATAACAAACCACTCCCACCCGAAGAAGCCAATGTTCTCATCGGTAGGGTATCTTCAAATGCCTTTACTTCCTTTTCAAACTACCATAAAGTCAATGCCTTCTCCCAACTTGCTTTTGTTTCAGTTGCTCCTTTCTACTTCACTAAGTAATAAGTTATTATGTTTCCACCCTTTCGATAACCTGTTACCTTCTTTTCAAAAATTCTATCCACTTCCCAATCAAACTATACCATAACAGTAGGTGGAGCACGCCTTGCCTCATTCCTTGCAGGATCTTGCTCATCCCCGTGATAAGGCTTTAAGAAGCTCACATGAACTGTGGGGTGAATCTGCAACCTTTCAGGCAGTTTCAACTTGTAAGCAACAACACTAACTCTCTTCACTATTTCAAAGGGACCATCATACTTAGGAACTAAGCCTCGGTGCACACTCTCACTTCTAAACTTCCTCCAAATTTGTAGAGTTAGCTTCAACTACACTTTGTCCCTAACCTGGAACTCGAGAGGCCTCCTCCCTTTATCAGCATACTTTTTCATTCTTCGCTGTGCTTTCAACAAACTATCTTATGCTTCCTGCATTAACTCTTGTTTAGCAATAGAAAATCTGTATGCTGCAGGACACCTGCCCCCCTGAACGCTGCTTTGCAATCTCATGAGGTGTTAGGGGCTACTGCCCCATTGCCAACTCGAATGGACTCATTCCTATTGAAGAAGACTTGTGCAGATTATAAGCAAACTGTGCTAAATCCAACAAGTCCAGCCAGTTTTTTTGACTTGCAGTCACATAATGCCTCAAGTAATCTTCCAACACAGCATTGATACTCGCGGTCTGACCATCTATTTGTGGGTAATTAGTAGTAGAAAACTTCAACTCTGAACCCAACAACCCAAACAAAATTGTCCAAGACTGACCAGTGAAACAAGAGTCTCTATCACTCACAATATCTTCAGGCAAACCAAAGTACTTCACCACATTTCTGTCAAACAGATCAGCAGCTACCTTTGCTGGACAAGTACTTGGTGCAGCCATAAACACTACATACTTTGAAAATCGATCAACCGCTACAAAAGCTGAACCCATTCCCTTCACTTTAGGCATACCAATAATGAAATCCATTGAAACAGAAATCCAGGGACTTTCCGGTATAAGAAGAGGTTGTAGCAAACTAGTTTCCTTTTGAGTTAAACCCTTATCTTGTTGAAAAACTAGACATGTCTTAACATACAGCTTAATGTCTAACTACATTTTAGGCCAAAAATAAGAACGAGACAGTAAAGCATACATTCTTTCCTTACCCGGATGTCCTGCCCACTGTGGATCATGAGTTTCTTTCAACAACTCTCTACGAATCTTCCCATTAGGAACAAACAGCTTACCACCTCTTGCATATAGCAACCCATCTTTAAGCCAGTAACGACGCATTAGGCCTAGAGTCACATCTTGCACCAATTTCTGGTAAGTGGTATCAAGCTTAGAACTTTCCTTGATCCTTTCCACAAAATCTGACTCAACTCTAGTCAAAGCAGCAACATACTCTTGCACCTGTTTGCAACTAAGTGCATCTGCAACTTGGTTATGCTTACCAAGCTTGTGTTCCCACACAAAGTCATACTTTTGCAGCAACTCTGGCCACCTAGCTTGCTTAGGAGATAGCTTCTTCTGTGTGCTGAAGAAGGTATTTGCCACATTATCAGTCCTTACCACAAACTTAGGCCCTAACAGATACACTCTCCAAGCTAGCAAACAATGAACCATAGCAATCATTTCTTTCTCATACGCTGAACATTTCTGCTCTGCATCATTCAACTTCCTACTTTCATAAGCAACTTGATGTTTCTCTTACACTAACACACCACAAATTGCTTTGTCAGAAGCATCAATATGGACTTCAAATGGCAACTCAAAGTCTGGCAGACGTAGCACCAGCTCACTTGACACAACAACTTTAAGCTTCTCAAAAGCTTCTTGACATGCATCTGTCCACACTCATTTCTTGTCCTTTTTTAGCAAATCTGTAATAGGAGCAACCTTCTTGGAATACCCTTGAATAAACTTCCTGTAATAGTTAGCCAACCTAAGGAAAGACTGCAACTCAGCAACTTTACTTAGTGGAGGCCAATCAAGGATAGCCTGCACCTTCCTATCATCCATCATCATAAGACCTTTACTGACCTTATGCCCTAGAAACAAAATCTCTTGCTAGACAAACTCCCACTTCTCTTTCTTGACATACAATTAATGTTCTTTCAATTTGGATAGCACCTTCCTAAGGTGTTCCAAATGATCCTACAAGGACTCACTATATATCACTATGTCATTTAAGTAAACCACAACAGAACGGCCTACAAACTCATAGAATACATCATTCATTAAATTGCAGAATGTAGCAAGAGCATTTGTTAGACCAAAAGGCATAACTAAAAATTCATAAGAACCATACCAAGTTACACAAGTTGTCTTTGGTTCATCCCCTTCAGCACTCCTCACTTGCCAATAACCTGATCTCAAGTCCAGTTTGGTGAAGTAAGTGGTTTTGCATCGCCTGTCAAACAGGTCTTGAATCAAAGGAATCGAATACTTGTTCTTCACCTTTACTTTGTTCAAGACTCTATAATCCACATACATACGCAGTGATCCATCTTGCTTCTTTTGGAACAGAATAGGGGCACCGTAAGGAGCTTTGAAGGGCTAAATGTAACCTGCATCCAGCAATTCAATCAATTGCTTCCTCATTTCAACCAACTCCATAGGGGACATTTGATAGAAATATGAATGTACGCAGCGAAAAATTAACGAATTTATTTCATTCGCAATTGATAACATGTGCTACGTAAGTTTCTGAATATAAGAACAAGAGAGTATACCTTAATGCAATGAAATTCAAAACCAAATATTAGAAGCACTTGGGAACATTTTTAATTTTTAGTCCAATTCCACTTGATGCCCAAGAAGTGTGGTCTCTCTATCAATTATATGTGTATATTCTAGAGAGAATCAAGGGTGTCCAACACTCATATACATACCATTTCATGTACTTGTTGTTACAAAATACTGTATGTTTCTCTCATAATAACTGATTATCTAATTGGGCTAGCCCTTTGGGCCTTTCCAATTGGGCTTTAATATGTGATTTGGAGTAGAACTAAAAAGGAACAAATAAGATACTAGCTCTAATGGGCCTTAGGCTTTTCTGTCAACTCTTGACAAGTCTAAAGTTACCATTGATTATATTTAATACCACTATATAAATATAATTGCACTCTAGATCTTATTAATAAATTATATCTCAAGACTTTATTGTACATGCAACCCCTTTATAAAATATTCGTAGTAATACAAAGTCATTAATGTAGACTGCCACTTTGTAAATTACTACATCTTAATCGTTGAGTACTCGGTTTAATCCTTTAAGTTATTCATCATATATTTATGAAATCCAATTTCATAAATATATATTTTAGTAACTATTTACTAAAGTAGTTAGGCCTAACATTCTGATTAACAAACCTATTAAACTTATCTCAAGGGAATATTTGGTATCTCCATTAAGAGACTATGAATTTCAACTTGAGAACATATGTTCCATCAATACTAAATGTGGCTGCCCAACATACTGAGGTTTTGACTGTGACTTTAGATCTCACTCTTGATATATCAAAACAACTTACACCTTATGATCAGATTCATTATTCTCTCAGGATTAAGAGTTCATGCAAATATAAGTCGTGAGATTTATTATTTATTTGACAGTCGTTAAGAGAATAATAAATCTCACAGCGGTCTAGTTCAATATATCTTAACTTTTAAACATATCAACAAATCAACTAGAAGTCTTCACTTCCATGATCATTCCATGATCAAGACAAATCATCTTAGTTGATATGTTATAGTCTTTACAAATAAAACGTCCAATTTCATCACCGACTAAGAACTATAATTCTGAGTTTACAAAGAACTTGTGATTTATATCTTCTGTGACTTTTCATATAAATCACATACTATACACCTCATGGACTATATGATAATGTTCAAATATTCATGTTATCATTATTTTAGATAATAATAAAACAACTTTATCAATCACAATATCAAGTTATACATAATGTCATGTATAATGTCACACTTAATATCATATATAGCATATACAATAGGATTTAAGGGCACTAATCCTAACAAGATTCTGTATGGAGCCTTCGAAGGAGGCTTTGAACCAGGAACCAACTCAATCTTGTGATCCACAGTACGTCTTGGTGGAAGGTTCTTAGCCAATTCTGGAGGCATCACATCAACAAACTCCTCTAACTTTCCAGCAATAGCATCTGGAACTTCAACAAACTTATCTTGCTTGGTTTTAATCATTGCAGCCAAGTAAGTCATCTCCCCTTTCTTCAGCCCATGCTCCACTTGCATGGCTGACACCATTGGCTCTTTCCCCTTGCTAGTCTTTTTATTTCCTATCACACGCCTAGCAGGAACATAGCATGGCTGCTTTTTATCGAAAATTAACATCACACCAATAAATGGTAGCAAAGCAGCCTTGGCATCCACAAAGAACTCATCACCCAGAATTACATCAAAGTCATCCAACTTCATAATCAGGAAATTAACCTTTCTTGTCCACTTGCCCACCTTAAACTTCACATCAAAAGAAATTCTAGGAACAGGTTTTGCTTTAGAATTTACTACCTTGATATTACTTGGACACTTGCTCACTTTTAGACCAAGCTGTTGGACCATAGCTTCATCCATAAAATTGTGGGTAGTACCAATATCAAGCATTGCTTCAGCCACATTCCCATTCATCTCTATTTGCACATAAGATAGCCCCTTGGAATTGCCTCCTACACTCAAAGCATTCAACAATTGTAAGGGGTTCACCCTGCTGGGAACTTCTTCATCGGACTGCCCCCTCTCATCTTCAGCAACCATTGCATTAAGCTACTCAATCTTACGGCAGTCTCTTGCTCAATGAGGGCCATTCATATAAAGCAGCCTACATTCAACTTGGGATATTCTTTGCTTTGTTGAGAGGTAGAACTTTCCCCTTTACTCTTATTAACCCAATTTTTATTTTGCTTATCCTTGTTCTTCTTGCCATCTTTCTTCTGCTTGTCTCTGCCATTGTCCTTGAGCTTATGTTTTTCATCATCCCCACTGGGCTTATTGAATTTGTAGTCCACTAAGGCATCTGTAGCTGACATAGCAGAAGGCAGATCACGCATTGCCTGCCTCTTTAACTCCAACTATGCTCAAGGTTGCAAGTCAGACATGAAATTGAACAGTTTATCTTCCTCTAACATGTTCTTGATATCCAGCATCAAAGAACTAAATGTCTTGACATATTCTCTCACTATACCAGTCTGTTTCAATTTCTTCAAGGAGTCTCTTGCAACCTATACAATGTTGGTAGGCAAGAACTGGTCCTTCAACTCTTTCTTTAAGGCTTCCCACGAGTCAATCTTTCCTCTACCAGCATCTGCATCATCTTCCACACGAGTTCTCCACCATAACTTGGCATCCCTTGAAAGATACATTCTAGTAATGGTTACCATCTCTTGATTAGGCACTCTTGCTGCCTTGAAGTACTGCTCCATGTCCCAAAGGAAATTTTCCAAATCCTTGGCACTCCTAGCACCATTAAAGGGCTTTGTTTCAAGCACCTTCAATTTGGTTACCACTTCCCGCTCCCTAGGCAGGCCACACATTGCCCTTTTTAACAAGGCAATTTTCGTGTTAAGTTGGCTTTGGGTCTCTTTCGCTGCACTGCCTTGGGCATCCAGTGCAGTAGCTAACTCTTCAACACGAATTAACACAACATCTCTCTGATCAGCAATCTGATTCCGTATCACAGCAGTTTTTGCAGATAGTGCATTCAATTTGTCACACATAGAAAGTTGTTCTCCCTCTACAGGAACTCCAAGTATGTTCTCCAAGATAGTCACCCTTGCCTTGGTGTCCGAAGACATTACAACCAGGCTCTGATACCAACTGTCATAGGGTCAATTTTTCACTCAAATTTTCTGCCTGTGATGGCCCTAAGTCCCTGACTTAGTCTCAGCCAACACCATACACTCACTGTAATAACATTTAGAACGGATTATTTAGGGACGTTTAAACACACAGCATACACAATATTTACAAGGAACCCACCCACAACCTTTATTACTTAATCTCAAGTATAAAGGAAACCATTTTACAAGCCCTAAAGAATTACTCAAAATGTTCTCAAGGCCAATACACTCTGCTATTGACACCCCCAACAGCCTTAGGGTTAAATACACAGAATTAACTGCTATGGAAGCCTGGGTCTTGGATAATCTGCCACTTGTGTTCTGACTTAGAACACCTTTAACTACTACTGTCTTGGCCTATTCTCCAAGTTTCCAAACCCTACACAGCAAGTCTGAACATCAGGAAATCTAGGGATTGCTTGGTAATTGCCACTGCACATGTTGCACATGCACAACCCATGTCTCAGCAGACCATAGGGCTTTTGCCCATCCTCCAGCAGCCCACTCTACATGTTCCCACACGTTTTGGAGAGGCTTGGCCCATACTCAAGGCCTTCCATCAGCACTACAACCCACACAGCATGCCTACATCCAGCACATAAATAACTGCCATCAGCCCACTAGCACTTATTCATGCATTCAGCCAGCTCTCACTAGCCCAATGCCTTACACACAACATTTAATCATCATAACAGCCCAGCCTTGCCTTGCACTCAAGCCACTAAGCCCACACACACAAGAACCAGCAACTAAACTACCAATGCCATGCACCACCACATAGGGTCAGCATCACCTGTTATTGCCCATCATCATCATCATCATCATCTCTGCCTACCATGGCCCTCCTCTGCCATGGCCTTGGGGCATCATGTGGAGCAAGGTGCCTTCATATGCTGCCCCTCATCACTGCTTATCGATCCAACTCGAGTAAGGAGACTTGGCAGGCCCCCCTCAAAGAGCTCTTAGGAGCATCACTAGTTAGGCATGAGGAGCCATGAGTGTGCTGAGAAAACATGAAGCCATGTGATACCATTTGATTGACTCAATGCTACCCAAGCACCCTCATTCCTCATGCCATCATCAGTAACACATAATGCTCCTAACACCTTGTTTATTTATAGGTGGAGATGGGTTTAACCATAGCCAAGTTCAATTGAACCTGGCCACTTGCAAGTGGGGGTTGGGCTTAACTAATTTCCTTGTCTTTGTACTTCAGCCATGTCACCAAAACAATTAAAACTATTGTGAAGGTGGGTTTAACCATGGGTTTAAGTGGGAGTTAGGTTAATTAATAATTAATTTCCCCACGCTTGACTTTGTACTTCAGTCAAGCCACCAAAGCAGCTAAAGCTATTGTGAAGGTGGGTTTAACCATGGATTTAAGTGGGAGTTGGATTAATTAATAATTATTCACATATTATTTATACTTATTTCACTTTGTCAGAGTTTCCAAAATAAATTGCGAGTTATAATGTAAGATATTAACTCCTCATCTTTTATATTAATTCTCATATTTTTATATTTAGGTCACCAGCTTTTTATTAATCAAAATATTAAAATTAATCATTTAATATTAAAATATTACAACAACCAAAACAAGAGAAAATATTTTAGTTTCCTTGTATAAAAGACCAAAAAGTGAAATGATAAATATATATATATATATATATATATAAATTTTCTATATTTAATTGAGACAAAGAATGAGTGAATTGAAAATGTAATTTCCAAAGAATTTTATTATTAATTATGTACTATTATATTTATAATTTTTATCTATAAGCAAAAGTTTTTTTTTATTATTTTATTTTAAGAAATAGGTTTTAATCTATAGCCTCCGCTCCTAATAATAACTATTTATCATCAAACTAAGACAAGAATTGATTTTTGGTATAGGCAGAGATTGAACTCTAAATCTCTTTAAGTGGAACCACTCTTTAGCAAAATTTGGTTGCAGTTCGAACATCAATTCTCTAGTGCCGTAAGAATCCAACCTTAGTATTATCATCCGTAATGCAAGTACAAGTATATTTAATTAAATAAAAATGGTTTTCAGGCATATGCTTCCGATGTAGTCATGGTCATATTCATGTTCTCATATACGGGACCACTCTCAAAAAAACCATTACCTATAAAAATAAAAAAGTCATGGTCATGAGAAAAAGTACTCAAACATAATCTTGCCCACGAGAGGCCTTAAAGTGGACTGACAAACTTTTTTTTTCTTTTTTCTCCTATAAATACAGTGACCAATTTCAATTTTTTAGGTGTTCTATTGTAATAAAATTAGTGTAAATGATAAACTTATTACATTAACAAATTAACAAATTGATATTAGATCAATCAAATTTTATTATGTTAAGAAATATATATGTTAAAAAAATGTACTCCTAACTTTGCTCATATGGAGGTTTTCAGACCCGGACCGTTCATTAAATCGTAAAAGAGAGATGTTCAAAATTTTTGAGGTCGAACTGGAGTCGAACAGTGATGACATCATAATTAATTTAATAATTAATTAAAGCCTAAATATAGATATTAAATTTATAAAACTAGCAAAATTGACAATATATCTATATATGTGAGGAAAATTTAATGATTTTCAAGCATATATTTAATAATTAAATAAGAAAGTTAATAAAATAAAATAATAACTATGAAAACATTAAAATTTATGATTAATTTTTGAAGTAAAGTTGAATATTTTTGAAGGATTTTAATTATAATTTTTTTTATTCCTTGTAAGAGATTAATAATTTAATTAAGTAGAATAAAATTGTGTTAAGTTTTTTTTTTTTTTAATTGCTAAGGGGTTGGATCGCTTGGTTCTTGCCACCAATTCATGCAATCTAATTCCGGTTTTAGGAGTTTACGGAATTAACAAAAAATCCGATTTTTATACTAAAAAAACCGATTTTCATTTTAATTTTCAGTTTTCATGGTCTGACCTCCCGGTCTGATCCGGAATTGAAAACCTTACGTAAAGACTACTACAAAGAGGTCAAATATTTAAACTCAGGGCACTTTTTGAACTTCAATACAAATTCTACAAGTCGTAATATTTTATGTGGTCATTGCTCGTAGAAAAATGCATTAAGCCAACAAATTCTATTATGACACATGTCCAGATGTCTTTGTACCCTCCGCTCTCGTCGCCCGCCAGTCGGACATTTGGGTTGAATGTTCTTGTACAAATACATATGGTCATTTCCCAAAGTATATATTTTGGATGGCAAGTAGTAATATTTTCATATTTTGAATATTATAATCCACCTTTAATTTTATGTAATTAAAATTATCATGATGTGTCATAATTTACATACGCATGCACGTGTAGACACAGATAGGTTCATACAAATAAAAATGTTTTGCAATTAAGACAACGAAAACCCACTATGGTTGTTGGCAAACTAAAACTTATAAAAAATATGTTGCTTTCATGTCATTTTTAAGCATTATGATAAGATGATTATGGAAATTTTGGGCACATTGTTTGTACTCTCCTTCTCTAACTTGGATATGCCGTGAGGATTTTTTTTTTTTTTTTTTTTTTTTTTTTTTTTTTTTTTTTTTAATTTTATAAGTGCCGTGAGGCTTAGTCTAACTAAGGGTTATTTATTATAATATGTATCCTTTGAATACTTTTAGAAGGAACATTTGTATGAGCCTTTGAGGCTTAGTTGCGATAATTAAAGAAGAATTGATTTTCTGAAAATTGCGTTAGCCATTGTATATTTATAATAATTAACTATAGGAAAACAGGTTTCTGATTAATTATTTCTAGTTAAGGGATTTCATTTGTATCTCTTTCAATTCAACTTTGTTTATAGTTTCTGATATATATTGATAAAGATCTACATGATAGTAATATGCTTGATTAATTGCTTTGACTTTTCATATGACTTATGCTTTTAGCTCTAATATCACATGAGCTACTAAAATCATAATTTTTGTATTGCTATAAGGTTGCTATTATAATAAGGAAACTAACTTGCAAGGGAAAAGTCTGGAGAAAATTACAAGGCTGGGAAGGGAAGCTCTTATCTCAGGCGGGAAGAGAGATCTTGATAAAAGCGGTCATTCAAGCAATTCCAACATATGCAATGGGATGCTTTAAAATTCCGGTGGGACTTTGCCATGAGATCGAATCAATGGTCAGGAAATTTTGGTGGGGTCAGAGGGGAGATAAAAGGAAAATTCATTGGGTAAAATGGGGGGAGTTGACAAAATCAAAGATGGAGGGGGGTATGGGTTTTAGAGACTTAGAAATTTCTAATGATTCCTTGTTGGCAAAACATGCTTGGAGGCTCTTGCAAAATTCCGATTCTCTTTTCTATAAATTTTTCAAAGCCCGTTTTTTCCCAAATTGCTCTATAATGGAGGCTAAGGAATCATCCACTGGTTCCTACGCATGGAGGAGTATTTTGCATGGGAGAGATGTGCTACTTAGAGGGTGTAGGTGGAGGGTGGGGAATGGGAGGTCTGTGCACATATGGCAGAGTAAATGGCTGCCAAGAAAACACCCAACCAAAGTTCTTTCTCCAATCATTGAATCCATGGCAGATGCAAGGGTGGAGATATTGATAGAGGAGGAGACACACGGCTGGAACCATTCTGTCATTGATGGCATATTTATTCCTGAAGAGGCTGAACTGATTAAGTCCATGCCATTGCCACAACAAGGTGTGGGTGACAGACTCTTTTGGCCTTTCACTCAAACAGGGGCTTACACCAGCAAATCGGGTTATCGGTTTTTGAAGTCGGAGGAGGAAGAATCAAATTATGCAGTCCGTTCAGAGGAAGATAGGGAACTATGGCGTGGTCTTTGGTCACTAAGGATACCAAACAAAGTTAAGAATTTCATTTGGAGGGCTAGCCGAAATTCCCTGCCCACCAAGGAAAACTTGGTGCGTCGAACTGTCATCGATAGCCCGCTCTGTGACCGCTGTTCTGGCGCTCATGAATCTGCCCTCCATGCCGTGTGGTCATGTGCTGAATTGGACGTGGTCTGGGAGGATGTTACATTATGGAGCTGCCGAGGTTCAGTCACCTTTCTCACCTTCAAAGAGCTGCTGTCTTGGCTGATCAAAAACCAGCATCACGTGGAGCTCTTTTCAGTCACGGCGTGGACCATCTGGAACCAACGGAATCATGTCAGACTTAATCAACCCAGCTGTAGCACGCATCAAATCACCCAACTTGCAAAGGAACGTCTGCAAGAATTCTGGACCGTTAATGCGCTCCCTCACTCAAGTCGGTCTGGTCCTCCTATGGTGCAAAGATGGAAGCCACCTGAGTATGGTTTGGTGAAAGTTAATTGTGATGGTGCCAGGTTCACGAAGGAAAATTGTGCTGGGGTTGGGGTGGTCATTCGGAGCAATGAAGGCTTGGTTTTAGGCTCACTGTCGAAGCTGGTCCCTCAGGCGTACAGCCCCTTGGAAATTGAGGCGACAGCCATTGCAACTGCCTTGGAGTTCGCTTCTGATCTGGGTTTTCAAAGGGCTATCATTGAGACTGACTCACTTGTGTTGGTGAAGGCTTTGCGGGAAGATACGGAGTTCTTTTCAGCCGTGGGCTTAGTTTTGGATGAGATTAGACGGAAGGTTAATTTTTTTAATGAATTACACTACTCTCATGTAAAGAGAGAGGGTAATATTGTTGCTCATAAATTAGCTCGTTATGCTATTTCTGTTTCGGATGTTGTAGTGTGGATGGAGGATGTTCCACCACTTTTATTTCCAGTTGTATTGGCTGACATAGCCGGTTTTTCTTAATTAGAATAAATTCCGTTCTCCCTCAAAAAAAAAAAACTTGCAAGGGAAAGAACTTGTCATTTAGATTCTTTATATTTTGTAGAATGCTTGTAAAGTTATCTATTTAGGAGCTCTCTTATTTTTTCAAAATTTATTAAGGCCGGTCCATATATATATATATATATATATATATATCCAATTCTAGAATACAACATCTTACTTTAATATGTATTTTCTATTTGAGCAATATTTGCTTCTAGATCTTCCCATAAGTCATGTTGGTTACATCTGTAACATACTGAATATGTCATAGGCCTTGCAATTAACATTTTGTTGAATGGCTATGACTACACTAAAAATAGCATGATTGTGGATTCTAGATAATGATAATATGGTATACTTTCTTGGCTTTTGATTATGATTGATGCTATTTTTAATTTTCATTAATCTTTCATATCATTCATACCTTAAACTTGGGAGGATGTATGCTTGATACTTTCTATGTTTTGGATCGTTATGTTCTAGGTGTTGAGTGATCTTTATATATCCTTTCACAGGTGGTTAGAAGTCACTTACACACAGCTTTGAATACATCATGCATGGTAGATTATATAAGATTTTAAATGAATCTCAAGCTAAAAATCCTTATGAAAGTTCAGGCTTGAGGTAAAAGTGTATTTTAACATGATTTTTATTATTTTTTATTCAAGTAACGCTTATTGTATTTATATTGTAAATTAAGAAGAATTTTTTTTTCAATTATTATACTTTTTAACTTTTAAATCTTGATCCTAAAGATATGATTGCAAAATGCAAATTAACCTTAACTGGAACGGATCTAAATTGTAACATCTGATATCCTTGTGTTAAACTCAACTGCGACTTGAGAAACTTCTTTTGGATTAATTTAGTATGGATACAATAATAGATTCTATAATTGGTCAATATTCGAGGCTTTCTTCCATTGAACAAGAGCTGGCCCTCAAAAAAAGTGCTCCCAAGCAAAATATAAAATTGAGGAATCATATAACTTACCCCCCCAAAAAAAAGAAGAAGCAATACATGATTAATGTACAGGCTTATAATAGCCAGACCATCTATCTAAACACACAAGAAAAATGTTTCCCAAACCGGTTGGAAGGAAAAAACAATTGATAAAGTCATTCGTGTATATTTTTAATTATATAACTTATTTAATAAGTAATATGATTTATTCAAATAATAAATATAAATAGTTTTATAACTTATCTCAAAAAAATTTATCGCATGATAGCTGATAGGTAATTTTATTCAAACAGAAATTCCAAATGAAACCCCAAAGGGCCAAAACATAACTAGCTTTTAATAAGCACATGAAAATTGACAGAGAATGATTTAATTTAAATATGCCCAACTGGTACAGTTCATTGGTGCACCCCTTTCTTCAAGTCAAGCCACGTCCTCACATGCTTATAGGCCCAACTGCCAAAGTGCCTGAATCTTCAATGCATGCAATCATGCAGACGTCCATTTTCTTGGTTCCTGAACTTCCTCATATCTGCTGAGAAGAGAATCATTTCCCTGTTTTGATTTTGTTATTTCAAATTAAAATTGGATGACAAATCCAATATTTTTTATTACATCTTTTTTATACTCTTAATTAGTTACTATTTTATAAATAAAATTTTCAATTTTCAATTTTTTTAATCTTAATATTATATATAAATCAATGAAAGCTCCACTCTGTTGGTATGTGAGTTAAGGATTGAATAATAACATTCAATGAAAGCTCCACACTGAGAATATTTTATTCATTTTTTTTTTAAACTCAGATTTAAATAAAAATAATAACAAACTAGTTTTTTTTTAAAGAAAAATAGTTATCTTTTTCATATTTACCAAATAAGTTACCAAAATCTGCGACATACCAAACAGATAAAGAAGCAGTTCTCAAGTTCAAAGCCTGCTTCTAGTGAAAACAGGGGAAGATCTGCCAAAATCGTTATAAAAAAATTTGTCTTTCTAGTCGATCTAGGATACCAAAAACGAAACAAAAATTTATAGTACCTGGATAAAGAGATATTTTTGGACTTTACGGTCCAAAAGCTTATGGACACGTTTGGTATATGTGTTTAAATAACAATTTTCAATTTTTATAAAAATAGGTGTGGATGAAAAAATGTATAGAAATACATGTAATATTGCTTAAAAACTGAAAATATGTGTTTAAGTTAATGTAACAAATATGATCTATACATATATATATATATATATATATATACCCTATATTTTTGGATTTACTGTCAGCCTCTTGACAATATTGATGTCCCAGGTCCCAGTCATACAACAAAGATCTGACACCTATCCATCAAAAACTTCGTCTCTAAACTTCAATTCCTACACCAATATATACCATCAATCAGCAAACAAAAATCAAACTAACGCAGAAAAGAAAATAGAAATAAAATCGAAATCGAAACTTTGAATCAAAAACGACACTAAGGAGACTAATGTCATCTTCAAGTAAAATTACTATTTTATTTTTATTTTAAGTTGTTTTCTTGATCTTATATCTGTCTGTGCCATCTGTTTCCCTTTTGTTTTATCTTCAAAATTTTGATAGGATGGTAGCAAATCTAAAGTTTAGATTTTGCTTCATTTTTTATCATTTCTTAATAAACGGTGCCAAATGGTTGGGAAGGATCCAACTTATAGCTTCTTTACTTTTATTTTTAACCATGAACTCGTACAGAATTTCATGATTACTTTTGGGCTTTGATTTATAAATTAGGGTGGATGACCTAATTCCAGTCTCTACTGAGCTAGGCCAGTCAACATTTTCACATCCCTCCCCAACACCACCCCCCCCCACCCCCCCCCCCCCCCCAAAAAAAAACAAAAATAACAAAACTGAGTAATTTCTTTTTTCAGAATACAATAATCAAAACTAGATAATACACAAGCATGACAGCAGTCGCAATTAGAATGTGCTTTCTCTTCTTTTAAGATTTGGATAAGGCTTGCTTCAGTGCTCCAATGCAGAAAATTGCAGAGGATCCTGAAACAATAGACCTAAGCCGAATCCTTAAAATTTATAGGTAAGTTAAGAGTCAACCTCACCTAAGTTGTGCCTCTTCCATTTGTGATGGCACCATGTCTCATACATGGAACAACTTTAGCTCATAACAAATAGCTCATAATAAGTGACAGCGTGGCTGTGGCTTCTTCTTCTTTTTTTTTTTTTTTTTTTTTTTTTTTTTTTTTTAAGTAGGTGACAATTTGGTTGAAGTGAAGGGTTACTACTTACTAGCCAGAATTTCTCTATTCAAGGAACATTTAGGTTCCTCCAAACCCCCACAAAATGTGTTACATAACTCTATAGGGGTGGAAAAACACAGCTATAGTGTCCGTTTGGATAGTACTTATTGTTGCTGAAAGTTGCTAAAAACTGATTGTTGCTGAAAACACTGTAGCAAAATAATTTTTAAATATGTAAATAGTATCGTGGATCCACTTTTAATATTTTTTAATACATAAACAGTGCATGAACAGTGCGTGAACAATGCGTGCACTGTTCATGCACAGTAAATTTTGTCCCCCAAAGTCAACAAGTGCGGCAAAAAAAAAAAAAAAAAAAAGAAAAAAAAGAAAAAGAAAACGCAACTTAACTTTGAGTAAGAAAAATTGCTATCCAAACGCAGGCATAGGGTGTAGAAAATGCAATTATAAACCCAGTTTGGGCTGAGTTTTTAAAAACACAGCTCTAGGTTCCACAGGGGACTATAGTCACAGAGGATAGGCCGTGTTTGGAAACGCGGCTATGGAAAATGCAGCTATAGCCTATAGCTGCGTTTTTAGGATCTATAGATGCGTCTTTCAAATGTAGCTATAGTCCTCTTTTTTTTTCTTTTTTTCTTTTTTTCTTTTTTTTTTGTAGTGTACAATAATATACCAAACCCAAATTGTGGTCAAATTAATATTATTCAAAGTATGTAGTGATCAAATAAAAATTTTATTTGAAATTTTAATCAATGTTGAATTTATTATATAAATTATTAATAAAATATTTAGGATTATTAGGGACTATCTGGCCTTTTGCCACTTTCGAGCAAATTATATAGTATTATGCCCCCGATCTCAAAATAATTAGGGAAATGCCCCTGTTTTAAAACTCGATTTTTGATAAATCGAGTTAGGCCCTGTAGTAGCATTTTTAAGTAGCCTGTAGTGACGTTTTAAGGACCTATAATGACCTTTTTTTAACTTGACTTCAATGAAATCGAGTTATAGGTAATGAAATCGACCTATAGTGGCTTTTTTTTACCTATAAATTGATTTCATTGAAGTCGAGTTAAAAAACGTCACTATAAGTCCTTAAAACGTCATTATAAACTCCTTAAAACGCCACTATAGGGCTTAAGAATTTTTTTTTTTTTTTAAACTCGATTTATCAAAAATCGAGTTTTAAAAGAGGAACATTTTCCTAATTAGTTTGAGAAGAAAGGGCATAATGCTATATAATTTGCCCGAAAAGGGCAAAAACCCATTTTGTCCGGAATAACGCAGGGAAGAGCTTCCGCCATGATTGTTTTTGTGGGATCAAATTGCAGTTGAGGTGTGCCTTCTTTTTTCATATTCAATCGAGATATGGGAATTTTGTGAGTTTTTAAATAGTCCATCATTTAAACTTTATAGAAAATACGATGTGTCACATGCTGAAATCTTATTATGAAAAAACTTACTGCTTTTTAAACATGACTATTTGCGTTATATCTCTCATTTTCTAATAGTAATTTTTTTTTTTATTTGAAGAGTTTTATTTTATTTTTACTCCATGGATATCATCGTATCAGAGCACGTTGAATCAAATCTGAAATTTGTGTGTGTGTAAATTTCTCAGTTTTTACCAATTCTGTGCTGCGCCAACAAGCCATCTCTTCTCCCCAGGCGTGATTGAACAAGAAAGTAGAAAGCCAATCATATTTTTTGATTAAAAAACTTCGTTTCCCCTCTAGCTCTTACTTCACGTGCTCTCCTCTCACCAAAAGAAAGCCAAATAACACTCTCACTTATGTTGTGACTTGACATGTTCAAAACAAAACGTCCGTGTTATGAGTATTATTGAGTTATTAGTATTTTTTTTTAAATAAAAAGAATAATTAGTGTATACTGTATAGTCTCCATCTAATTAATCAATAAATATGAGATATTAAATTGTGTGGCCAAGTAGTCTTCAATATGTACAATGATTATTGAAGAAAAATGATTTTATTTAAAACCTTGCATGATATTATATACTATTATTTAAGGAATTATAAATAAAATACTTAAGGTGTTGGGCTAAATAATTAATTTATTAGTAGGACATGTAATAAAATAGGGAGAAACCATGTAAAAAGTGAATATTGTGTGGATGCCCATAGAATTATAATACAATCAATATTAAAGCCCAGGATAGTACTATCCTGGGCTTTAATATTGATTGTATTATGAGTGTTGATCCAAAATAGTTTTATGAGATCTTGGGTGGTTACCTTGAAGAAAACATGGACAATATATAATCTCGTACATTTAATGAAGATAATTAGAGATAAGGACACATGTTAAGTGGTCAAAGAATAGCAATGCAATAATTGCCTTACGGTGGTTAAGAGAGATTACCAGGCACTGCTAGTAGTGAGACACTTGATAGTATATATCAATCAAAGAGTGACAGGTCCAAGATGAATCAAGCATAATAGTTAAAGCCCACAAGTATAAATAGAGGTTGATTGTACAAGAGAAGACGATAAAAAAACAACCAAAAACAAGCCAGAGCACTTATAAGATCCATTGTATATAGATTACTAGGAGATATAGTAGTTCTTAAGAAAATCCCGTAGCTAGTCCTTGAACTTTGTAGAAGATTCATACTCGCAAGTTTACTTCCTTTGTAATCGTGATCTTATTTAATCAAATGCTTATTAGGTCTGATTAAAAATTTCAGTTGTTTGTAAAAGTTTGATCTGATTTCCTGTTTGTTTCAAATCAATTTAGTGTTGGAGTAATCACTTAGGCGTGAACTTGATATATTTCTTGCAATTTACTTTATTTTGAGATGATTTACTCTAAATTAGTTAACTTTAAGATGATGTCACTAAGGATTTTAACTAGCACATTTTCTAAAAAGTTCTGGTAATTAAGTGAGGTATTTACGAACCATAAGCCCTAATCTACAAAGTCAAATTTTAGTTTAAGCTGGTCATAACAATTAATTTTCACTTCGAGCAACGTGGAAACAATAATAAAAGACCAAAGTTAATTAAAATTTGATTTCTACTCAAACATAAGGATAATGGAAATTTAATGCTTAGCCATGATTGGCTTTGTGAGGTTTTATATGGTCAAAGTGGAATTAAGATGTTCTTTCTTTTCAGAGATATAGAGAAGTGAGTGAGGGTATGTAGTGAGGTAACGAACAGTAAATTTCAAGTCCTAAGAATAAAAATGAATGTTATGAATTTTGTGGATCTGTAAATAGTAAACTTGAGATTTCACTTTAATTATATTATTGACCACATAAGTACTGAAATCCTATATGTAGGAAAAACTACTCTATCGAAACGCCAACTACTTTAGTTATACCTCTCTAATTTTCTGTAATATTAAATATGTTGTATATTTAAGTAGACTCCTATATTATTTTTGTTCTAGGCATCTCTATTTAGAATGATTCGCAATTTTCTAGGCAAAATATATTATGTTCCTACAAATTTTTTTTTTACCATTCTTATTTTTGTCTTGTAAACCACGAAAGTTGTAGCATTAAGATTTGTAATTAATTTATATTAATCTTAAGTCTATCAAAGGAAAAATCTGAATATTGTTGAAGTATGTCTTGCGCGCTAATTCTTTTTTTTTTTTTTTAATCTAAATAAAAGATCTATCTTAAAAAAAAAAAAAAAAAAATTCTAAGAAAAGACCTATTATAATATCCTTTGTAATAGATTTGGTGCCGAAAATTAAGGGACATGTTATCTGGCCCACATGTGAAACCAGGGGATTATTATTAAAGACACCATACAATGGTGTAAGGGTTACTATATTAAATTCTCAACAATTACAGTTGAGTAAACAGTGTGAAAACGTTGAGCAACTAATTTAAGCAAATTGCATTTTTAACATATTATTCTTCCTCTCATAAATTTTATTGGTTTAATTGAGAGGAACACTATTCTCTTAAAATAGAAATTTGATAGGAAGAATAATACGATAGAAAACATAATTTCTAAGAATTTATTATTATTCTTTTATGAGAAATGTCAATGGATATCTATTCTAAGAGTATTTATTAGTGAATTATTTTAAGAAAAATTTTATAGGAAAAGAAAAAGAAAATTAATATTTTGATAACTTTTTTTATTTTGTATAAAAGTGATGTCAAATTTTTTTTAAAACAATAGTTTATTAATAATTAGCCCTACCCTTCTCCTCCTTTTATTTTATGAGTAATCTTTAAGTATCTATTGTTATACTAAAAACCGTATATTTCATTCTGATCTAATCTTTTAAAAACTCCGAAATATTGCATTGAATTTTTTTAGCAAAAGTTGGTTGGATGGGGAGCCAAATCTATTGTGCTGTCAGAATCCAAATTTAGTACTGATCACCTGCTACGAAAATGTATTTAATTAAAGAAAAATGGGATTCAGGCAAGCATACGAGGAAGGATTGAGCAAATGATAGGCCACAATCTTGCCCAAAACTTGTCCTAGCTCCATCCAAAAAAAAAAAAAAAAAAACCTGTCCTAGCCACAAATAAATAGCACAAAAAGTCAGAGAGAGAGAGAGAGAGAGAGATGATTGTTAAAAATTATTGTCCTTAAAGTAGCCTGGCCAGTGGCCACTAATTTTGTCTATATAAAAATAATTACATAAAATTTTCATTATAACATTAAATTTTGATGTAATCTATTGTAATAATTATATATAATAAAATTTGTGTTAATAAAAAACTCATATAAAATTAAGGATAAAATTTAATTATAAAATTAGTTGTAGTGTAAGTTTAATTACAAAGTTTAATGATAAACTCATATAAAATTAAAAATCAATCTAACTATTAGATTGCATGTTCTTTATACTCTTAAAACACATATCAAATTTTGTACCAATAGGATAATATTTACTATATGATTTATAAGATTATATTTTTTGTATAATTTTAAACCACAAAAACTTGCAATTCAAATAATTTATTGATGACATAGCTATTAATCTTTAATTTTTTAGAAATTTTGCAAACATAGAGAACATAAAAAAAAAAGAGATAATTAAACTTTAGATTTGTCAAAATTTATCTCTAATAAAAAGATATTGAGTAAGATTATAGTTTTAAGCTACAAATGGAAAAATAGATTAAACCAACAAATTCAATCATGACACAACATTCCCACCAATCTCACCGAACATTTGGGTTTGAATGTCGTACTTCGGAATTAGCATGCATGATGCAAACTGTCTTTTAAGATTTAATTTATTTACAAAAGAATAGAGTTACAAGTTACAATATTATTTACCCAAAAAAGAAAAAAAAAATTACAATCCTAATTGGATTAAAATAAAATTTAGGGGCTCTGGAGTTACCTTTCTGGCATACACTGCCCTTTCAAGGTTTTTTCTCTTCTTTTCTTTTCTTTTGGTTAGATTCTCTTTCAAGAAACTATTATAACGACAGGTAAGTAGTAGAGCATAAGTTATTTTTTTCAAACTGGTTATATGAATAATGACACGTGAGCGACACATGGGAAAAAGAGTTGCCTCAAAGTGGCTGTAACAGTGTTTTCACTTTTCTTCAAAGAGTATGAATGTTCAATTAGTGTATAAAACACTATAAATGTTTAGACTTCCAATTATAAAATTATCAATTCAAACTTAATAACAAATAATATATGTGCAGAATATGAACATAAACTAATAACAGAATTGATAAATAATTTAAACCAAATAAATTCACATCCACAGTAGAAATTAAATGGCAAAGATTAAGGGAAGAGAGATGCAAACACAAGGACAACACAACGATGTGTTATCGAAGAGGAAACTGAAGCCCTCAGCGTAAAACCTCTCTGCCGTCCTCCAAGCGGTCAATAATCCACTAGAAAATATAGTTAGGATACATGAACAACAATAGACCCTCTAAGCCTAATTTACCCAGTGTACCTAAGCCCTCCAAACTTCTTGGTCCAACGAGGTTGCGCTGAACTTTTTTCTTTTTTAACTTACCGGATTCCGCTATAGCCCATAGCATCAACCAATAACCATTAGTCCTTTCCTAACTGCTTCCTAAAGCATCAAAAGACCTTCTCACAGACGTGGGTATAGTGAGAAAATAATTTGGTCAAGAACCTCTCAAGATGTATCAATGGAGAGGGTGAAAGTAAAGGAATTTGAAAAGTCTTTATGTAAAGATTATGATTGAATCAATCTTGTTTTTCTCTAGGAGTTCTTTCTCAAAATTTTCTCTAGAAGCTCTCTACATTTCGTGGGTATAAGGAGTATTTATACTAGGGTGAGAGTGGAATGTGAAGAGTCAAGTTTTTCAAAACAAAGTTGGTTGGCGACTTGGCCTTGTGACTTGATTGAGTTGCGAGTTCAAGTCGTGAGCTAACGGAACGGCCAGGCTGGACTTTTTGTCCTGTAGTGCTCTAGTTAGTGTGATTGTTCATCTTCTCTACACGCTTCACTCGTATGCTACAGTTGGCGGCTTACCAGTTGCAAGTCACCCGCGAGTCCCAATCGCGAATCTCTACATCCTTGCACAATCTTGAGCATTTCTTCACACTCTTTCACACACTACCCTTATATGAATCTCACCTAAATACAGGGTTTCTAAATGTTGAAATACAAGCAAATTGGCACGAAATAATGCTAACAAAATGGTTCATTAAATAACCTTACAATCTCCCCCTTTGGCTATTCCATGACAAAACCCTACAACAAACTCTAAACTTAACGCATAAGTTGGAAACAGTTGAACAAAACTCACTCACACCTAACTCTAGAATCTATGAAACTCTTAAACCATAAGAACAAGTATCTCCTTAAACACAACAACACAATAAGTTCATTGTATGCATAAAACTTGTAATGCATATGGAGCAAGCACAATGTGATCAAGCAAAAATAGAATAAAGCAATAGACCATGGCTTGACCAAAAACAAACAATCACTATAAACAGTGATCACAATGCTCATTCACATATGGAATGAACATCTGAACATGCAAGCTAGTAAGCTCAATTGCAAAGTATCATTTGCATGTCCAACACTCAACCAATGCAAGAATACTAGGAAATTACATTAAGGATAAAAATCCAACAAAGGGTACAAGAATGATGTGCTTAAAGAAAATAATGCATGACATTTCACAGCAAGTACTTAAGTTACAAAGCATAGGTATAAAAACCTTAAAAGCTTACAAAAGCAACAGGTACAAATAAAAAATAAAATACTTAAACTAAATATATCATTTTATATACTAGAACCAAGAGCTATCAAAAGAAAAACAGATCCATGAGTTTACCAAAACATTAACCACAGTGTATCAAACTCATAATAAAAGCAAAACATTATCCAAAATATAATACCATAACCATAAACATAGAATAAGACTGAACAATAAACTAGATAAATACTCTTTTTGGCAGCTTCCCCTCAAAATGGCACCCCTCCTAAAGAGCTGCTTCTCAAAAATTTCTCCCTTTTTTTGACCAGAATGACCAAAGGGTCATTGCTGGGTGTTGATGCTATCAAACTTCGCTGAAAGTATGTTGAGAAGTAGTTTAGAGAGGACCAATTCATTTAGTTGATGCAATGGGCTTATTGCGGGATCCGGAAAGCTAGAAAATACAGTTAGGCTTAACCTTGTTGGAGCAAGAAATTTGGAGGCATTAGGTGCATCAAGTAGATTCGACTTGGAGGGTCTATTGCTATGCATGTATTCCAACTGATTTTTTAGTGGATCATTTTACTGCTTGGAGGGTGGCGGAAAGGTTTTTCACTGAATTCTTTGGTTTCCTCTTCGATAACACTTGACAGTGTTATCTTTGTGTTTGCATCTCTCTTCCCTACTCTTTTCCTTTTAATTGCTGCTGTGGTTGTGATTAATTATGGTTTAGAGTATTTTACCAATTTGGGTATAGTTTATATTTATCATTTCGCACATATATTATTTGAGTATAAGTTTGTGTTGGTTATTTTGAAATTGAGGGTCTAAACATTCACTAGTGTCTTACACACCAAGTGAACTTTCAATTAGTATTAGAGCAGGTACACTTTGTCGGATTTCTATATCCTAAGTGTGATCCTTGACCCTAGGATGGATAGGTCTCAATCCCTAAATGCACCTTCCTCCTTTGATGGGCGTAATTATGCCTTTTGGAAAGTGCGTATGCAAGCATTTTTGTGCTCTATTGATGAGAACGTATGGGATGCTATTGAGAATGGTTGGACTAGGCCGGAGGCTACCAAATCTACTTAGGATAAGGCAGCCCTAGTAGTGGCTAATGCTAATAGTAAAGCTATTAATGCTATATTTTGTGATGTCTCACCCGATGAATTTCACAGGATTTCTCATGTGACAATTGCCAAGGAGACATGACAAATCTTAGAGACCACCTACAAAGGTACTAAGAAGTTGAAAGACACCAAGCTACAAATGCTTACCACTCACTTTGAAGAATTGAAGATGAGTGAAGATGAATCATTTGACTCCTTTTATAGAAAGTTGAATGAAGTGGTGATTGGCAAATTTAACTTAGGCGAAAAGACGGAGGACTCCAAAATTGTTAGGAAAATCCTTCAATCATTGCCTGAGAGCTTTTGTGCCAAGGTGACTGCCATCAAAGAGAGTAAAGACCTTGATGAGATAAAGGTTCAAGAACTCATCAGTTCTCTTCAAATATATGAGCTATCTCTACCATCACAAAGGAAGAGAAAATCTCTTGCTCTTAAGACAATTAATGAGAGTTTTGAAGCTCAAGATTCCTCGGATAAGGATAAGGTTGAAAAAGAGGGGGCGTACCTTACAAAGAACTTTCATAAGTTCTTAAAAAGGTCTCATTTACTGGCAACAGCAACAACTAAGAGGGCACGAACAAATGAGATACGAGCAACCGGAGTAAAGGTCTCTTCATAATCAATCTCATACTCTTGTGTAAAACCTTTTGCAACAAGATAAGCTTTGTAGAGCTCAATGGACCTATTAGAGCAAGTCTTAATCTTGTAGATCCACTTACAACCAACCACATATTTCCCGGGGGGGAGTATCACCAAATCTCAAGTATGGCTTTTAGATAATGCATGAAGTTCTTCTTTCATTGGAATTTGCCTTAAAGGGTCAATGGAAACCTCACGATAGCTGTGAGGCTCGTGTAGTGTAACAAGGGCAGTGTAATAATGATAGTCAAGTAAATGTGCAGGAATAGATCTTACCCGAGTTAAGTGACAAGGTGGAATGTCTTGTACAAGATCTTTAGGCGAAGCAGGAGTAGGAAACCCAAGCTTAGGGGTAGGGTTGGGTAGCTCGTCTTCAACCTGTTGATTAAAGAGTGACCTAGGAAAGGGATTAGTGATATCTAGTGATTAGACAGAGAAGTCTACAGGAGAATCGGGAGCAACTACAGGAGGATCAAGAGCATCTACAAAAGGAATATGTGCCTCATTTGGAAAAAGATCTAAGACAAAGGAGGAAGATAGGGAGGCACGGAAGTGAGAGAGCTCGACAAAGAGGCGATGTTCCCAAAAGACAACATTGCGGGAGATACGAAGATGATGAGAGACAGGATCATAACACCGATACTTCTTTTGAGTTTCGCCATAGCCAAGAAAACAACAAAGCCTTGATCAAGGCTTAAGTTTGTTATGCTCATGTGGGTGAAGAAGAACGAAATAAGCAGAACTAAAGGAGTGAAGGTGGTGATAGTTTGGAGGTGACCCAAAAAGGCACTCATATGGAGTTTGATTTTGGATAATAGGACTTGGAATGCAATTAATAGTAAGAATAGCATGAAGAGCAGCTTCACCCTAAAAAGGTGCAGGAACTTTGGAAGAGAGAAGAAGAGCACGAACAGTGTCAAGAATATGACGAAGCTGTCGTTCGGCTCTACCATTTTGCTAAAAGGTACTTGGACAAGTTAGTTTATGAACAATGCCATAGGAATGCAAAACAGCTTGGAAAGCATATTAAGTGTATTCAAGAGCATTATCAGATCGAGAAATTTTGATGCGTCTGGAAAACTAAGTTTCAACCATTTTTGCAAAATTAGAATATACTTCCAATAATTTAGAACGATATTTCATATTAAAAATCTAGCTATAGCGAAAGTAATCATCAACAAAGATAACAAAATATCGAGACCCACCAATACTAGAGACAGAAGAAGGCCCCAAAACATCAGAATGAATAAGGTCAAAGATATCAGTGGATATTGATTTATTAGTATTAAAAGGAAAAACTGGTTGTTTTCCTAATTGACATGAAATATAATCAAAATTTTCTGTAAAAACTAAACCTTACAAACCTCTAGAAGCCAATTGTTATACCCGAGAGGAAGATACGAGACCAAGTCGAGCATGCCAAAGTGCAAGGGAAGGAATTGAAGAAACTGCAGCAACTACAGCAATAGAAACAGGAGCAACAAGTGGAAGATAAAGGTTGTCCATAGGAAAGATACGCCCAACTCTAGGACTGGTTCCAAGCTCCTGTCCTGTACTCAGATCCTGCACAATACACCAGAATAATCAAATATATATAACGCGATAGCCCAACTCAGCTAATTGTCCCACATAAAATAAATTGTAAGAAAGGTTAAGAACATTAAAGACCCCAAGAACCGAGAGGTTGGAGGTCAAAACAGAACCTATATTATGGCCAGACATTGTGGAACCATTTGCTGTGCGAATATTAAGAGGTCGTGGTGCAGGTTTGAGTTCAAAAAATAAGGACAAGTGAGGTGTCATGTGATTGCAACAAGCGGAATCCATAAGCCAAAAGGAATAAGATGCATTACCAACCATACAAATGACATTGGCAATAATGTTTTTAAGGTCATCTGTGGACATAGTGAAAGTGCATCCTGAAGATTTAGATTTTGCAGAAACGGGAGCCATTGGCTGGACACTCTCAATGTTAGCAATAGTAGCAACAAACATTGAAACAGCTAATTTGTTGCGATGATAGCAAATCTCCATATTGTGGCCAAAACGTTTGCTGGATTGTCGGCTACGATTATTGCAACAAGAAAAAGACCTGTTGTTATTCTTCATTTAGAAGTAAAATATGCAAAAACGGACTGCAAAAATGAAATTTACTCGAAAAACTAGGTAATGAGCACTTGGAGTGCGAAAGTCAACCCTATAAAAAAGTTAACAATCAAAGTCAACCCTTGGTCAAAGTCAACGCTACTCAACAGTCAAAGTCAATGGTCTGGTCAACGATGGTCAAT
Organism: Quercus variabilis; assembly: GCA_030445155.1. Classification (NCBI taxonomy): domain Eukaryota; kingdom Viridiplantae; phylum Streptophyta; class Magnoliopsida; order Fagales; family Fagaceae; genus Quercus; species Quercus variabilis. Next base: position 3,236,515 of record CP129447.1, read on the forward strand.
GGTGGATCAATGCAGACGTCAGCTAGTGTGGTGGGTGACGTCAGCAAAGGAATGGATGATGATGTCAGCCTTAGGTGACGTGGCAGTATAACATCACTGATGACGTCAGCAGGAACAGATTTGGCGTGTGTTGGCGGGTGAAGGATACAACCGATGCATGACGGCGCGTGAAGGTTATTGCCAACGCATGTCAGTGCGTGATCTTGGGCGTAGAATCTTTGGGCCGCGTGTAAGGGCGCGTGCAAGCTCCAATGACGATGAGGTTTCCACGATTGAGTAGATTAGAGGGAGACGATCATTGTGGTACATGAAAAATGCTTATCGGAGCAAGTTGCACAGCAAAGACGATAAGTGCAATGGTCTGTATGGTGCGGGACTCCTCAACGATGGTGGCTGTAGGTTCGAAACCCAACGACGACGACTGAAAGGAGTCAGAGGTTCTATGACAAAAGGCTGCAACTGTTGTGACGGGAAGCGATGTTGAGAATAGAGTGACACCAATAAAGACAAGACTGGTAAGAAAAGGTTAGAGCAGTGACTCTGATACTATGTTAAATATTAGCATTGAGACACCATGTCGAATATGCTAGTGTGGATGCGGAAGCAAAAACATAAAGTATAGAACACAGTAACACACGAGAGTCACGTGGTTCAGCCTAAAGGCCTACATCCACAGAGGAAACCCTAAAGGGCTACATCAATAATATATTATAGTGTAGTACAAATCCTGTATTACAATAAATCATAATATGTGTATATATAGTAGACTAAACCTTAGACTAATAGACTTCTAGTACAAGTAGGAGACTTGGCTTGTATACAAAGTAGAATTAGACTTGGACCTATGCTAACGGGTTAATATATCTCTAACATATATATATTATAAAAAAAAATAAAAAATAAAAAATAAAAAGCCACTATGATAACAAATATATATTTGTCAACAACAACAACAACAACAACTAATGCACGAAGACATGTATGTATGTCGTACTTTGAGGGTTTTTTTTTTTTTTTTAAAGAGTTTTAACCTATGGCGTTAGACTAAGATACTGAAATGTTCTTGCTGTAAGTGAGAATTGAACCTTAAATCTCTTATTTAACCATGAGAGACTTCATCAGTTGAGCTAATCAGAATTCATACTTTGAGTTTTTCTTGAATTAAAAATTAATATGATAGTTTTATCTCAGCCTCCCAAACATAAATTCTTGTTTCCACCCCTGTTGGCAAAGGATTTCCACTCCAGTTTCATGCACCAGATCCCAAAAAAAAAAAATTGCTAGCAGGGATACTTCTACACAAATTTGTTCAGTGGTTTTATCTGGTACTTTTTTAATAAAAAATTACAATGCAAATAAGTTCCAGAGATTTATCTGAAAGTAAGTGTTTTTTTTTTTTAATAAATCTCTGAAAAATAAGGTCATGAATGATAGCAATAATATGTTGTGTGCCTTGCTCTGCTTCTTTCAAGTTCAATGTGAGCTCTAAATCAAAAATAAGAAAGCTGCAGTGAGAGATCAAATGGAAGAGTGAAGACCAGATGTGAGGAAGTCATGACAAAGAGGGTAAAACCATTAAAAAAATTAATCTGCTGAAGTTAAACTACCTAGCCTTGAAATACAAGAAGGTTAGTAATGTTAACACGACGTTAGTTTAGAAGGAGAAATACAAAGGCAGTCAGGTGTCGCTTTTCATTAGTGGTACATGGAATGGTACAAAATATCTTGATTCTTATAATTGGTCAATATTGGAGGCTTTCTTCCATGGAGCAAGAGCGGATATAGTGGCAAGAGCTGGCACTCAAAAAACCTGGACCCAAAGTGGAAAGGACAACCAATTGCAAAATACAAAATTGTGGAATCATATACTTATCCAAAAAAAAAAGGGAGCTGTTAGAGATATATATTAAACACATATTAGCCCAATGTAATAGGCCCAAGCCCATTCCTACTTGTACTAGTAGTCTAGGGTTTAGTCGCCTATATATACTCATGTTAGAGTTCATTGTAACATAGGTTATTGTACTACACTCCTACACAATAAAGATGTAGCCCTTAAGGGATTCCTCCGTGGATGTAGGCCGTTAAGGCTGAACCACGTAACTCTCGTGTTCTTGATGTTCCTATTCTATACTTCCTCTTCCGCATCCACTCTAGCATACACAACATGGTATAACACATTGTGTTTGATAATATTCTCCATTTAACATGGTGTCAAAGCTAATATTCAACATGGTATCAGAGCCAAACTTCGTTCTTGGCATCAAACAAACATCTCTACACAGCAAAGAAGATTCTCACGTGCATACCACCATCTGAAGTCATACATGTTTGTCCGCTGGATCCAGACTCCACAGCATCTCGCAGCCATCATGGCTCTGTGCTGTGTCAAAATCCAACAACCAAGCAAGCTGTGACTCACCTTACAGATCTGCGCAAATCAAACCTTCGCCTGAAGAAACCAACCCCACAGACGTGTCCCACGACCTCCCGCGACGAAAACCCAGAAATCCGGCCACCCAAAGCCTTGCCAAGCGCCTCCACGCGCCGCAGGTATCTTCGGAACCTCCACACGCGCCGCCACGACTTCCTCTTTTGCAGCCCATTTATTGGTCACACGCGCCACCCCATAGGCCATGTCGACCACCGATCTGCCTGCAGAAGAAATATGGCTTTCAACCGCTGCCGCACGCGCCGCCAACAGCTCCGGAACGTCCCACACGCGCCGCCTCAGATTCCTGACATCCAGGTAGTCTTATTGGTACACGCGCCACCCCTACGGCCTCCACGTCCAGCGCTCAACAGAACCTGAAATTCCGGCAGCCATCTGACTCTGCACGCTCCCTCACGCGCCACTGGGATTTCGGGCTTCTCCTCCACGCGCCGGTATACACTGACACGCGCCTTCCATGCGCCGAGCAGTCCTGCTGACGTCATATGATGACGTCATCTTGCCACGTCAGCGCCACGCAAGCCGTGCCACATCAGCCCTAGTCCACGTCAGCGACACGTCAGAGGATGACGTCAGCGGCTCTGCTGGCCGATCCGTGACCTGACCCGGAAAACCCGGAACCGACCCGGTCCATGTAGCCGTTGACTTTGACCAGTTGACTTTGACTTTTTGCGTTGACCTTTGACCAAAAGTCAAAATTTCCGAAAGGGCCTATCTTGCTCAGTTTTTCGCGTAGATTCCAATTTTGGACTCCGTTTCTTCATTTGAAACTCCAAAATTGGTCAATTGGCACATTCTTCATTGTGGTTTCTTCAAAGGCATTCTTCAAGGCATCTCTATGTGATCTTCTCATGCTTATCCAACCTCAAGCCTTCATCGAGTTTCCGCCTTGAGTTTGAGGGAGGGTGTTAGAGATATATATTAAACACATATTAGCCCAATGTAATAGGCCCAAGCCCATTCCTACTTGTACTAGTAGTCTAGGGTTTAGTCGCCTATATATACTCATGTTAGGGTTCATTGTAACATAGGTTATTGTACTACACTCCTACACAATAAAGATGTAGCCCTTAAGGGATTCCTCCGTGGATGTAGGCCATTAAGGCTGAACCACGTAACTCTCGTGTTCTTGATGTTCCTATTCTATGCTTCCTCTTCCGCATCCACTCTAGCATACACAACATGGTATAACACATTGTGTTTGATAATATTCTCCATTTAACATGGTGTCAAAGCTAATATTCAACAGGAGCAAAGGGAGCAATACATGACTAATATTTAGGCTTATAATATCTGCACCATCTGTCTTAACACAAAGGATCCGTTTGGTTGGAGAAGTGGAAAAGTGAGAAGATGGAAAATTGTGGAATGATGGAAAAGTAGGAAGATAGAAAATATTTAGTTTTCCCTCTTATGTGTTTGGTTAAAGAGTTGGAAAAGTGGAAGGGTAAAAAATTCTTTTATTTGGTTGGAGAAAAAAAAGAAAGGATGGAAAATGTAATCTATATATATATATATATATATATATAAAACCGAAGCCTCTGAAACTCCCACAATTTTCTACGTCATCACTATTTTTTTTCTTTTTATTTTAGATTCTTTTTATTCTAGGTTTTATATCTTATATATTTATTATTTCTTTTCAACGAGTAATTATCTTTTCAGTGTTACAATAGTTTAGTTTAAGTAAAACTCTATTAGATATATTTTATTGACCTCTTCAGAGCTTATCACGTCATTATTATTATTTATATATAATATAAAATTGAAGATTAACAATTAATTATAATGTTTAAGATACCTCATGTTAGAATTAAGAAAAAAAATGACTCACTAGGTTTCAAAAAAAAAAAAAAAACTTTAGGATTTAAGAAAAAAAAAGAGAGACTCCTGGTAGGATTCTTTTTTCTCTCCTTAAAACCCTAGCAATTGCCATCTCAAAACCCTAAACTTAAATTCACTTTAAGATTAAAAAAAGAACAAGAAGAGAGACTCGCATAATAAATAAAAATAAAAATAAAAAAAGGATGTAGGTTCTTTCTTTTTTATTTGCTTTCATATGTGCTTGAGATTTTCATTCTATCTTATTCTTTTGTTATATTTAGAATTGATTTTCTTTTGAGTATTTGGGTTAATCTCTATATTTTGGTAGTGCTTTTGCGGGTTTAGTTTTTGGGTTGAAATTTCTAATAATTATTTTATATTGTATATGCCAGATGAAGCATCTCTATTTTTTGGAGAAAAATCAAAACTGTAACTTATGTCTTCCAACCCAAGGAGTGGTAAATTTTTATTTGGTGTATTATATATGAATTTTTTGATCTTAATTCTTTACCTTATATGTTTTACTTTATTTAGAATTTTTATTTGGGTTCATGTGATTTTTTGTTTTCTTAATTAAAGCTATGATTTTTGGTTGATTGATTATTTGTTTGTTTAATTTCAATTAATTATTTGTTTAGATTCAACTTAAAAGATAATAGAATTAGGTGTTATAATTTTGATAATGTTCCATGTTTTAATTTGGATAATGTTCCATGTTTTGAATTGTTTATATTGTTATTATTATGACTAAGTAAGATTTGTTTATATCTTTGTAGTTTATATTAGTTTTGAGTGTGTGTGCATATATAACTTTTGGGAATTTTGATTTATTAATTTAGGAATTGTAAATTACTTTGTAGGTTTCAATAACTATGCAAGACAATATAAACATATATATATGGTATAAAATTTTATAAAAATCTTTCTTACAACCCAATAACATTCTATGTTAGACAACACTTCTAAATTATAGAAAAGTATAGAAGTTAAATATCTCTTCCTATTGTATTTTGTTTAATTATTATAGATCTTTTTTTTTTAAATGCTAACTAGCAAAATGTCTATAATATGCATATTATTGACCCAATTTTCTATTTCTAAATTTCTTAGATTTTATTATTTAAATAAATTTTCCGTGCATCGCACGGGTTAGTGACTAATATATATATATAATCAAAACTTCTGAAACTCCCACAATTTTCTACGTCAGCATAATATTTAAATAAAATTGTCATTGTCTTTAAATAAAATTATTTTTTTGGTCCAAACCTAATAGGGAGTGAAACTCTATCTCTTTGACAAGTCCAACCTAAACTCAAACTCATCAATTTTTTTTAAACAAAATTATTTTTTTTAATCCAAACTTAACAAGGAGTGAAACTTTATCTCTCTAACAAGTCCAACTTAAACTCAAACTCAAATGTTGATAATTTTTCTTTAATATTTTTTGGCTTTTTAGAAGTTTTAATATTTGAATTTTTAAGATTTTTTTTGGTAGTATTTGAAATTGTCTAACAAATTTTTTGTAAGCCATTGCAATGATGTAGTTTCTTAATCAATTTTAGATTTTATAAAATTATTTTAGTCTATCTCACAAATAAGTAAGTTCATGTGCATAGCACGGGTTAGCGACTAGTTTATATAAATTGAATATTATTGTAATACCCCACATACTTTTATTTGAGGTTATTATTAAGTTTTCCTTTTTATAACTGTTGGGCCATTATTATTATAATTATTGGGCCATAGATGTTATTTTATTAATAACTACAGCCCACTACCCCACTAAGCCCATATCTCTAATACAAACTACTAGGTAGAGGAAGAGACAGTTAAGGTTTTCATAAAAAAGTTTTTTTTTTTTTTTTTTTTTTCAAAGAGACTAAGAGGAGTTTTCCTTGGAGTTTAGAGCACATACAATTGAAAAGGCAATCAAATTGTTTGAGGTATGTTTTCCCACCATTAGAATCAAAGAATTAAAAAGTTAGAATCTTATCATGGAATTGGTAGTGATGGGTAGATTGTTTAAAAGAGGATTGTTTACACTATAAATCTTAAATTGTGTAGATGATTTTACGTTCTTCATTGGGTTATATATATATATATATATATATATATATTAATTCCTAGATTGCAAATCCTAATTCAAGGAAAACATGGCTTTTACGTTTCCTGACGGTTATATAGATTAGATTGGCTTAACGTTTATTTTTACTTTGGGATTATAAAGCCACGGACTACATTTAAGAACAAGGCCACTGTGTGTATCTAGATAAAGCCATGCATGGATTACAAAACTTGCAAGAGTAAAGCCACGGGTTACGCAGTCTGATTATGCACCTGGCTTTTACATTTCTTTGGGTTATATATATCCATATATATTAAATCCTAGGGTACCTACAGCTTGAATTCTAGAATAAAAGTAAAGATTATAAAGCTTAGAGAATGTATAAGGGTTTACTTTCCGTTGGGGCATATATCAAATCCTGAGTTTACAATATATTGGTTATTGCCTCTAAAGTTTGATAAATTCAAGGAAACATTTTGGGTAGAGATTCCTTGCATTAGTGTCATTAATTAGTTCAAAAAAGTATAATCTTAGTGAGTCATTTTGTATAATTCGATAAGCTTTATATTTTTGTGGAGGATATTAAGTGATTCCCATGATTGATTATAGGTCCTATTTAAGAGTGTTTTGAGGCTTTTGGGAGGTTGTTTTGGCTAGACTTTCAAAGTGATTTAAGTGCTGTAAGTAATTATGCATAATATACACAAGTTTTGTCCATTAGGTTCTTAGAAGTTAAAGATTTTCAAAAGTTTTGTATTTCAAACGTATATTTTCTAAAGTTTGTCAAAAGTATTTTTGTATCATCGAAAGAGAAATTTCGACTGTTAAATAATGTTTTAAAGAGATACATCGAATTTTAAATAAGTTTTATACATCCAAATTACTTTTAAAAGATGATTTCTAAACTAAACAATTTTCCATAAATAATTAAGTTTTAATGTAAGTTTTTTGAAAAGGCTCTTGTTCTTTAAATTTGTTAAAAACCAAGTGATTTCAAGGTCATATTCCTATTCTCCAAAGTATTTAAAATGTTTCTTTTAGCAAATTTAATTTTCAAATTTACTCAAGAATTGTAATATATTTACATAAACTCCTCAGTCTCTATTCATTCCCCAAGAGAGTCAAGCATCTTTTGATTTATGTTCTACTCGATATCATGATCTTTGATATGCCTCTGTATTTGAAAAGAAATTGTTAATATCAAGTAAATTATTATATTTTGTATAAACTTTGTTTTGTAATATGTGACTCAAAATAAGCGTTTTTAGAATTGATCAGATATATCAAATATATGTGCAAATCCATTCACAAGATTGTATGTGAGAATATGTGTTGATCCCTCATCAACAGGGGTTAGATATTGGTATCTGCTCATAGGATTGTATGTAAGAATAGGTAATGTGTTTATGTGACACCATGCTCTGATCAATTATATGTATGTGATTCCAAATGATTTTGTGCTCGTTTGGCCTCAGCGTTCACGTTTTGGATCTATGCGTTTTCCCTTTTTTTTTTTTTTTTTTCCTCGCGTGAACAGTAAAATTACTGTGCAGGAGACAGAAATTACTATTCACGCACTATTGTTACTGTTCACACAATAAAAAATATTAAAAATGGGTCCCACGGTACTATTCACACATTTAAAATTTATTTTGCTACAGTGTTTTCAGTTTTCAGTTTCAGCAACAATAAATTCAATCCAAACGGACCCTTTAAGATATGATTACTTATGTATTAAGTGATTCATTATATGTTCTATGGAATAATTATTTTTGATATCATTGAATGAGTTTGTGAAAAAGCAAAATACTTGTGCTTTGCTTGACTCTTCTTCGTTGTGTATTCTGTATAATTACTTACTAGATGTGTGGCTCACCTCATCAATTACTATTTTTCCAGATTAAAGTGTAGTTGGGAATATAGAACCTTTGGGTCGCTTTGTAAGGTGTAAGGTAGAGCATGGAAGTTAAAGGCGACTTCAATATGAATTTAAGACTTATAAAATTTCAGTTACTTTTATTTTGTAATTCATGTTCTTGTTATAGTAGAGATTGTTTCCAATTTGTGAAGTTTAGATTTTTGTAAGATGTTTTTAAGAGTATTGTTTTTTTGGAGTATTGATTTATTTTGATTAATTATGTTTAAGGAATTATACAAGTTTAGCAGGTTAGTCATACATCTAAATTCATGTCCCATGGATTTGTGTCGTGACAATTATACCCTTGTTACATAATAAGTAAGAAATAGATTTATTTGTACTTCTTAAATAATATAAAATTTACCACATTATCACTTTTACAAAACATTCACGTCAGTTTATTTATTATACACTTTCTTATTAAAGTAATATTTTTTCTCACTTTTTTAATTATTTCCCACCTAATCCACCTAACCCATAAAGTGATTTAACTCTCACTTTCCCCTAACCCACAAAGACTCTGCCCCTCAAGTCTCTGCATCTCTTTTTTTTTTTTTTTTTTTTTTTTTTTTTGACAGTTTGAAAGTTACAACTCTCTCATCCCTCAAGTCTTTGCATCCTTTTTTTTTTTTTTTTTTTTTTTTTGGGACAGTTTGAAAACTACAAGGAAGAGAGAAGAAGAAGATGATGATGATGATGATGAAGATGAAGATGATTGAAACATAAGGAAATCCCTCATCTCTCTCCTTAATTCTCAGATCCCTTAAGTCTCTGCCACCATTGGGTTTGTATTTGTTTTTTATTTTGGGTTTGGGTTATGGGTTTTCAGTTAATGGTTTAATTTGGAGTTGATTTTCTGTGGATTTTGAGTTAATTTTGTTTTGGGTTGATTTTGAGTTGGGTTTGGATGGGTTTTCCAATGGGATTTGAGTTGATTTTAAGTTGTTTTGTGTTGATTTTGAGTTATTTTTGGATAGCAGTGGTGATAGTTGGGTTGTGCTGAGTTGGTGGTTGGAAAATTATCTTCTTCTTTTTTGTTGAGTTGTTGTGACCATTGGGAAAGAGAGGGCATTTGTGTAAAAGTGCTGTGAGAGCACTTTTCTCTCATAGCTTTTCCTCTCGATTTGGGAGGATCAAATTTGTGGGCCCAGGAGAGAAAATTTTCTCCCAGGTTTTCCATCCTCAATATTTTCCTCCCTTTGCCAAACAATGGAAAACACTGTTTTTCACTCTATTTTCCTCCCTACGTTTTCCATCCTCTCTAAACACAATGAAAAGCTAAAAACACAAAAGAAAATATCTACCAAACTGGTTGGAAGGAAAAAAACAATTGATAAAATCATTCATGTATATTTTTAACTATTCAACTTATTTACTAAGTCATGTAATTTATTTAAATAATAAATACAAATAATTTTAAAAATTGTCTCAAAAAAAAAATAAAAGGTAATTTTATTCAAACAGAAATTCCAAATGAAACCCCAATGGACCAAAACATAACTAGTTTTTAATAAGCACATGAGAGTTGACAGAGAATGATTTAAATTAAATATGTATACTAATCTTTATAACAAAATTATTATGTGTTGCTAGGCTGTATGGGATTATAGTAAAATGTAAAAGTTCTCTTTTCATTTCTTACTTAAAAAACTTAATTATTAAATTTACATTTCAAAATATATAGAAAATTAAATAATTAATTATTATTAATATATAAAAAAGAGTTAATTAATATTTATATATAAAAAAGACCCTTACATATATAGTTGTCACTTTCGGCCCTGAAATATATTGAGTTGGCCCTGCTCGAAAATTCAATTACATATGAGGAACCTGTCTTATTGTGGTACCTTGTTTTGACACATTCCTATCATTCATCATTTGAATGGTAACTTGAATGCTTAAGATATGTTTTAGACAATAGCAGCTCCAAGAATTGTTTTTATGGGCACTAACAACTTAAATTAAAAAAATTTTAATAAAAAGAGAACTTTTTTTTTTTTGGAGAAAGATAAAAAGAGAACTTGAATATATCAAGTTATCAAAAAAAAAAAAAAAAATTTATTTCCTTCTACAAGTTTTCAAATTTTGAATTGTTACAAGATAATTCATTATAAATATTTATTGTCAATATGGATAGCTATGACCATTTTATTTTATTAAGTTTGTCTAACATTTTTTTTATACGGTTGTTATTTTTTATTTGACATTATTTTTATAAAAATATTTTAAATTAAATGACCAAACTCAACTCATTGGCTCTGTATTAATTATTGATGCGCACAACCACACTCATTCATACATTAAATAATACATTACGTGTCTATTTAACAAATCAAATGCAATTTTTACTAGAATTTTTATAACTTTATAACAAAAGGTTATTATAACAAGATAACTATACACACACATGTAACAAATCCTCTCTATTTTCTAATTATTAAATTATATAAAGTTATATTATATTTATATTGTACACATAAACAATATCCTCACACATCATTATTCATACAAATAACATTATAACAAAAAGTAATGCACACAATCAATTTAGACACACTCACACATATATAATATAAATTTATAATAAAGAGTAGCACTTACAATTCACAAAGACTTACTCTTACTCTTAGAGTTGAAAATACTTGTAATAAGAATGTATAAGATTTAAGTCAAGGTGTGTAAAAATATTTTTAAAAATAAATTAAAGTATTAAACTTCAAAAAAATTATGAGCCATGCTAACAAGTGCCCTTAGGGCATTCGTTAATAATCTATTTTAAGAAAGTTTTAATACTACTTTCATGGGAAATAAAAAAAAAAACTATTAAAATATTAATTACTTTTTTTTTTTCATTTCCTACAAAAACTTTCTTTAAATAAATTATTAACGAGTGCCCTTAAAGCACTCATTAGCATTTCCCAAAAATTATATATATATATATATATTTAACTTTTTTTTTTTTTTTTGAAGTCAGGGCTTCAAACTTCAAAGTGTAGCGGCGCCCCCGGTTTAGAGAAAAGTTTTTTGCAAATTTCATTTTGAAAGTAAGCTATATGCGCTTTAACTACATAGGTAATTTTATTTTATTTTGAAATAAATACAGCTAACCGCACTCTTAATTTAACCTCTAAGATATATATTTTTTCTCATGCAAGAGACAAGAAGGAAACACAATGATTAAAATCAGGGAGGGGAATTTGTTGGCTTGATTTGGAGTCCATAGATTCAATTGATATGAACTACGAACAAATCACCATATTTTAGAGTCGTTTGAAAATCCTTTTGGAGTTCATAGATTCAATTGTTATGAACCATATTCAAGTGTTTTAATTTATTAAAATTTGTAATTGGTTCTCCTCTTTTGTTTGTATTATTGTTCAATTGATGAATTATTTTACTTTAGTATCTTTTTAAATTGATTTTCCTCTTTTAATTGTATTATGGTTCACTATTTGCATGTATATATTTAATCAAAGCGATCTATTATGACATCCTTTCATTCCTTTGTACGTAATAGCTATGGAGTTGGAAAGGACCATGCATGATGCTGTCACTACAAAAAACGCGTGTTTTAGCCGCGTTTTGTAGCCGCGTTTCTGTAAAACGCGGCTATAGGATAGAGTTTCAGCCGGGGTTTTCAGAAACGCGGCTCCAGGCTCAACTTCGAGCCGCGTTTTTGAAAAACACGGCTCCAGGTAAGCCTTTGAGCCGCGTTTAATAAACCCGGCTTTAGCCCTCCCTGGAGCCGCGTTTTTCCAGGGTGAGGCTGCGTTTTTTTTTTTTTTTTTTTTTTTTGTTCTCCCGCATATGTCCGGAGCTGCGTTTACCAAACGCAGCTCAGGTTATGGTTAGAGCTGCGTTTAACCACTAAACGCGGCTCCAACCTTAAGTATAAAAGAAAAAAAAAAAAAAAAACATATCAAAACACAACACCACAGAAGAAAAAAATACCCTAGCCCCTCTTTCGATCTCAAAAAAACCCCTCAGACTACAACTTGATCCCCCTTCCTAGCTCCGATTCCCCTTCCTTCAATGCAGTCCCCCTTCCTCCGATTCCCCTCCCTCTGACCTCGACACCCCTTCCTCCGAATCCCCTGCCTCGATCTCAACTCGATATCAAACTCCTTCCCTCTCTTCCACCCTCTCCGAATCGCCGTCATCCGTCCGGTCTTCCCTCCGGTCTCCAACTCGCAATCTCACTGAAGACACAGTCGCAAGGCCGAGTAAGAGTAAGTTTTTTAAATTTTTTGATTTGCTTTGTGTGTTAGGGTCCCCATTTTTTCGTTTAGGGTTTCGATTTGACGGTGATGGTTTCGATTTTCGATCTAGGGTTTCGACTTTAGGTTTAAATGTTCAATATTCCCAATGAATTTCGTTCTAGATTTGGATTGAAAAATTAGGGCTAACGAAATCTCTCTGATTTTGTTGCAGGCTTGTTGGAGGACCCAGTGACATCAAGCTTGCTGAAGATGGCAACATCGTTTTGAAAGAAATGGTGACTTCTCTCTCTCTCTCTGTCTCTCCCTCGCTCTGTCTCGTAAACCCTTGATGTTTAAAAGTTTTTTTGTACAATACGTACAGCAATGCAATGCAACATTTTTTTTGTATTTTTCTTTTAATATTGTACTCTTAATTAAGGTCTATGAAATTGAACTGTGTAGGATTCCTAAAAATTAATTGAAATTTGTATTTAGTGTTAACTGTTATCCTTTTACATTTTTTAACAGTGATGCTTGCAATCCAGATATAGTGAAGGAGGAGAAAATAGACCCCTGCCACTGGTAAGATTTTCTGTTTTTCATTTCATTTGGTTTGATTGGTTTTTCTTTTTAGTTTTTCTTTTTTGATTTATTGATAGTTGATTACTGATAATTTAAACATGTTGAATTCTGTTGTTAATCTTTTTTCTTTTCTTTTTTTATTTTTATTGTATTTTAGGGAATTGTTGTTAATCTTAATTGAAGTTTTTAGCAAGTATATTCTTTATAGTGCACAGGGGGATATAAAATACTTAATATAGACTTGTGTTTATACTTTATAGAACTATTCTATACTACTATCATATATTGTAGGAATGTATATCTATATCTATATAATAACTAATAGCCGAAACGTTTGACTTTTGGTTGACCGTGCCTCATTGCACCATGTGGCTACATAAATTATTGACATGTCTGCATTTTTTTCTTTTTTGGGAACGGACACGTCTGCATTTAAAAATACTGAACAATTGTTTCTTTTAGGATTTTAACTTACCGTTTAGTTCAATTCATTTCACAAGATATTAACTTGAACAATTGTGCTTTTTCATTTTGTTGATTCAATTTTCAGTAACTAACTAACTATAAAACAAAAAATTGTCATTGAGAAGAAAACATAAGTAAGGCGTAAGCAGATAAAAAAGAGTGAGAAATTTGAGGGCACTACAACCGTCAAGCAAGCATAGGCCAGCATCCCACAACTGGAATTGGTAAAGGTATTCTGAATAGAAAAATTTAGATTTGGTTATTTTGGTTAGATTGATCTAACAGTGTCTGTGATGATTTTAGATTTTCGGTCTCTCTCTTCTTTTTGTTATTTTCTTTTCTTTCAGATTACTTCTTCGTTTTCACCGGCATCCATCGGCGTGTTTTTCTCTGCATATTTTTCTATACTTTCTCCCTCCCTCTCTCTCTTATTGTTTTTCTCACTTTTTCATGTGAAAGTTGAAAATAGACTCCTCAGTAAAAGACGTGAAGCATTCAAATCTACTTTTTGACAAACGTGTAGCCATTGAAAGAGGATAATACAGAATTTTGATTAAAAGATAAAGTAGAATGAAATATGATAAGACAAAAAAAGGAGGAAATAGGTGGAACCGTGGAAAAGATAAACTAAAACAAGGAAAAAAAATTAAATTTAAAATAATAGTGAATGCCTGGAGCCATGGAGGACAATAAATGAGAGTTGAAATATGGGCAGATTGCAATATTAGAAAGACACACATTAGGATTAGGATTAAAAAAAAAAACTTTGGATTTAAAAAAAAAAACTAAGTAAAATTCAAAACCAAATAGAAAAAGAAATCCTTCTCTCTTTGGGACGTTTCCTCTCTCTCTCTCTCTCTCTCTCTCTCTCTCTCTCTCTCTCTCTCTCTCTCTCTCTCTCTCTCTCTCTCTCTCTCTCTCTCTCTCTCTACATATATATATATATACACAGTAAGCACTCTCAATCTCTCTCTTTCTCTTTGAGTGTTCTAATCTCTCTGTTGAGGTAAAAATTCTCTCATTCTCACTTTTGTTTTTGAAATAGTTTTGGCATATTTTGATTACAGCTTTAGCTTCTTTGTTGGTTGTTTATTTCAATTTTGTTTATTATTGGTGTTATTTTTATTTTTATTTTTGGTGTGAGTGGATCTAGGGTTTAACATTTGTATTCAAAGCTAATGTCTTTCTTTATATTTGCTTTGTAAAGATTTTATTTTATTTTTTGCCTATGACTGTTTATGGTTCCTTTTCATTGTTTAGAATTTAGAACCAATAAATCTTAATGCCATTTTCCTCTAAATAAATAAATAAAAATCAACCCAAACCAAATTTTTTGGGACGGTGCTTTGATGTATACTTATAAAATATTGACATTTTAGGATGACTCTGATTTGCTTTTTATGTCCTCTGATTTGCTTTTTATGTTTTAAAAAAAAAAAAAAAAAATCTCTACACTTTTATTTATTAAATTTTATGTTACAATATGTTCAAGAACTGCGATTTTTAGAATATGTTCATGAACAGTGAGGTTTTGAGGTTTGTAAGATTTGTTGTTGAAGTTTTTTTTTTTTTTTTTGAGAAACAGATTTGTTGTTGAAGTTTGTGAAAAGTATTTGGTTCTGATAAAATGAATTATGAACCAAATGTGATGCAATTGGCAGTAGAAATATTGTTCTAATGGTAATGGTAACTACATTTTAGTTACATGCTTACAAATTGTTTGATAAAATTATAATGTTGCTTTCATTCTAAAATTTCATTTTATATTGTTCATTATACTTTAGGCCAAATTAGTTAGTTGCAAAATGATCAAATGTATGGGAAAGAGTCTTCCCTAGAAGATTGTAGAGAGCCCTTTCAACTCTATGCACCACTTGGCAAAACCTAGAAATTTCTAAAGCCAAAAAAACTAAGGCACTGAATTGCTTTACCAGAGCAAAAATTTACTAAAAGCCAAAAGCACTTTTGCTTATGATCCTCTTGCAACAAACCTTGCATATGACCTAAGATGGTTTCAAATTTCAGTCAAACCCAAACAATAAGTTTTGCTTGATTCTAAGAGATTTCAGTTGTGATCGGTGATGTCTTTGTAAATGAGAGTTTCAATTACAAATGGTGTTTTTATATATGGTTTGTTGTCTCTTGCATTTTTCCCCATCAGTGTTTGTAATGTTTTCAAATGGTGTTTTAGTAATAAAAACAATCGATTGATATTGATATTAATTCAAATGTTATAAATACTGCCTTACCTTATGACAATAGTACGCTATAAGTCTATCAGTTCAGTTTTTATTTTATTTGTAAATTCTTACAATCATGGACCAACAAAATTAGCGATCTGCTATTTGCACCAAAGTTAACATTGATAGTATGATTGATTTGTAGGTGTAGAAAAAAATTTTAAACACCCAAAAGTGGATATCGTAGGCAAGATCACCATCACGCAATTGCTGCTGAAAAGCTACCAGACTTAAATCCTTTTGTAAGTTCCTTCTTCCTTTTAATTTTCTTCTTCTGTTTGATTTGTAAAAAAGAGTTGGGATTGTCAAATGATCGTCATCATCCCATTTTTCTTATATTTGTAGCCTTTTGTAAGTTCCTGTCACTTGAATTATTTTTTTTAAAAAAGTTTTGAATGTGTTTATATCTATAATTATTTATAGCTATGAATTTATTTTCTCATGCTCAACCTTTACCATTCTGATGTAAAGAATTATTGTAGGTTTTTGTTTGCATGGATCATATTGTTTGAGTTTTGTGTTTTGGTTTATTATCATTTACTGCTTTCGTAATTTTTTGTAATGGTTTGTGCCTATGAAAAACTTTTTTAACAATTTGGTGGGTTATTCCTATGAAAGGCATGCTAACTATGAATTTTGAACTACTTATTGCTTATCCAGAAACCACAATTAGATATATATAGATAACGAAGAGTTTCTTAGAAAAAAAAATTAGAGTTTAAATGAGAACCCATATCCAAAAAAAATGCCACTACCAATAAAGGTTTTTATTTTATTTTATTCTTATATATAATTTAAGTTTGTATATTTTGGTTGGATTGGTTTTGATTAAGGTATTTAGGTTAGAATTCATTTTGTTTTGTGTTACTAAACAAATCCAAGTTTTTTTAGGTTGTAATGAAACTGCAAGTGGTATGTCAGTATAGACTTTTTTAATATTAAATGATCTTATATGAAATATAAACAAGTCTATGTGCTCAGTGTACCTTAACTGACCAAATAGTGATCACCTTAATTTTTACAAAATAATTGAGCATAATCCTCACATAAAGCTTTTTGTGTGTGTGTGTTGTTACTTTTTAATTGTCTTGGTTGTTTGTCGTTCTTTTGGGCAGTAATATAAATTTTACTGTGAAGGATACTTTGCTGAACATTTTCTTTCATTATTTTTTTTTTTTATATATAGCTTTGGGAAGAGTTTTTGGCTTGCATTTTCTTTTCTTTTCTTTTCTTTTTTCAGCTAAAAGTACTTGTCTCTTTGTAATAAAAAAAAAATTTCAGCCGAGGTTTTGGACTTTCTTTCATCAAGCCAGTGAGTTAGGCTGCTTAGATTTGGTGCAAATGTGACTTTTACTTGAAAACATCAACTCACAATCAGGTGGAATGCTCTCATAGCATTGACCACTATTGATAACTCTTGCAACTACCATTGGCTTGCAAGAAGGAATGGGAGGACATGCATTTGTTATAGCAGTGTTTTTTTCCAGAGGGTTTAGTTTGATTTGCATTCTACATATAGAAATGTTCCCTCAAACATCACTATGTTAGCTTCAATAGTTACTATAGCTTCATATTTTTTTTTTTCTTTTCAATGGCCGTTTGTAGTAATTGTGGAATACTAAAGCCAAGTGTGAAGTAGTTGCAGATTTTTTGGGGTTGTTTGCTTTTGTGGCCAAGAGTATATTAGGCAAGAGGATTTTATGGAATGTTACGCTTCTAAGTAAACATAAAAAACGTATTTGGTGTATCAGTATGAAATTGAGACAACTAACAATGAAATCGAAAATTGGGAAAAGATTTGTGCACTTTAGAAGCAAGCTGAATATAGATTGGCTCTTCAGTGAATGAATCACGTACAATAATTGTTCAAATTTTTCTTTCAAAGTTTTTGTTTTGGTGTCGAAAAATGTGATGCAAACATCCAATAGTATAAAATGTCATTTTGGTCAACTTTGTTGACAATAACCCCTCTCTAATTGGCCATTGAAATGAAAATGTGTAAATATTAATTATAAACACATTCGATATAGAGAAACTCCACTCTAAGACAACCTTAACTAAAAGATAAATACTATAAATTTAGAGTTATTATAAGCGTGATGTAAGTTACAATTTATATAACAAAATTAATGTGTTTTTGACCCTTTTTAGAACTTTTCATGGTTGGTTTTTCACTCTTTTCTGATCCAAACATGTTATACCATTAAAAATAAGTTCTTTTTTACAAGAAAGAGTAAATCTATTTTTCAATAATCTTCCCGTGCATCGCACGGGTTAGCGACTAGTAATAACTACTATCCGAAACTTTTGACTTTTGGTTGATTACTTCTCATTGCGCCACATGGCTTGATAATTTAATGACACAATTCGTTCAAAAAAGAATCAAAACCTGTATCTGTTCGATTGACTGCTTAAATAAACCGTTTCAGTGAAAGTTTAAAAAACGTTTGTGTTCAATTTGCCTATATAAATTAGAGACACACTGTTTTGTCTTCAGTAGGCACTCGGCAGTTAGAAACGATTAGAAAAACCTTTCTCAGTCAGTTTTCACTTCTGTACTCTTCTCTCTCTCTCTCTCTCTCTGTACTGCGAACCAGTGAAACGGCAAAAGGTAAACCTGACTTCTTTTGTTTTCCCCTTTCAGTTGTAGTGCTTGGGATTCTCTTTTTTAATCTTCTTTGTTTGCATGGATTTGGTGGCTAAATTTCGTTTTTCATCCCCAAAAGGCTGTTGTATTGCATTGTTAAAAAACCAAAAAAAAAAAAAAAATATTGCAACTTCTGTCATGTTGTTATTATGTTGTTTTACCATTCCATGTTTTAATTTATACAATGACTTCAATGGTGACTGCTACAAGTCTATGCTTATGGCCCCTTAGTCCCACCGAAACCTTTTTTTTTTTTTTTTTTTACTATCTTTATTCTGTTATTTTGGATAAAAGTTGGTAACTTCATCAACTTTTGATTTCATGAAAGTATCTGTGTGTAAGCAATTAGCATTGTGGTTTTAAAGATTTTGTCTTGGTTCATTGTTATTTACATCTTTGTGTTTGTCCTGTATGTGTTTGTTTAAATTCCCCAGTGAATAATTTGATTTAGATTAACTTTTTACTCTTCTGTCTGAATCTTGGGTTTTCCTTTTTCAGATTTAGGACTCAATTTCTGAATAAAATTTTGTTATTGAAATTTAATCTTATTATTGCTTTAGTTTATTATTGCTATATTATCGGTTTAGTTTATGTTTTCATTGCTGCATTTGAACTTGGAACATGATATAATCCAGGAGAATAAAGTTGTAATGGGGTTGAAATAAGTTGTATATATTTTTACTCTGTACATGCATGGTATTTGGAGGTTGAGTTGCATTGCCTTATTGTGTGTTTGCTCTTCTTGCATATATGGCAGTTGGGAAAGAACATTTTTTTTTTTTTTTTTGAGAAGTTGCGAAAGAACTTGGTTCAGCCAGTTAATATCATATGTAGACAAATCCTTATGAAAGACATGTGATGGGGATTTAGTACTGGGATTTAGTACTAGGATAAAGCTCATGTATTCAGCCAGTTAATAAATAATTACCATCTTGTCTATCAAAGTTACTGATGGGCTGATGCACATATTGAAGTCACAACTCACAAGTGCACCGTCATGTGTTAAATTTACTAAGAGTTTCAGTTTTAAAATTTCCCTTACATGTGGGCCGATGAACTCTAGCTAAGCTGGTATCTTTTGCCCTCGTAAATCCTAGGTAAAACGTAATTTGGTGATTCAAGACCCATAGAATATGTATGTAAACTTATCAATTAATATATATATATATATATATATATCCATATTTGGACATTCGTTTTAGTAAGATTTAAAATCATGTTGTCCTGTGAGTGGCACATGCTATGACAAGTGGAAGTGCATCTTTAACCAATTGGATCTAAAGAGAACAAAGCCTGACATTAGTCCTTTCATACATTATCACCAACTACTTTGATGGATTTTACACCCCTGTAAAGCTTGACCATGGTTAGCATTTTTAAAATTAATGAGTTTTCTTATTTTACAAACTTAACTTGAAAACGATAATTCCGCATCATAAATTTGCAATGACTTAATGATAATGATCTGAGATAAAACTTAAGTACAATAAATATGTCCATGGAACATATAATATTGTTTATCTTTTATTGGTTAGTGCAATCTTGTGTTTCAATTTAATTGAGTAACCCAATATACTACATCTGAGTTTCATCCTTAAGAAGATAGAATACCATAAGTTTTTTTATTTTTATTTTTATTTATTTATTTATTTTTTTTTTCATTTTTTGAGAAGACTCCCATAAGCTTATTTTAAAAGTGAAGCAACACAAAAGTCTTTAGAAAAATAAAGCCTATGATGACTCTTATCTTCTAAAATTGTAAACTAACTTCATAATTAAAAATGCTATTTTCTTTTTTTCACATTTGCCGGAGATAAATAATAGGCTAAAAGGTATAAAGCATTGATAACTAGCTCAATCGTTCAAGTCTTTACTCTTTGTATATTTTTTGTGATGTCCAAACATTTGTATACATCTTTTGTGATGCCTTAGTGTTGTTGCTTGTTGCCTTAGTGTTGGGAACTTGTATATTTTGCTTGATTTGCTGCTGGGAATCTGTGATGTTCAGATATGTAACAGGTATTTTTATGTGTATGGGAGGAAGCATGTTTCAGAGGGGAGGTGGGGAAAAAAAAAAAAAAAAACCTATAGCCGCGTTTTTAAAAACGCGGCTATAGGTTGCTGAAAACGTCAGCAACGCAGCCGCGTTTTCAGTGTAAACGCAGCACCAGAGGGCCCTATAGCCGCGTTTTTAAAACGCGGCTATAGGTCCGCTGCTGTAGCCGCGAGTTACTGAACGCGGCTCAAGAGCGAGCTGGAGCCGCGTTTTGAAACGCGGCTCCAGCTGGTCCTATAGCCGCGTTTTTTACAAAACGCGGCCATAGGCCTACGGAGCCGGTCCCCCTCACCAGGCCGAAAAACGCGGCTACAGGTCTGGAGCTGCGGTACTCTGGCCGCGTTCACAAACGCGGCTACAGTAAACGCGGCTCCAGCCTGTAGCCGCGTTTTTGGGGTCTATAGCCGCGTTTTTCAAACGCGGCTATAGACCCAGATTTTTGTAGTGTGTGTTTCCCCTGAAGCGGAGGGATTAAGAAAATATCACTCCAATCATCATTTTTTTTTTTTCTTCTTCCTTTATGAAACCTCATTCAAATCATTTTTAAGTGTGCGTTTGAATTGAAATGAAAAATTAAAATTATTTCACTATTCAGCTTATTTTTGCCACTATTCATGGGCTTCACTGAACTTTTTTGTACTATTCATGGCCCCATTGTATTATTTCAACTAAATTTTATTTTTATCTACATTACTTTTAGCAATAATTTTTCAGTTTCAGCAAAATAAGTAGTATCTAAACACACCCTAAATCTACAAAATAAAACGCAACCACAACAATAGTGGCAGCTCTAAGATTTTTTTTCTAAGGAGGTCAATAGTGTCTTAATTCTTGTGTGCTAAAAATTATGTAATTTTTTTTCTAATGAAGAAGAAAAGTGCAGGAAAAACAATTTCATTTTGCGACTAATGGCAAAGTAAACAAGAATCCAGAGAGAGGATTTATTTATTTATTTATTTTTAAAAATGAAGCAACAGTTTTAAGAGTACAACTAGCTATTGACACAATAGTTTTACAACAAAATTTAGATGGCAAGTTGTTAAAGATATATAAAAAAGTGATGTCATTTATGGGTTTAAATAGAAACCAATTAAAACTTACCACTTAACTTTTATTGTAAAATTATTGTGAAAATTGCACTAAAATGATTATGTTTAAGCTTATTTCAATGGACAAAATTTAAGTATAATACCTTAGATGCTATTCCTTATGTTCATCTTTTAGGATTGTGAAAATTGCACTAAAATGATTATATTCAAGCTTATTTGAATGGACAAAATTTAGGTACAGTACCTTATGTACTGTTCCTTATGTTCCTCTTTTAGGATTTAACAATGCGGCTATTTAAGTAAAAAATACACTTTTATTCCATAAGAAAAAATCCACATAGCAGAATCTTAAGAAGTAAACCTAAAAAATAACTTATAAATACTATACTTAAATCTTGCCTTATTTCAATTGGGATTAAATAAAGGGTTAAAGTCTTCAAAATTTTATTTTAAAGGTAAAAAAAAAAAAAAAAATAAACTATTTTATATATAATTTTTGGTTCTTTGCCAGGTCATGGGGTTCATTTGAACCCCATGGGCTGGCTGGCGCCCGCGCGCACACAAGTTGCAACTTAGCAAATAACCGAGCGGACCCATTGATGAGGTCGCCGTGGTCAATTCATCAAAAGTTTTACTGATCAGAGCCCTCTATTGAGTGAAACACCCACAAGTTGCCACTTTGCAAATAACCGAGCGGACCCATTGATGAGGTCGCCGTGCTCAATTCATCAAAAGCTTTACTGATCAGAACTCTCTATTGAGTGAAACACCCATGGTGGCTAGTTGATCTCAGCTTACTTGAATTGAGATCCGTAGCTAGGGCTACAAAAATGCCCGTTTGGAATATTTTGGATTGAGATCCGTAGATTGGTTCCATTTCCGACTCCCCGCACTTTCAGCAAGGGAATCCCAAGTAATCCGTTCGTATCAATCATTCGTCAGGAAGTGGTGGGTATTCTAGTCTTTAAGCTGAAAACTCTTCGGTATCTGGCTGTAAGATGGAGTAGACCTCCTCTGAGAAGGATCAAATTCAATGTCTACGCTACAAACGTGTTTCCGGCACTGCTCCAAGCAAGTTGTAGCAGTGCTGGACTTCTGGTGCTCAATGTGAATTTTTTTTTTTTTTTTTTTTTTTTTTTTTTTTGGAGAATCAGCTGAATGTGAGTTTGATTTTATAGACGCGAGAACAGTTGACGTTATTGACACAAAACGACGGGTCAATAAAAAAAAATACTAAGTCATAATAAATAAGTGGAGTAATTTGATGCGTTGAACGTGGGAGGTGATAAAAATCTAAAAAGTCAAGACTACGGCCTACTTATTTGACTTTTCAGATTTATTTGACTTTTCCTTAAAATAAAAAAAATAAATAAAAAGGAGGGAAAGGTGTATTCAATTGGTAACTTCTTGCAAATTGAATAATGGGCAGGTAAGATCGCACATTTTTGATGCAATGATCACTTTACAAATATAAGTGTTTGTGGGGTGTAGAGTATGAGAGGTAAGGGCACATTTTTGGTGCGATGATCACTTTACAAATATAAGTGTTTGTGGGGTGTGGAGTATGAGAGGTAAGGGCCGAGATTCAAGTCTCCAAGAAGAAACTTCACACACATATACACTTAGATTAAATTAGAGTAAAATTTATATCTTGTATAAAAAAAATAATAATAACATGTAGGTGCTTTCACTTGTATTTTTAATTTTATGTTTTTTTTGGGGTAAACAATTTTACAAAGTTATTTATTCCGTTTTGGACCTCGTTTTGGTTTGTCCAGTAGAACGAAATATTTCGATATCAGCTTATTTTAGTGTAGCGTTTCAAGATGTTTCAGGATTCCTATATATATATATATATATAAAGTAATGAATTTTATTTTATTTAAAAAAATCTTAAATAAGGTGGGATTAAAAAAATGTTTATTTATAATTTTTCTACAAATAAATAATTGTAAATAATACAATAAAAATATAGTGTATATAATTTCACCTTAAAAAAGCAAAAATGGTGTGGCCCACAACCCGATTGACCCGACCCAACCAGCTCATTTTGTCATGTCTATTCATGACCAAGACATTACAACTTGCAAAGACAACTGATGTGATGCTTTTGGATTTTTGAGAACCCGTGTGCACCATGCTAGGTTCAATGCGTTGAACATTTGTACTCTGCACTATGTTCTTAACCAAGACTATGCATTACAGCTTGCAAAGACAATCCATGTAATGCTTTTGGATTTTCAAGAATCCATGTGCACCATGCTAGGTTCAATGCATTAAACGTTCGCACTCTGTACCATGTTCTTGACCAAGACTGTGCATTACAGCCCGCAAAGACAACCCATGTGATGCTTTTTTTTCTCAAAAAATTTTTTTTAATATATAATTTAAATGTCATCTCATTTTCTTAATTACCACATTTTCCTACCGCATTTTCCCATCTCATTTTCCTACCGCATTTTCCTAACTTTTGGCAATGTTATGAATACCTTTCTAGACTCTATTTCGATTTGTTTAATGGAACAAAACGCATACCATTTCAAGGTGTTTCAGGGTTTCTAAAAAAATTAAAAATAATATTTATTTATATTTTCTTATACAACATAAAATTATTGATCCAAATAAATAAATCTCAAATAATACAAATCATTTCGTTATTACATAACAATTACTGTTTTAGAATATTAAAACATAAATATGTAAATTTTTTTTTTTTTTTTGAGAAGCTAAAATGGGGGTTTTTATGGTTATATTTTTACCCCCAGGCAGGGAGCCAGGTGGCAGTGGGGTGGGTAAGGCAAGGACATCGCAAGCAGACCACACCGTACCAGCTTGTGTGGGAGTCACCTCACATTTGTGAGTACACCCTCCACCAAGTTCACCCACCAACGAAATTCTGCTGGTAGCAAGACTCAAACCTAAGTGTGTTGCATGAAATATCCAAACCTTGCCAGCTAAGCCAAGACCCCGTTGGCACATAAATATGTAATTAAAAAATGGAAAACAACAACCAAAAACAATACAATAAGTGTGTATATACATTAGGGAGAGGCAAGAGCCAATAAATAAGTTTGAAATCAAACCCTTTTGTCAACTTTTTGAGTTTTGTCATTTCCAAAGATTTGTCACATGGGTGGGGTCTGCCAACTAAAAGTCTAAAAGGCAACCCATGCATACTTTTGGATTTTCAAGAACCCATGTGCACAATGCTAGGTTTGATGCGTTGAACGTTTGCACTTTGCACCATGTTCTTGACCAAGACTGTGCATTACAGCTTGTAAAGACAACCCATGTGATGCTTTTGGTTTTTCGACATCCATGTGCACCACGCTAGGTTTGATGTGTTGGACGTTTGCACTCTACACCATGTTCATGACCAAGACTGTCTATTACAACCCGCAAAGACAACCCATGTGATGCTTTTTGTTTTTTGAGAACCCACTTACACCATGCTAGGTTCAATATGTTGAACGTTTGTACTTTGCACCATGTTCATGACCAAGACTATGCATTACAGCCAGCAAAGACAACCCATGTGATGCTTTTGGATTTTCGAAAACCCATGTGCACCACGCTAGGTTTGATGCGTTGAACGTTTGCACTCTGCACCATGTTTTTAACCAAGACTGTGCATTACAACCCGCAAAGACAACCCATGTGATGCTTTTTTCTTATAAAAAAAAAAGTTAAAATATATAATTTAAATGTCATCTCATTTTCTTGCCGCATTTTCCTACCGCATTATCCCATCCCATTTTCCAACCACATTTTCCTATCGCATTTTCCAACCGCATTTTCTTTATCGTATTTTCCTAACTTTTTGCAATGTTATGAATACCGTTTCGATCTCTGTTTCAATTTGTTTAGTGGAACAGAATATTTCAGTACCGGTTTGTTTTGGCATACCATTTCAGGGTGTTTTGGGGTTTCAAAAAAAAATAAAAATAATATATATTGTCCGTTTAGATATAACTTATTTTTGCTAAAACTAAAAACTGAAAACACCATAGCAAAATAATTTTTTAATGTGTGAATAGTACTGTGGGACCCATTTTTAATATTTTTAAATGCATGCACAGTGCGTGAACAGTGCATGCACTGTTCATGAACAGTGAATTTTGTCTCTAAAAGTCAATAATTACGGCCTTAAAATTTAAAAAAAAAAAAAAAAAAAAAAAAAAAAAGGAAGAGAAAACGCGCGTTTAAAATCACAGCCGTGGATCCAAACCCATACTTATATTTTCTTATAAAACATAAAATTATTGATCCAAATAAGTAAACCTCAAATAATACAAATCGTTTTGTTATTACATAACAATTACAGTTTTAGAATATTAAACCATAAATATGTAATGAAATAATGAAAAACAACAACCAAAAACAGTACAATAAGTGTCTATATAAATTAGGGAGAGGCAAGACCCAATAAATAAGTTTGAAATCAAACTCTTTTGTCAGTTTTTTGAGTTTTGTCATTTCCAAAGATTTGTCACATGGGTGGGGTCAGGGAACTAAAAGTCTAAAAGGCAACCCATGTAAAGCTTTTGGTTTCTCAAGAACCCATGTGCACCATGCTAGGTTCAATGCGTTCAATGTTTGCACTCTGCACCATATTCTTGACCAAGACTGTATAATATAGCTTGTAAAGATAACCCATTTAATGCTTTCAGTTTTTTGAGAACCCATGTGCCCCGCGCAATGTTCGATGCGTTGAACATTTGCACTCTGCACCATGTTCTTGACCAAGACTGTGCATTTATAGCCTGTAAAGACAACCCATGTGATGCTTTTGGTTTTTTGAGAACCCTTGTGCACTACGCTAGGTTCGATACGTTGAACATTTGCACTCTGCACCATGTTCTTGACCAAGACAATGCATTACAGCCTGTAAAGACAACCCATGTGATGCTTTTGGTTTTTCAAGAACCCAAGTCCACCATGCTAGGTTCAATGCGTTGAATGTTTGCACTCTGCTCCATGTTTATGACCAATACTTTGCATTACAACCCACAAAGACAACCCATGTAATGCTTTTGATTTTTCGAGAACCCACATGCACCACACTAGGTTCAATGCATTGAACGTTTGCACTTTGCACAATGTTCATGACCAAGACTATGCATTACAGCCTGCAAAGACAACATATGTGATGCTTTTGGATTTTCGAGAACCGATATTCACCAAGCTAGGTTTGATGCGTTGAACGTTTGCACTCTGCACCAAGTTCTTGACCGAGACTGTGCATTACTGCCCACAAAGGCAACCCATGTGATGCTTTTTTTTTTTTTTTTTTTCCTCAAAAAAAGTGGTAAAATATATAATTTAAATGTCATATCATTTTCGTATCGCATTTTCCTACCGCATTTTCTTCATCACATTTTCTTAACTTTTGGCAATGTTATGAATACCGTTCCAGACCCTGTTTTCATTTATTTAATGAAACAGAATATTTCAGTACCAATCTATTTCGACATACCGTTTCAAGGTGTTTCGGGGTTTCTAAAAAAAATTAAAAATAATATATATTTAGATTTTCTTATACAACATAAAATTATTGATCCAAATAAGTAAACCTCAAATAATACAAATCATTTCGTTATTACATAACAATTAATGTTTTAGAATATTAAAACATAAATATGTAATTGAATAATGAAAAACAACAACCAAAAGCAGTACAATAAGTGTGTATATACATTAGGGAGAGACATGACCCAATAAATAAGTTTGAAATCAAACTCTTATGTCAACTTTTTCAATTTTGTCATTTCCAAAGATTTGTCACGTGGGTGGGGTCGGCAATCTAAAAGTCTAAAAGACAACCCATATGCGCTACACTAGGTTCGATGTGTTGAACGTTTGCACTCTACTCCATGTTCTTGACCAAGACTATGCAATACTGCCTGTAAAGACAACCCATGTGATGCTTTTGGTTTTTTGAGAACCCATGTGCACCACGCTATGTTCGATGCATTGAATGTTCGCATTTTGCACCAATGTTATGAATACCATTTCGGACCCTGTTTCAGTTTGTTTAGTGGAACGGAATATTTCGGTACCAGTCTATTTCAGCATACCGTTTCAAGGTGTTTTGGGATTTCTAAAAAACATTAAAAATAATATATATTTCTATTTCCTTATACAGCATAAAATTATTGATCCAAATAAGTAAACCTCAAATAATACAAATCATTTCTTTATTACATAACAATTACTATTTTAGAATATTAAAACATAAATATGTAATTAAATAATGAAAAACAACAACCAAAAACAGTACAATAAGTGTGTGTATATACATTAGGGAGAGGCATGACCCAAGAAATAAGTTTGAAATCAAACTCTTTTGTTAGCTTTTTGAGTTTTCTCATTTCCAAAGATTTGTCATGTGGGTGGGGTTGGCAAACTAAAAGTCTAAAAGGCAACCCATGCAATACTTTTGGATTTTTCAGAACCCATGTGCACAATGCTAGGTTCGATCCGTTGAACGTTTGCACTTTGCACCATGTTCTTGACCAAGACTGTGCATTACAGCTTATAAAGACAACCCATATAATGCTTTTGGTTTTTTGAGAACCCTTGTGCACCATGCTAGGTTCAATGCGTTCGACCAGATTCTTGACCAAGACTATGCATTACAACATGTAAAGCCAACCCATGTGATGCTTTTGATTTTTTGAGAACCCATGTGCACCATGCTAGGTTCGATGCGTTGAATGTTTGCACTCTCCACCATGTTCATGACCAAGAATGTGCATTACAGCCCGCAAGGACAACCCATGTGATGCTTTTTGTTTTTCGAGAACCCACTTGCACCACGCTTGGTTCGATGTGTTGAACGTTTGCACTTTGCACCATGTTCATGACCAAGACTATGCATTATAGACAGCAAAGACAAATGCTTTTGGATTTTAGAGAACCCATGATCATCACACTTAGCTTGATGTGTTGAACATTTGCACTCTGCACCATGTTCTTGACCAAGACTGTGCATTACAAATAATAAAAATCATTTCGTTATTTTCTTATACAACATAAAATTATTGATCCAAATAAGTAAACCTCAAATAATAAAAATCATTTCATTATTACATAACAATTACTGTTTTAGAATATTAAACCATAAATATGTAATGAAATAATGAAAAACAACAACAAAAAATAGTACAAAAAGTGTGTGTATATATATTAGGGAGAGGCAAGACCCAATAAATAAGTTTGAAATCAAACTCTTTTGTCAGCTTTTTGAATTTTGTCATTTCCAAAGATTTGTCACATGGGATGGGTTAGGAACTAAAAGTCTAAAAGGCAACCCTTGTAATACTTTTGGATTTTCAAGAACCCATGTGCACCATGCTGGGTTCGATGCGTTCAATGTTAGCACTCTGCACCATGTTCTTGACCAAGACTGTATAATATAGCTTGTAAAGACAATCCATTTAGTGCTTTTGGTTTTTTAAGAACCCTTGTGCCATGAGCTAGGTTCGATGCGTTGAATGTTTGCACTCTGCACCATGTTCTTGACCAAGACTACGCATTTACAACCTGTAAAGACAACCCATATGATGCTTTTGGTTTTTTGAGAACCCAATTGCACCACACTAGGTTCGATGCGTTGAACGTTTGCACTCTGCACCATGTTCTTGACCAAGACTATGCATTACAACCTATAAAGACAACCCATGTGATGCTTTTGGTTTTTTGAGAACCCATGTGCACCACACTAGGTTTGATGCGTTGAATGTTTGTATTCTGCACCACGTTCATGACCAAGACTATGCATTACAACCTGCAAAGACAACCCATGTGATGTTTTTGGTTTTTCAAGAATCCTGGTGCACCACACTAACCCATGTGATGCTTTTGGTTTTTCGAGAACCCAGGTCCACCACACTAGGTTTGATGCATTGAACGTTTACACTCTGCTCTATGTTCATGATCAAGACTATGCATTACAGCCCGCAAAGACAACCCATGTGTTGCTTTTGGTTTTTCGAGAACCCATATGCACCACACTAGGTTCAATGCGTTGAACGCTTGCACTTTGCACAATGTTCATGACTAAGACTATGCATTATAGCCTGCAAGGACAACCTATATGTTGCTTTTGGATTTTCGAGAACCCATGTTCACCACACTAGGTTCGATGCGTTGAGCTTTTGCACTCTACACATGTTCTTGACTGAAACTATGCATTACAGCCCGCAAAGGTAACCCATGTGATGCTTTTTTTTTTTTTTTTTGCCCCTCAAAAAAAGTGTTAAAATATATAATTTAAATGTCATCTCATTTTCCTATCGCATTTTCCTACCACATTTTCTTCATCGCATTTTCTTGACTTTTGGCAATGTTATGAATACCGTTCCAGACCCTGTTTCCATTTATTTCGTGGAACGGAATATTTTGGTACCAGTCTATTTCAGCATGCTGTTTCAGGGTGTTTTGGGGTTTCTAAAAAAAATTAAAAATAATATATATTTATATTTTCTTATACAACATAAAATTATTGATCCAAATAAGATAACCTCAAATAATACAAATCATTTCACTATTACATAACAATTATTGTTTTAGAATATTCAAACATAAATATGTAATTAAATAATGAAAAACAACAACCAAAAACAGTACAATAAGTGTTTATATACATTTGGGAGAAGCAAGACCCAATAACTAAGTTTGAAATCAAATTCTTTTGTTAGCTTTTTGAGATTTGTCATTTCCAAAGATTTGTCATGTGGGTGGGGTCAGCAAACTAAAAGTCTAAAAGACAACCCATGTGATGCTTTTGGATTTTCGAGAACCCATTTGCACCACACTAGGTTCAATGCGTTGAAAGGTTTGCATAGCCTAAATGTTTTACTTCTTCTTGATTTTATTTTCTAATGTAATTCTCTTTTTCTTTTTTCTTTTTTCTTTTTTCTTTCTTTCAAAAAATGTACTCTGTGTATGCAGTTTGGGCTTTATTCCATTTAGGCTGTGATAAATTTAGGGCAACATATTCACAACAAAAGATAAAAAGAAACCCAAGAAAAACAAACAAACTGCCCAAAAGAAGAAAAGAAAACCTCATTTGTTTAAGGAAAGAAATTAAAACTGATTTTAAAATACCTAATTTGAAATTTTAAATATGAAAATCAAATTTGTATGTTTGAAATCAGATTGTGAAAAGAGTATCAATTGCGAAAAAAATTAAGAATTATTCAAAGGCTTAAAAAACTCAAATTTTGTGGAAAAGTCAACTAGAAGGTTTTTGGTGATTGTTCAAAAATTGACTTTTTTAATTCTTTAAAAAAATAGATGTAAACTGAGTAATGATTTGAAGGCTAGATAAGAGTAGGAAGAGAGTGTTTAGTGGTCTAAGGAATATTATTTGTGGAAACTCCAGGAAAGATTTAGTACTTTACATTGTGTAGGTGGGATAGTTACAGCATTTGAATACAAAACTTACTTGCCCAATTCATGAGTTACAAAGTTGGCATCCCTTTAGATTCAACAAAAACAATAACTCACTAAAGAATAAGTCAAGCCTAATGCATCATTCCATAGTGGCTGAAAATCCTAAATTGTTTCATCACTTTTTGGTATCCCACTTTTGTAAACAACACAATCCATCAAAGTTCCACGCTACCAGACGTTGTTGTTTGATTTTTTTTGTGCAGACTTTCTTTCTTACCATGCTACTAGACATCGTTGTTGGTTTTGCTATATGTTTAAATATACTACATTATTTAGGTTTTTACACATGCAGTGGAGGTATGTGAACTAAGTTTATGTTGAATGCAATGTCTCATGTTATGCCACCTGGGAAAAATACCCACTTAAATTTCTGCCACGTCAAAGATTAAACCCATCAGTTCAGCCCAATTCCTTACCGTTTGGATGGACTAACATATCAGTCTAAAGAACCCTCTTCAATCCCAATCAAACTGCTAAAATGAAAAACAAAAACTTTGAAGGAGACATAGAGAACATCTATCAATTCCTCAAAAAAAAAACAAAACAAAAAACTCTTCATCTCAGTTTTGCTAAAACAAAGATCAGAGTTCACTGATTTTTTTGATTTCCAGATGGAAGATGAAGCTGACTTCAGCGTCAAGAACGAAAGAGTCCCCTCAAACAAAGCATTGGAAGGGGTTCTTATTCTATCTCTGGCTTTTTTTTTTCACAAATTTATAAGGTAAATTAGATCTATTATATGTTTTTAACTTTTACAATTTCAATTGGGTTTGGTTCCATATTAAATTGAAGTGGAACCTTTCTACATTCTAGAGTTTCTAATTTCATTAAAGCAAAGGTACGAATTTCTTTTCCTAATATTCTCTTCAATTATGGTTTGCTGTCAACTTAAACATTTTGATTCATAACCCTACAATATGAAATCTTACCTAAATTTTAATGGTTAGTGATCTTTTAAAGTGATTATTAAAAAAAAAAAAAAATGATATTTTAAAGTTAATATTTTCACTATAATTTCTGGGTTTTTGTTTTCTCTCTTACCTGTTTTGTTATTTGTAAGGGGGAGCGAAATTGTGGGATTTTGAATATTTGCTCAAGGGTTTTTTGTTTGCCCTGAAGAGTTTGCTAATGAGTATATGAATGAGACAGGCTCTTTGAGCGACGTGTATAATTTATGTGAGGGAAGCATTTTCCTGCAATTGCATTTTTCGTGTCTTTTGGGTTCTTTAAACTGCTTCTACAACTGTTTTTATTAATTTATTTAGGGATTCCAATAGTAGTGTGCTTTTGACAGTTGTTTCATTATTATAAACTTTAGTATGTGTGAAACCAGTTTGATTCTATTTTTTGGTTCCTAAGTTATTTGTTCTCATCTTTCTTTTCTTTTTAAAAATTTAAATATGCAGTGTAGTATCCCTCTTCAACTTCTTTATATTTATTTTCCTCTCATTTTTTGTTTCAAAATTCGGTAATCAAATATTTTTGTTTTAAATTTTATTGATTCTGAAATATTCTATGGTCTCAATCTTTTATTTATTGTGATTCATAGAAATGGTAGGTGAGAATCTCACATTTGACAGATAAGTTTAAGATCTGGTGTGATTCAAGTTTATAGTTGTTTGTTGAGGTTTATTTATTTATTTTTTTGTTATTAGAAAAAAAAAATTACATTAGTTTTTCCTTGTGTAGCAATTTAGCATATGGGACCCTCTATGATAGTGGGTTTTGTATGCATTAATAATGATTGCAAATTTGCAACTATTAAGACTTGATTTTACACAAATTAAATTTTTACTGTTGGGAAATTCCTTGAGTATGAAAGTCGATACATCATGAGCATTATGTGTTCATTATGTTGTTGTAATCATTATCATATATATATATATATATATATATATATATATATATATATATTTGTTTTAAGTCATCATACAATCCTGGATTTGTTTGCAATTAGCCAATATAAGGAGTATCTATACATTTCATTTTTACTCATCTATTGTAAAATTATGTTTAGGTTATTCGAATGTTGTGGCCTATAGTTTTCTAATACTTACTGTAATACCAGAAAAAGGGGAGTACCATCCGTTGTGAAATTACATTTAGTTTATTAGAATGTTGTGGACTTTAGTTTACTAATGCTTTCTGCAATACCCAAAATAGAAAAGTACATGGGGGCTTAAGTTGTAATAACTTGGGCTTAATCACAGACATTAAGAAACATCTCTTTGATTTCAACTTTTAATATGTTCCTTCATACCCTTGCACAAATTATGATACCTCAAATTAAAACTTGACAACATACTTAAATTCCCTGGATCAATGGTTTGCATTTAGGTATAATATTTGGAATGTAAATGGATATTGAGCAATTTAGACGAAACTCACGAATTCTTTATCCGGTATTTCTTTATTTGTTGCTCTGCATTTTACTTTGGTGTAGAATTTTGTGAGACATTTTACTATTGTAGCTTGATGCATTTCATGGATTACTACTACAAGATTTGAATATCATAATATTATAATTATTAATTATTTTTTTGTTGAAGTCACCTATATTGGCTTCTACAAAAAACAAAAACACCTATAATCTCTCTTGGTTTGCCATAATTTTATTTTGTTATTCTTTTGGATAGTTAGAACATGTTTTGAAAAATAAATTCTTGGAGCTAAAAATAAAAAATAAAAATAAAAAAAAATAAAACTTTCTTTCTGCTTGAGTGCATGGTTGGTAAAGAAATACAGGTTTTTTTTTTTTTTTTTTTTAAATCTTTTTTCTAAATGGTCTATTTAAAATTTTGTTAACGAGCACAAAATTTCAAGATTAGATTTTGAAATCTCTATGAAAGACTCCATGAATTTAGGTTTTTTTTCTTGCAAGTAATTATTTGATTTTGTTTTTATATTATCATAGTATAAGATGTTTAAATTTTCAGTTTCCATGTGTCTTTTGTAACAAGAAAAGAATGTATATTCTTGATGATGATGAGTTATTCTATCTAATGATCTTTTGTTGTATATTTGCTTCTCATAGTGCTTATTACAAGTGGCTGTATTGGATATTTCATGATAGTGCTAATGTTTTTAGATTAATTCTATCCTTTTCAATTTTGGGCTTTTCTAGGTTTTGTATGTAATTATATTCATAAAATTTTAGTTAATACTTGGATGATGAGGGGGAAAAATCAAACATCTTGATTTGAATTATTTGGAATAGCAAGTATGGTCAAATTCCAATGACGTGCTCAAATAGAAATTTGATTTAAAACTATCTCAAAATTTTCTTTATAGGTGAATCAATCCCAAATTTTTGCAGCATTAATTGTCTGTTATAATGTCTTGAAGATAAAATGATTAAAGATAGTTATATATATATATATATATATATATATATTGTAGAGGTTGTAATTTAGTACTTAAGTTTTTTAATCATATTTATGATAAGTATTTTTGCGATATAGTGAACAAGTAATTTTGAAATCTGTGTGAACATGTAATTTTTTTTTTTCTATTTCTATTTGCTCTCGACCTCTCAAATATTTCTCAGTGTGCCTACAATGCAAAAGCTCGTGTATAGAGAAGAAAGAGGAGAGGCTGAAGCAGATAAATGAGCCAAGATCCCTTAAATTAGCTGCCTCTATTAGATGTGATAGATGCCCGTGAAAATAAATAGTACATAACAATTACAGACTTATGTTAAAACAGAAACGATACACCAATACTCAAGTTACTGCATAATTTAGAGCAAACTCGGGGGAATAATTTCAAACTCATGCTAAAGTAGAAAGTGGATTTTCATATTGTTTCTGTATTAATTTGTGAGCATTAAAAAAATGTTTATATTATGTAATTGCATTATGTTTAATAATAAAATGGCATTATTGGTTTTGCCTTCGTGAAATTTGTACAAAACTTTGTTAGACTTTGTAATGCTGCAGCTTTGAGTGCTACTAGTTATTTCGTTTATATATGATCCCTAATACCAAAAAAAAAATAAAAGCACGAACTATCATAGTCTTTTGTTTTCATACTTGATAGTCCCATGAAAAAGCTAGAAGTTTTCATTGGAAAGTAATTGCAAATTGGGATGATCTAGTAGATTTGTGCCGTAAAGATAGGGCAACTAGTCTGTGAGGGTCCTAAAACAAGTGTAGAAGTTGTTGATTTGAATAGTGGAACTCAAATCCAAAAGAATTGATAATTTTTCGCCAAACTTGGTCAAAATTCAAGAGAAAAGAGCTCAACTACCAATTGTTCCTATTATTGCTCATGCAAAGAAAAGAGTGGCACTAAGAGCATTCCCATCCGATTTCTAAACAATATCTTATTTTACCATCTCAAAAGCTACTTTATTAATTACACTATTCTATCTATAATACATCCAACTTCCTAACTTTTATTTTACTATACAACATATTAAAATAATATATCTACACAATAAAAAATGTAATCCAAATCCCAAATAAAAACGAAAACCCAAAACCCAAATTACCTCTGCAACCACCTGCTACCACCACCACGATGAAGAACATACTCAAGCTAATTTTTATCTCCAAAACTCAATACACAAACTGATTTTTATTGGTTGAAAACCCAAAGTCATCTTCAAGCTCATATAGAAGCTTTCTCTAAGTATACCCATCCACAATGTTGTTTTCTTGAAACTCATGGCCATTGAAACCCAGAAACCCATATATGAACAAAACCCTGAAACCCATGGTGTAACATCCCGGCCCAACTATGTAGTTAAACTATGTGTTTAAGTGGTTAATTATTATTTTAAGCCATTTTCTTTCTATAATGTAAAGAGTGTTTAATAAACATATTATTTTATAATGTCATTGAATAAGAATTGTAAAGATTATAAATAATTGAATGGCTATTTGTATTATGTATATACATACTAAGTATGTACAAAACTATATTAAGTGGTTTAAGTTATTAGATATATAGTTGGTGCTTTAATTAGGTGTAATGCATCAGATGTTATTGTTAGGTTCTAAAGACTTAGGATTTGATGTATTTAGAACTCTAATGTATAATGTTGGCAAACCATGATCAAAATAAGTTGTTTAGTCTTATTTAGGTTTGCTCAAAGTTGTGCGTTTATGTAAAGTTGGAATCAAGTGGCTACAGAAAGTATTAGTGACTTTCGGCCTAGCTCGATCGATCGAAACTTAGACTCGATCGATCGAATATCGAGCAAAATGTTTTTTCTATAGAATTTCCAACTCAGCCCAAGCCCATTAAGGATTAAGGTTTCAGATCTAATTCTCCTCATATATAAAGAAAACCCTAGCCACGTTTTGGAGTGCAGTCGTGGTTGCTCTGGTTGTATTGTAGCTCATATTTTGCAGTTTGTGTGAACCTCTTGTGAGATCCTTAAGGAGCTTTCCTTCACATAAAGTTAAGGTTTTCAAGATAGAGATATTATCAACACCTTGATGATCAACTCAGTTGCTGTCATTGGAGCTTAAAGAAACATAAGCAGGAGTGCTTGTATCTTGTGGAGAATCCAAGAAAGAAGGAGTCTATGGATTCGGAGCTTGCACATGATCGTGTCAGTAAGTTCTATTACTGAGTAGTATTAGGAAGTCGAGCGTGGGTGCTTGTAAGTCTTTTTGTATGAACTTCGATTCTTTCATATAGTGGATTCAAGTTTTCCTAGTGGATTCAAGTTTTCCTTGAGGATAGCTAGATTAAATTCTCCCCAAGTTTTTTACCCGTTTGGTTTTCCTAGGTGATCATATCTTTATGTTCTTTATATTTCTACTGCTTTATATCTTGATATGATTATTTGATTGTGTTATTCTAGATTTGCATAATTTGACTAAGTTAATCTCTTGGCTAATAAACTAGGTTAATCCAATTGTTGTGTTTTAAGGGGTCTAAAAACCGTACAATTATAATAGAAATTCCTTCCACACATGCAACCAATTGAAATTCAACACATATAATGCCAAAGTATCATGCATGTTGACAAACCCAAAGACTAACTCTTGACCGGCCATGCAATGAACAAGCTCCACCTCATTTCTTCTTTGACTTTCTCAAAATAACTAGAATATCCAAGAAGCTCTCTCTCTCTCTCTCTCTCATGGGTCCAAACAAATCAGAATTTCTCACCTCACTTTACTATCATTTTTCTTAAGGAAAGAGCTAGAAGCTCTCTTGAGTCCCTTTTCTCAAACCTACTAGTCCAACACCAAAAGAAAGTAAAACTCTTAACCTTCCTCTGCCTCTCGCAGCTACAGGTCCAACAACAACAAGAAGTTTCTTTCAATTCTTCTCAAGCTCTTGTTCCCAACTTAAAGCTAGAGTGATTCTAACTCTATCACTCCAAGAACCCGTGTCTAGGATAAGGGGAAAATCTAATTCTTTTAATCTATTGTCCATTTTAACCTTAAGTGATGGTTATATGAATTGTATATGGGTGTGTTGGATTTTAGAGACTGTTGATTGCCTGAATATGAAGTGAGTCATTATTTATGTTTGCATGTGCTCCTAGATGATAGACAAAGATAAAATCTGCTGTTATGGATAAGTGTTAAAATGAGTAAAATAGCTAAATAAATTTTATGAAATTGCTAATTGAGGTGCTGAATGTATAGTTGATTCAGTAATTGAAGCTTGTTGAGAGTTAGTTGTTCATGAACATGTTAAGAGTTGCACTCATTGCTTAACCTGTTTGGTCATTATAAATCCTGTATTTTTCTAGTATAGCTATGGATAAAAGGTTTGTTGGAGATTATTATATAATATGTCTAGTATGTGTGCATTGAATTTCATATGAAAATACCATCGTTTGATAATTGTTTGTGAATTTACAAGAAATTGTTGCAAAGCTGTCACTGTGACAGATTTTGTGTTTATGCATGATAAATTATGTATTAAATTGTATACAGTGAATTTTGATACTAGGGATATTTCCTACGAAATCTAAGAGCCTTGTGGTTGTTATTGAATTGGTCTCACAGCAATTGGATCAATAGAAATATAATAGTGCAATTTGTAAGTTAATTGATATTCTGTCAAGACATATTTGAACATGTTATCTTGTATGATTTTTAGTAGATCATGGCTTTAAGATTTGGCTATAAAAATGATATGGAATCTACTAGACATTCATAGGAGTGGCTCTGTAAATTGGCATGAAAATTGGATGTGAATTGTTAGCCCATTTGTATTTTATAAGTGAAGTATATGCTACCGGAATAAACAGTGAATAGTAAGTGACATACCTAACTTTAAGGATTTAATTCTAAAGTTAGGGAGAATGTTTTGAGCTATAATTTAATATGCTTATCTTTTGGTATGTCTAGATCATAGATAAATATTGTATAACTTGGTTCAAGGTTTATTACTCAAAGGAGGGGTTCTAAACTATTTGACTATTGTTTTTATGAAGCAGTTTTGATCAACATGTTGTATGTTGCATTGTTTAAGTTTATGCATACATCATTGCTTCCAATCTCAAACACATTCTGAATTGATTTTAAAGCTGTTTGACATAATCTGAATATGAACATTAAAATAATGGTTTCTCTATGATTTGGTACATCATGGTGTTTGATGAATGTATCTTGTGTTTGGGGAACCTCGTTGAGGTGGGCCTAGGATTTCCTTGATTTTAAAAGATAGGCTTTGAGATGAATGTGTAAGTTTATGATAAAGAATAATTGATAGTAATAAGTTTTGATATTTGCTTTAGGTGTTACTAGCCCCCAAGGGTGAGCTCTTTCGACTTTAGGCTATCGGTTCCTCTGCTTTCAGGTGAGGAATAAGTTATATGAGCATTTGATAAGTCATAAGATTATTTTAAAGTGTATTATGCATTAAAAGGTTTTTTATTAAAGATATGACATATAATCATGTTTCAAACAAAGATATGTTCATGAGCTTTCGAAACCTTATGTATATGATTTAAGCATATTGATACTATTACTAATTCCATGAACATGATGTTTAAAGAAAATAATGGAAATGCTATTATTGTGAAATGTTTTGCAAACTATGAATTTCAGTTTGATGTATATGAAATATTTTTGGGTTATTTCCTCCAGTGATCTAAACTCGGCTAGTAGGGATTAAATTACTGGCTTTCCTTGGAAAATGTTATCTGATTGGCCATTAAAAGTGGTGAGACTTTGCTGTACGGGCCCTTGTTGGTAATAGCCAACTTGTGGATAATGCCAACCTACCCCTATGGTTGAAGATATGTATTATGATATAATTCCGAGAATTCCTAGCATTGTGGGGAATGCTGAATGCCTAGCACAGTGGTGCTAGAAGCCTCCCAATTAAGTCAAAACTTATCAAATATGAACTAACCAATATATTACTTATGAACAGCTATATTATCTTACTGATTATGAGAGAATGATTTTGTTTAAATGCATTATGAAAAGTTAAAAGCTCTCATGAAAAGAAGTTTATGATGAAAAGAAACTTTGTTCTTTAAAGATTAAAAGTTTCTGAAGTTTCTCTGCTCTTTAAAGATAAAGTTTCTGATGAAAGTACAAGTTTATGCTAAAAGCTTTCAGATATCCATTTTTTTATTAAAATGTTAAGTTTTGTGACTATGAAATTTATAATACTTTGTGAGAAGAAGTTTGTGAAGAAAAGTTTTGTTATTAAATTCTTTAAGATGTTTCTAGTTTAAGACAAAATTACCAATTATCTGATTTAAGTTAAAATGATTATTTTGTAATGAGAATATATATATATATATATATATGTATGTATGTATGTATGTATGTATGTATGCATGCATGCATGTATATGATTTTAAACAATCAATATTATATTTGGTGACTTTTGTAAGAAATGAAAGAAATTCAATTCAAAAGGTTTTGGTAATATTATTTTGATAAGAAAAATGAGAACAATTATTTTGCATGAAGAGCGTATAAGTTATTATTATGAATAGTATAAATACTATGCATGAAAAGATGTTCTCTTTTTTGAATATTTATAAAATGAAATGATTTGATTTACATGCATTCTTATTAAATTCTTGTGTATCTTATCCTTACTGAGCTGTGTAGCTCACATTTCCACTCTTTCAGTCAACAAGTTTTATTTTGGGGCAGAAGAAGCCTTAGTTGAGTTTTGGAAAGAGCTAGTTTTAGTTTTAAAAGTAAAGATCCCAAACTAGCAATTTGATATTTATCTTTGCAGTATTGTGTATTTTAAAATCTAATGAAAGTTGTGTGCCTTAAAGTATTAAGAGATGTATCATGTGAAAGTGTGGAAATTGAATGACCGGTGGATTATGCTATTCTTTAAGTACAATGTAGATGCTCTGAATATCAAATGAAAAGTTATATAAAAAAGTAAAGAAACAAGACTGAAAAGAAAGAGGGAAGCTTTTGTAAAAAGTTTAGTTGGTTCTTGTTAATACCAGGTTC
Source organism: Quercus variabilis (assembly GCA_030445155.1). Taxonomy (NCBI): domain Eukaryota; kingdom Viridiplantae; phylum Streptophyta; class Magnoliopsida; order Fagales; family Fagaceae; genus Quercus; species Quercus variabilis. The sequence goes on from CP129447.1 coordinate 3,276,887, forward strand.
AAGCTTGATAATAACATGCCGGTCATGGTCACAAATCTAGGTATCGAGTTTAGGAGGTGACACATGGCCGCGCCACCACCATCACTATGGCAACCCCCCACCTTCACCACCTTGAACCCACATATGACCCATAACACCCCCCCCCCTCCACCCCCCACCACCACGCGCCACCATGAACCCACAAAAAAATACATTCCAAAATCAAATCAAACCAATAGCAAAATCAGAATCTAAAAGATGACCTAAAAAAAAAAAAAAATCAAGTCAAAATTTACACAAAAGAAACCCACCTTTGCCACAACCCACATCTGCCATGCCGTACCCACCTCAACCACAACCCTTTTATGCCTCACCTCATCCACCTCTGCCACGACCCACTGATCTCACCATGCTGTGACCTTGCAAAAAAAAAAAAAAAAAAAAAAAAAAAACACCACCACCGTGACCTTACCATGTCAATATCCACCACAAACAAGCCGCCACTGCACATTGAGAGAAACAGGGTGTAGGAGACGAAGAGACAGAGAGTGGGAATGAGGAAGAGAGGACTGAAGGATAGAGAGAATCAAAGAAAGAAATGAGACACAGAGAGAGACAGGATGGGAGGAGAGAGAATAAATTAATTAAAAATTATACAATTTTGCTCCAATACCATCATATATTTAGGATGGTAATGTAGTACAATTATAATTTTTTTTTGGGATTACAAGTCTGGGTAGTGGGGGATTTTGGGCTTTGATGCTAAACATACCAACATATGGCATTTACAAGACCCAATGTGAATGCTTTAAGAGCATTGGCATCAGGTGTGCCAAATGCTAAAAATTTGGCATTTGGCACACCAAACGCCAAAATCATTGCTCCATGAGGTGTTTCAAATCTCAAATTTTTTTTCCAACAAGCTACAGTGCAGTTTCTATTAATAGAACAGCACTATAGCATGTTGGAAAATTTTTTATTATTATTTTTATTCACCTTGATGGGCTCTCTATTTTTTTTTTAATTAATTTATATTCCCTTACACTCTCTCATTCTTCCATCTACTTCATGTCTCTACTCTCTCTTCCCTCTTCAATCTCCTCACTTTGATTGCCTTTCTCTGCCTCCCACTCTGACCAAACCTAGATTGGAGCAAATATCTTCATCTGAAGCCGCATCAACCATGGATCTCGTCGTGTTGTTCTCCACAACTTGTCGCCGATTTCATTATGTCGTCCTCCATAGCTCACGGCTGATCTTGTTATGTCATCATCCACTGCTCACCGCCAACTCAAAGAGTCGTCCTTCATGCTACGCATCATCTGAACCTCCTAAGCGTCGTCCTCCATGAAGGTGTGAGATTTGGGATGGGTTTTGAGATTTGGAAATGTGGAGAGTTGAGGGGTAATGTGTGAATTGGTGGTTCTAATGTGTTGTGGTTGTGGTTGTGGGCAATGGTGTTATGGTTGTGGTGGAGGTTCTTGGTTGTGATGGTGATTATTTGATGGTTGGGGTGGTGTGATTTTTTTGGTTGTTATGGGTTTTTGTTGTGAGTGTGGATTTTTTTGGTTGTTATGGGTTTTTGTTGTGATTGTGGGTTTTTTTGGTTGGTGGTGGGATTTTGATCTAGTGTTGGTGGGCTGTGGGTAATGGTGCTGTGGGTAATAGTGCTGTGGATGAGAGAGAGAGAGAGAGAGAGAGAGAGAGAGAGAGGGATTTTGGATTTTGAGAAATTAAATAATTTTTTATTGGATGTTTATATTATTTTAATGTGTTGAAATGTTAAAATAAAACACGTGATATAGGGTGTATTGTAAAATAATATGGTAAAATAGATAAAGTAAGTTTGTGTATATTAAAATGACAATTAGGATAACACAACTAATGCTAGTGCTCTAATGTCTTGGACCTTATGAGTTGGATTGAGTGAAAAACAAATTAGAAATGATTGAGTTTCAACATTATATGTTTGTTTGCCTCATATTATTAAACAATCTTTTAGCTTTTATGTGTAACATTTTAAAATCTTACTTTTTTAAAGTATAAGCTAAAGGACAATGCTAAATCCACAAATTATTTTACTAACTTTTTTACGAACTGCTGATGTAGCTAGGGCTGTACAGGCACCGCCCGTCACCGACGAAACTAGCTGGAGCCGAACCGATCCACCTACCTCAAACCTCCACCGTAGGTGTTAGGCATGGTGGTCGGCAGCGATTTTCAAGCACCAAAGTCGGCCGATACGATTGTCGATGAAGCTTTTTGGATTCTGATGAACACCAAACCGAACCGATTTGCTTATATATACACAAAACTTGAGATTTCTACCCCTTTCAAGTTAGATCTAAGATTTTCATCCCCACCCACAACACAAAACCCACCATCGTTTCATCTTTTTATCTTAAAAGCACCTCTGCTTTTGCTACCACGATGCCACCCAGGTCAGATCTTCAAGGTATTGTCTCTACCTCCATCACCTGGTGGTTGATTAAACTTCACAAGTGAGTAAATCAATGGTTAGTCCCAAGAATCTTCAGCTTGTTTGGGTTTTAATATTTGGGTTTGTAGTGGGTTTTGAATCTTTTGATCTGAGTTTTGATTTGTGGTTTGAATCCTTAAGTTTTCTAGGTTTGATTTTGGTTTTAGATCTCTCTTCCTCTCTATGTGTGTGATAGACAAGTGGACACCGACCACTGCACCGACTGGAACTACCACCGATATTGCTAGAGAACCGTTCCTTAGGGGCGGCGGTGGCTTGGGATTTTAAGAAACCGAAGTTTTCGGTGCAGTGCAAAAACGGCCACAAAAATCGTCTGCACCACACCGTGTACAGCCCTAAGTAAAGGAACAAGGAAATAAACAAAATAACTGGTAGAGCATTATAAATTTTGGAAAAAAAAAATATATATATATATATATATATATATTCAGAAGCAAATGCTCAACCTCAATCCAAATAGATGGACAATTTTTTTACAATACCTTCAGGCCTAAAGTTTGGAAAAGACTCAAAAGTGTAAACAAAGGAACCACAAGATGTTTAACTTTGTAACATGGCTACATTGACACTAGTTAAATAAAGCTTATGGTTGTATAACCGTTGGTCTAAATAATGTTGTGGACGACTAAATTTCTCGGTTCGAAATAAAGTCAAACAAGTAAAAATAGTTTCACAAATATAAATTTATATTGATGAATGTGTGGTACAATTCTCTGTAATTACAAAAGAGTTATCTTCTGATTCGATCTCCTTGAAAGACTTGTTGATTTGGATTGTAATAATGTAATTTTGATTTGAACACAAAATATCCTTCAATTTTGTTGAGGGATAGATCGAAGATTGTTGAAACAAAATTACAATGAATCTCTGGCTATGAACTTGTTAGAAATCCCTTGTTCTTCACGTTCTTCGTGTTCTTCGTGTGTTCTTGATGTGTTCTTCATCTTCGAAGGTTTGTGGTGGAAGTTCTTCGGGGCTTTAGAGGCTTGAATCCATAGAGCTTCGCTGATTTGTGGTTTGTGATGTTTCTGGAGGCTTTTGAGCTTAATTCCAGTGAAAGTTGAGATGATTTGGATGATTCTTCTTTGATTTTGAGTGCTGAGCGCATGCAAAATCTTACTTTGAGCTTCAATTATTTTCACATTTTTGAAACGTGAATATAGTTTTTTTTTTTTTTTTTTATTAGCTGGTTGGTGGAACCATTTATTGGTTTACTGACTTTCTTCATTTTTCTTGCCTGCTATCTCAGAAGTTTTCTATATAAAGGCATGTTATTGCCTTCCTTTATCACTAAGACACATGCTGAACATTCAGCTTTCTTCTCCTGCTTTCAAGAATTTTTTTATTTTATTTTTTTTACGTGCTTTGAGACCTTTTCCTGACAAAAATTTTTTGTTGCTTGTTTTTGTTTTGCAGCACAGTTTTCTTTAGCAATTAAGCCGCACCAACACTTGTCTTTTCAACGCAGCCATCTCAAGAGTCTTTGCAACAACGTTTCTGTGAGGATATTTAGTCAGGCAACAATGCTATCACCAATACTTGCCTTTGAAGTCGTACTGGCTCTGATGTAGGCAATGAAGTAATGCTAGCACTTGTTTTTGTATGAAGGTGATCCACACTTGTCTTTGTCATTAAGCTGGGCCAACTCTTGCATTTGCATTGAAGCATCACCATTACTTGTCTACTGAAGCAATATTTGCACTCGTCTTTTTTAATAAAGCCTTTTCAACATGAAGCCACATCAAGAGTTCTTGAAGATATGCCAGCATTTGTCCTTGTACTGAAGCCATGTCAACATTCATTTTTGCCATGAAGCAATATTTGCACTTACATATGTCATGAAGTCGCACCACCATTTGCACTGAAGCCGTGCCAAGATTTGTCCTTGTACGGAAGCCATACTAACACTTGCCTTCACAATGAAGCGGCATCCATATTTTTCTTTGCCATGAAGTCACGTCAACAATTCATTTGTATGGAAGTTGTGCCAACATCCATCTTTGTCATGGAGCCACGTCAACAATTCATTTTTGCCATGAAGCAATATTTGCACTTGTCTTTTCAACGCAGCCATCTCAAGAGTCTTTGCAACGTAGCCACATCAAGAGTCCTTACCATGAAGATATGCCAACACTTGTTCTTGTACTAAAGTCATGCCGCTATTTCATTCGCGCCGAAGCCATGCCAGCATCCCTCTTTTTCATGAAGATCTGCTACGAAGTCACACCATTATTTGCATTGAAGTTGGGACAACATTCATCTTTGCCATGAAATAATGTCAATATGTTATTCGCACCGAAACCGTGTCAATGTTCATCTTTGCCATGCAGCCACGTCAACACTTCAGTTGCATCGAAGTCATGCCGACATCCATCTTTGCCATGGAACCACGTCAACACTTTATTTGCACTGAAGTCGTGCCAAGATTTGTCTTTGCCATGAAGCCACGTCAACACTTCATTCGCACCAAAGTTGTGCCAACACTCATCTTCACCATGACATCGTGTCAACACCTCATCTGCATTGAAGTCGCGCCAACATTGGCCTTTGAAGTTGCATTAGCGCCAATTTTTAGAGTCGACAAAGTTCAAACATCAAGGGTACATAGTACTATCGCCAGACATCAAGATTTTAGAGATGCCAACAAGACTTTGAAGATGTAAGGAGCTCTCATCAAGCCGTCAGAGATGCCAACAAAGGTACCAACAGAACCTTAAAGTTTCAAAAAGCTCCCATCAAGACTTTGAGGATGCAAAGAGATGCCGTCAAAACCTTGTAGATGCAAGGTGCCAACAAAACCTTGAAGTTTCAAGAAGCTCCTTTCAAGACTTTGAGGATGCAAAGAGATGCCGACAAAACCTCGAGTGTGAAAAGAATGTTGCCGAGACTTTGACATTGCACAATCATGCTCTTAGAGGAGAGATGATGCAACACCAACTTCAAATGCTAGAGGAAGGTGACGTTATCTAGATTTCAGACATGATATGAAACTGCACCACTCAGAAGGGAGATGATGTGGTTCAAATTTCAGAGTTGTGAAGTGGCACGACCTAGAAGAGAGACGATGTAGCTTAGACTTGCAAGGTACAAGAAGATGCCCCTAGAAGATAAGTGATGTAAAACATACTTTAGAGACATGGGAGGATGTCCACAGAAGAGGGGCAATGCCATGAAGACTTCATTCTTTGCAAAAGAGGTTGAAGATTTTATTTTATTCCATAACCAAGAACTAACTTATGTTTATCATTAGTTCAAGGAAAGCCAAGTAACACCAATTCTTTGTAGCTGTCTTTTTCTACCACAATGATCTTTGAGTATCATGTAGTAAGGAATTGACTGATCCTAAGCAACGCCTGCCAATTAAAAGGATCTCAAAAGCATATTGACGACCTTTGAAAAATTCCTTAAGCTAGACTGGCAATCCTTCTTCTTTTTCATGTGACTGAACTTAGTAAATGATACCAAGTTGCCTACGTACCCCGGAAAGGGATCAAGTCATTACGTAATTCAAATGATTTTTTTTTTTTTTTGTTTTGTTTTGTTTGTTGTTGTTGTTGTTTTTTTTTTTTTTTTTTTTTTTTTTTTGCAAAAAGGGGGGCTCAGTGTGTAATAATGCGTATCACCACTAATCGAACCCGAGACCTCTCAAGGGCGACTTGGGCATCCAACCACTATGCCACACTAGCAATTGGTAACATAGAGTGCGATTAATTTCTCTTTATTGGTATGCTTTCAAAGGTAATGGGAAGACATCATGTACCCTTGCAGCATTACAGTGGGCAGTTTAAGCTCTTGCCGAGGAGCAATCCTTGATGTTCAAGCGTAGAAGTGTTTAAGGAACTTCCCATTGATGGGGCCGATCCTTGCATCATCATTGTTGATCAACTTGTAAGCTTGGTTGGTGTTTGCCCCCTGCTTGAGAATTGGAAGTACATCACAAGCAACGGTCACATGGTTTGATCCGACAACTTCATCAAAGTCTAGATCAATCTTGTTTTCTTTGGCAAGCTTCATGACTTGTTCTTTGAAGACAAAGCATTTTTGGATTGGGTGGCCAATGATGCGATGATATTTGCAGTAGTTAGGGTCATCAACTTTCCCTATGTCTTGTGGTCGCCTGCATTCTGACAATTCAATCAGCTTCAATTGCAATAGTTGTTCTAAGATGTTTGGCACATCTTCATCAGGAAACGGATATGCTTTTTGCTCACGTTCCTTGAAAGTTAGGTGACGCACTTCGCTCTTTTGCCATCCTTCAAGCTGTTTTTCATTTGCCTTCGCTCGTCTTCTTGGAACCTTAACTTCGATAGTGTTAACAACCATTGGGTCTTTGAGGCTGACTTTTGCATTCCTATCATTCCTCCTTACTTCCCTTTTGCTTTCCTCAGGTATGGGAGGGTTTGTACTTCCATGGCTAGCAATACTCAACTCCATGTCGTGTGCACGAGTTGCTAACTCTTCAAATGTTCGAGGTTTTATCCCCTGAAGGATGTAAAGAAGTCCCCAATGCATGCCTTGGATGCACATCTCTACAGCAGAAATTTCAGAAATTCTATCCTTACAATCTAAGCTCAAAGAACGCCACCGATTGATGTAATTAATGACGGGCTCATCTTTCCACTGTTTGGTATTAGTAAGCTCTATCATGCTCACTGTACGACGCGTGCTATAGAATCGGTCAAGAAACTCTCTTTCGAGTTGTTGCCAACTGTCGATTGACTCGGGTTCTAAGTCTGTATACCAATCAAAGGCATTTCCTTTGAGCGAACGGACAAATTGCTTTACAAGGAGGCCTCCTTGAGTCCCTGCGTTCTCACAAGTTTCTACAAAGTGAGCAATGTGTTGCTTAGGATTTCCATGGCCATCAAATTGTAAGAATTTGGGGGGTTGATACCCATTTGGCATCCTCATGTTGTCGATGCGCTTTCTGTAAGGTTTTGAATATGTGAGAGAACTTGTAGAAGAACCTCCATATTGTGCTCGGATGGTATTTGTTATCATGTCTTGTAATTGTTAGACTGACAACGAAACAACCGAAGTAAATTGTTCTCGTCGGGGAGTGTTTTCAATTTCTCTCCCTTCGTCATCCTTCGTAGATGTGAATTTATGACCATGGCTTGATTCACCAAGATCTTGTACTTCGAGTTTGTTCATTAAAGTTGCAATTTGGAGGTCCTTATCTTCAAGTGCTTTTGTGAGAAGGACAACCCTTTGCTCTATTTCAACCATCTTTTCTTCCATTGTAGAGATGTTAGTCATCATGATTGACACAACTTCCCAAGATGATGGAGAAGGAAGTGAATTAGAGTGAGCACATGAAATCTCATTTTTTTGGGTTCCCTTTGATGGGAGAAAGATAGTGTGACCAACTTCTTGTGAAGGAAGAAGGGGATTTGCCCCCATACTTGAGGTGTTCCAAGGTGGAGACGTCCTTGTTGATGACCTTGTTTCTTGCAAGAGGGTCTAAGGAGATGATTGTCTGGACCTTGGCGTCTTTGGTTGATTGAGATTGAAGTTGATTATTTGCTTTGGGTTGGCTACAATTGATTACACCAATGTAGTTGTTGGTGGTAGCCGTACCAAGTTTAGTTGAAGTAGCTGTCGAAGCTTGGATGTTCTTGCTGGAGACCATTTGAACTGGTAGCAAGATGATGAAGATTTCTTTCTTTGAAGGAGAATGAGATGAGAGGCAGAGAGGTCCCACTAGGCGTTCCAGAATATGTGGACGACTAAATTTCTCGGTTCGAAATAAAGTCAAACAAGTAAAAATAGTTTCACAAATATAAATTTATATTGATGAATGTGTGGTACAATTCTCTGTAATTACAAAAGAGTTATCCTCTGATTCGATCTCCTTGAAAGACTTGTTGATTTGGATTGTAATAATGTAATTTTGATTTGAACACAAAATATCCTTCAATTTTGTTGAGGGATAGATCGAAGATTGTTGAAACGGAATTACAATGAATCTCTGGCTATGAGCTTGTTAGAAATCCCTTGATTACACCAATGTAGTTGTTGGTGGTAGCCGTACCAAGTTTAGTTGAAGTAGCTGTCGAAGCTTGGATGTTCTTGCTGGAGACCATTTGAACTGGTAGCAAGATGATGAAGATTTCTTTCTTTGAAGGAGAATGAGATGAGAGGCAGAGAGGTCCCACTAGGCGTTCCAGAATATGTGGACGACTAAATTTCTCAGTTCGAAATAAAGTCAAACAAGTAAAAATAGTTTCACAAATATAAATTTATATTGATAAATGTGTGGTACAATTCTCTGTAATTACAAAAGAGTTATCCTCTGATTCGATCTCCTTGAAAGACTTGTTGATTTGGATTGTAATAATGTAATTTTGATTTGAACACAAAATATCTTTCAATTTTGTTGAGGGATAGATCGAAGATTGTTGAAACGGAATTACAATGAATCTCTGGCTATGAGCTTGTTAGAAATCCCTTGTTCTTCACGTTCTTCGTGTTCTTCGTGTGTTCTTGATGTGTTCTTCGTCTTCGAAGGTTTGTGGTGGAAGTTCTTCGGGGCTTTAGAGGCTTGAATCCGTAGAGCTTCGCTGATTTGTGGTTTGTGATGTTTCTGGAGACTTTTGAGCTTGATTCTAGTGAACTTTGAGATGATTTGGATGATTCTTCTTCGAATGTTCTTTATATTCGAAGGTTTGTGATGGAAGTTCTTCGGGGCTTTAGAGGCTTGAATCCGTAGAGCTTCGCTGATTTGTGGTTTGTGATGTTTCTAGAGGCTTTTGAGCTTGATTCCAGTGAACTTTGAGATCTAGGAATACGATTTGGATGATTCCTCTTCGAATGTTCTTTGTCTTCGAAGGTTTGTGATGGAAGTTCTTCGGTGCTTTAGAGGCTTGAATCCGCGGAACTTCACTGATTTGTGATTTGTGATGTTTCTGGAGGCTTTTAAGCTTGATTCCAGTGAACTTTAAGATGATTTGGATGATTCTTCTTCAAATGTTCTTTGTGTTCGAAGGTTTGAAGTTTTTGAAGTTCTTGGAGGCTTTAGAGCTTAGTTTCGACAGAGCTTCTGGACTTCTGAGTACTTCAAATGGTTTGGTGTCCTCTTCCAAATCTCTAGATCCCTAGCTCTCTTCAAATGCTTTAGGAAGGCTTCTATTTATAGGAGTTTAGGGGTAGGTAAGCGACACGTGGCGAAGTCTGATTGGTGACACATGGCAGAGCTTGATTGGTCTGCTTATGTCATCGCCTGCACATGCTGGACTGATTGTGTCATCGCTTACACGTGCGATGCTGATTATGTCATCGCTTACACGTGCGATGATGTGTGATTGGTTTTTGCATGACACTTGGCAAATTTCTATTGATTTCTGAATAGTGATAGCAAAACCTAGCAGCAATATGTGGCGCTTTGTAATTAGTTGTATTTTGTGGACTTGGTAGTGTGACGTGTCAGCTTGTGATAGGTCGGGAATTTTCCATGTTTACAAATGTCCATTGTGTAAAAAAAAAAAATATATATATATATATATATATATAGAGAGAGAGAGAGAGAGAGAGAGAGAGAGAGAGAGAGAGAGAGAGAAATGGATTCAAGTTACGCCTGATGTAACTTTTTAGAGTTACACTTTTTTTAAACTATTAGATTTTAGTAGATCTAACGGTTAAAAAAATACTATAATTATTATAAATCTTCTGTAAAGAATCTAATTACTTACCCTCATTTATTACTATTTAAATTTATCTCTAAACCAAAAAAAAAAAAAAAAGTTTCACTTTTAACTCTCCCTCTTTCTCTTTCTCTCTTTCTCCTCCGCCACCTCCACAGGTTGCGGGCAGAGAAAAAAAAAATGGCGTACAAAGATGCTGTTGTTGGCGTACAACCATATCCTCAGCCCATCTTAGAGCTGCCTACCACAATTGCTTCAACTGGTTCCAACTTCCAAACCTGAATCCATCCTTCTTTTTTAATTTATTATGGAAAAAGGGGTGCTCATTTAGTCAGCAAAAAGACGAAAAATTCAGTATGAATGTTTCCTAGAGAAACATAATAGTCATTGAAACCACAAACTTGACATGGATTCAACTTTAAAAAACAAAAAATAAAAACTATACAAATAAAATCCATAAGAAATCATTGATACTGCTATACTTTCTAATCCCTACCCTTTAAAGCCAACAACACACGTCTCAACCTCTTAAAATTGAGATATACTTGGGAACTTCCTAAATACTTGGGCCGTGACATTGTGGGCAATTTGGAATGCGTGGAATAAATTCTATTCTGAGAGGACCCAATCTCATCCCAAGGATATTCTAAATGTAAATGGGACTATCGGTTACCTGCAAGAATACCAAAAGTTGCTGAAAGCACAACAGAGCACATGAAGCTAGCTGCAACAAACCTCGGCTTGCTGGACTGTGTTTATTGTTTATTAACGTATGGTAGTCTCTCCCCCTGTTTTGGCAATGGCTGAACAGGGTATAGATTGTTACAGTGTAAATGGTTTTGGATTTTCAATTTCAATAAATTTCTATCTTTTATCTCCAAAAAAGAAAAAAGAAAAAAAGATAACATAATAATTGATGGCATCCGTCATGGGCGAGAACGTCAGCACAGGTTCAAGCCGACGGTCCAATAGCGGGTAACGGGCAGAGTAAAGCTGACGGGTACAAGGTAAACAGACTGCGAGCACGAAGCTGACGGTTATACAAACCGCAAAGAAGCTGACGACCACTCGGCTGCTGGAAAGAAAGAAGGCTGACGGTTGTAAAGGCTGACGGCTCCATGAAAATTAGAAACTTGCCCACCACGTATAAGGAGATTGCTTGCACTCCACGATTAGTATCCGGGTCCTATAAGGAAAGGATCCCGTAATTTACGCTCATAAGGACTCCTATAAGGAAAAGACTTCTGCTTCAAGGAAAAGGGTCAACCCTCAACTACTATAAAAACCCCAATACCCTCACAAATCAAGGTACGCATAATTACACCCTCTCTAGCACTCTAAAGTTGAAAAGAAGTTCTAACTTGACCTTCGGAGGGTATTTGGCCGGCACCACACCGGTGCTCTCTGTTAGGTCATCTCCTTTTTGTCTTACAGGTGCTGTTCCGAGCGCGTGAGGACCGTGTGGCTCACTGGTGAGATTTTCGGCATCATCAATTGGCGCTGTCTGTGGGAAAGCGCTGTCGAAGCAATTAAGCCACACCATCATTTCCCGGACTAAAGGGTTGCATGGTACTCACTCGTTCAATGGCAACTACCAATGACGTACAAGGAGAGGAACCACCCACGACTGCCCTTGAGAGGCAAGTTCGGACTCTCGGCGCCGCCGTAGAGCGTCTGACCAAACGGAACCTCGACTTGGAAGAACAGCTACGCCAGAAGGATGCAGCGCAAAATGGCCAACCCGAAGACCAGGAAGAGAATAGCGCTCCAAGAGGGAACCAGGAAAGACCTGAGGGCAGCCGCGCCCCGAGCAGACCGGAAAGGCCGCCCGCAAGCATGCCATCCCTCATGGATGCGACTCCACCACAAATCGCCGCCGAGATGCAGGCAATGAAGGAGCAGATGGAGGTTATGATGAACGCCCTCAAAGGGAGAGTTTCTAGTAATCTTGACGACCTCGTGAACCGTACCGACTCACCCTTCACTATCGCCGTAAACTCCTTCCCCTTACCCCACAAGTTTCGCATGCCGAATATAGATAGCTATGACGGAGTGAAGGATCCTCTCGACCACCTGGAGACTTTCAAGACCCTGATGCATCTTCAGGGAGTAGCGGATGAGATCATGTGCAGGGCCTTCCCCACAACACTCAAAGGCCCCGCGAGGATATGGTTCAGCCGGCTGACGCCCAACTCTATCAGCACTTTCAAAGAGCTAAGCGCCCAATTCACTACACATTTCATTGGAGGACACAAGTATAAGAAGTCCACAGCATGCCTGATGAGTATCAAGCAAAGAGAGGACGAGACGTTGCGATCCTACATAACGCGTTTTAACAAGGAAGCGCTATCGGTCGACGAGGCCGACGATAAAATACTTGTAGCAGCATTCACAAACGGGTTACAAAAAGGCAAATTCTTGTTCTCTCTATACAAGAACGACCCGAAGACCATGTCAGAAGTGCTCTACAGGGCTACCAAGTATATGAACGCCAAGGACGCACTGCAGGCCCGAGAAGAAAAACCAAGAAAAGGGGAGAGGCAGGAGGACGCACGGTCGGACCAGGGAAGGAAAAGACCCAGAACGGGGGATCGAAGAGACGAAAGACGATCTAAACCTCCAGGAGGGAGATTCGCGAGCTTCACTCCGCTCACCGCCCCAATAGATCAAGTCCTAATGCAGATTAAGGACGAAGGAACTTTGACCTTCCCCGGAAAACTGAAGGGGGATCCTAATAAGCGTTCCAGAGACAAGTACTGCCGCTTCCACCGAGATCACGGTCACGACACAGCCGACTGCTACGACTTGAAGCAACAAATCGAGGCCCTGATAAGACAAGGGAAGTTACAGAAGTTTGTGAGCAAGGAAAGAGCAGACCAAGCGCCTCAGGAGCACCCACCTCCGCGTGGCCATGATCGCCCCAGGCCTCCCATTGGTGATATACGAATGATCGTAGGAGGGATGGCCACCAGACCGTCAAAAAGGGCTCGAAAGACGCACCTCCGGATGGTCCAGAACGTCCAAGTGGCGGGCCCAGTGCGAAACATAGCCCAAACGAAAAGCCCCGTAATCAAGTTCTCAGAAGAAGATGCGCAGCGTATCCACCACCCGCACGACGACGCACTTGTCGTCAGCCTACAGGTCGGGGACTACAACTTGCATCGGGTATTAGTCGACAACGGAAGCTCGACAGACATTCTATACTACCCGGCGTACCAGCAAATGAAAATCAGCAAGGAGCAACTGGTCCCAACGAACGCTCCACTTGTCGGTTTTGGAGGCGCAAAGGTGTTTCCGTTAGGCGCGGTCACGTTGGGCGTAACCGCAGGCGACTACCCCCAACAAATCACGAAGGAGGTAACATTCCTCGTGGTTGACCATTCATCCGCCTACAACGCCATCATAGGACGGCCCACCCTCAACGCATGGAAGGCGGCAACTTCAACTTATCATTTAAAGATCAAGTTCCCGACAGAACACGGAATCGGAGAACTACGTGGAAACCAAATTGCCGCACGGGAATGCTATGTGGCCATGATGGAGATAGACGATCACCTCCAAACCATGAACATAGAAGAACACCGGAGCGCGACAGAGCCGGCTGAGAGGCTTGAGGAGATACCTCTAAACGACTCCGTACCTGACCAGACAACAAGGATTGGGACCCTCGCAAGTCCCGTCACTCGGCAAGCGCTTGTAGCATTCCTCAAGGAGAATCGAGACGTATTCGCCTGGAGTCACGAGGATATGCCAGGAATAGATCCTTCCGTCATGGTACATAGGCTGAATGTGTCGCCATCTTTTCCACCCATCCGACAAAGGAAGCTGGTCTTCGCCCCGGAGCGAGATCAAGCCATAGCCGAAGAAGTCCGCAAGCTGCAAGAGGCCAATTTCATTAAAGAAGTGTACTACCCCGACTGGCTAGCAAACGTGGTGATGGTCAAGAAAGCTTCCGGGAAATGGAGGATGTGTGTAGACTTCACCGATTTGAACAAAGCGTGTCCTAAAGACAGCTACCCCCTCCCAAGAGTCGACACTCTAGTAGACTCCACAGCTCAGCACCAGCTATTAAGTTTCATGGACGCTTTCTCCGACTACAACCAGATCAAGATGCACGAGGACGATCAGGAAAAGACGTCCTTTGTTACCAGCCAAGGCCTATTCTGCTACAAGGTAATGCCGTTTGGTTTGAAAAACGCAGGCGCAACTTACCAAAGGCTTATGAACAAAATGTTCGCACAACAGATCGGGAGAAACGTCCAGGTATATGTCGATGACATGTTGGTTAAAAGTCAAAGGGAAGAAGATCATTTAGAAGACCTCAGGGAAACATTCGACACCCTCCGCTCTTACAACATGAAGCTCAATCCGGGAAAATGTGCCTTTGGGGTAACGGCAGGAAAATTCCTAGGATTCATGGTGTCCTAGAGAGGCATCGAGGCCAATCCGGACAAGATCCGGGCTATAATGGAGATGGCACCACCAAGAAATGTGAAGGAAGTACAAAGCCTCAACGGCAAGATAGCAACACTAAACAGGTTCGTCTCCAGAGCGACAGACAAGTGCCTACCCTTCTTCCGCATATTGAAAAGATCTTTCGAATAGACCGATGAATGCCAGCGAGCGTTCGAAGAATTAAAAGCTTACCTCTCTTCCCCACCACTGCTGAGTCCCTCACAGCCAGGAGAAGAACTCTTTCTTTATCTCGCCGTCTCCCCCGCCGCCGTCAGCGCCGCTTTGATCAGAGAAGAAGGGAAGATACAGAAACCCGTGTATTACATCAGTCGGGCGCTGCACGGAGCTGAAGAAAGATATCCACCCCTGGAGAAACTTGCTTTCGCACTAGTTACGGCGGCACGCAAGCTGAAGCCATATTTTCAAGCTCACACAATAGCGGTCTTAACCGACAAGCCTTTGCGACGGGCCATGAGCAACCCTGAGGCGGCCGGACGCTTGACACTTTGGGCCATAGAGCTAAGCGAATATGACATCCAATATCGCCCGCGCACCGCTATCAAGGGGCAGATCGTGGCAGATTTCATAGCTGAATTCACGAATAGCGAGGACGAGGGGGCAGAGGAATCCCCAGAATGGAGTATACACGTGGATGGATCTTCCAACAGACAAGCTGGCGGGGCCGGCATCGTGCTACAGTCACCAGAAGGAGACACGGTAGAATGTATGGTCCGTCTCGCCTTCCCCACTACCAACAACGAGGCAGAATACGAAGCTTTGATAGCAGGGCTCGACCTCGTTAAGGCAGCAGGAGCCGAGAAAGCAATTGTTTACTGCGACTCCCAAGTCATAGTTAACCAGATAAGCGGGGAGTACGAATGCAAAGGCGAGAGAATGAAGAAGTATCTGGAGCAAACAAAGAGGAGAATAAACGAGCTGGAGGTCAAAATTATGCAAATCCCCCGGGGGGAAAACGAGCAAGCCGACCGCTTAGCCAAAGCCGCCTCTGCCGAGCACATGATCGCCACTGGAAGTACACTCTCCTTCACGCAGCTCTCTCCACTCATCAGTGCGGCCGACATACAGGAACTCGACCCCCAGAATGACTGGACTACACCATTAACCTCCTTTTTGAAAAATAGCATATTACCAAATGATAAGGAGGCAGCAAGGAAACTGAAGGTTCAAGCGGCAAGATTCGTTCTAATCAAGGATGTATTATACAAAAGAGGTTTTTCTCGTCCCTACCTACGATGCTTGGGCCCCGAAGAAGCGGATTACGTCATGAAGGAAGTGCACGAAGGAATCTGTGGAAACCACTCCGGATCAAGGTCGCTAGTACACAAGCTACTACGAACCGGGTACTTTTGGCCAACAATGCAGAAGGATGCCGAGGCTTATGTAAAGGCTTGCGACAAATGCCAAAGGTTTAGCAACATCATCAGGCAACCACCCGAGGAGTTAACCCCAATCACGGCACCATGGCCGTTCGCTCAGTGGGGATTGGACATTATGGGACCATTCCCCACTGCAATATGACAACTGAAGTTTTTAGTTGTCGATATCGACTACTTCACCAAGTGGGTAGAAGCGGAAGCACTGGCCACCATCACAGAGAAAAACATAAGGAGCTTCGTTTGGCGATGCATCATATGCAGGTTTGGCATTCCAAGAGTCTTAGTCTCAGACAACGGGAAACAGTTCGACAACGACTCCTTCAGGGACTTCTGCTCACAGTTAGGGATACGGAACCACTACTCCTCCCCTGCCCACCCCCAAGCCAATGGGCAGGTCGAAGTTACAAACCGGTCCTTGTTAAAAATCATCAAGACCCGGCTTGAGGGGGCAAAGGGCATATGGGCTGAAGAGTTGCCGAGCATACTATGGGCGTACAGGACGACAGTAAGGACACCAACAGGAGAAACACCGTTTCGATTGACGTACGGAAACGAAGCGGTCATCCCAGCCGAAGTCGGTCTCACAAGCTACAGGGTGCACAACCACGACGAAGAAAGGAACGACGAAGCCATACGTTTGTAGCTCGACCTGGTGGACGAAGTCAGGATGGCAGCAGAACAAAGGCTCGCGCGATACCAGGATCGCATGGCCAAGAATTACAACTCCAGGGTCAGACACAGAAACTTCCAGGAAGGAGACCTTGTTTTAAGAAAGGTAATGGGAGCAGCAAGAGACCCCACTCAAGGGAAGCTCGGCCCGAATTGGGAAGGACCCTACCGAGTTACGGCATGGCAAAGGAAGGGCACCTACCATCTAGAGACTCTGGACAGACGAAAGCTCCCGCATCCATGGAACGCGGAACACCTACGAAAGTACTACCAGTAGGAGCAGCAGCATCTTTCTTTTCAAGACTTTTTCAATTACCTTTTTAAGCATTTGTTACAATAAGCCCAAAGGGCAGTTCTTTCCTACTTAGGTTTTTGCTACAATAAGCCCAACATGGGCAGATTTTGTTCCTAGACTACCTTTTATATTTATGCGTAACAATGAGAGTTTACTCAAGACAAATTTTTACTTACAAACATGAAGATTAAAAGCAACAAAGCCCAGAATTGGGCAAGCCAAAAAAAGGCTGACGGTCCAAAAATGGACGAACAAAAAACAGCCGACGGTCTAAAAGAGGCCAAGTCCAAAGGACGATAGACTGACGGTCTGAAAGACCAAATCCACAAGCTGAAAGGCTGACGGTCCAAAAATGGACGAACAAAAAACAGCCGACGGTCTAAAAGAGGCCAAGTCCAAAGGACGATAAGCTGACGGTCTGAATGACCAAATCCACAAGCTGAAAGGCTGACGGTCCAAAAATGGACGAACCAAAAACAGCCGACGGTCTAAAAGAGGCCAAGTCCAAAGGACGATAGGCTGACGGTCTGAAAGACCAAATCCACAAGCTGAAAGGCTGACGGTCCAAAAATGGACGAACAAAAAACAGCCGACGGTCTAAAAGAGGCCAAGTCCAAAGGACGATAAGCTGACGGTCTGAATGACCAAATCCACAAGCTGAAAGGCTGACGGTCCAAAAATGGACGAACCAAAAACAGCCGACGGTCTAAAAAAGGCCAAAGGACGACAGATTGATGGTTTAAATGACCAAGTCCACAAAATGGTTTAGACTAAAAAGGCGACGGACTAAAAACAGCCAAGTCCAAGGATGGACGAAAGGCTGACGGTCTAATCTACAAACTAAAAATAACCCAAGTCCAAAATTATACAAGAAGCTGACGATCTACAAATGGCCAAGTCTAAAAAAATAGGCGAGAGGCTGACGGGATACACGAAACCAACTAAGACCGACGGTATAGAAATGACTGAATCCACAAAATAAACAAGGCAACCAAGATTAACGGGCTGAACACTGACGGGATACACGGGCCGATAAATAGGCAAACGGTCTAAAAAAAGGGCCAAATCCGTCAGCCCTCAAACAGACGGCCATAAGGCAGATAACCTCGTCACAAGACGACGGGATTCTACCGAAATTTTCTACAATCATTTAAGGCAAAATGATCAAAAACTGACGGGTTCGTTAAAACTAACCGACGGTTTAGTAAAACTGACGGTACAAAAAGTAATAAGGCCTGCAATCTTTGTTTCAAAACACGCAAGAAAACCAAGCAAGGTAAGCTACAAACAGGTAATGAAAAGCTGACGACATTGTAACAAATCAAAGCCTAAAAGAAGGCATTTAAAAGCTGTCAGAATATTACACAACAGTGCCCAAAGGGGCATTTAATAAAATTGTCTTCTACATAGATAAAAATAATAATAATAATAATAATAATAATAATAATAACAAAAATGGTGATAAACAAAAGTAAGAAACATTCCAAAAGGTCTACTTAGCAGCAGGCTCCTCGTCATCAAGCAACACAGTAGGAGGGGTGACGGCAGTCGAGGAGAGGTTCGCAGCAGGTTGGGCCAAGACAACCCCACTCTCTCCAGGAAGGGGGGAATTAACCAAGTCGTCAGCAGGAGGAGTGACGGCACCAGTGGCAGGCGTCATGGGCTGAGCGTCATCTATATTAATGCAAGACAGATCCAGCTCAGGAAAGGCTGACGCCACTTGTTTAAGACAGTCGTCGAACCCAGTACCATAATAGCTGCCACAAGATTCGATAAAGGCATCTGACGCCTTGAACTTCTCAACGGCGTCAGCCCCTACTGTCTCTAACTGCTCATAAAGAGCCGTCAGCTTTTCTTCTGTCTCAACCCGCTGACGTTTCACCTCTTCCAGCTCGTCCCTCACCTCTTTCAGCTCCCGGTTAAGTGTCCGTACCCCATCCTTGTACTGGCCTTGCTCGTTTCGCAGAGTAGCGTTATGCTTGCTAAGACGAGAAGCGACGCCCTCCTTGGCCACACATCGCTCCGTCAGCGCCTTTACACGGACCAAAGCCTGAACAAAAATACAACCGTCAGTTACAAAAAAGAAGGGGTTTCTGTACATCAAAGTAAAACTGACGGTTTACCCGAGAAAGGTCAAACAAGGCCGACGACCCCAGCTCGTCCGTCCCTAACTGAGCACAAGGATCTATGTCCGTCGGCCTTATGAGTGCCCCGACAGCCTCGACGGCAAAATCCTTGTGCGTCAGCAAGCTCTGGGGTCCCTGCAAGACAGGACCAGAAGAAGTCATGACGCCTTTTCCAGCTCCATGACCCGATGTAGGGGGCGATTTCGCTGGAGTGACGGTTGGCCTCTTCGACGGACGGATGACCACTCCGTCAGACTTCCTTTTTTGGGAGCCCTTGGCGACGGACCTGAGGGCAGGAGTAGATGTCGTCTCTCCCTTCGCCCTCTTCTCCTCCCGCTGACGGGCAGCGGCGGCCTTGATTCGCTCCTTAGCAGCATCCATTTCTGCACAAAAAGAGAAAAAGCATAAGGGAAGTTGACGACTAGAAGTATAGAAGCTGACGGGTGGAAAAAGACTTACGATGACGAGCAAGCTCTTCCAACCTGCGAGCCTCGGGTGTTGGTTCGGGACCCCCACAGTATGTATAGAGAGTATCTAGGGTAATCAAGTCCCGGCACGACCGCTCCTCTATAGAGAGCAAGCTCTTCCAACACCTCAGCACTTATAAAAATTCTCCATGAGTTTGGGGCAATCTGACTGATTGATATGCCAAGGTAATCAGCTAGCTGACGGTGTAAAGCCGTCAGGGGCAATCTCAAACCGGCAGCAAACATGGCGTCATACATGCCAACGTCTGCAGTTTTTCCCGTGTAACACTTCTCACCCTGCATAGGTAGACGGATGGGAATGTGATCAGGGATTTGAAAACGGACACGCAGTTCATTAAAAATTTTTAGCGTCATCTTTGGAAGAAATTTATTTACAGCCCAGTCCTGGGGAAGGATGAAGGGACGACTACCTTCAGGATCTTCAGACTCCTCTTCACTAGACTCCTCGTCACCTTCATCCCCATTCCCCCCTCCTAACTCAACTTCGCTCCCCTCGCCTACTTCCTCCTCTTGACCAACGTCTCCCTGACCTCCTATCTCTTCGACGGCAACATGGGCTGACGTCTCCCTCTCTGACGACCAGGAGGAACTCTCAGACTCACTACTTGAGCCCGAACCAAACACCTCGTCGTAGCCCGCTCCTTCGCGGACCGACGACTGGTCACTCGACGCGTCACTCGACATCTACCTACAAGTGACGGGTGTAAACTAAGCGCCTAGGATGACGACCTCACTTTAAAAGAAAAATAGAAAGCATGCAAAAAGGAAGGGAAACTTACAAGTTCTAGAAGTAACGTTTGAAAGGACGACGGCAGAAACGTTGGAAGAGCTGACGGAATGTGGGCGACGGATGTGCTCTCCAGGAATCAGGTAAATGAAATAGTGAAAATGGGAGGAGGGGGCCACATATATATATGAATTAAACGCACAAAAAACGAAGCGACCCCCGCGTACCAACGCGGGGCCAATCCAAGCGCGCCACCTGTCCCAGCATTTAATGACAGCAGCAATTATTTTTTGATCAAAGTAACAGTTAGCGACGGAAGAAAACTCCATAAACCCGTCTGGTATGGCTGACGGGCATATGGAGTAGGGGGCAACTGATATGGAAGAATAATCATGGCATCCGTCATGGGCGAGAACGTCAGCACAGGTTCAAGCCGACGGTCCAATAGCGGGTAACGGGCAGAGTAAAGCTGACGGGTACAAGGTAAACAGACTGCGAGCACGAAGCTGACGGTTATACAAACCGCAAAGAAGCTGACGACCACTCGGCTGCTGGAAAGAAAGAAGGCTGACGGTTGTAAAGGCTGACGGCTCCATGAAAATTAGAAACTTGCCCACCACGTATAAGGAGATTGCTTGCACTCCACGATTAGTATCCGGGTCCTATAAGGAAAGGATCCCGTAATTTACGCTCATAAGGACTCCTATAAGGAAAAGACTTCTGCTTCAAGGAAAAGGGTTAACCCTCAACTACTATAAAAACCCCAATACCCTCACAAATCAAGGTACGCATAATTACACCCTCTCTAGCACTCTAGAGTTGAAAAGAAGTTCTAACTTGACCTTCGGAGGGTATTTGGCCGGCACCACACCGGTGCTCTCTGTTAGGTCATCTCCTTTTTGTCTTACAGGTGCTGTTCCGAGCGCGTGAGGACCGTGTGGCTCACTGGTGAGATTTTCGGCATCATCAATAATAAAAGTGAATATTAGTCCATAGACTGTACATTTTGAAATAACAAGTCCTGCATCAGTAAGCATCATGTCATAATGGTAGCAATAGCGGTGATATTTGTAGCATTTGGAAGTTTGTGATTGGAAGTAGATATGGCCATGTTAACGTTGCTAAGATATTTGATCGGACCAGAAGAAACTCTATTCATAGAATTTGGAATTACCATTGCTAAGAATTTGCTAGCAACCTGTGGAGGTGGTGGAGGAGAAAGACAGAGAGAAACGTAAATGACAGAGTGTGAAAAGTCAAACTTTTTTTTGGGTTTTGAAGATAAGAAATAAGAGTAATTAATTAGATTCTTTACAAAATATTTGTTATAAATATAGTCTTTTTTTAACAGTTGAATTTATTTAAATTCAATACTCAACTCATATAAATATATATATATATATATATATATATATATCAATTCATTGACATTGCCGATGTTATATGAATGTTTGAGACTTCCGAGGAAAATTATTCATTACTCTAAATAATTTCACACCCACAGTTTATTTATTAAAAGTTTATAAAAGTGTGCATGGACGTATTATATGACGATTCAAGCATATTTTAATGATTTATTAAAAATTTTAAACCAATCACATGATTATTAAGTAGATCGTATGATTAAAAGTCTAAACGTATATATGGAAAGTTTTTTGGGTTTTCATGTAGTAAATTGAAGGAATTTTCATACAAACCGATTTAGAGAAAAATTCTATTATCTATAGATTGATGTGGCCCAAATATTGAATGTTGGCCGAACCTGGGGACTATTATTTAGATAGGCAGGATTTTAGTAGCCTGACAAGCCTATATAAATATAGTTAATGAGGTTTCTCAAAAAAAAAAAAAAAATATAGTTAATGGGGCCCAAAATGTCTTTTGGGGATTGTAAGAGCAGGAGCAGAAGAGATGGAATTTGATCCACAACATGGTTGAGGGCAATCCCATTGAATGGTCCAAATAAAAATAAAGAAAAGACTTGTTATGCATGCGGTAAGGCGGAAAAAATAAAAAATAAAAAAGTAAAAAACATTTTAATTTATTTCAACAATTTCTTTCTCAATTATTGATATAATGTGCTGGGATTTTATGGTAAATTTGTAATTGATTAGGTTTAATATAATATTACTTAGTCTATCAAAAAAGAAATATCTCAATAATGTTGCATTTATATACCACATACAAATTCTTTTTGATTTTTGGGGCTCAACAAGCTTTTAGGTTAATTTTAATTTTTCTTCTCACTTTTATCCATATATATATGGACCCGGAGTGGAGTATGTTGTCTTCCCATATGAAGACAAGGGATTAGGACAATTTATTATTATCTCTAAAAAAAAATTTTTTTTTTTTTTTTGAGAAACTATTATCTCTAAAATTAGAAGAGAAAAGAAGAATCAAGAAACTGTGAAACTAGTAGAGACTAAGACTAGAAAAGCACAGCAAATGAGAAATTTAGTGAATGAAAAAGGACTAAAGAAGTATTGGAGAAAAAATCATGCCAAGCTTCGAAAACAGTGCAAAATCAACAAGTTATCAACTTTTTGAGAAATAAGTTTTTCTCATTCTGAATGGATGCAACAATTCCAACTTCCAACCTTTGTGTTATGGGAATTGTGTCTGTATGAAAGTAGTTATATCCGAAAAGAAATATTTGAACTCTAAATGTCTTTGTTAGAAATGCCAAGTATTACCAGTTGAACTACAAAACCCTTGGCTATGTGATTGGAAATTGATTCTAACTAATGCAAATTGAGCATTTGGCAAGTTCCTTTCTAGTCAATAATGGCATCTATCTATAAGTGATAACTCTTCAAGGAAGGAAGGTCTTTAATTCATTGGATGAATTAGGACCCATCAAAATTGCTTGAAAGGAAATATCACATTGAATAGGAAAAAAAAAAACTATAAAGCATGTGATGCACATAAAACATACAAAAAGAGCTATGGTACGAGAATGCAAGTAGATGCATCTCGAACACATGTATTATGTGAAACAAGAACCTATGGAAGTTAGTAGTATGTCAAGTCGGTCTCCAAGATAAAACTGGCATGTGAAGGCTCTGTGTATGTCAAACACATAAAGGGTATCTTTAGAGTAGAAAGCGATATATGTAGCCACAAGGAAGTGCTCAATCCATACTAAGATGGTGCATGAGGGTGTGTGTGATGCCAAAATGATGATTCTGAGAGGACCTGAATGCAAATCTGAGGAGTCTAGGTATAGATGGAATTCCCATGGATCTAGATCTTGGGTGTGGACTTTGATGTTGTAAAAGAAGGACTCAAAGTATAAAAATGGTAGCAAAAGGCATTTGATTTTGATGTGCTACTTGAGCAGATCAAACACACACACACACACACAAAAATGCTTGAATATAGAGACTCTGCACAATGACAAGAGGAGGCTATATTATAGACCACATAATTGTGGCACTGATATCATATTTAAAATATTTTTTTTTAATAGAGACTAGAAACAAGGATATATTTTGGTTCAAGTTGATGATCTATGCTCATAGCAAAAAGCGCCAAATAACTACATCTTTACCGTATTAAATTGAGCATTACAATGAGTCCAACGGATACAAATAGAAATATATGATTTGCTTTTGGATGCAGCTTTTTGCTAGTTGTAGATTGATTAGTTGCTGAAAGTTAGTTAACATATAGTTATTTCTTGAAAATTGAGGTTCTAAATTATGTATATAAGTAAATATGTTAAAAAGCTAAAAAACATGATGATGGCAAACAAACTCTATAAGAATAATAAACTCATAAATCTATGGGTTTCTAGAAAACTACTATCCACTTTATAGTGGAAAACTTCACTAACCTGGTTTTTATTATTAAATTCACATCCTCTATAGTTTGAATAAGACACTCATTTTTTTCTAAAGTACAAACTATTTACACTGACATTCCTTAGATGTATGAAAAAAGATGGTAAAAAATCCCCCCAGAAAAGGTTTTTTAAAATTCCAAATTTCTTATTAGAGGGGGTGTGGGTGGCAATTTAAGTAGAGGGGAGATGGTTGTAATAATGAAAAACTCATGCAATTATATTCTACTACATAAGAATATATTAGCATAGTACATTTCTATTACATTAATTCTATATTAGTTGTCTTAAAAAAAAAAAAAAATCTATCAGTTGTTGACTTCTGTTTAATTATGTGAACACTACATAAGAGCCAGGTCTTTTATTACTATTATTATAATTATAATATGTAGTTTACATTGAGTATACAGAGGATATTGCGGATTCAAATTCTATTATTTAACTCTCATACATTGATACACAGTTTTCACATAGGAGACACCATACTCTGTTGCATACTACAGTCAATGTTTATGCGTAGGCCTACTGCCAAGGCCCTTACACAATTCATTTGGTTTTGAATGAATACGTTAGGGATGAGTTGTGTGTGTGTGTGTGTGGAGGAAATAGAAGTCAGTGTTATGTGGAGATGTATTGAGGCAATAAACATTGCCTTAGAAACAAGAAAAGCAACTAATAAGGTGATAACTATGAGCAATACATGCAAAATTTGACAACATTTTTTACACCAGCTAATATGACAAACTCGTATTGGATCTCACTAAACCCACCACTGACATTACTTTTTTATCTACCACTAACAATGTACCACAACAACAATGGTCAAATTTTTTGTCTCGATAACTATTGACTATATAACATAAAGTGACCTCAACAAAAGAATTTAGTAAATATTTCACCAATGGATTGGAGAGCTGTAGACTTATATTGTGGCGACAATATCTCCCTCGAAACAGCAAGATTGTCCAGTACAAATGATTTCATAACACAATAGTTGCAATTTATAACCAAATGATTTCATGAAGGCTAAATTGTTACCTTAATAACTCCAGCTTGCAGCAAAAACATAATTTCAGCAAAATGAGTGCCTTTTAACCTCAAACTCGCTAAAATTATTCGATGCATCATGCACCCATGTATTACACTCTCCTCTCATGTAATGATAGGTCTCACCTATAGGTTCTACGCATGAGATCCACTTTTATGTAAAACGAAGGTATACTATGCTAGATGTACAAAATAATTTTTCCAAACTTTGGGACACAACTGACTGGGTTACTTATAATCTCATTTCCTTGTTATGGTTAAATGTTTGTCTGGGGTTTCTGTTCCTTTCATTTGCCTTGGTTTTTTTTTTTTTTTTTTTTTTTGGGGGGGGGGGGGGGGGGGGGGGGGTTGGTGGTGGTCGTATGATGCCCCATGCCATCAAAACTAACTAAAGAATATTATATCAAAGCTTTTCTATGAAATTACTTCCCAATGCATGTCAATAGTTGAAAATGCTCTTTTCACTGATAAAAACAGCAGCTCCAGCAAAGACCACCACTCAAATAATTTATAAAAGTTAGCAGAAGAAGGTGAACACAATCTATTTCCCATATCATAAACTTGCCTCTCTTTTCCACTAAAAATACAGAAAAATTGTCTTCCTATAATAACATCCATTCCTATGAAAGTAACAAATCTTCCAACCGAAAGAAAATTCAGTACTCAAGCAGAGGACTGGCCATCACATGTACTGGAATTTCAGGGTAGTGAACAAGAAAGAAAGCACTTTAAGATAGGTGACCTCAGATGGCATATTATACCAAACTTCTGACATAACATTCCTTCTTTCATAGTGACTATTGCTGCAGTCCATCGAGCAATAGGTTGATAGTTAAATAGTAAATATAGGAATAAACATAAGGTTGATTAGAAACTTAATGAAGTTTATACACAGACAAAAAAAAAAAATTTATGAAACCCTTTTAATCAGAAAAATCATGAAAAAAGAAATCCATTCTACCTGTCGAGTGTGTGAAATGTCACCATCTGCAGGAATGATGGGGAGTTTCTACGAAACATGAAACAAGGAAAGTTCAATGAATTAAATATAAAATGTCAAAACAAATACAAGTCAACAAGCATGAACATGAAACTTAGGGATTATTTCTAACCTGGGGCTTCCATCCCAACTCCTCAGGACAACGAAAAGTGGCTTCATTGACAGCTTGATGCTCAATGGCAAACCTTGTTGCACCACTATTAACTCCAAAGTGTAGCTGGAGAAATATAGTTAAAGAGGGTTAGATACATAACGCATAAATAGAGAATTACAATGGAGTCCAAAGTGTAGATTCTGGTTCTGGTTTAGGATTAAGGTTCTAAAATGCACGTTTAGTAAAATTGTCAGTAATGGTTTTTTGATTCAAAAAACCACACATAAATACATAATTTGAGCATAGTTGCCGAGGAGATCAGAAATGTGGGCAACTAACCCAAATAATTTTTCCAGAAGTTGAAGATTCAGAATCCTTTCTACCAATGGCAGATTGCAATGTCTGATATAGGGAAGAAAGTGCTCCCTGTCCCACAGTCTCAAGAATGCTGCAACTCCCAAGAGTTACACCTTTTGGCAATCCCTTTTTCTTCACATACTCTTTGAGATTAGTAGGGGTGGCAAAATCAACCCAAACTCATTTGCTCACCCAAACCCACCCACTTAAAATAAACCCAGACCCACCCAATTATTAGTTGGGTTAAATGGGTATTAACCCAATTAAACCCAATTAACACTAATATTTATTGGGTTTTAATTGGGTACCCAATTACCCAACTCCAAAACTATTAAAATTACCAAAATACCCCATCAACCTAAAAAATGATTAAAATAACACATAAACCCACAAAATGACTAAAATACCCTTGAAATCCAAAAAAAGACCAAAATACCCCCAAAACTCAAAAAAAGACCAAAATACCCCCGAAACCTAAAAATGACCAAAATACCCATAAAACCCAAAAAATGACCAAAATATCCCCAAAACCTAAAAATGACCAAAATACTCCCGAAACCCAAAAAAAGACCAAAATACCCTTGAAACCTAAAAATGACCAAAATACCCCTGAAATCCAAAAAATGACCAAAATACCCCCAAAAACCAAAAATGACCAAAATACTCTCGAAACCTAAAAATGACCAAAATACCCCTGAAACCCAAAAATAACCAAAATACCCTCAAAACCTAAAAATGACCAAAATATCCCTAAAACCCAAAAAATGACCAAAATACCCTCGAAAACTAAAAATGACCAAAATACCCCCAAGACCTAAAAATGACCAAAATACCTCTAAAACCCAAAAAATGACCAAAATACCCCTAAAACCCAAAAAATTACCAAAATATCGCCGAAACCTAAAAATGACCAAAATACCCCTGAAATCCAAAAAATGACCAAAATACCCCTGAAACCTAAAAATTACCAAAATACCTCCGAAACCTAAAAAATGGCCAAAATAACCCCGAAGTCTAAAAAATAACCAAAATAACCCTAAAACATAAAAAAAGACCAAAATACCCTCGAAACCTTAAAAATGATTAAAATACCCTCGAAACCTAAAAATTAGCCAAAATAACCCTGAAGCCTAAAAATTGATCAAAATAACCTAGAAACCTAAAAATGATCAAAATAACCCTGGAACCAAAAACTGACCAAAATAACCCTAGAACCAAAAAATGACCAAAATAACCCCGAAGTCTAAAAATTGACAAAAATAACCCCGAAACCTAAAAATGACCAAAATACCCCCTAAATCTAAAAAGTGACCAAAATACCCCTTAAACCTAAAAAAAGACCAAAATACCCTCAAACCTCTAAAGTGACGAAAATACCCCTAAACCTTTGAAATGACCCAAATAAACCCAAAACCACTAAAATAGCCACAAACAATGTGAAACCTCTAAAATTTCCAAAAATACCCTGAAACGTCTAAAACAACCAAAATACCTCTAAACCTATAAAACAACCAAAATACCCCCCAAAATATCTAAAATGACCAACATACAACTAATCCTATAAGATGAACAAAATACACTCGAAGCCTCTAAAATTACCAAAATAGGGGTTTGGGGTATCTTAGTCATTTTTTAGATTTATGGGTATTTTGGTCATTTTTTATGTTTAGGGAGTATTTTGGTCATTTTTTAGTTTTACAGGGGATTTTGATAATTTTTTAGGTTTAGGGTGTATTTTTATCGACTTACAGATTTAAGGGGCTTTTTTTGTCATTTTATAGGTTTCGGGAAATTTTGGTCATTTTTTAGGTTTCAAGGATATTTTAGTCATTTTAAGGTTTAGGGGTTATTTTGGTTGTATTTAGGTTTCAGGAGTATTTTGGTCATTTTTTAGGTTTCAAGAGGTATTTCAGTTAATTTTTAGGTTTCGAAGGTACATCGATTATTTTTTAGGTTTAGGGAGTATTTTGGTCATTTTTAGGTTTCTAGGTTATTTTGGTCAATTTTTAGACTTCGTGGTTATTTTGGCCATTTTTGAAGTTTCGGGAGTATTTTGGTCATTTTTAGTTTTCAAGGTTATTTTGGTGAATTTTTAGGCTTCGAGGTTATTTTGGCCATTTTTTAGGTTTTAGAGGTATTTTAGTAATTTTTTAGGTTTTGGAGGTATTTTGAACATTTTTTTGGGTTTATGGGATATTTTGGTCATTTTTAGGTTTTGGGGGTATTTTGGTTATTTTTTGGGTTTTAGGGGTATTTTGGTCATTTTATGGGTTTTGGGGGGTATTTTGGCCATTTTTTGGGTTCCAGGGATATTTTGATAATTTTTAGGTTTCGAGGGTATTTTTGTCATTTTTTGGTTTTGGGGATATTTTGGTAATTTTATGGGTTTTGGGGGTATTTTGGTAATTTTTAGGTTTCATGAGTATTTTGGTCATTTTTTGGGTTCTAGGGGTATTTTGGTCATTTTTTAGGTTCTCGGGGGTATTTTGGTCATTTTTTGGGTTTCAGGGGTATTTTGGTCATTTTTTAGGTTTTGGAGGGTATTTTGGTAATTTTAAGGTTTTGGGGATATTTTGGTCATTTTTTAGGTTCTAGGGGGTATTTTGGTAATTTTTGGCTTTCAGGGGTATTTTGGTCATTTTTTGGGTTTTTGGGGTATTTTGGTCATTTTCTGGATTTTGGAGGTATTTTGGTCATTTTTTTGGGTTTTGGGGGTATTTTGGTAATTTTCAGGTTTTGGGCATATTTTGGTCATTTTTGAAGATTTTAGAGTACTTTGGTCATTTTCACTTTAGTGGCATTTTGGTAATTTTGATAATTGGGTAATTGGGTGGGTTAGGGTTTACTCATAATAATTGGGTTGAGTTGGATTTGGGTTATAAGGAATTAGTTAAATGGGTTTTAAATAGGTAAATGAGTTTTATATATCCAACCCAATTATGCCCACCCCAAACCCACCCAAACCTGCCCATTTGCCACCCCTAGAGATTACTGACAATTATACCAAGAGATGATAATTGAGGGTCTAGAAGGCTATAATGTTAAAGTAGAGATTTCACAGGCCCTTGCAAATCTGGCATCACATTTCAGGTAATACTGATATTCTGCTAAAGTAGAGATTTTATAAAATTCTATTAGAGTAGCTTTTTCTTGTTCCC
Source organism: Quercus variabilis (assembly GCA_030445155.1). Taxonomy (NCBI): domain Eukaryota; kingdom Viridiplantae; phylum Streptophyta; class Magnoliopsida; order Fagales; family Fagaceae; genus Quercus; species Quercus variabilis. The sequence goes on from CP129447.1 coordinate 3,306,666, forward strand.
TTTAAGCAAAAACTAGCGGGTTTTTTCTTCTTTTGGCTTGGATAATGAGAAGATTGATGGGACTATTAAGAGCAAAACTTACAGTACAATATCTTCTGTTCCTTAGATACGTTAGGTTCACCATTCACCAATTAAAATCAATCGTGTAATTACATTGACCAAGCAACACAAAAGCTGGTATCTTCTCCAGTAGACAAATAAATTTAACTACGTGGCCCATTAGCCAGCCACGTGAGTGAATTTAATTGGGGAACATTAGGTAAAACATCTAAGGAATTGTATCTAAGTTCTGTCCATGTTTCAAAATTGCAAAAAGGTCTACCTGTTTACCAAAAACAAAAACTTTGCATAACAATGCACACAACGAAAAAGGCCAACCTTCAATTAACGAATATGAATGTTGGACTACTTTAGAACCACCAATGGGCTCAAGTACTAAATGCTAGTGCTAGTATAACAAAATTGTTGTTGGTGCAGTATAATACATGCTCTCCTCAAATTTGGGACATACTTCTGTTTATGTAAAATTTCATAAACATCCCTAATCATAGAGATGTAACCAACTATTTTATTAAGACTGGCACGCTAAAAACCTAAGCATTCACCAAATTCCCAATGGGCTTCAAAGCACAAGCATGATTCCATTGAGAGAGAGTCCGCTGTACACAAAATACCTGAGCGTTAACTAACAATGAAAAGCATTTGAATGTATCTACACATTGAAAGTTAATCCACAATGGATGGAAGAACAGATCAACTGCATCATAATCAAGCCTAGAAACCAAGGTACCACTGCCATCTGCTACTGTTCTAACCAAAGACATTGGGAGCAATTCCTAGTGATTCCATATCTCTATCTAAATTAATGACCACAAAGTAATGCTTCATTGTTGCAATGGCACCCAAAAATTGATTAAAATCCACAAGGGAAAGGAAAGGGTGCATGTGAAGCATTGTATCAAACAGAAAAAGAATGAACCTCTCAAAATCATCTTTAGCGACTATACCAAGTGGATTTATATTCATCCAATTCATAATTATTTAGGAATCAATGAAACTAACTACAATTATTATTAGAAAAATCTCAAATAAATACAGGAAATGAAATGCTTAGACCAGAGGAAAACCCAAATGGTCCCTCCAATGAAGGCTTTTCCATCCTACATAAAACAATTTGATCTAGATGAAATGTTGTAACATATGTCAATAGAGTTGTATATAGAATACGTACTACACTTTAATGGTTTACCATTTTGAGGTGCAGTAGGATTGCAACTGCTACCAAAGTTAGCAGGCATATTGGCATAAAGTAATAAAGCTGCATGAGTGTCCTCATTCGATGATCCTCTAGTAGAATTAACAATCATCATCCAAACCCCGTATATTTTATATTAAAACTTTTGTTATAGTAACTTTATTGCCATCATCATGCTACAGTGTTAACACACCTGTTCATGGATCAAATGTTTTAGGAGTGACCCTGAAAAGTCCTCGAAGAGTTCTATTTTTTGTGAAAAAAAATTTAAAACGTCAATGCTTATAATCCAGACCTAGTAGTGAATGCATGCAACTAGATGTAGCATAAATCCACCTAAGAATTGATGACCATTACCATCTTTGTTGATTTAAGTATCTCAGTAGCACAGCATTCATAGTGAAATAAAGTGATACAATGTGTTTAAGTAGTATATCTATATTACTATTTCATTTCCTCAAATAGAAAACTTTAACTGCCATGCCAACAGGTATACAACATGGGATTAAAATCCAAAACAAACGGAGAAAGGCACATGCGAACTGATTGATCAAACAACCCTAAGGCACTACCAACATTCCTAAAGCTTTGAGATCTGCATTGATCTCTCACAGATTTAAAGAACCAATTGAGGTTTTCCACATCTTCACTACTAATATACATGAAAAGAAACTCCTTAAAGATTGACTAGTAAAGCATTAAATTATGACACCGAGTACCTAATGTTGAAAGACTAAAAGCCTTCATACAAGTTGTTCTATATGTTGAAAAATTAATCCCTTGCATATGCCAAATAACCATGCAACTATTTATCCTAACTAATTTCCCAAATGGACCAAATTATCCCTATACATGAGAACCCAATTCCAGCCATCAAAACAGTGTTCCCAACTTGCCAACACATATTAGCAACTATCAAGGAGGTGTTGTAGGAATACAGAGCTTAACAGAACAAGATAGGCTGAACCGCACACAGCACTTTAGGTCAGAGCTTTTGTGTCGAATTGTCATTAGTGTCATTCGGCACTGATATCTAGGACCAAAGTGTTGTTCAGCACTCTTGGTCAAGAACCCAATTTTCCAGTCCCGCCTTCATTCATCAAGTCAGTTTGAGTTTTGGGTTGAGTTCCTTTCAAACTCCATAGAGACTAAAGTTCTCCTTCATGGCTCTCTCATCCAATAATTCCTTATGAGGATCTACCCTGATGTACCCAACGATAGTTAAGTTTATTTTTAGAGCCAAATCTTCAATTGCTTCTACGTGGAAAATCCAATGACACCCAAACCAAGTCATTCCTAGAAGTATATACCTTCGCCATAAACAAATATGCTAATAAGCTAAAATAAAATATTTAATCCAAAATTCACCTTTAATCTCTCAAACATATGAAATTTGGAAGCAAGTGTTTTTCAACTAGTTAATTAAACCCCCTTCACGGGGATATCTATGTGGTGGGTCCATTAATCTAGAAAATGACGTAAATTCAAAAGTTTTAGATTCAATTTATCATACTATATGAACACAAATGAAATCTTGAATTATGTATAGAAACAAAATAAACCACTTCTATTCTCGAAGCTAAAGAATATGAAGAATGGCTTTTTGGTCCCTTTTTTCCAGTGGTTAGGAATTAGGACATCATGAAGACACGGGTTCAATTCCCATAAGGGATAAGTAATCATTCCTAGCCGCTTTTAGTTAGTGTTCATTATTAAGTGATCGCTTGATATTTGGTTGGAAAAGGTGGTCAGTCCATGGTGTTTGCAAGTGTCTCAAGGTTAGGAAGTAATAGTCTAACTAAATGGCTGAGACACCACTTCATTATATGTGTGTGTATTAGTTAATAACTAAAGAATTCCAAAACAAATAAATATATATATATAATTATGCCTACTTTTTTTTTTCTAGGAAGAAAAATTATTTTGAGACAAAAAAACTAAGATACAAAGAGAGCATACTCCAAAATAGCATTCACAACAGCAGCAGGAACCAAAGAAATCAAAAACTCTATTAGAGAGGGACTAAGAGCCAAGCTCATGAGCAGCCTTATTGGCCCTCCTGGAACCCAACTAAAAGAAGAGGAAGGTATTGGGTTCGTTAAGAACATGGTTTCTGACAAGAGATTAGCAAAAAGCCAAAGGACTAGAGCATTAGGAAAAGAAGGGCTTTCAAAACTTACACTAGTAAAGTTTGTGTTTCACCATGGTTGCATGTAAGGTTGTGCACCGATTGGATTGGGTCAAATTTAGGTATTTTTGAACCCTCAGGTTAAGAAATCTTCATTTCAGCCCAGCCCATATAAGCTCTAAAAATCAATTCAACACAATTCATGTGAACCGGGTAAGGTTGGATGGGGGCCTTCGGGTTTGTTAAGGCCTACTAAACAAACCCCTCAGGATCTCCTTCATGGCTCTCTCATCCAATAATTCCTTATGAGGATCTACCCTGATGTACCCAATGATAGTTAAGTTTATTTTTAGAGCCAAATCTTCAATTGCTTCTACTTGGAAACTCCAATGACACCCAAACCAAGTCATTCCTAGAAGTATATACCTTCGCCATAAATGAAGTTTCGAATGATTTACTTGAGGGCAACGACTTGAGCTTGGATTAATGACAAACTCATCCAACCCAAATAATTTGAGAGAATCTTGTTCTGTTAAAAATCCCAAACAAAAACAATGTTTTGAAGGAAAGTTAACCTAAGCATTTATCTTTCTATTTTAGCTAGAGAAAAAGTTAAAAATATTTTTTAATCATAAATTATTATAGATATATTTTCAAATATTTTGATATATTAATTAATTATTATGAAAATCGGTGTCACCTGCAAAATTCTAAGCAACAAAAGAATTTGTAAAATCCAACTACCTATAACTGCAAACAAACAACACATTATATAATAGAACAATGTTAACAATATAGCAAAAGAATACCAATTGTAGGAAGGGTGGTCCCAATCTCTCCTAATTTCAGCTGGTACAAAATGGTAGTCTTGCCCACTGCATGATGACCCACCATTAGAATACGCATCTCCTCGGCAAAAGGCCAGCTAAAAAGCCTGGTGAAAGAGAACCCCATCTTTTATCTCAAGCTGAATTCCCAAAATCAAAAGTCAAAGACCAAATCAACCTAACAAGAAAACTCTCGTACATAATAATTATCTCATTATAATGATTTTGCAGTAACAGCATGACTTTTATAAACCTTGTTGTATATTTCACAAGACCTATGGGATTATCTATCTTATACTTGACCAAACATGACATCACTAAGTTAACCTTGTGTATTTCAAAAAGATTGGTTTTCTTTAAGCATAACATCACTAACTAAAACCAAGAAACCTAACCTAAGTTAGGCTAGGAAATCACAATCTACATACAACAAAATGAAATGACAAAAGCTCCAAAAGAATCAGCTCTTTGTGTCCATGAAATGTAATCAATCACTAACAAATGAACTATTCTTCAGCTATATGATCACAAGTTGGGAGTTTCCAACTCAATTCATTTACTTTAAATCATAAATGTCAAAATGATTATACCATGAAGTTAATTTTGTATTGCACTACAACCTAAGTTGCTACACTCTTAGACAATTCAAGGAGAAGCACATACAAAATTATCAGCTAACTCCTTGAGTTGATAAACCAACCAAGCGACTAACAAAATTTGACTCAAGTCCACTGCACAAAAGCACCACAAGGCTTATAAGAGGGGGAAAAAAGGGAAGGCGGAGGGGGGACTCAGTTTGCATAAATGCAACTCCAAAACTTAATTTCATTGGAGGGAACATTTATTATCATTAATTCCACCAGCTAAGGGACGTATAACCACACAAAAAATGCCAGATTTTAGAGCAACAATATTTAGCATTAACCTTAAATAAGAAAAAATTTTGAAACAACTATCTAGGAAAATGGGTTCCAACTTCCAAGCAACAACATGAGTGCACAATGAAATCACAACAAAAGATAGAACAGTTAAAGGTACAAACAATCATGCATACATAAATGAAATAGAAAATCATCTTTAGAAACTATAAAATTTACCTGAAATGATACACATCTTTTAAAGATTGACATGTGATGGATAAAATATGAAACTTGTCCTTGATGTTGAGAAACTAAAAAACCTTCACACACGCTTCTGGAGAAATTCTTGAATGTTCTTATCTACTTGATTAGATGACAGCAAGTCAAAAAACATGCTTGCAACTGTCGCATTTGCTGAAAAACCCTTGTCAACCATTATTTCAAGATATTTAATTGCCCTTGATGTCTCATTATGTTGTAGTAACCCTTGGATTATTGTGTTATATGTGCAATCGTCAGGTGAACAACCGCTCCCATCCATTTTCTCAAATATCTCACTTGCTTCTTCTAGCAGTCCCTCTTTGCAAAACCCTTTGATCATTATATTGTAAGTCCAAACATTAGGTTGCAATCCTTTCGCAGGTAGACTATAAAAGAGTTCTCTTGCAGCTATAAGTTTCCCAGCATTACACAAACCGTCAATCAAAATGTTGTAAATCACAATATTGTTGCCCAATGTTTTGTCTTCCATCTCAAGAAACACTTTTATTGCCTCAACAACTTGTCCATTCTTACATAGGCCGCCCAACAAAACAGCATAAGTTTGGGGATCTGGAAGTTGGCCACAAGCCTGCATTTTATGGAATAGCTCTAGAGCAACCTTGTGTCTCTGAAGGAACCCAAATTCCAACTTGAACAACCTTGTCAAAGGCTCTTACCGTAAAAGTTGTGCATTTTGGAGAATAAGCCTAAATGGCTACTAGCTATTACTTTTGGAGATTTCGAAGAGTGGGTTTGCTAAGAGGGAGGGAAAAGATGGTCTATTGATGCATGCTCCTATTCCTGCCGCTTTTTCTCTCTTCTTTTTCTTTCTTTCTTTCTTTCTTTCTCTCCCCTCTGGGTGTTTTTCTTCTTCCCCTGTTTTTTACTCTTTCCCTTGTTTTTTCCTCTACCTCAGTCTTGCTCCCCTTTTTTCTGCTATGGTTACCTCCCTTTTATAGTGAGCCAATTTAATGGGATTTCTCCCTTTTACCCCTAGGGCTTCACCAACTATTTTTGGTTTGTTGTAGGCATCCTTTCAAGATTACCCATCCACCCATTGGTTGCCCTTGTCATTGCTTAGATCACGTCAGCTGCACCATTACTTATTCCACGACAAAATTTCATTTTGTTCTTGCTGTATTCCTCTACCTCACTACCTAGCTCTATGGCATGCATCAGCGGTCTCAACCATTTATTACTTCTTTTGGTTAAGATATCATCCCAGCAGGATATGTTGCCAAAAGAAGTCATGGCAGGAAACCAAATATAGACCCCCTTTTCCCCCCACCACCAAACCACGCCCTCTGAATCTCTTTGACCGTGGGCTCACCTTCTTTGTATTGGCTGGGTACAGGTTGGTGGTGCCCCGACCCTTCTGTGCTTGCTCCACTGTCTTTTATTTTTGTCTCCCACGACATTCTTGCCGTAGCAGATTAGTTCTGTTTCGTCTGCTGCGTGTTTTTGTCTTATTTCTTCACGCGTTTCCTGCTGCATTTGTCATTTCCTTTAGTTTGACTCTTCCTTCACGCAATTCCTATTGCTAACACTTCCTGCTGCTCCTTGTTTCCTAATTTATCTTCATCTGCCGAAGCCATCCTGCCAAAGAACTATATCCTGCGACAGACTTGTATTTTGCAGCAGACTTGTATCTTGTGGCAGACTTGCATTCTGTGGCAGACTTGTATTTTGCGGCAGATGGCTTTCACTTGCACTTCTTTCTTTGGACCCTTCTTGTTCTTTGTTCTTCTTGGTGGCCTTTGGGCCTTGCTCTTCATTGGGCTTTCTTCCTCATAAGCCTTTGGGTACAAATTTGCAAAAATGGGCATCAATAGTCTTCCCATCAAAAAAAAAAAAAAAAAAAAAGAACTATCAGGGAAAAAAAAAAGAAGCCAGTGGCACTTTTTCCCCCTTTTAATCTAAACCCAATTGTTGCCAATATATTCATTTTTTATTGAATTATTTCCGAGATATGATACCTTTATATTGATGTTAAACATCCGTTTGGACAAAACTTATTTTACTGAAACTGAAAACTAAAAACACTGTAGCAAAATAATTTTTAAATGTGTGAATAGTATCTTGGAACCTATTTTTAATGAAAAAGTTGCTGAAAAGTGATATTTGTGGGTCCGTAGATAGTGCACAGATATACTATTCACGGTTGAAAAGTTAGTTTTTGCGGTTGAAAAAAAAAAAAAAAAAAAAAAAAAAACCAAAGCTGAAACGCGTTTTGCACCCAGGACGCAAAATGCAATACCCAAACGGGTGCTAAGCATCATCACTGTTTCAATGAAAAGACAGCGCTTTTCAATGAAATGATATAACGGTGCATTACAGTTCGAACAAATTAAATTCGCTAATTAACAGAGCTGAAAGTTGAAATTCAATTAATCGTTTTATGGAAAAGGAAAATAAGGTCTGTCTTTTGTAGTTTTGTTTGTTTTTGCTATTTGCACGGTAGTTATCAAAAGATATAATCTTTTTGAAAAATGTTAACAGATGCTTGAGGATATTTATTAGCAAGTCATTTTAGAAAAAAATTTATGAGAGAAAAAAAAAAATTAATGCTGACAATTTTTTCTGTTTTTTATAAAAGTATTGTCAAAATTTTCTTAAAATGGTTTTTTAATAATTTCTTTAAGGGCACCCATTAATATGTCTCAATTTAATATTTTTTTAGTAACTTTTATATTGATATATTACCAAAAAAAAAACTAAAAACTAGTTTATTTCAAATAAACTAAAAATTAATATATAAAAAATTGAGAGAAAAAGCAAAAAACAAAAACTTTTAAAACATAAGTTGTTCACTTCATTTCTTTCTTTGTTTCTTTTCCCATAACGAGGTGATGTAAATACTAAGCTATGGCCCTATGGGGCACCGTTCACGCGCCGTTTGTTTCTCGTTGCTACCCATTAAATTGGTCACACATCCACTACAATATCTCTCCGTTCCGTTTACGTCGGAACGAACCGTTCCACTTGTCCAAGACAAGATTGTTCTTCATTACTTCATTTCTCAGAATCTCGAGTGTGTCATGTATGAGATCGTCAGCAACCAACAACAACGTAACAACATGCCAATTCTCAAATTATATCACTCCAGTTGGATCACGTGGAAATGATTCTTTTCAATCAGGATAGAATACTATAGCTTTTTCTTTTTCTTTTTTTGGGTCAGCAGTCAGCCGATTGAATTACTGATCAATTGATTGAAGATGGTGATACAGATATGATCAGTGCTATATCCATATCCAATCTCCAAATGGCCTATGGTCCCATGGCATTGGAATCTTAGTTAGTTGCCTTTTCCCTTTCACACAACTGAACATCTTTTGGCAAATCAGATTGCGTAATGGAGAGGCAACAAGTTGCTTATGGGCATTGCATATAAATAATAACTTTATGTACACAGAAATTTTTTTTTTTTTTTAAATAATTGTTATGGTGATATATTATGATTTGTGCTAATAAAAGTTATGTTATGTTTGAAATTTTTAGGAGTTATGCTTGAGACGCTATAAATTAAACTTCATAACATGGTTTGTTATTAATTATATAAAAGTATTTCAAATATTCATGATAATATATTATTTCATGGTATTTCAAAAAAGTAGTAAAATTAGCGCGGTACACACATAATCATGATAGGACTCGTGGTACTGATGATAATATGGAATATGATTTTATGTTACTCGTGGTGAACATGTTAGGACTACCTTTCTATAACCTTCCTAAATATTAACTCTGCAAATTTGAAGGAAGGGAAGGGTGTAAAAAATTCAAAGGATTCCTTTCTTATCAATATGGTTAAGGATGATATAACGACTCTTCTTCATTTAAAAAAGGAAAAAGAATAAAGACATGTGGAAAGAGTATCAAATAGCCCATGGTTGCAACATAGTGTTACGTATGTGAAAAGCTCACCATTGTAATATGGATTATGGAATTGACCCCAATATTCCTTCAAAGGTGCTTATTGAGACCTTTAGGCTTCCGCCATGTACGTGGTACCAAGAAGAAGGACGGCTTTGAATTTTGGAACTAGGACAGCAAGGTCAGCTTAATGGTCCATTTGGATTAAGGGGGAGGGAGGGAGAGTAGAGTAGAATAAAGTAGATTTAACACAAATTAAAATTAGCTTATTTTTAACCAACTTTATTCTACTCCTCTCCACTCCCCCTCCTTGGCCCCCTCTATCCAAACAGGCCCTAATGTATTTTGGGGATTTAGGTGACAACATGGCCTTTTCTTATATTTAAATATTTATTTTTGGAATATTTTTCATCCAAAATGTTTGCTATGTTTTATTAATTACTTAAAAACAAATTTATCCAAATATCCAAAAACACTATTGTTCATTACTATCCCCAATTAACAAAATAATCCTAAAATCTAACAAAGACCTAGAAAAAAATATTTGTGCAAAAATAAATAAAATGAAGAAATTGGGCTTGCCTGGAAATCGTTACAGTTCAACTGTTTGACAGCTACTTCGATTTTGGAATCAGAAACCCTAACAAGGCCTCTGAACCCAAACCCACCTTCCCCAATCAACAACGACCTGCTGAACCCTCTGGTCGCCAATTTCAACTCCAAGAAGCTAAACACTCGCAGATCGTTAGCTCGGCGCTGACTCAAGAGCTCATGAAACACGGCCGAGTCAGAAAAGTCTCCACCTCTACCTCCGAGTTAGTCTACACCGGTCCGATAGAGAACACTAAATCGGGTTATGGCGAAGAATCACAATTGGAATGAAACTGTGAAATGGGGAAAAGGGAAGAATAGATCAGAGGGAAGAAACTCAGAGGATCGAAGAGAGAGAGAGCTTACCGATTAATGAGGGAGGCTAAGAGGTTGAGAGCTTACCGATTGGTTGAGAGAGCTTACTGATTGGTTGAAAGCACGGCGGCGAGAGGTTGAGAGCACGGCGGTGAGTTTGGGATCGAGAGCTAGGTTGAGAATGGTTTTCAATTTTGGGTTTTTTTTTTCAACTGTTTATGGATTTAGGGTTTTTTTTTTTTTTTTTTTTTTTTTTAATGTATACCAAACCTAGAGCTGCGTTTAATTAAACGCAGTTCCAACAGGTCTGGAGCTGTGTTTTTAAAAACGCAGCTCCATAAAGGTTCAAGCTGTGTTTATTGAATGCAGCTCTGGGATATATTGAAAAATATATATATATTGGATTTCCAGAATGGGTCTATAGCTGTGTTTCTAAAAATGTAGCTTCAGGCCTTTCCGTCTAAACGCAGCCTCAGCATCACAAAACCCGGCTTCAGAGCTACTCTATAGCCGTGTTTTCTAAACACGGCTATATGTCCAGGGGTGGAGTTGCATTTTTGTAAAACGCAAGTCAAATAGTACCCTGAAGCTGCGTTTTGGAAAAACGCAGCTCTGAAGCGCTTTTTTTGTAGTGACAAATATATAATAATTTTTCAATTATAATTTTTCAAGTTTTTTTTTTTTTTCAAAAATTTTCATATCAATATGAATATCTTTCTAGTAGAAATTTATAATTGAAAAATATTTACCAATAAATTAAACATTATCTATCTATAAAAGAAACTTGTAATTTACAAGTAAAACTATTATTATTAGAATTGGGATCCTACAGGATCTACGAGGGGTCCTCATAGACTAGATTGTAGAATTAAATCGAGGATCCTAAGATTTTAATTTATGTGAAAAATAAAGTAAAAAATACCAGTAATAATGATTTGTTTTAAATAATTATTAAATTGATCAAAGGAAAGGGGACATAATGCAACTTTCATGTCCTATTTCTAATAACTAAAAAATATTATAAATTTTTAACAATAAAATTATCATTAAGTTGTTTGGGCTGATTTAATGGAGGGGACTAGGGTTGTATTTTTCTTGGACTCAATTAGAATTAGACTCTAATATACCTACAAAAAATATGTTTTTCCGCAACTCAGGGGCCTGCAGGTTCCCATTGGCCCTAAAGTGGGTCCGTCCCTATCTGAAAGTGGGGCTTATTTCAATCAAAGTTTGTAATTCAAAAACCTAAACAAGTAAACATACTCTAAGAAGTATTTGGTGTTAGATTTTTCTTCGGTGATTCAAAGTACTTGGCATTAATTATACATTGTTCTGAGCTGAATCCGAGTTAATGTACTAACAGTTATCATTCTGCCTGAAGAAACTAAAGGCAGAAGCCGGTTAGATTCTTTTAGGAAAAATGAAATTATATATGGAGGTGACGCATGGAACATATATCATCATATATATGTATATATGTTGCATGCATATATATATATATATATATATATATGCATGCAAAATTTTGTGCAAATTGAAGTAACTTTCGGCATTGATTCTTGATATATTGGGTTTCTCCTTGATTTCAAAAACAGAACTTAGAATAAAGTTGCGTTTGATTACTTTATACTTTAGAGAATAAATTCTAAGTAGAAGTCATTTTGGAAAGTAGTGTTTAGCATGAAAAAACCATTTTTCTCTATAAATACCTCAAACTCCTTCGGTTAGACTTGCAATACAACTTCCCTCGCTCCATACATCCATTGTAGTGTTTCTTCTCATTATTGGAAAGCAATGGTAAGTTGATTAATCAATATTGATCTTGCTTTACTTAATTTTCAGCTACCTCTCATTTGGTTCTGTAAAGACTAACTACTAAAGAATCAATCTTTGGCATTCACCATATTTTTTCTTATTGTTGACCAAGCGAGCTAGTCATCTAAAGAAATAGTCAAATCATACTAAATATTTTGTGCATGTATTTTCCTTGGTTTTACAATTTACATCCTTTCATGCAAATTTTATTGGTTTAAAATGATTGTATACTAAATTGTGATGCAGAATTATGATGGATATAAGAAAGGATATGCAAACATGAGACTGGTAGTGAAAGAAAAAGAAGATTATACGTTTGCACCTTTCAGTAAAGTTGAAACCTATGACAAGGTGACTATTCATTATACATGTTGTAGCCTTGATATCTAGATTTAAACGAACCAAAATAATAGTGTATTACCTTTGGCTCACAGGCGTATGCTATTGCTGAAACTGAGAAAGCCTCTGCATATATGAGGCATGCCATAAGAGAGAATGAGGAGGACTACACATTTTTACCTAATAACCTAGTTTTCAATGACTTTGAAACTAAGAATAAGGTGTGTTTTTAAATTTTCCTCTAAATATCATATACTATATAATAAAAGTTACATATTAAAATATGTGATTATGTCATGTGGTTCAATGTAAATATATTATAAACTATTTAATGGTTTTCAAATTGTTATTACACTCTCCTATTTCATTTGTTTAGGTGGTAAACTTTCTTTGAAAAAAAAAAAAAAGTTTTCTTCACAAGAGTATGGGGCAATTGAAAAAGGTCAAACAATTCATTTTTTGTTGATTAGGAAAAACACTTTCTTTAGGACTGAAAAATATTTTATGCACCTTTAGGAGGTATAAAGCAATTTCAACAAAACAGCAACCTCTAATCTGACAAAATATCCCAAAATCTCCAACATAACCAAAATAGTGTTTGAACCTCCATAATGCTACTAAAAATCTTCAAAATAACAAAAAAAAAATTCCTCAAAACCTCTAAAATGATAAAACTACTTTCGAAATTCTCTAAGAACCAAATTATCCTAAAAACTAGTGCAATGATATAAATATCTCTAAAATATCAAAACTAACATTAAACCTTAAAAATTATAAAATTCCCTTGAAAATATTTAAAATGACCAAAGTACACTTAAAGATTCTAAAATAATACAATATAAATATCCTTAAAATTTTCAAAATGACAAAAATACCCCGAACCTACAAAATGACCAAAATAAATTTAAAAAATCCAAAATGAGCAAAATACCTTCGAAACTTTAACATGACTAAAATACTCCCCTTAAACCACTAAAATGACAAAAGTACCCCTTAAAATTGTTGAAATGACAAAAATACCTTCAGAAACTTCAAAAACAGACGTAATATGCCTTGAAACTTTGGAAACCGCCCTCAAACTTTTCAAAGCCGCACAAAAAAAACTTTCAAAGGAGCTTCTATAACTTTCAAGTTTTTGTAACTATGCATTTAATTTGTAAATTTAGTTAATAGTTTTATTTTTTATTTTTTATTTTTTGGTTGTTGCATTCTTATTTTGATTGTGCTTATTAATGTAATTTTCAATAATTTTATTTGTATTGTATTTTTTAGGTTGATTTAAGTTGTTTTATATTAAAAATTTAAAGAGGTGGATTAAATCTACCATTTAGAATTCATATTAAATTTATGATTTTTCATATGAGTCAAACGTTGGAAAATGTTTTATGTGTGTTGTGTTTATATATTTGTATAAAGTCAAAATTAAATATATTCTTCAGGTGTTTGGCACTATCAAGGTTTTCAAGGGTTATTCAAACATGAGGCAGACTGAGGAAAATATATTTCAACAAAACAAATATTTATGCAAATATGGTGAAGTTGCCAATGGTAATTCAAACATGTGGCAGACTAACATGAGGTATACTGAGGATAATATGTTTCAACCAAACAGATTTTTAGGGGAATATGCCAAAGTTGCCATGGGCAATTCAAACATAAGGCAAATTGAGGATAATATGTTTCAACAAGATAGCATTTTAGGGGACTACGACAACATTGCGATGGGCCATTCAAACATGGGGCAGACTCAGGGTAATACGTACCGAGATGTAGTCAAGGATAAGGTTGGTAATATTTTCTGCGGTTGCATATATATATATATATATATATATTTTTTTTTTTATAATTCAATAATTGCATTCATATGTTGGATTAAAATTAAGATTATATAAATTCTTATAGATTCCTACTAGTACTGTCCTAGAAGCCAAAGGACCCGAGGTTGTGAAATGTGGACCTTGGGGTGGCACGGAAGGAATGCAATTTGATGATGGACGATACTATACAGGCGTGCGTGAGATTCAATTAACACACTCTGGTGGTGGTCTTGTTTCCATTAAAGTTTTTTATGATTTCAATGGCCAAGCTATATGGGGAAGAAAGAATGGTGTCAGTGGAGGATCGACATTGGAAAAGGTGAATATCTGTTAACACACATGGCTCCAATCTGGATATATATATATATATATATATATACACACAATATTACAGCACACTCTTTTTTATTTATTTCTTTATTTTTTTAATTGAGGGCTTCATGCACGGTAAGTTATAAAATATGCATACTATATATACATGTGTATTTTTTTAGTACAACTCTTTTTTTTTTTTTTTTTTTGAGAATCTTTTTTTATACAACTCCCATTCACTGTACTAGACAAAAATACTTTGAAAATACACGTTTTCTATAATTAAATGTAGGTGTAAATGCACTTTTTACCTTTATATTTTGGTCTCATTCTTATTTTGATCCATACTTTTCTATGTTATTGCCTCTAGTCCCCAAAATGAAAAATGCCTTCTATTTTAGTCCTTATTGTCATTTCATTAATGAAAAATAGCTTATATAACTGACAGAATGCACAATTAACACATAAGACATCTACATGGCCATTTAGCAATAATAATTTTTATTTAGCAGTTAAATAATGCTACGTCAACATTTTAAATATTAAAAAAATTCACATAAAAAAAATTAAAACATAATTTTAAACTTTTGATTTTAAAAAAATTTTAAAAAAAATTATTTTCTTTTCGTTATTTTTTCGGAAGAATATAAAGAACCCAGAACATGATTGTTCATGTTCTACCCGGCCATGAAATAACATGTATGGTTTCTCAGAAAATTAAAAAATCAAGATTTTCTTTTCTTTTCTTGCATTTTCTTAGCAACCAAACTCGTCAAACTACTGAAACACTGAAATGACCGAACCCAACAAATCAAACCCCACATATTAACAAAAAGATGGCTCTCTCTCTCTCTCTCTCTCTCTCTCTCTCTCTCTCTCTCTCTCTCTCTCTCTCTCTCTCTCTCTCTCTCTCTCGGGTGGGTGCCTAAGGGAGCTAGCACGTAGTGGTGGTGGTTGGGCATTTGGATTTTTTTTTATTTTCAAGGGGCGTTTAGGGGTTGAGGTTTGGTTTGGAATAACTTGAGCTTTTGTTTGTTTGGTTGGCCTGAAGCCTGCGGATGCTGTACAAATGGGTCTATGAATATGGTAGGTTGAATTCTGGGTTTTATCTTTTGAATTTGGGTTTCATCTGCAGGTGCCTTTATCATTGCTTGGTTGGATTTTTGTTTTGGTTTGTTTGTGTTGTTTGTGGTTTGTTTCAAATTCATCTGTAACTGAAATCGTGAAGCAAAGAGTTGTTCTTATCCCAAATTCAAGATCCCCTTCCTCCATACTCTTCCTTCTTTCTTTCCTTCTTTCATTTTCTTATTAATTTTTTATTTTCGGATGTGGGTAGAATTGACAACTATAGAAAGAAAAAATGTTTAATTTAACTTAGGCTAGTCTTTATTGTTGCTTGGTTGGATTTACATTTTTTTTATTTTTTTATTATTTTTTTTTGGTTTCAAATTCTTCTGTAGTTGAATTTAGGGGCTGAGAAATTAAAATTTTTTTGTTTTTAATTTTGAAACGATAACGTGGCATTTTTAATGCCAAATATTTTTTTAATTACTATTTTAATAGCCATGTTAGTATTAAGTGTGCCAACAATGTTTTCATTAGTGAGATGACGGCAAAGATCAAAACGAGAATACTTTTTTGATTTTGGAGACTAAAGGCAGTAAAATTTAAAGTAGGAACAAAAATGAAAATATGGCAAAATGTAAAGACAAAAAGTTTATTTAGAGCATTCACATCAATATGTGTATTTTACACATCCATTTTTATACTAAAAACCTACTTTTTCTATTTTACACTATCACTTTTACAAAACACTCACATCAGTTCATTTATTTTACAAGTTATTTCAATAAAATATTCATTCTTCTCATTTTTTTTATTATTTCCCTCAACTGACTCTTATATACGCACATTATCTCTCTCTCTCTCTCTCTCTCTCAAAAACTACAACCCAAATTAGTTCTTCACTGGGTCCTTACTTCACCAGCCGAACCGAGCTCCGACGACCCACGAACTGAGCTTCACAGCAACCCACGAACCGAGCTTCAAGCAACCCACGAACCGAGCTTCACGACGACCCACGAACCGAGCTTCACAGACGGCCAAACCAAGCTCCAACGACCCACAAACCAAGCTTCACGGCGACCCACGAATTGAGCTTCATGGCGACCCATGAATCAAGCTTCACAGACGGCCGAACCAAGCTCCGACGACCTACAAACCAAGCTTCAGCGACCCAGATTGTGTCTCACCCGCCGATCCATGAACCAAGCTTCGACGACCAACGAACCAAGCTCCAAAGACCCAGAACCAAGGTTCGGTGACCCAAAACCAAGCTCCAGCGACCCAAATTGTGTCTTCTCCGGCCGATCCACGAACCAAGCACCACAAGCACCGATTTATCTCTCCGTTGGTTTGTTTGTGTGGGTTTGTTTGTGCGTGGGTCTATTTGTGTGGATATGTTTGTGTGTGGGTGTGTTTATGTACATCTGAGAAAAAGAAAATGTGTTTCTGAGGTAGTTGTGCATCGGAGAAGAGAGAGAAAAATCGAGGCGAACAGAAATCATTAAAATAACAAATACACGAGCTACAGTACCCGTGTATATTTACATGGGTACTGTAGCTCATGGAAATATATACATGATTTTGCCCATTTTTACACCCACTGATGTGCGTATTTTTTTGCTCAAAATGTATAAAATTTACATTGTACATCTATTTTAGAAGATTTTAACTGATCTGATGCAAATACTCTTATGCCTTAAATGTATTAAACACATACAAAGTTTTCTCGCATTATACTTGTACAAAAATATTTTAACTTAACTAAAATTCAACACTTTTATTTGCAGTATAATTGCTTAGTATTTGGGATAGACCTAGGTGGGGGCCTAAGGGGGCCCAGGCCCCTGGGTCCAAGATTTTTTTTTTTTTTTTTAGTTACAATATTTTTCATTTTTGTAGTTAGGACCCTTTCCAAAACTTTAGACCCAATTTCTCCACTATAAGCCTAACTAGCCTCACCCGTATAGAAACTATCCAATCAAAAAACTTAAAAAATACAATAAAAATATTCACAATGGTGATTGTATTTTAGCCAAAAAAAAAAAAAAAAACTATTTTACCAGCAAAGAACCAAAAAATCATGAGTTATTGGAGAAACTAAAACTAAATTTTTTGGAACTACAATATATTGGTATAAATATCAATTGATTGTAGCAAATTGTTAAAAATAAAATAAAATATTTTATTAAGATTATATCTTTTCATTCAATTAAAAAACTCAAATTATATCGCTTCCTTTATTATTTTAATGAATTATTTATATTATTTTAAAGGCAAAAATGCACTTTTCGTCCCAACATTTTGGGTCAATTCCCATTTTGGTCCCAAAATTGATTTCTTTGCAAATTCCATCCCTAAAAAAAGAAAATCGTTTTTAAAATGATCCCTGCCGTCAACCCACTCATGAAAACCTATTACGTGGCAAACAGAATGCCCTTTTTGCTGACGTGGCCATTAAAATATTATTAAAAAAAATTATTTGGCATTTTTTAAATGCCACGTCAGCGCTATGTCAGTTTTCTCAATTTAAATTTAAATTTTATTAAAAATAAAAAGCCAAATTTCTCCATTTTAATTTTAATTAAAAAATGAAAAAAAAAAAAAACTTTTTTAAGCCATAAAGATTGAAGCTCAAGCTCCATCTTGTTCTCATTGCTCACTCTCTCATCTCTCAAGGGCCAAACAGCATGACGAAGAGAACCCATAACCCTTTAAATTGAAGACCCACCAAACCTATCCCACGATCAAACCATATCTGGTTTGATCATGGGATTTCTTGGAATTTTTGATGATGTTGGTGTTGGTTTTGAGGATGGAGTTTGTAGGGGTTGAGTTTCATAGATTGATGAGAGTAAGGATCGTGATGGGGATGATGTTGATGTTGGAGATGATTTGGTGGGGTTGATTTAAGAATGTGAGCAGTGAGGGCTTGGAGAAGTGGGTCTGGTGAAGAAGAGCGCCGCCTCTCAATGAAGAAGAGTGTTGCCGCTCGGTGGTTTTGGTGAACTCGAATCGGTGGGTGTTATGAACATGGATCGGTGGTTGGGTCCGCTGATTCAGATCAGTTTGGGTTGTGATCTGGCCTGATCTCAGCCATGCCCAAAACCCTTACCTCCACCCCTGCTGTTCACCAATGCTACCACCCCAGGTAGTGGCTCTCAAACCCATATGATTGGGTTGATGAGGGAGATGGTGGGTTTCTATTCTTTTGTCCTTAGGATTGAATATTCTGGGTTGTTGTTGGGATTGAATATTCGAGGTTCATGATCAAGATGAATTTGGAATAGGAATTTGATAATTTGAATGTGAAATTTATGAGTTTATGGGCTTGTTGGAGATTGGTTGGTTTGTTGGATTTATTTTTTGTTTTCCTGGCGGTGATGGAGATTGGATTTGTTTGCTAGGTTTGTTTCTTGGATTTGGGAAGAACATGAAGAACAAACTGTTATGTTCTTACGAAAAAATAATGAAAAGTAAAAAAAAAATATATATATATATTAAATTAGATTTAAGGCTTTTATTTTTTTAATTTAATTTATTTTTTGTTTAAATTTTCTGACATAGCTTTTAAAAAAGATTAAAGTGCTAACGTGGCATTTAAAAAATGCCAAATAATCTTTTTTAATAATATTTTAATGGCCACGTCAGTAAGAAGGCATTCCGTCTGCCACGTAGTAGGTTTCCGTGAGTGGGTTGACAGTAGGGACCATTTAAAAAAAAAATTCTTATTTTAGGGATGAAATTTGCAAAGAAATCAATTTTGGGACCAAAATGGGAATTGACCCAAAATGTAGAGAGGAAAAGTGCATTTTCGCCTATTTTAAATGAAGTTATAAAAAAATATAACATTTGATATTGGGTGTATTGTAAAGTGGGGTGGTAAAATAAATAAAGTAATTTTTTGAGGTTCTAAAAGCTAAAAGTTTTAGCACCACCAATTTGAATTCTCTAACTTCAAGCCAAAAAAAAATCCTAGCCAACCTAGTATTAAAAAAAGACATTATTTTGTTTTTGTTTGTCTTTGTTGGTAAATGATTGCATCTTAATGTATTTAGAAACATATGTCTATATATATATATATATATATATAATTTTTTAATAATTTTTATAATCCTAGCCAACCTAGTAGTTATAATTTTTTAATACTGTATGGATGTTTATTTGGAGTTTTTTTTTCTTCTTTATACTTCCCCCCCCCCCCCCCCCCCCTTAGTTTAAAATCTTAAGTCCGTCCCTGCTTAATATGTTCAGATGTTACACACTTACACTACATATGTCTATATATATATATATATATATATCAATTAAATTATTAAAATTAATATTTTTAGTTCCATTTATCGTTTAAATTCGTAATATATTCGTATTTATGTTTATTTAGGATTTTATTCATTTCCGTTTTTTATACTGTATTCTCAAAATTTTTCTTAATATATCTCCTGATATTTCATACCATATATTACTAATTATGGCGGGTCGTTGTGGATCAGAATCATCAGATAAGATTTGGTCCAACTGAGCGCTTAACTCACATAAGTGGATATTATGGACCATTAATGGGATCTACAATTATCAAATCCATCACATTTCACACTAACATGAACAAGTATGGACCTTTTGGAGATGAACAAGGGACTCGTTTCTCCTCCGACCCAAAAGATGGGATTATTGTAGGATTCCACGGGAAACTCAAACGAGGAAGCTTTGTGCAAAGTATTGGAGTCCATGTTATGAAAGTAAAAATGGGCACTACTTCGTTCTCCTTTTGACGCATTCAACAAAGTGGCATGGGAAATTCCGGGGTGCCCAAAGGGTGCCCACCACAGTACCAGTTCAATTTTTACCAGTAATGTGTGTCTATGAAGTGTGCATTAGAAGCCAAGTGATTGGCCCAAAAACATTATTCTAAAAGTGTAAAAACAGAAGAGACATATAATATGTGGATCAATTATCAAGTACTTGATCGTGTAATAAATAAATTTGCTACTTGGATTTTATATGCTCTTTTTCTCATTATTATCTTTAAAGTTGAATTTATTCAATTATGTATTAGTTTTATTCTGTGTCAAATTTGCTTCATTATTCTAAAAGTGTAAAAACAGAAGAGACATATAATATGTGGATCAATTATCAAGTACTTGATCGTGTAATAAATAAATTTGCTACTTGGATTTTATATGCTCTTTTTCTCATTATTATCTTTAAAGTTGAATTTATTCAATTATGTGTTAGTTTTATTCTGTGTCAAATTTGCTTCATTATTCTAAAAGTGTAAAAACAGAAGAGACATTTAATATGTGGATCAATTATCAAGTACTTGATCATGTAATAAATAAATTTGCTACTTGGATTTTATATGCTCTTTTTCTCATTATTATCTTTAAAGTTGAATTTATTCAATTATGTGTTAGTTTTATTCTGTGTCAAATTTGCTTGTAATTCAGCATTTAGAAACTCTGTATTTGTTGGGTGCACTATACCATAAGTCTAGCCCACATAATAGACATGCTTATTTAATGAGCATGTCTTCATGTTTCTTTTCTTTAAATGAGCATGTCTTCATGTTTCTTTTCTTTTCCTCATTATGTACACAAGTCAGCATGAGTTATTGGAGTTGTTGGCTTAGGCATGTTGGACACGCTGAAGGAAGAAAGAAAAGAAAGAAAGAAGCAAAAGGCAAGAGTGCCCATTCGATCATGGCAGAGGTGAAGAAAAGAGATTTGGTTGAAGTAAAGTCAAAGTAAGTGGCTTGCATTGATTGTGATTTGATGAGACGTGTGTGAAAGGAAGAAAAGAAGAAAAGGTGAAAGAAATAAAAGGGAGAGGTCATTCGACCATTTGGGCAAAGAAGAAAAAGAAGTGAAGTCCCAAAAGTGTGAGGACGGGTGCATGAGTAAGAGCAAGCAAAAAGAGAAGAGAAAAATAGAGAGAGTGAGAGAAAATACGCAGTGAGGAAGAGAGCAGTGAGTGAAAAGAAAAAGCGAGTTTTTCTTTACTCAAGTTGTATCTCTAAGTGTTGTAATCTCTATTTAATATAGGGAAATTATTCAGAGTTTATCCCGTGGTTTTTCCCTTCAAGGAGAAAGGGTTTCACGTAAATCTTTGTGTTATTGTGTGGTTGTGCTTCCGCTGTGCTTGCTGAAATTTATTCACTGTTATATAGAATTTTTCCCAACAAGTGGTATCAGAGTGTAAATTCGATTGGGAGCAATGGCCGGAGAAGAAGGAAAGACATCAGGAATCGAGAAGTTTGACGGCACATACTTTGGCTATTGGAAGATGTAGATCGAAGATTATCTTTTGGGAAGGAAACCAGATAGTATGGAAGAAGAAGAATGGAGTCTTCTTGATAGACAAGTGCTAGGAGTTATATGATTAACTCTGACAAGATTAGTTACACACAACGTTATGAATGAAAAGACTACAGTGGATCTGATGAAGGCTTTGTCTAGTGTGTATAAAAAACCTTCGGCAAATAATAAGGTGCATTTGATGAAGAAGTTGTTCAATCTGAAGATTTTCCGTGGCTCAGCATTTGAATGAGTTTAACACCATCACAAATCAATTGTCCTCTATGGAGACTGATTTTGATGATGAGATCCGTGCATTAATTGTTTTGGCTTCTTTGCCAAACACTTGGGTGGCCATGAGAATGGCAATGAGCAATTCTATAGGAAAAAACAAACTCAAGTATGATGATATTTGAGATTTGATTCTAAATGAAGAGGTTCGTAGAAGAGATGTTGGTTTAAACAATGTACAAGATCAAGCTCTTGTTATGGAGAATAGGGGCAGGAATAGAAGCAGAGGGCTTGATGATCGGGCCAAATCCAATGACAGGTCACTGTCAAAAGGTAGATCTTAGTTTAAAGAGATGAGAGAATGTTTCTATTGTGGGAAAAAGGGTCACATAAAAAGAAACTGTTGACATTGGAATAAAGAACAAGCTGAAGAGAAAGGTGAAAAAAATGATGATGAGAAGAATACTGCAACAGTTGTGTTTCATGAGGATGTTTTGATGCTCTCTCTTGAAGAGCAAAAGTGTAAGCATGTTGCTAAGAATGATGTTAAGTAGGTTGTTGATTCAGCAGCTTCTCACCATGTTATCCCCACAAAAAGGTTGTTCACCACATAAAAAGCAGGCGACTTTGGTGTTGTGAAGATGGGTAACTCCAGTTATTCAAAAATTGTGGGAATTGGTGATGTATGCATCAAGACCAATGTTGGTTGCACCTTGATATTGAAGGATGTGCGGCATGTTCCAGATTTAAGGATGAATGTGTTGTCTACTTTTGCTTTCGATCAAGCGGGTTATAGTAACCATCTTGGCAATGGAAGATGGAAACTTTGTAAAGGATTATTAGTTATTGCTAGAAGGCGTGCTTGTTATGGCATGTACAGAACTCATGTAAGGACTTGTAAGAAAAAGTCCAATGCAGTCAAAGTTTCTGAGAAAACTCCACAGTTGAGAGTTGATAGTAATGGTGTTGCAGCCAAGATAGTAAAATTCTCTTTACCTGAAAGTGATTTAAATGAGAGTGATATTTGATGAAAAATATCATGATGCTAGGAAGAATGATGAAGTGAAAGATCATGAAGGTCTTAAGCAGGAGAAGCCAAGAAATTGGATTAAGGATATCCAAGGTGAAGTAAACTATTTGAGAATGAAATGTATTAATTTTGATGAAATTTTCTCAATGTTAGTGAAGATAATGAAGAAGGTTGAGTTTGGTATTGACTTGGCCGGCATGGATTCTAACTGAAGAGTTGAGTTGAAGATTTCCCCTATAAGTGGGCTGGAGTGAGAGATTGTTGGGTGCATTGCACCATAAGTCTACCCCACGTAATAGACATGCTCATTTAATGAGCATGTCTTCATGTTTCTTATCTTTTCCTCATTATGTACACAAGTCAGCATGAGTTATTGGAGTTGTTGGCTTAGGCGTGTTGGACACGCTGAAGGAAGAAAGAAGCAAAAGGCAAAAGTGCCCATTCGGTCATGGCAGAGGTGAAGAAAAGAGATTTGGTTCAAGTAAAGTCAAAGTAAGTGGCTTGCATTGATTGTGATTTAATGAGAAGTGTGTGAAAGGAAGAAAAGAAGAAAAGGTGAAAGAAATAAAAGGGAGAGGTCATTCGGCCATTTGGGCAGAGAAGAAAAAGAAGTGAAGTCTCAAAAGTGTGAGGATAGGTGTGTGAGTAAGAGCAAGCAAAAAGAGAAGAGAAAAATAGAAAGAGTGAGAGAAAATACACAGTGAGGAAGAGAGCAGTGAGTGAAAAGAAAAAGAGAGTTTTTCTTTACTCAAGTTGTATCTCTAAGTGTTGTAATCTCTATTTAATATAGTGAAATTATTCGGAGTTTATCTCGTGGTTTTTCCCTTCAAAGAGAAAAGGTTTCCTCGTAAATCTTTGTGTTATTATGTAGTTGTGCTTTCGCTGTGCTTGCTGAAATTTATTCACTATTATATAGAATTTTTCCTAACATTATTTAGGTGGGAATAATGTAAGGGTTGTGTATGAGAGAGTGTGAAGAATTGATCAAGAGTGTGCAAAAAAGGTGACTCCCAACTAGAACTCGTGACTGACTCACGAGTGGTGACTCACTAGAATCTAGCACACGTGTAAAGCATGCAGGAAGTTGAAGGGTCAGGATAGTTAGATCACTACAGAACAAAAATTACAGTCTAGCCATTTTGTTAATTGGCGACTGGAACTCGCAACTCATCCCAATCGCAAGTGACTCGCCAGTGCACCATATTTTGCTGAAAACTAACTTTTCACATTCCATCTTATACCCTACTATAAATACTCTTATATCCACAAAATGTAGAGAGTTTCAAAAGAGAATTTTGAGAGAAAAACCCTAAAGAACAATAAAATTAATTCATTCACAATCTTATACATTTGATTCTCCAAATTCCTCTACTCTCACCCTCTTCATTGTCATACCCATGAGAGAATCTTAACCCATATCCTTACCTCACCACATTCAGAGTAATGAGAAGGTTCTTGGTGTTTGGTAAGCAATTCAAGAGAGAACCAATTTGTATTGGTTAATGCAATAGGTTAATTGCGGGATTCGGTAAACTAGAGAAGACATGGATAGGCGTAACCTTATTGGAGTAAGAAGCTTGGAGGGCTCAAATGCATCGAGTAGGTTAGGCTTGGAGGGTCTATTGCTATTCATATATTCCAACTGGTTTTCTAGTGGATTATTTTACATCTTGGAGGGCGGCGGAGAGCTTTTTCACCGAGTTCTTCAATTTTCTCTTTGATAACATGTGCCGTTGTTATCTTATGTTTGCTTCTCTCTATCCTTTACTCTTTGCTTTTAATTATTGGTGAGTTTTGATTAAAATACGGCTTAGAGTAATTTGCTTATTTGGGTAGTGCTTATATTTCATATTCCGTACATATAATGTTTGAATATAAGCTTGCTTTGAAAAATTTGTAATTGGGGGTCTAAACATTCACAAGTGTTTTACACACTAAGTGAGTTTTCATTTTCTTTCATTGATAAGTTGTGATCGGTGTGATATCACTTTTACATGAATCACATTTTGATACTATTTTAAGTGTACATTAATTAGAACATTACACTTCAATAGTTGTTACAAAAGATTGTAAACTTTGTGTGTGATTAAATTTACCATTTATGATTACCAAATTTAAGACAACCTCAACAAATAGGGCATATAATGATTGAAAAAAATGTTGGGATTAGTGCCTTTAAATCCTATTGTATGATGCTATGTATGATATTATGTATGACATTATGTATGACATGATGTATAACTTAATATTGTAATTAATAAAGTTGTTTTATTATTACCTAAAATAATGGTAACATGAATATTCGGACATTATCATTTAGTCCATGAGATGCATAGTATGTGATTTAGTCACAAAAGATATAAGTCATAAGTTCTTTGTAAATTCAGAATTTTAGTTCATAGTCGGTGATGAAATTGGGCATTTCATCTGCGAAGACTATAACATATCAACTAAGATGATTTGTCTTGATCATGTAAGTGAAGATTTATAGTTGATGTGTTAATATGTTTTAAGAGTTAAGACATATTAAACTGGACTGCTGTGAGATTTATTATTCTCCTAACGACTGTCAATTGAATAATAAATCTCACAACTTATATTTGCATGAACTCTTAATCCTGAGAGAATAATGGACCTAATCATGAAGTGTAGATTGCTTTGATATATTAGGAGTGAGATTTAAAGTAACAGTCAAAATCTCAGTATGTTGGGCAACCACATTTCGTGTTGATGGAACATATATTCTCAAGATGGAATTCATAGTCTCTTAACAGAGATTTAAAATATTCATTTGAGATAAGTTTAATGGGTTTAGTTATTCAGAGAGTTAGGCCTAACCACTTTAGTAAGAAATTATTAAAGTATATATTTATGAAATTGGATTTCATAAATATATAATGAATAACTTAAAAAGAATTAAACCGGGTACTCAAGGATTAAGACATAGTAATCTTCAAAGTGACAGTCTGTATTTATGACTTTGAATTACTACGAATATTTTATGAAGGGGTTGCATGTATAATAAAGTTTTGGGATATAATTTATTAATAAGGCCTAGAGTGCAATTATATTTATATAGTGGTATTAAATATAATTAATGACAGAAAAGCCCAAGGCCCATTGGAGCTAGTGTCTTATTGGTCCTTTTGGTCCCACTCCAAGCCACACATTAAAGCCCAATTGGAAAGGCCCAATAGGCCGGCCCAATTAGATAATCAGTTATATATAAAGGAAGAGACATACAGAATTTTTATTAGAGAAAAAGTGAGACACCATTGTGAAGTGGTGTGTATGTGCGAGTGAAATCACTCAATTATTCTCCCTTGGAAATTGATTGAAAGACCACACTTCTTGGGCGTAAAGTGGAATTGGAGTGAAGATTGAAAGTGTTCCAAAGGACTTATAATCTTTTGTTTTAAATTTCACCGCACAAAGGTACGCTAATTCTGAAATTTACATAATGCAAGTTATCAATCATGAATGAAATAGATCTTTATTTATTGCTTCAGCTATGTGTTTTGTATGAGATACAAAACCATATTTAACCAACAAAAAAAACTTAGTTAATCCACTTATCTAAGTAATTAATCCCTGTCAATTTGGTGCCAACTCCTTATTGCTTTGGGTTAGAGTACAATTGGAAACATAAAATGTTTGGGCACAAGAATCCTATCTATTTGAAATGGATTCATTTTATAATTCAGATTCACAATTACACACTTAAAGGTATATCTAGAGTTATATCATTTATAACTTTAAATGATGTGACACTTTGTAGATTGTTAGTTATAGGAAACAAAATTTTAACTATAAAATGCGCTTTCTCCATTTCAAGTATCATGATAGTTTACCAACTAACCTTAGCCTATGAATTTGTTGTTAAAATCATCATTTTGATAATAATCCTTTGAATTAGAACTGCTTTTGAAATTCACTTTTAACATTTACTGAATGTCCACAATTCTTTTCTAAAAAGTCCAGTACATCCCCCAGGTCGATGCCAAGAGCACACATATTCCAAGGCATGCTAAATGGAGCATGCTACCAACAATGATCACAACAATGATGTCTTCACGAGCATTACTACAACTCGGGCTTAGGCCACCACTGCAATCCACATCAATCCACACCTCGAGTTGATTGGTGGACACCAGCTCGTTACTGTACATTTTCTTTGGAGTTCTATTTAATTGCTAAGAATTTTAGATTATGAGAGTTATAAATTCTTGAGAGTTTAAACTCCTAAGAATTAAATTCTAGATAATTGACATTTTAGTAACCCCAAAGTAATAATTTGGTTATTGGGGATAATTTTTTAATATGATAAAAATATGCTTGAACATAAATAACATCTTATTTGGATGAAAATAAATATTTTTGTTTTAGAATGAACTCGAAGATCCACTAGATTCGATGAGACCTCACCAAATTCTGCAAATATCCACTAGATCTGACGAGATCTTCATTGAATCTAATAACTCACCAGATCTAGCAAGATTTCCACCGAATCTTTGTTGTTTTGAGTAGTTCTCTGGCTCTCTTCAACGTTAGCCAGTGCCAACCAAACTGCTTGCCACTCGTGAAGAGCCGTATCCACCACTCCTCTTCGGTTAACAACAAGTTTAGTTTTCTTCCACTCGATCTGACCCATGGATACCCCAATTTGTCATGTGACTTCAGTAGTAGAATTTAAATTTTGGCAGTTAAGGATGGCAATTTTTGCCCGACCTGCGAGTACCCGACCCAACCCGACCCTAATGGGCCGGGTTTTACCAAGTCCGATTAGGAATAGGGTCGAGTATGGGGTTAAAAAAAAAAACTGAAGTGGGTCTAGGTTGGGTTTGGGTTTTATCAAAAAACCCGAGACCCGGCCCGGTTAAAAACTCAATTCCCTAAAATTACAAAAATACCCTACATATATATATATATATATATATATATATATATATATTCCTATATTTTAACCCTAATCCCTCATTTCTTCACTCTTTAGCAGCAACTCACGCCGACCGCTCACACTCCCTTAGTCCTCACTCCTTACCTCAGTCCCTCAGCTCAGTCTGACACTTCCTCACTCCCTCAGTCACGCCTCCCTCACCTCCTCACCCTCACTTTGAAGCTCATCTATCCAGGTTTTTGTTTTAAATATTTGGATTTTTTTTTCAGTGTTTCATTAAAATTTGTTTGGAGGTTTTGATGGGGTGGTGGTTCATTGAATTTGTTATGGGTTTGGAGGTTTTCAATATTTTAGCTGTGGGTTAGTTTTAAGGTTCGAAAATGATTTCGTATGTATTTCCTTTTAGATGTGTGGTGATTTCGAAAAATTTGTATTGCCTCTATATAAATAGCAAGTTGGATGAGTTTCCTATAAAGAATTTAATATGGATTGGATCTATGAGGTTTTTTCTGATTTGGTTTAATCTGAAGTATGGGTTGTGTTGGTTCTGTTATGCATTCTTTTCCATTTTGATATAAACCAACATCTTTAGAGTTTACATATTACATTGATTATGGCAGATGGGTTAGCCTAGATGTGTTGTTTGTGTGTTGGTTATAGGTGTGAAAACATTTCAAGAATATAACAAGCACTAACCATATAATTTAGAACCATTAACCATAAATGAAAAAAAGCTTTCTTTCTCTCTTCTCGAATTTTTTTTCTTTTTTACTTTCTGGACACTCTGCATAGCTTTAATTAAATAGAAATACCCTTCTTGTATGCTTAATTTATCAAATATGGCCCTTCGATTGGTTTATATGTTTTTCATGAATTAAGAAGATGCAAAAACAAATCAAAAGCTCGGCTCTTTTACTAATGAAGAGTAAATTCATATAGCTTTGTGGTTTTATTTGAAAACTCTATGTGTGTATATAGCTGTGTATTGATCTGAATAGTTTTGAATTATCCAGGTCTGTTGAACCGATTGGATTGTGCTCACAACCTAAAGCTAGTGGTCGCCCCAAAAAAAAAAAAAAGTAAAAGGGTGGAGGGTGAGGTTACAAATTTTTAATCTTTTATATCATATATTGTTAAGTATGGTTTATGCTTGTGATAGTGCAAATAGCAATAACAGTGTATCTTGTAATGCGTAGCTACTGTAATGAAAAAATGTGTTGTTTCTGTAATTGAGCATGTGCTTAATATGCTTAGAGATGAGGTCGTTAAGGGGTAGTTAAGAAACTGTTAGGCTGATATAGATTGTAGATTTCGTCAGATGCTAGTATAAAGGAGCACTGAATTGTAATGTAATGAATAAGCTGATTTGTGTGTTCTGTTCTGCTTTGCACTTTCATTGTTGATATATGTATGTCTAGGGCTATGAAGCTGAATAGTGTTGTTTAATGTGATCTATTGTTCAATACTTGCATTTCTTGTTTTCTTATTGTGATTTTGTGATGTCCAAATGCATTTACCTCTTTTATTCGTTTAGAGCATAACGGGCCGGGATAAGATCCCTTCCAATTCCTCCAATTTATATTTAAATCTAAGACATGTGGCATTCAAAAATTAAATAATACCATGTGTCACACGTCAGGACTAAAATAGGAGGGGATTGGAGGATGTTGAAATCAGTGAAACTAAGTGTGAAATATGGCAGTGAAATATTGTTATTTATATTTGCTAGTTACAATTTGATGAAGTTTATTCCATTTTTTAATTCGTTGTTGTTGTAGGTTCTTCAACTATATCTGGAGATAGTACATTTCAATACATTCTTGATGATGGGGAGCCAAATGAAGATGATGGGAGTTGTGCCACAATTGATGGGAGTTGGGTCACAATTGTGGAAGATTAAACATTTTGTATTAATTTAGTAGCTTTTTTAATTTCTTAGACTTGTTGGATTAATTTGTTGGTTTGTAATTATTCTAAACTTGTGGGATTTATTTTGTAGCTTTTTAATATCTTGGACTCGTTAGACTTTTATTTTAGTTATGATTTTGTTGATTAATGATTAAATGGTTATCTTAGCTAGGAATTTATTGATTTAAAATCTTAGTTATGATTTATTGAATTATGATTATGATATTAATTATGGTTTATTGATTTATAGATTTATAATTAACAGGTGATTTATTGATTTATGATTAGTAGCCTATGATTTGGACTGATTTGGCATTTGGGCCACATTATCTAGGCTTGAATGTAGGCAGAAATAAATTTGGGCTTAATTTTTTTTTTTTTTTTTGGTTGGGCCACGAATTGAGCTCAATCCCTAAACGGGGCCCGCAGGGCCCAGCTGGGGTGGGTCCAATACCCTAAACGGGCTAGGTCCGGGCCACAGGTCTTGCCCCGCGGGTTGGGTCCGGGTATGGAAAAACTCGACCCGAACCCGACCCTTTGCCATTCCTATTGGCAGTATATATCTATATGAGTGTGTGCTGGTGTGCACGCGGGTATTATCTTCCTTATTTAGAAGCCAATACAGGTGCCATATATGTGGCGATCATGCCTTTTTTCTTCATTTGCAATACATGTGATCAAGAGGCGAATAAAGAAAATGCAGTCCTTTTGATAATTAAAATGTAGTCATTCTTATGTTCAACCAACATTTTGTATGGACTATTGATGATGAAGCCCACCTAAAAGAATCTCCATTAGGAGTATGTGTCCCATTAAGAATTATCCTAATTACTAAATTATATTATATTTATATTTATACTACAGCATATTATTTATTTATTTAATGAAATATAAGAGTGAGGTAAAAACTCATCTTATTAGGAGTCTATATGTGAATAGTTACTTAAAATGCTATTTGGTAAATAGATGTTAATTTTTATAAACAGTCACTTGAAAATCAACTGTTAATGATACTCTTAATCTTTGATGGAACTTGAAAAAAGCCTTTATTTTCCATCAAAAAGGTTTTCTAAGGCATGGACCATAGACTAGAAGAGAACTCCTTCATAAACTATTTTGTAGAAGGTTTTCTGTCTTTGTAAATTACTTGAATAGTAAGCCTTTGCTTATAATTTCTTGATTGTTCTGCTATTTTAAATTTTTCAAAGGCTTGTGCACCTAAATTTTTTTTGAACCTAATATGACTAATCACAAAACTACCTTAATAAGGCAAGTGAACAAACATGCCTAATGGAATGGTTTATTCCATTTTCTCCATTTTTTGGATTTGGTTCGGTTCGGGGAAAGGACAAAGGATTCCTCGGCCAGGTCATGTTGGACAATTATTGCATCCTAGAGGAGGTAGTCGAAGTTGACTCTTGGGGGGTAATGACTGAGAGGGACAAGTTGTTGGAACCCTAAGAAGGCTTAGGGTGATCGAGGGGAATAATGACATTCATTAGGAGGGGGGTTGGTTGGTCAAACATATTCAATTCCGTATCAATCTCACTAATTTGATTGTCAAAAACGGGTGAAGAAAAATTAGGGAGTGGGGAGGAAATCTTGAGATTGGATTTACTTGCTAGGGAAGGTGGGACAAGATTCACGAGATTGATGTGACTTTCCTTATCGGTAGAGCTTGGTGCAACTAGTGGAATTGGTAGTTCAGGCATCCTATCAACACTGGAAGAGGGACGAGTCGCTCCCCTTGGCTGTGAAGCAGTAGTGTGGGGTTGGAGGACCTTGTCTTTCATTGCTGGAGCTAATCCTTTGTCCTTGACAAAGATTTTTTTTTTCATGAGTAGAACTGAGGGGCTTGGAGCCAAGCATCATATTCTTTTGATTCAATTAGGAGTAAGCATCTACTACTTAACCATTTTTCACAGTCTTTGTCGTCATGTAATAAAGAACCACACCAATAGCAGAAGTTTAACAGTTTATCGTATTTGAAAGAGATCTAACCAATCTTTCCTTGACCAAGGTTTACTTTTTGACCCCTACAGAGGGGTTGAGTGGTGTCGATGTGTATCCTGATACGCATAAAATCTTCCCCAAACATACTGGACACATCATGTGATTCTATGACAATGCCCAGGGTTTTGCCAATGCCTATGGTAGTGGGAGCGTCCATCATTCTGACTGGCAAGTCATGGAGTTGTACCGATAAAACAGCAGAGGAAAAGTTGGGGGTGTTATCCTTGTGACATGGAAAGTCATGAACTGACCGGCAAGTCATGAACTGACCGGCAAGTCATGAACTAGATGCTTATCGAAGGACCAGGGTTCATTCACAAGAACATGTTTAGTGTCTACATCAGATTCAAAGACAAAAAGGAGTATAATGTTGCCTATGCCCTTGATGTGAAAGTCGTTTTGTGATTTCGAAAGAGGACTGAAGGTTTTAGCAATGGCTTCAACATTAAGGGTTCTCTTGGTTAGAAATTTAACAGCCAAAGTGAAGTCCTAGTCGCTACTGTGAATATTAGGCGGTTCAAAATCTACGTTGATGTTTACCTTATCTGTTAGGGAGAGTTTGTTCAAGTATTTGAGAATGGAATTCATGGTAGAAGTCGAGAGAGAGAGAGAGAGAGAGAGAGAGAGAGAGAGAGAGAGAGAGAGAGAGAGAGAGAGAGAGAGAGAGAGAGAGAGAGTGTGTGTGTGTGTGTGTGTGTGTGTGTGTGTGTGTGTGTGTGTGTGTGTGTGTGTGTGTGTTTCCCCACCCTTGAAAAAGAAAACCATAAGCTCTACCAATAAACTAGTTATCAGAGAGGGAAAATATCATTCCCAGAGGAAGATAAAGAGATTCTACGACCTAGGGCTCAGAGAAAGAAAACCACAGAGCTAGGGCATGAGAAAAATCAAGTAAGAATTTTAACTTGAGCATTTTAACCTAGTGAGTATTTTTAACACTAGCATGCCCCCGCCCAACCATAGAATCACCTTCTGCCTTTAGTAGTTGCTTCCTTTACAGGCTAATTCAATATGAATATTACCAAAAGTATTTTTATCCCAAAGTTTCAACTATGTTTGACAATCAATGACCTTCCTTAACACTTTACCCATGGCATCCCCTTCCCAGGCCAAGTGAACTACACCTTCACATTAGTCATCTTTGAGCCACATGGTTTCAAACCGAAAAGGTTTTTGAGATTGATAAAAGTGAGTATTGACATCATCAGAAGCTAACCATAAAGGCTTATGATTAGAAGACAAACCTTGTAGATAGGTTGAAGGGAATTTTAGAATCCAGTTAGTTATGGCCAAAGCTCTATCTAGCCAAACCCATACTAGAGGACCATTAAAACGCATATTACACCAAGTAAAGGGAAAACCCGTATAGCCCAAATCCTTAAACCTATAGAAATCCTAACAATCTCTGAAGTCCATTTTTTTTTTAGGCCAAATAGCTCTTCCTAGTTTCTCTTCTACCTTGGAAATCTCGTTAAAATCGTCGATACACACCCATGGTAAATTGTACTAAGAGGTGAGATGGCGAAGCATTGACCAAGAATCTTTTCGGTTGGCCACTTTAGGAGCTCCGTAGAATCCTATGAAGCACTAGGCATCATTAATTCTTGGAATTATCACCGCATCGATGTCTTGAGGCGAGAAATTTTGAATGTGCAAATTCAGGTCATTCATCTACAGCAAGGTAAGTCCTCAATCTTTAACCTACATCTCAATTTCTCCAAATAAGATTTTTTTCCTCCTGGTTTCCATTAGAAAAACCAAGTTAGGACCTTTTGCTTTCACTAACTCCGAAAGATCTTGAACTCGCCAATGATTCCCAAGCCCTCAGTAGTTCCAGCTTACCCAATTCATGTTGAATGGCAGGGCTAGGATCTAGCCCCCGTCGATGATTCAGATTGGGGAGAAAACTCATTGTTGCAA
This sequence comes from Quercus variabilis, assembly GCA_030445155.1. Taxonomy (NCBI): domain Eukaryota; kingdom Viridiplantae; phylum Streptophyta; class Magnoliopsida; order Fagales; family Fagaceae; genus Quercus; species Quercus variabilis. The sequence continues at coordinate 3,340,413 of CP129447.1, forward strand.
ACCACTCTTCTCTTCATGGGTTGAGTTTCTGAGATTACAGGTGTTGGCCTTTCACGTGCTAGGTTAATACTTGAAGTTTGAGTTACATTTCCTTAGGCTGAACGATCAATCCTGATCCATTTCCTCCCCTACACTCTTTGTGAAGCCTTAAGGAGAATGGGCCTAGTAATTGAGTCTTGATAAGGTGATCCAGGCTTTTCCATATCCAAGCCATATAGAGGTGATTTGGCAGTATCTAGGTTTAGCCCAAAAGTGGGAGGCCTATATACTTAGACACTGCCAATCTGAGAAAGCTTTCCATTCCTCTTGCCTTGCACTCTGGATTTAAAATAACAACAAGGTATAAATGAGAAGTTAAGGGGATATTATTGGACAGCTCACACCCATTGGATCTATTCCACGTTTCTCACCTTCAAACTTCCCAATATCACTATCAATCTCTTGAAGTTTAGCCAAGAAAGGATCCTCACCCTCAAGCTGACCATGTTTTTTTGGTTACAAACTTGAATTCTCTCCCAAGGACTTGTATAGTAACACCTTCCTTATCAATCTCACCACAATCATCTACTCTAACACAAGACTTCTGTGATTTTGAATTATACTTAGCTGGACTATCCATCTTAGTGGGCAAAATAGATGGAGAGATATTAATGCATTCCTTTTCAGTTCCCCCATCCATGTCCAATTCCATATCAGGAGTGGATTCGAATTGATGCCCCTGAAAAGTTTCCTTCGCCATATCTGAGTTGCTCTCTTCACCATTTAACCAAGCTTTGTTGCCAACCATCTTGGCTCCATCGTAGTAGCCAGATACCAAAAAAAAAAAAAGGGGGTTTATTATTGGACCTATACGAGGCAGCTCTTAAACTCTGGTCGAACTACTTCTGCTCGGGGGTGAGAGTACTTTTGCTTTCAATCCACAACTTGCATTCTTTATCGCCATGATCTAGACGTCCACACTAATAGCAAATATTAGGAGGTATTTCGTATTTAAACTTGACCTAGAATTTGTTTCTATTCTCAAAGGATGCTAACTGACCTCTACACAAAGGTAGGGAGATGTCCAGAGTCACCTTTACTCGAATAAAACTACCACCATCCTTATCTACTTTGCCAATTGACCTACTCACCTTGCCAATAATATCACAAATGCTCTCAAACACTCCCCTTGTCATGAAACGGATTGGAATATCATGCACTTGGACCTAAAATGTGGCCTTTTGAAACTGGAGCTCTTGGACGGGAGCATCAACATCAAAATTTTCCAACACAACAAGGTGTTTGTCAAAACACTAGGGTTCACTTTAAATGATTCAAGAAACATCCATCTGATTAATAAAAACAAAAAGGACTATCTGATCCTTGAGGTTTTAGGTTTTAAAACCACTGGTAGACCGCCATAGTTGCCTGAACGTTCACGCCACTATTTCCATATTTAAGGTTCGCCTAGTTAGGAATTTTGCAGCTATGATGAACTCAGGGGACCTTAGTTCATTTTGCATTGTAAGATCCAAACCTTCTCTCTTGTTGAGAGAAAGTTTATTCCAGGATTTGGTAATATCCTCCATGGTAACAATGTTTCCCAAAACCCCACAAAAAACACCCAACAAGCTCCAAAGGTAAACTTGTTACCTAAGGAGGACAGAAACATCTTTACAAGGAAGGGATAGCCTATTCTACAACATAAGAGAAGATGGCCAGAGCCAAAACTTTCTCAGTGACAGAGAAACCTCAACTAATCAAAATCAAATGATTACAAGTATAATGAATCTTACCCTCCTGGCCTATCCCAAAGTACCTACTTATAATGGAATCCTTACACCAGTTCTTAATCGGACTTGATTTTTTAGAGACTTCTTCAATTGCACAAATCTCCAACTTGTAACTAACTCCCAACAACTTGAAGCTTGTTGTTGAATGCAAAGTTCACTACAACAAAATGTATTTTTAGTGACGAAAATTAGTGAAGAAATATTTTTCGTCACTAAAAATACAGCTTTAGTGACGAAATATGAATTTCGTTACTAATAATGAAAAAAATTATTAGATTTAGTGACGAAAAATAAATTTCATCACTATAGTGATCTGAAAAATAAGCACCAAGGAGGGAAACTTTGGCGCCAACTTAATTAATCTATAGTGACGAAATCTTTCATCGCTAAAAGTTGAAATTTTTAGTGACGAAATATTTCGTCACCGTAGGTATTGCTGAGGATAGTTTTAGTGACGAAAATACGTTCGTCGCTATAAGTAAGTATTAGTGGCGAAAAGTAGTCGTCACTAAAAAAATAAAGGTATTACACTTATATGTTTTTAGCGACGAAATCATATTTCGTCCCTAAAAGTATGATTTAGTGACGAAATATGAATTTCGTCACTAAAAACAATAATAGATTTACCCGTATATGTTTTTAGTGACGAACTCAGATTTGTCACTAAAGCATACTTTTAGTGACGAAATATGATTTCATCGCTAAAAACATATGTGTAAAACATATGAGATGGCAAGATTGGATAGAATGAGGCAAAACCAAGAGATAATTAATACTTTGGGATTGAAGCACATCTCAACTTCTCTAAAAGATTCTGCTCAGTCCAATTGTGCAAAAGGGAAAAGAAGTAGAGCTAGTGTTGTGGTAGATGATGATTATGTACCACCTATTGGTGACGATGAGAATGATGTTGAGTCATCAAACTCTTTAATCCATAAGGTACAATAGATGTTCCATAGGGTACAATAGATAATAACTTTGTTGTTCTACTATTTGTAATGACTTTGTTGTTTTATTATATGTATGTTTCTAGTTACAAATGGAACCAGGACGACTTACACGCTCGCGAGGTGAGGCATCTATTCTAGTGGTCCAATCTACGGTTCAATCTACGGAAACACCTCTTGAAGCAAATCCTCCTGCCCAAAGTTCTTCGAGTGTGAAGGCTACCGACGCATTAACTAGCATGACTGGTAATTACATAGAACATACTTAATTGCAATTGCACCTTGCCTTTACTGTTGAAATTATACTTAATGTACATAGAATGTATAATTTTATAACATTGATAATTTTTAAATAGGATCTACTAGCAGAAATACCCGTGGAACAATATGTGGTATAGTAGTATGGGCACTTGTTGAAAAAAGTGGTAAACTACCAGTACGTATAGCTACAGAGTATGATGCTCCTGTTGGAAAGAATGCGTGCAAGCTTGTCAATCAAATTGGCATACAAGTGCAAAGTAATTTGTCCAGTTACAACGTAAAAAATTGGAAAAGTGTTGATGCTACTACTAGAGATGTGGTGCTTCAGAATATCGCGGTAAATTTATATTAATAACGTCTAACTTGTCTTTGTTGTCACTAAGTATATTAATTCATATAATAATATTTTTATAATACATATATACTTCATTTTATAGGATCAGTTTGAGCTTGAAGGAGATTCAAACTTAGTAACGAAAATAGTAAATACAAAATGTGGAAGATTATTGAGTAGCGACTCTAACAAGTTGTATCAGACTTATAAAAAGCTTGTACAATCTCATGGTAAAAACTATGCAAAAAACCACCTGGCAAAGAATGTCACACTTGAGCAATGGACTGGACTCATTGAAGGGAGATGGACCAATAAGGACTGGCTGGTAAATTATTTATGCGTATATTATTATTATCCAATATTTACTATATTATGTTGTCAAATGATTAGATTAATACTTAGATAAAGTAAATGTATACTGTTTTATTCATGATCTAATAAATATCTTGAATGTTCTTTATTAGGAAAAATCAAGAATTAATTCTCAAAATAGAAGCAAAACTTTAGGCAAACATAGATGCGGGACAAAGGCACTTGCTATTAAGGTTGATGAGGAGGTGCATGTTTTTTCATTTTCTTAAACCTTAGTATATTACATGTTGTGATTAATTAACTATAAATAACTAACACTCGAATGTTAATTAATTAGACAAATAATAATGGCAATCAAGTTCCTGAATCGGCAAAAGTATACAAAGATGTTCATTTTAATCCAATCACAAATAAGTGGATTCACCATGACAATGAAACGACATATGTATGTGTATCATTCCATCCCTATTATTCCATCCTTATCATGTTTGTAAAGTTATTACATATGTAGTATTAATGTTGTGATTGTTGTTTTTTTTTTTCCTTTTCCTTTTTCAAATGGTAGGAAACTATTCTCAAAGTGCAAGAGGATCATTGTCAAGATCCTAATGCAATTCCCCTTATACAAGAGGAAATCTCAAACTTGGTTTTTAAGAAAAAATCTGGTATTGTAAAAGGATTTGGCATGAGACCTTCATCTTCTCTAGTAACCACTGCCTCATCTAATTCCTCAGTAGAGTATATTCATCAGTTAAAAAATGAGATAATTGAGCTCAAAGAGGCAAGAGTTAGGGACGAAGAGGAGCGAGCTAAGGAGCAAGAGGCGCGAGCTAAGCAAGATGAGATCCAAAATAATATTCTTAATTTTTTGAGGAGCAAAGGTTATGATGACGGTTTTAACTATGGAGGTCGTTCATCTTCAAGTTAAATCACTTATTGGTTAGTACTTTATCTTTAAGTTAAAACACTTCATTTTTTATGTATCATTTGAAACTAATTGTTAGAAATGTTTTTTATAGTATAGTTAATGTTTTTACTTTACAATTTTAACGTAGTAGTGTTTTTATATTTGTGCAGATTTCTTATTGGTGGCTTTAGGGGTCTTACTTTTGGCATTATTTGAAGACATATGAGGACATCTTTTGGCTTTAGGGGGTTCTAATTATATTATGCTACATTTTTTGTATTGTTATAAAACATCTTAAATTATTGTATGTGTTGCAAACAATTATTGTATGGAAGGAGTTTGAATTTGGTACTTGTTTTAATTTTAACTTGTAGAATGTATGGATCGATTTTTTATAATTGTGTTGTTGAAATAAATGTGTTAATCAAATGTGAGGTTTTAATAATATAATGACAGGTTACATGTTAATATCAACGTCATGAAAATAATAAAAACAGAAAATAAGTTTTAGTGACGAATTTTTTCGTCGCAAATATGGCAACAAAATATTGTTTTAGTGACGAAATATTTCGTCACTAAATGCAGTGAAATTTTGTAAGAAATGGTTTTAGTGACGAAAATTTTCGTCACTATATGTGCATGAATTTTTTAAAAAATAGTTTTAGTGACGAATATTTTCGTCACTATATGTACCCGAAAATAGTTTTAGTGACGAAATTTTTCGTCACTAAATATGATTTAATAAATTGAAATGGTTTTAGTGACGAAATATTTTCGTCACTAAATACTGTTTTTAGCGAGGAAAACATTTAGCGACAAAACTTTTTCGTCACTGAAAGTTTTTTTTTTTATACCAAATTGGACTTTTAGTGGCGAAATTTTTCATCGCTAGGACTTTTAGCGACGGGGCTACAGCAACGAAACGAATTTCGTCACTAAAAGTCCAATTTCTTCACTAAAGCTTCTTAGTGACAAAAAACTAGACTTTTAGTGACGAATTTTTTCATCACTAAAAATACATTTTCTTGTAGTGGTTCTTCACTAGGCATTTGTAGAAAAGGAAGTAACTTGGTCACAAAACCCTAAGACGTATAAGAACACAGTAGCTTCACAATAAGTATATAGATTCTCTGTGTGAGTCTCTGTGTATGATTAGACTGTAAAATAATGCTTTTATATCATCTAGTAGGTTAGACAACGAAATCTTAGAAAACCAAGTCATCATGGACCGAAAAACAGATTTGAAAATTTTGTATTTGCGAAGCTTGATAGATCTAGAAGTATTGAGCCTCATTTATTCTCGATAAATGCTTGTATCGAGCTAGGTATCGAGCCACCAACTTTCAACTTTTCACACTTGTTTCTTTGTGCAGTCTTCATGTCTTCCATACTACCAATTGTAAATTTTATCAAACATACTTCATGATATTCTTGAATCCACTTAAAACTACCAAAATACAAGTAAAATGTATTTTGTCAAAGAATATGCCAACTACATAAAAATATGACCTTAATAGACTTTAATATGATATTATATGATATGATGGGTGTGAGATTGAGACTAAGAATGAGGGATATCTTCCACTAAATTGAAAAAGAAAAAAAGAAAAAGAGGGAGTATATAATACTAGATACACTTATATATTTTGGTTTATTTAATTTAAACGTGTATAACATGTTCACACATGATTTGCCATTTGATATCAATAAAATGTAAAAGTTTATGAGACATATTCTTTCCTTTGTAACTTATAATTATAGTGGTTCTTTAGTTTAAGATAAGACTCATGTATCTTGTGAGATAAGGCATTCTTTAGTATGTGAGTTTTCCAAAAGAGAGAAGACCTTTCTAGGTTGAGTGTAGTACTACCCCAAACCTTATTCCGGCCTTGAGTGTTAATGTGAGAGTTTCTGATTCGGAGGAACTTGGCCGTGTTAACGTGAGAGTTAAATAGGATATAAACCGCTCTTAAGTTCTTATTCCACTTTTTTATTTTTTATTATTTGCAGGATTTGCCACTCTACTTTTCATTGTAAAGTTTGTTAGGAAGGAAGTTAATAAGCAATTCTTTTGGCTCTATAATCTTGGTGGGGCTTACAATACCGGATGCTCCAACCCTGCACAAGTCTTTGAAGTTTGAAGAGGTACTTTTCTTTATAACCAATCCGTCTATTGTTCGGGGCATACCATAAAGTGTATTTTCATTTCATTTAGGCTGAAGTCTAAATTATATATACTCTAGGTTTAGGAGTCTTTGAATTTTACAATGAAATTTCAAAATTTAAATTTTACCTTTAAAGTTGTATTCCGTTTGCATCATTAGCAACCCCTCCATCAATATTTTCCATTAAGGTTATATGAACTTATCACGCTTGTATATATAGGTTATATTGTGCAATTTACAATGGTTGTTCAATTATTTTTTTGGTCTTACAAAAATATATTTTGGGAAAAGACATTTGAATCCTTTTTTTTTTTAATTTTTTTTTTTTTTTGTTTTTTCACAGGAAGCCAGAAATTGTCCTAAGTTATAAGACTCTTTTATTAAAAATTTATAGTAAAAAAAACTTAATGACTTAGATATAGGGTCAGCTTCTTTTATTTTCGTACACTACCCCTAATTAATGTTCCAACCAAAAGGTTCAGCTATCCTTGTCAATCATATGATGCATTATGAGATTTTTTTAAAAGAAAGCTTTTGCACCTCTTGTTTTCATTGTATAAGGCATATTTATTTAACTCTTTTTGACTACTTCGTACACTTTCCTTACAATAGCTTTGAGCAAAGCTTCAAAGAAAATCTAATGAACACTACTTTGCATTTTTATACGCGAACGACCAAGCTATTCCTTTGTTTTTTTTAAAGACCAAGCTATTCTTTCAATCATATCACTGAAGACAAGATTAATTAAAAGAAAAGTAATATTGTACTCACTTGCTCTTTTACTTTTGAATCAGATATTTATTTCCTTGAAATCAATTTTTATCTCAAATTTAAACAAATAATTTAGTGTTGGAATATTTATGTATGAGTATTGTGGTTAGTTAAAGTAGCGAAGTCTCAAATAAGTTAGTGTTAGAATAATTTTTTAGTAAACAATTTTATCTCACAGCAAGCTATATAAGGGAAATTAGGATATTATTTTTCAATCATTTAAAATTACTACAAAAAATAGGAAAATAAGATAGTTTTATAGAAAATAATTTTTAGAAAAAATGACTTATTTTTTAGAAAATATTATCGTCAAAACAAACAAAGTGATGAGAAGAAAGAGTGATTAATATAACATAGTTGAGCTCATACACATTAAACTTAAGCTTTTTGAATTAAGCATGTTTCTATATATTACTCCATGTGTATTCATCCAGAAAGAGTATATTAACTTTTGAGTTAAAGTCTTTCTAAAGTATTTATCTACCAAACCGTTAGTAACAAATAAACTGTCATCTCTTATTGGCAGGATCTAGAGCTGGGTAAAAAGTTAAATACAAAAAGGCAGGAGAAAATGTACCCTAAAGTTAGAGAAGAAGCGGTGACGTAATATTTTGAGATACAGTTTCCGTACGTGGTCTTATTTGTATGTATATAAATATGGGCTTAATTTGATCGCTGTGAGAAGTGAGAACCATTCATTTTTGCATTGTTTGTTAATAGTTTGCACTTACAGTTACAGACTTACAGGGCCATTCCTAAAATTTCCAATTTAGGAGGTATGCTTTCATAACATTCCCTATTTAAGTTCTTTTGTTTGTCTATCTATTTTATTTATTTTCTCCTTCTTCAAAAAAAAAAAAAAAAAATTTATTTTCTTGTTATTTATCTTACCGAAATCATCTCTTTTAATCCAAAATCTTCAAGGCCAATATCATACAAAAATTATTTGCTGAGTTTTCTGTCAATATTTATTAACGGAAAATAACATGTCTTGCCTAACTTTATAATAGTTGCTGGGATTTTCAATTAATATAAGGCATAGTATTCCTTGACTGTCTTTTAATTTGCAATCACTTTTAAATTCTTTTTCCCAGTGCTTGTCTTTTCCTTCAATTAACTCTTAACTTGGATTTGCATTAAAATTTTGATACCAATATCACAGATAAAAACTATCGGTCTCGTTTTTAGTGTTTCATTAGCGATTTAAACTGCTCTTAACTTCTTCTTTTATATATATATATATATATAATGCTCTTAACTTCTTATACTTGTCCATGTGTATTCATGCTTCTTAATTTCTTATACTTATCCATGTGTATTCATGCTCCTTAATCGTGCATTCATGGCAAACAATAATTTAAACTACTCACTCACTCAACATACATCAACAATATTAAATCCTTCATTGTTCATAATGCTATCGCTATATGTTGGATGTTTCAAATCCGAGGAGTTTGATGTGTTTTTTTATGTGTTTAATCATTAATGTTGTTTTGAAAGTCGGATGTCTAATTTTAGGTTCACTGTTCATGCATTATGTTGTTATTTACTTATTTTTATCCTTTGTGTAGATGAATTTGTTGGTTAAAATTTATGCCCTCTGGATTGTGTTGGGATCTCAAAAATTAGATCTCTATAAAGTTTTATGTTTATTGTTTTAAATTAAAAACAGAGACTCAAATCCAAGGGGTTTAACATTCTTAATTTATTGACAAATTATATGATGTCCATATTATACACTTTTACACACATACACACATATTTATATATAGAGAGAGAGAGAGGAACTTTTGAGCATGTGTGTGAGTACGTGGTCAAAAACTAATATCAATTATGAATTTATGATATTTTGGTTAATATAAATTCACAAGATGAAAAATTGTGATACTTTTAAAACTATATTTTGTGTATATATATACACTTGAAACTTGATAGTAACTAAACTTTTGAGTTTTTTAGGTAATCATTATTATATTTACTATTTATATACATATCTAAATGTTAAAGAATAAATTATTATATTTAGAATTTGTACTTCGTTTGTTAGTTTTTATTACTTTTGAAAGGCAATGATAATTTTTTCCTCTTTTTATTATTATTAAATTCGTACTGCTTTATTTTCTTTCAATATTTGTTTTCCTTTAATAGGCCAGGTTTTGAACCTTTAAAAGACATTGATAAATATTTTCTTTTCCTTTTCCAAATGAACTTTGGCATGTAGAAGAAAGGATGTTCTATTAATTATCATATAAATAAAATTATGAATTACCAAGAAAAAATCATTAAAAAAATATCTTAAAAAATAAAAAATTTAAGATGGGAAGGGGGGGAGGGCAATTGATCCCCTGGCTTCGCCTTTGCTTCTGCATCTGAAGGCAAAATTTGTAGTTTTATTGGTAATTTTCCAGGACATGCATGCAATTAATGGCGCCCTTGCTTCTACATCTTTCTGTTGCTTTTTCTCCAATTCAAACAAGTTAACCCGTTTGACTTGTTAGAATTGGCTGGGCAGACAACTTAGAACCGGTTCAGGTCAAAATATAATTACAAGTAGTTTATATTCCGAACTGGGTCAATCCATCATTTATATGCAATGGTTAAGGCCTGTTACTTCCGTATAGATAAGATTTCATTTCACCTTCTTGCTCTTTTACTTTTCGAAACTAATTAACCAAATTTTTTTTATAAAAAAAATCTCTATTCGTTTTGTCTCTTTGGCAGGACCCAGAACTTTACCCAACCTGCTTAATAAAGTTTATAGTTGCAGTAGTCTTATCTATATATGGGCTTAATTTGATCACTGTGACAACCATATAGACATGCCATGAGTTGCTGATAGTTTCAACTGCTACACAATTAACCGAAACATTTCGTATTTAAGTTTCTTTCAGCTGCCATTAGGCTATTTTAATTTTGAAAGTAGTGACCTTTATTAAGTGGGTCATCAGCTATTGTTTTTAATTCTGGGTCTCTTGTGTTTGTTATCATGAAATTTAAGGAACACAACTTGATAGATGGAGAATTCAGCGAGTGGGCAAATTCAGCAAGAAGCAAATTCCTCAATAAAAAATGAATATGAAAATACTGAAATTCAAGAGGAATCAAGAACTTCAAGTGCAAATGAAAATCAAAATGAACAGTTGGTAAATAATATTGACACCGAAGCATTGTTTCCAACATGTCTTATCTACAAGGTTCCATATCATCTTCGCAAATGGAATAAAGAAGCCTACACTCCTCAAGTTATTTCAATTGGTCCCTATCACCACGACAAAGAAAAATTTCAAACCATGGAAAAGCATAAAGAAAGATACTTCAGGCGTTTCATGAAACGGGCTGATATAAGCTTGGAGGATTTAGTAAGCACTATAAGGGAGATGGAAGATAGGATTCGATGTTGCTATGTAGAGACTGTTCCGTCTGATAGTGATGATTTTGTGAGAATGATCAGGTTGGATGCAATCTTCATTCTTGAGCTATTCTTGACATCTTATTACAAAACTTTTCCAAGTAATGATCCTATGTTGGTGGAAGACTGGCTATTGAGTATTGTGGAGGAGGAGTTGGTATTACTTGAAAATCAAGTTCCATTCTTCGTTATTGACGAACTATACAACCTAGCATTACCCTCTACACCAGACTCCGTTTCTTTAACTAAGCTTACTTTTGAGTTCTTTAAGAACTTCAACATTCATGAAAAACCCCAAACTGTGACAATAGAACACTTCACTGATCTGCTTAGATTCCTTCAACTGCCCAACGACAACGAGCTGCCACACAGAGTCCCAGAAATGATTTTGCCAAAGTACTCTGCAACCCAGCTGCGTGAGGCAGGAGTAGAATTCAGTGTGGCTTCAAATAAATGCATACCGGACCTAAATTTCAAAAAAGGAGTGTTGGAAATTCCACAATTAAATTTCTTTGATGATACAGAACGTCAGGTTCGAAACATTATGGCATTAGAGCAATGCGATCAAAGAAAACCCTTATACTACACTGATTTCTACTTATTATTGGACCGTCTTATCAATACAACCAAAGATGTGGATTTACTTTGTGATAAAGGAATCGTGGTTAATTCTCTCGGCGACAACAATGTAGTGACATCTATTATTAACAATCTAAATAGAGGAATCATCAGAAGTGATATGAACATGGCTTACTATCCTCTCTGTAAAGATTTGAATGCATTCTATGAGAAACCCTGGCACAGATGGAAGGCTTTGTTAAGACATCAATATTTTAGCAGTCCTTGGAGATCGGCTTCTACCATCGCTGCTATCATTCTTCTCGTGCTCACTTTAATACAAACAATATTCTCTATTATCAAGTAGTATAAATTCAATTTCTATCTATGTACTTTGGATGGTTGTTTGATTGTTGATGTAGTGACATAATGGATATGTAATTTCCAAGTAAGCATTCGAAAAGAGTCATTGAAGATTAAACGTTGCTTGGAAATGTGATCTTGCTTAAGTAGTCTTTAGCTTGAAAATAAGCTTTGTAGTTTCTTATTATGTGTGTCTTGTTTATCTTTTGAGTTGTGTTTTCAAATGTTGGAAGTTATGGTCGTTACGTTGTTTGTATCTTTAGACTATATTTATAGTAGAAATTTGAGAACCAAATAAAGCCTCTTGTATTAATCTTATATTCAATGTTATCGTTACATTGAGAATAGTTCCAAGTTTATCAATCTTTTTCCTCTTATTATGCCTTTTTACATGTCCTAACTCTTTATTCCTTCCTCTTCCACCTGTGTCAATTGCTCCCCCACCCCCACCCCCACAAAAAAAAAAAACAAAAAACAAAAAACAAAAGCAAAACGAAATTTACTCTGACTGCTTTAGTGCAACAACCATCCTCCCAATCATTCTGAAAATTCTATTGTCCATTTTTTTGTTAAAATTACATTTTTTTTTTAATCTAAAATTAGTTCTTAACTGTGGGAGGGGGGGACTACAATACTACACACTAAATGGAATAGTTAAATACTTTAAGATGTAAGGATACTTTCTTTTCTCAAAAATATAAAAGATAAAATAAAATAAAAGTTATTAGTTATTTGAATTAATCAAAACTCTTTTAAAATTCTAAAACTTATATGATTAGCTCAAGTTCAAAGAGTAAAGTTAAATGAGAAATGTAAGGACCAACAATTCGTTTGCACAACAGCCCTTTTTAAATGATAAACTGAGTTGATTAAACTTGGTCCAAACCAATAGAATTTATGAGAGATGGGATAGCACAACAAGTATGGATCTTCCTTGAGAACACTCTTATCTCCAAGGGAGCCCTTTTTTTATCTAGTATTAGATGCTTCTCTAACTTTTTCTCGTCCCTCTCCTATCCAACTCCCTCCCTTTATAGCCTTCCCCATTGCATCCACTCCATCCATCTCTATTGGGCACTCATCCTCCCTTCCAACACCTGTCTTCTGATGTCTCTGAAGTAGGGGGCGGCAGTAGCTGAGAAAGCTATGGCCAATGCTATTCAGGTCACCTCCTCATTTTATGTGTCTGGTAAAGCTAGAGTATGCCATTTAATGCGGATGGGACAGGCAGCCCCCATCTAGTGACTGCTTGTCTGCCACTGACCTCCATTGCTATTTATTCGACAGCTCGACCTGTAGCTCTCCAGCTGATGTTTAAGCTTACCTATCTCCCTCTTCGGGTGCCAAAACTCCTTGGGCTATTGCTTGGCCCCAGTTTGGTGTTGTGCCCTACTTATCTCCATTACCCTTCCTACTCCTCTTCGGGCTTCAGTTCAGTACTTTGACCCTTCCACTTCTTCCTCGGGCCTCGGGTACCCACAATAGCCCCCTAAAACTTTCACTACCTGTCTACGAGACAAGGGTGAAGTTTTAGCTTCGTAAGCAAAATACGCACGTGCCATATGCGTTCACACATATCTGCGTCTTTTCATCTGTCATTCGCACGCCACTGGCACTTCAAAATCCATAAGCCCTCATTTATGGCGACAAACGGCTATTTGTCTGCCCACGTTCTATAGTCAAATGGGGATCGTACGGCTCCTTTTTCTTCTCATTTATAGGCGGGAATTTTACCACTCATTTTCTACTCCTATAAAAGGAGGATCCAGATTTGGCCAAGGCTCATTTTTAACATTCTGGCAATCTGAGCTTTTGACGAAGAAAAAATACTCCTGAGGAGCGCTTTTTGCTTTCTTCAGTAGGTGTGTTAGTTTTCTTTATGTTTTAATTTTTTTATAATTTTCACACATTATCCTTAAAACAAAGACATGGGTAGATACGCTAGGTTAGTAGGCACCGAGGAGGCTAGGGCGGCTTTCAGGGCTCAGTTTAGGATCCCTGGTAATGTGGAAATTAGGCATTGCGAAGAGGGCGAATGGTTAGTTCTGAACCGACCCCCTGAATCTGTGGTCATTCCTATGATTGCCTTCCTTAAAGGTGGGATGGAACTACCCATAGGTCCAGTAACTAGGGACTACCTCATAAATTATAGGTTATCCCCAACCCAATGTTCTTCTAATATTTTTAGGATTCTCGGGTGTGTAGACGCCATAAACCATAGGATGGGGACTAACCTCACTTGGTATGACGTGAACTGGGTCTATAACTGCCAGAAAGGGAAAAAGAAAAAATACTACATGAAGTGTAGGGTCCCCGTAGTCAGGTTAATCTCATGCCTACCTGACTCGAGTAAAGGTATGGATAAAGATTACCTTGTTGTTTCAGGAGGATAGCACGATGGGAGGCACTGCCCCACCCAAGAGGGGGAACCAGGTTGCACTCCCAAGGACCGTGGTCATCATTAGGAACTTTGAGCATTATTTTTATTTTTTTATTTTTTTGCAACCATTTCTCTCTTTTTCCCTCACTAACGATACTTGTGGTTTCCTTTGGTAGACGAGTACCATACTGCCCCGACCAAGCACTTGGTGAATTTCCATGACCTGAACAGAATCCTCAGGTCTAAGATATTTCTGCATCAAGTCGGGCATCTTAGGGCAGCGCACTTCATCCTTGGCTATACACCTTCAACCAAACGCTTTCAGAGTCCAAAAAATGTCACAAGGCCCGTGATCCGCGCTTGGCCCTGATAGACGTCGCTATCCCAGGCTTTTTGTTGACAACACCCCCTCCCGAGGGAACTCAAGATACCCAGATCCCAGGGCCTCTGGCTGCATGGCTCTTGTACTCATAAGAACCTCCACTTCCAGCCAACGAGGAGGCCGAGGACTCTGCATCTAGCTCCATCCACGAGGTGACCGAGAAGGACTTTGAAGTCTTCCACAAGCCAGACGCTCCAAACACCTTGCAAGTCCTTTAATCCTCAAGTATGGGTTTTGAAGAAAGGACCCCTAACCTTCTCACACTACTATTGGCCCATACTAGAGGCACTTCCTCGGTAGTGACAGTACCTTCACGCCTGCCAACTCCCACTGCAATGCGTACTTCCCCGGCCAAGGCGTTAGAAAAGAAATGGAAGCGAAGGGAGGTGGTGGAAGTGGCCGAGGAGGGGGAGATACCCGAGCCACCGGTTAAGGAGGTCCACTCGGGCAGAGGGCAGTAACGAAGGAGGCTCGAGCATACTGTGTCTACGAAAGAAAGTGTTGGGGACCACACCAGGAAGGCCTCCGCTTAGAGGCTTGCTTTTTCCTGAGCTCGGGCGCTCCCGTGCTTGATGACACAACCTTAAGGGATCCCTCGAAGGGTAGCTCAAGCCTGGTGGTGGAATGCTTAGAGAGGGCATTGTGCCTTCCGGAGGACATGGAGAAGCTGAAATCCTTCAGGAAGAGAGAGATCTTCCTGTCCTTAAAGCAGTATTTAGCCAAGGTACCTTAGCCAACTTCTTCATCTGTCAAGTGTTTATTTCCAGAATTTATACAAGGCTGGCCTTGTTTTTTGCAGGCTGTTCAGGCTTCCTTCATGGCAGAGGAGTGGGTCGACCACTCCTTGGACATGGTTAGGAAGGCCGAGAAGGCCCTTGAGAACACCGAAAAAGCTTGGGCTGAGGCAGAGAGGAAGCTGACCGAGACCCTTACTCAATTATCCAAGATGGAAAAAACCTACCGAAACACTGAATCCGGCTTGAAGGGCTTTGAGAGGCAAGCTTTCGAGGCCGTGAATGCCTAGAGAAAGGCTAAGAGCACGCTAGCTCTTACCGTGGTGGAGCTGAAGTAAGCTATACAACAGATGACGGCCAAGGAAGCTGAAATGGCTAAGGCCGAGCAAGTGGCCTACGATGCGGGCATGAACAAGACTGATGAGAGTCTTACTGCCCAATTTCAGGACATTGCCCGCACCTTCACCCAGGAGGTGTTGAGGGAGGCCATGAATGTTGCTGGGGTCGACCTCGAATCAGAGCTGTGTGCTCCTGACAGGGTGTACTATCCCCCAACCCTACGCCTGGCACCTACAGCTCCTCCTCTTGTAGCGGATCCAAGTTCTTCTTCTTTTGCCTCCATGGAGCCCCAGGGTCCATCTTCCTCCCCTCCTTCTTCCAAGGGGATTCCCCCTCAAGAAACTATAGTGGATGTGGAAGCTGAAGAAGGGGTTCCTGTCGAGGTGCCCATAAAGAAGAAGAAAGAGAAAAAAGAGCAAACAACGCAAAAGGAGAAGGATGTCAAGGAGAAAGAGCCCAATGCCTAGTTCAGATCTTTATGCAGGCCCTTTGATTTTTTTTTTTTTTAGGGAGCTTTTGTAATGGGATAGCCCCACCCCTTTTTGTAAAAAGACTTTCTCAGTGAATGATTCAAAGATGATTTTATTTGGTGCCTTGCACACCTAAATTCCTTATCCGCTTATATTTTTTTTATATTTGCTATCCTATCCATAACTATTTGAGATGCAATGCATGTGTGACATAGCTAGCTAGTATTCGCTTAAATGATTGGTTTTAGCTATATCAATTTACCCTAGGCTTGTGGTTGAGGAGCCAGGCAAGTCCTTGGGCTCTGTTTAACACTTAGAAAAATTTTGGCTATGTTAATTTACCCTAGGCTTGTGGCCGAGGAACCAGGTAAGTCCTAGGTTCTGTTTAACACTTAAAAATTTTTTGGCTATGTTAATTTACCCTAGGCTTGTGGCCGAGGAGCGAGGCAAGTCCTAGGTTCTGTTTAACACTTACAAACTTTTTTGCTATGTTAATTTACCCTAGGCTTGTGGCCGAGAAGCCAGGCAAGTCCTAGGTTCTGTTTAACACTTAGAAAATTTTGCTATGTTAATTTAACCTAGGCTTGTGGCCGAGGAGCCAGGCAAGTCCTAGGTTCTGTTTAACACTTAGGAAATTTTTGCTATGTTAATTTACCCTAGGCTTGTGGCTAAGGAGCCAGGCAAATCTTAGGTTCTATTTAACACTTAGGAACTTTTTTGCTATGTTAATTTACCCTAGGCTAATGGCCGAGGAGCCAGGAAAGTCCTAGGTTCTATTTAACACTTAGAGAATATTTTACTTTGTTAATTTACCTTAGGCTTATGGTCGAGGAGCTAGGCAAGTCCTAGGTTCTGTTTAACACATAGGAACTTTTTTGCTATGTTAATCTACCCTAGGCTTGTGGCCGAGGAGCCAGGCAAGTCATAGGTTCTGTTTAACATTTAGAAAATTTTTTGCTATGTTAATTTACCCTAGGCTTGTGGTCGAGGAGCCAGGCAAGTCCTTAGGCTCTATTTAACACTTAGAAAATTTTTTACTATGTTAATTTACCCTAGGCTTGTGGCTGAGGAGCCAGGCAAGTCCTAGGTTCTGTTTAACACTTAGAAAATTTTGCTATGTTAATTTGCCCTAGGCTTGTGGTTGAGGAGTCGGGGAATTCCTAGGTTTTGTTTAACACTTAGAAAATTTTTTGCTATGTTATTTTACCCTAGGCTTGTGGTCGAGGAGCCAGGCAAGTCCTAGATTCTATTTAACACTTAGGAACTTTTTTGCTATGTTAATTTACCCTAGGCTTATGGTCGAGGAGCCAGGCAAGTCCTAGGTTTTGTTTAACACTTAGGAATTTTTTGCTATGTTAATTTACCCTAGGCTTGTGGCCGAGGAGCTAGGCAAGTCCTAGGTTCTGTTTAATACTTAGAAAATTTTGCTATATTAATTTACCCTAGGCTTGTGGCCGAGGAGCCAGGCAAATCCTAGGTTCTGTTTAACACTTAGAAAATTTTTTGCTATGTTGATTTACCCTAGGCTTGTGGCCAAGGAGCCAAGCAAGTCCTAGGTTCTGTTTAACACTTAGGGAACTTTTTTGCTATGTTAATTTACCTTAGACTTGTGGCCGAGGAGCCAGGTAAGTCCTAGGTTCTGTTTAACACTTAGAACGAGGTACAACAGAACAGGATACAAAAAACCGCAAAATCCATTAGTAGTAATAACGTCGCAGATTATTTACATTCCACGATTAGGGGACTACATTCCCATCTAGGTCCTCTAAGTGGTAGGCCCCAACCACAGAGGTGATTCTATACGGCCCTTCCCAGTTGGGCCCCAGTTTGCCCCAGGCGGAGAGCCTAGCTGTCCCTGCCACCTTCCTCAAAACCAAGTCTCCCGAGGTCAAGGGCCTAGATTTAATCCCTTTATCATACTGCTGCTTTAGTTTTAGTTGGTAGTATGCCATTTTCACCATTGCTACCCCTCGTCTTTCCTCGGCTAAGTCCAGACTGCGCAGAAGTAACTACTGATTTTCTTCAGCGTCAAAACGGTCCGTTCTCAGAGTTGGAAATCTGGCCTCCAGCGGAATCACTGCTTTCAAACCAAACGTCATGGAGAATGGAGTTTCCTCGATTGATCTTCGAGGTGTGGTACGGTACGTCCAGAGCATATGGGGCAGTTCGTCCACCCACCTTCCCTTCGCATCATCCAGCCTCTTCTTCAGCCCCGCTACTATGACTTTGTTAGTAGCCTCGGCTTGCCTATTTCCCTGAGGGCACGCCGATGTGGAGTATCCATTCCTGATACCTAACTCTTCACAGTACCTTCTAAAAGACTTGCTATCGAATTGGAGGCCGTTATCCGAAATCAGGGTGCGGGGTACCCCAAATCTAGTGACGATATTCTTCCAGACAAACTTTTTGGCATCAACGTCTCTGATGTTGGTGAGGAGTTCGGTTTCTACCCACTTAATGAAGTAGTCCGTGCCGACGAAAAGCCATCTTCGGTTCCCAACGGCCAGAGGAAAGGGTCCTACAATGTCTAGCCCCCACTGAGCGAAGGGCCAGGGGCTAGATAAAGGACTCCGGATTCCCCCGAGCTGATGGATGTTTGGTGCAAACCTCTGACACTGGTCACACATTTTGACATAATCCTGGAAAGTTTGCCGCATGTTAGGCCACCAGTAATCTTGTATGAGGGCCCTGTGTGCCAAGGACCTTCCCCTAGGAAGGGTTCTACGATCTCTAGGTGGACGCACAAAAGATATGGGCCCTATTAGGAGCACTTGTACAGCTTCTACTCCTCAGATAGCCAATAACGAGGGGCGGCCCTGCGTAATTTCTCTGCTTCGATTTTGTCTTCGAGGAGAGATCCTCCTTTTAAAAAAGTCACTATGGGATCCATCCAGCTCAGGCCCACGTGGAGGTTACATACTCCAGCCAAAGGTATCTTCGCAAGACTTAAGGCGTTGATTTCTTCGACAAGGATGACTCGAGGCAGGTCTGATTCTTGTGACGTGGCTAGCATGGCCAGGGAGTCGGCATGAGAGTTCTGTCCTTTCGAGATTTGCTCCAATGTAAAGTTCTTGAAGTGAGTTCGAGTGTTCTGCACCTCGGCGAGGTATTTCTGCATCCTTTTGTCTCAAGCTTCGAAATTACCATTGACCTGGCCTACGATGAGCCTAGAATCTGAGTATAATTCAACTGCCCTTCCTTCGAGCAGCCTGACCATGTTTATTCTGGCCAGCAGGGCTTTATATTCGGCCTTGTTATTGGTGGCTGGGAATCCCAGTCGCAACGACTTTTCCATTACCAGTTTCTCAGGTGTGAGCAGCATAATACCCACCTCTACTCCCTTTCGGTTGGAGGCTCCGTCCGTGTAAACCTTCCATACGGGGGCGATGGTAGCCGAGGAAACCATTATGCCAACGGCCGCACTTTCCTCTTTGGGAACACCCTCGTTAAACTCTGTTATGAAGTCTGCCAAGACTTGCCCTTTTATGGTGGTTCGGGGTATGTACATGACATCGAAGGCTCCCAACTTAGTTGCCCACTTAGCAATTTTGCCAGTGTAATCGGATTTTCTCAACAGAGCCTGTAAAGGCAATTTAGTGAGCATTATCACCGTGTAAGCTTGGAAATAATGAGGGAGTTTTCTGGACGCGTGCACAATGGCGAGCACAGCTTTCTCTAGGGGGAGATAGCGCATCTCCACCTCTTGCAAGGACTTACTAATGTAGTAAACGGGCTTCTGGTTTCCATCTTCGTTCCTGACCAGGATGAAGCTAATGGAGTGTTTGGTGACGGCCAGGTATGCATAAAGTACTTCCTCCTTATTAGGTCAAGATAGAATTGAGGGCTTGGATAAATACGTCTTCAGGTCCTCAAATGCTCGACCACACTCGTCGGTCCACTGGAAGTCTCTCCATTTGTGCAGCAACTAGAAGAAAGGACGACATCTGTCCACGGACGGATAAATGAACCTGCTCAAGGCAACTGTCATCCCAGTCAGTTTTTGCACTTCCTTAGAGTTCCGAGGAGAGTGCATATTGTTGCTGGTCGTGATCTGCTCGAGGTTGACCTCTATTCTGCGATGAGTGTTCATGTAACCTAGGAATCTGCCTGAGCTAACCCCGAAGGAGCATTTGGATTCATTAAGGCGCAACTTATGTTTCTGGAGTACCAAGAAGGTTTTCGCCAGGTCGAACAAATGCTCCTCAGCCTGTTTACTCTAACAAATGCTCCTCAGCCTGTTTACTCTTAACCACCATATCGTCGATATATGCCTCAATGTTTCCCCCCAATTGCTTTTCAAACATCCGAGTTACCATTCTCTGATAAGTTGAGCCGGTATTCTTGAGGCCAAAGGGCATTACACGATAATGAAAGTTGTCGATAGGGGAACGGAAGGCTGTTTTCCCCTGATTGGCTAATGAAAGTGGAATTTGTGGTAACCTTGGAACGCGTCTAGGAAACTCATCCGCTGATGACCTACCATGGCATCCACTAGTTGGTCAATCCTAGGGATGGGAAAATGGTCTTTTGGGCAGGCTTTGTTAAGGTCCGTGAAGTCTACGCATACTCACCACTTTCCATTCTTCTTTTTCACCACCACGGTGTTAGCCAGCCATTCAAGATAGAAGATTTCCTTGATGGCCCCAGCCTGTTTCAGCTTATTTACTTCCACCCTTACCGCCTCAGCTTGAACATCAGATGACCGCTAAGGAGGCTGTTTTCGTGGCACCACCTTAGGGTTCACATTTAAGTGATGGCATGTTAACTCGGGGTTAATCCCCAGGATGTCACCTACATTCCAGGCGAAGACGTCTGCGTTTGCTTTTAAGAATTCCACCAATTCTATTTCTCCTCAGGGGGTAACTGTGATCCCAACTGAAAATACTGCTTCGGGTCCGATCCCATCATCACTTTCTCCAATCCTTCGGACGATTCTTTTAATGACCTATTTGGCTGCTCGTCAACAGCCCCCTTTAATTGCTATTGAGTTGCATCCTTGTTAACCGTGGCTGGTCCCAATAACTACCGAGTGACTGCTGATACTGAGCACCGCCGGGCCATTTCTTGATCGCCCACTAGTTCTCCTACTCCCCCTCGAACCGAATACTTAATTTTAAGATGCAGGGTTGAGGGGACAGCTCCCATAGCATGCAACCATGGTCTGCCGAGGATAGCAGTGTATGGGGAGAAGGCTTCTACCACTATGAAATTCACTTGAACTTCCATGTTGTCAACTTGTACTAGGAGCCTAATCATTCCTCGGGGGACCACCATTTTGCTGTTGAAGCCGATCAACGGGGAGTCACACGCATCCAGGTCTTTGAGATTCAATCCCAACCCTCGGTATAAGTCCGGATACATCACCTCGGCCTGGCTTCCTTGGTCGACTAGAACCCTCTTAACGTCATAGCCCCTAATCCTTACAGTGACCACCAAGGCATCCTCATGTGGTTAATGGGTTCCCCGCTTATCCTCCTCATAAAAACTCAGGTCCAAGTCCGTCACTTTTGGTCTTTTGTGAGTCGGACTTCCAGACTCCAATTAAGAACCCCCTGCTACAGACATGTCTCGGGAGTTCGGCCGGCCGTTACCTCCAGCTCCAGCCAGAATCATGCTAATGGTACCCAAGGCTGGCCGAGGTCAGCTGATTCCGTATATCTCGTCTTCAGTACATCTGGTTTGTTCCGAAGGCTGATGTAAGAAGTGCCCAAGTCTACCGACCCTAGCCAGCTGATCAAGGTGGCCCCGTAATGTCCTAGATTCCTTCGTCGTGTGCCCCTTGTCCTGATGATAGTTGCAATAAAGGCTTTGGTTTCTCTTGGACGGATCCCCACCCATTCGATTGGGCCAATTGAAGAACGAATCAGTTTTTATCTTCTCTAGTATCTGGTGCACCGGCTCCTTGATTAGTGAATTGACTATACGACCTCCTCCAGATGCTGGATGATTAGGGAGGTCCCTTCGAGATCGTTCATTATGGTATCCTCCTCCTCGAGGGTCCTTCTTCTCCCACCAGTGTAAAACATCCTAGCAATTCTGCTATCCAAATCATGTCTAGCATTATTCTGGAATGCTCTCTCCAAAAGAGAATCCACCTTCCTCCTCTTACTATTAACCGGATTTGTACTATCACTCCCTTCTTGTCTTCGAAATGGGGAAATAGGAGCAAGCCCACGGCCTGAAGGAGGTGGGGGTAAGGGAATTTCACTTCTCCGTTCTCTCTCTTTCTTATCATTCTCAACTTGATCATGCATTCGCTGCATTTCTTGCCTATGGCTCTTCGCCTTAGAGCATGCTTTAATACCTTTGCCAGAAATTCCTAATAAATGAGCCTTAACTAGAATAGGATCCCATATAAACTATATCACAATAGTTGCACTTAAAGTATGTGTTTCCACCTGATTTAACAGAAGCACCAGGTGGTTTTTCTACTTTAGTCACACACTGCCAAAGAGGAGATTCATCATTTACTTCTTGATTAGAAGAAGGTGAAGTTTCTGTGCTAGTAACTTCGTCCATTGCAAATTCAATAGAGTCAATTTAACCTACAAATAATAACTATTAACTAAATAAATTAATAATAAATCAAACCCAAGTTCACAGATTCACAAATCACAATAAGTAATAATTAATAACTATTAACTAAATAAAACTAAGATTGAAAAGAAACTAAGATTCACAAATAACAAATTCACAGGTTCACAAATCACTCCTAAATCCTATCTTATCCTAACTAATTTACAAATTTTATCAATTAGGATAAGATAAGATTCTTATCCTAACTGATAAAATTTGTAAACCACAGGTCCACAGTGGCCATATTAATAATTATAATAACAAAACTTCAAGTCCTCACCCAGTCACCCTACAAGCCTAAAATAAAAGTTACAAAAAAATTAAGAAAATGCACTTGTTTTTTACATAATTTATAAGTAGAATAACAATACACACAAATCCCACCATCATTTCCGAAATACACACAAAATGAGTATCTAAACAATCATCAGCACACCTATCATTATTTACTAACAAGTGCAACAAGTCACTGCTAAAATTTCATAATAAGTAGAATAACAAACTAAGATTCACAAATACACACACAAACAAGCACACAAACACAACAGAGAGGGACGAAATCGGGTTAAAAAACAAGCACACAAACACAACAAACACAGCACAGAGAAGAGAGAAATAAAGACTAAAAGGGAAGCAAAGAGAAGAGAGAGTACTCTCAGCTATCATTACATCAATATGAAGAAAAAATTCCAAAAGTCTCAAATACATTATAGCCTCCTATAGTATAACAATAAGTAAATATTAACGGCTACATGGTGATGAAAAATGAGTTATTTGGCATGGTATGAAGGGAGAGAGGGAATCCCAGCTTAGTGCAACATGTGGTTACCAAGATCCTTAAGGGAAACGTGGGTGGTATGTAAGGAGAAGGCTTTTTTGTTGGGTGAGTGTGTGAGTTATGAGAAGTTGGTTAAGAGGAAGCTTGGCTGAGTTTCATGGAGGGAGTTTAGGCTGGTTATGGTCAGTTATGGGACGTTTATGGAGTAGGAAGGTGTAAGCAATGTGGGGAATGTTGGTGTTATGGTTACTATAGGCTAAGAAAGGTTGTGAGTGAGCTTAAGAGCGCTTGGGGAAGCTTAAAAGAGCGCTTAGGGAAGCTTAAAGAAAGCTTAAGAGGGACTGAATTTCTACAAAATGTAGTCAATGACAGAAATTTTTAGAGAGGCTTGGTCTCCTTTTTAGGGGCTGGAGTGGTTTGCCTTTTATAGATAGGATTAAAGCAAGCATTAATTAGATAAAATCCAAAAAACGTAGGTCTGATTCAGGGGAGCAGGACAACTGATTTAATAACCTAGATTTGGCCTAAAACGAGTGATTTGGCTTAAGGAATATCTTTCCTCTTTGGGCAATGTCTCACATGACCCAAATCCAGCACATTCCCTCATTAAATGCTAGGATTCTTGGAGTTGGTTGGGCCAATGAGGGCTGGGCAAGTATGAAGAGAGGATTTTGGTTGGCTGCACTGAGATTGAAGCATTGAAGTGAGCTCTCACACCCCCAAGCTAGGTGTCAAGTGTTGAGGCCACCCACATGCTTCTGCTGGAGGTTTCCCCAGTGCCCTCCAAACCATTAGTTCCCAAATTTTCCCCTTTAGGAATTCATGGGCATGGTTCATGAATTAGTAACATATATTTCTAGTAATAAAATAAACTATTTAGTTGAGCATTTCATGAGTCTTGGTCATGGCTTCCTTGAGTTGTAACCGAAACTTGGAGAAGAAGGGTATTTATTGCCCACTAGCTTCTACTGGAGGTAGGACCTCCTTGCGGGATATGATGATGACTTTCTATCCATCAGCTTCCTAACTGCTAGGAATAGTTATTAGCTATTGTTCTCAATAGAAAATGTGTTAGAATTCTACCAGGACAACCTCTTGGTTCATTCCTAGAGGTGTGAAGGAACCTCCCGCTGGTGGTGGACTTGATTAGGCTGACTTATTTTAGCTTAATTTCTGATTTGCTGGGGACCTTTTTGGGCTGGGCTTTGCTCCATTTCAGTACTTTTAGTTGGGCCACATGGCCCTTTCTTTGCTTGGACTTTTTCCCTACTCCATGAGATTCTTGGGCCTACAAAATGGGCATTAAATAACAACTTGTATAGTTTCTCATAATTTTTGCTATGGATTACTTTGTAAATGATATTTTCTTTGGGGCTTTTTAAATAATGACCTCCAATATTTTCTTGAGAATAATATTTACCATGAGTTTTAAATAAATCTGGTAACAACCACTATAATGGAATAATGTGATATTCTCATGTGTTTTTCTATAGATAATCATAATGAACATGTAGGATAAATAATCACCATGAGTTTTGGAAATAAATATTATGAATGTTGTAATGTAAGATAGATAGTGAACATGAGTTTATAATATGATATGAAATAAATAAATGTCATGGGTCTAAGATAAACAATCATAACTTTCCATGGGCTTTTATAAGATGATTGCCATGAGTTTAAGAATAGATAATTCATAAATTCCATGAGCTTGTAATATTATAGTAATAGATTTAAGAATCTAAAGTATTGTTCATTATTAGACTTTTGAGTGAAATAATTATGATATAATATTTTGTCAAGTATTAATAACCTTGAGCTTTTGATAAAATAGTGCCAAGTAGTTAGCTTGAGCTTTTAATAATGCCAACGTAAGTTGAGCTTTTAATATTGCCAATGAGAATTGGGGTTTAAATATTGTCATCGAGAACTGGGCTTTGATATTGCGAATGAAAATTGGGCTTTGATGTTGCGAATGAAAATTAGGCTTTAAGTATTGTCAATGTGAATTGGGCTTTGGATAAATAAATTGCCATGGATTCAAATCATAGGCTTTGATTATGGATTTAAATTCCATTGATAAAATTGTTTTGCCATGGACTTGAATCATGGGTTTTTCAAATATTGCCAAGCATAAATATTCTTGAGCTTTAAATAGAATAGTATGTGTGTATTAGGTTCATAGAGCTGGTTTTGGGCTTAGATAAATAATAATAATAAAGTTGGATAAAATATGAGTTTTTAGGCTTTTTGTGATAGTTCATATCATAACCCAATTTAGATAATGAGATATGAAACATTTGTGATTAACATAATAATAGAGCAAAAAATATTTGGGAAAACCCAATAACGTATTAGTGGTATTTGAAAATAAATAGGTAGTACTCAAATAAAATTAGGTGTAAAAAAAAAAAAACAAAAAAAAAAGTACCCTAACAACTACAAATTGAAAATAATAGGAACTAAATTAACTGCTGCCAAAATGTAATAACCAAATTGAATGTGACACCAAAATGTAAGGACTAAAATGGAGTTTTCGCCAACTATTTACTTGTTTCAAATTTCTAATAATTTCTAACAAATTTTCTTTAAAT
Organism: Quercus variabilis; assembly: GCA_030445155.1. Taxonomy (NCBI): domain Eukaryota; kingdom Viridiplantae; phylum Streptophyta; class Magnoliopsida; order Fagales; family Fagaceae; genus Quercus; species Quercus variabilis. The sequence goes on from CP129447.1 coordinate 3,366,465, forward strand.
CAATCATTGTACAACAAAACTTACCCAACAAATGCAAAATATTTTAGGAGCAAAATTACACATAATTTCTTACATTTATTAGGATTCTATACCTTAGGTTCTTGAATTAAATTCATCTATGTAATTGCATTGGTTAATACAATACAAAATGTGTTATCTTCTTTCAAGAATAAATAAATTAAAATGCGTAACTTATCGGTCAATGCAACCATGTGAGTGAATTTAACATAATAGAATTTTTTATCTCTTCTATTTTTTTCTTGTCTAAATTGAAATTTGATACTAATAATTATAGTTAATTATAGACATTTATTATTACTATATTTGTATATGAAATTCAGAAATCATTTATTCTACTATTAATAGAAAATATAATATACTAAGATACTAATATAATTTTAACTTAGTTGATTTAAGCGTGTTTCATTTAAATCTTATAACTTCCAAAATGTTTCATTTAAATATAAAAGTTTTTATAAACATTTAATTTAAACCTTTTATCATGTTTTCCTAATTGTCATGAAAAAAAGAAGGTAGTGCTAACTAGTTGAGTTGCAATACTTTTGGCGTATTTTGAGATTTTAAGATTTAAATAAAACATTTTGACCATAAAAATTTAAATAAAAGACATCAAGGTTTTAAATGTAAATTAGCGGTGTTTTATTTAGTGGAGTCATTATACTTGATTGTAGTTTAGCGGAATTGTTAGAAACTAAAGATGGGATAGGTGTCATTATAAGTTGTAGTGTATCACAGTAATATATTACACTAAACAAAGAATAAGTATATAAAACAAAATAAAAAGTTCAACAATACGAGCCATCAATACTTAGGTGGTCAAAACTTCATGGCCTTCAGCGCGCGCGCACACAAACTCCGTAGCCTTCAACTTGGATATTGGTCAAATTCATGTACCATTAGCGACGATGATGAGAGATGAATCTCTTTCAACACCCAATGACGCAAATATCTGAACTCTAAATGGGTGATTCTTCTAGCCTTCTCAATGTTTCAGTATGGCATATTGGTTCACCAATTCAACAACTTTGCTCAACAATGCAATGTTAAGCAAAGTGATGCAAATATCAGAGCTCTAACTCAAGATGTGATGCATTCAAAATTTACTTGGCCTCAAGTACTAAAAGCAAGTGCAAATATTAACAAGTTGTTGAGGTTGCTCTATACAAGATGCTCTCCCCACAGTAGGAATACTATTCCAATCACATGTTAATCTATTAAGACTTCCAACACCAAAATCCTTGGCATTAAACCAAAATCCTAACGGTTATGGATTAAAATTTCGACAGCTTTTTTAATGTATTTATGCATTGAAAGAGGACCCATTATAGAAGAGAAGATCAAATCAACTGTCCCATAATCAAGCCCTAGAAACTAAAGTACCACTTACTACCACTATCCGAAACAAAGAGATTGGTGACTCACAAAAGATTAACATCAATGGATCTTCAACTACCCATACAACTTCACCACGTAGGAGAATTGACCTTTTAATCATAAATGAGAATTAGAGGGAGGAGAAACTATTACAACCATATCCATTGTAGGTGAACCAAAAGCAAGGGTATCCCAAAATAAGCAAGGTTTAATCATAACTATGAACTGTGAATCATGAATTACTTAGAATCTACAAGGCAAATGTCAATTTCTATCATATTGTAACAATGATCTAAACAAACAGATACATTCTCAAGACAATATCAAATGTAAAATGCATAAACACCACGTAACGACAAAATCCCCTTTGACAGAGATTGCAGCCCAAAAAAGTAGATGAAGATTTACGAATCTCCTAAGCCTGCAAGAACAAAATAGAAAATATTAATAAACCAGCCCATAACCATATCAAAGATTATCACTTATGTTGCATGCAGCACTAGAGCCTAACCTTGTTAGCAATATTGTTGGAAAGCCAGTCTGGTCCCTCGTACAGCCCTTCCCCTGAAGTGGCACATGTGCTCTGGATATACATGAAATAGAACCCAAAGTAATGGCCCCAATCAGCGGATACCAAATTTACTAAGCATAGGGTAAAACATGAGAGAGAGAGAGAGAGAGAGAGAGGGTAAAACATGGGAAGGGGGGGGGGGGGGGGGGGGGGGGTCAGGTTGCATAAATGCAACTCCAAAACTTAATTTCATTGGAGGGAACATTTATTATCATTAATTCCACTGGCTAAGGGTCATATAACCACACAAAAAATGCCAGATTTTAGAACAACAATATTTAGCATTAACCTTAAATAAGAAAAAATTTTGAAACAACTATCTAGGAAAATAGGTTCCAGCTTCCAAGCAACAACATAAGTGCACAATGAAATCACAACAAAAGATAGAACAATTAAAGGTACAAACAATAATGCATACATAAATGAAATAGAAAATTATCTTTAGAAACTACAAAATTTACCTGAAATGATACACATCTTTTGAAGATTGACACGTGATGGATAAAATATGAAACTTGTCCTTGATGTTGAGAAACTAAAAAACCTTCACACAGGCTTCTGGAGAAATTCTTGAATGTTCTTATCTACTTGATTAGATGATAGCAAGTCAAATAACATACTTGAAACTGTCGCATTTGCTGAAAAACCCTTGTCAACCATTATTTCAAGATATTTAATTGCCTTTGATGTCTCATTATGTTGTAGTAACCCTTGGATTATTGTGTTATATGTGCAATCGTCAGGTGAACAACCGCTCCCATCCATTTTCTCAAATATCTCACTTGCTTCTTCTAGCAGTCCCTCTTTGCAAAGCCCTTTGAGTATTATGGTGTAAGTTCAAACATTAGGTTGCAATCCTTTTGCAGATAGACTATAAAAGAGTTCTCTTGCAACCTTAAGATTCCCGAAATTACACAAACCATCAATCAAAATATTGTAAATCACAATATTGTTGCCCAACGTTTTGTCTTCCATCTCAAGAAACACTTTTATTGCCTCAACAACTTGTCCATTCTTACACAGGCCGTCCAACAAGACAACATAAGTTTGGGGATCTGGAAGTTGACCACAAGCTTGCATTTTATGGAATAGCTTTAGAGCAGCCTTGTGTCTCTCCACTCGACAAAACCCACCTATAAGAGTGTTGTAAGTCACAACATCAGGAGTTACTCCCTTGTTGGACATTTCATTAAAGAGATTCATTGCCTCATCAATTCTTTTATTTTTACAAAACCCATTAATCAATGAGCTATAGCTAACAACATTAGGTGAACAACCCCTCTCAACCATCATGTTCAATGCTTCAATGGCCTCCTTCAATTTATTTTGCAAACAGTATCCATTAATTAAAGAACTATAAGAGACTACATCAGGCTCAATACCTCTTTGAATCATCTTATCAAAAACTTTTTTTGCTTCTATCAACATCCCCTCTTTGCAAAATGCGTCCACCAATATGTTGAAGGTCCTCACACTTGGCACGATCTTCCTCTGTGCCATCTCGTTCAAAAAAGTAGTAGTCTCTCTCCACCTACCGCAATTGCATAGGCCTTGAATTAAGGAATTGTAAGTGATAAGGTCTGGCTGAATGCCTTTACTCATCATTTCAGTCAAAAAGTTCAAGGCCTCAGTTTCCAACCTATCCTTACATAAACTATCAATGATTGTGTTATATGCTGTCAGATCAAGCTCAAAATCTCCTTCTTCCAATTTCCTTAGCAACCCAATAGCCATATCAGTCTTACCAATCTTACACAGGGCATTTAGTAACGTTCCACAAGTAAATGCATCAGGTTGATACCCTTTCTTCTCCATATCTTCTACCAACTTCACAGCTCCAGCAATGTTACCTTGAAAACAGAGACCCTTCACAAGGGTGTTTAGAGTAATAGAGCCTGGGTGATAACCAAGTTTCAAAATTGTTGCCAAGACAGAAAACCCAAAATCTACTCGGTTCAAAAGGCATAAGCAGTTGACCAAAATATTAAGAGTATAAATATCAGGAGAGATACCAAATGATTCGATTCGTTTAATTAGAGAAATGACTAATGGGTAATGCTTCATTCTTGCAATGCCACCCAACACGTGATTAAAATCGGCAATGGAAGGCAAAGGGCGCGTGTGAAGCATTTTATCAAACAGGTCTAAGGCATGATCAACATTCCTAAAGCTTCTAGATTTGCACTGATCTCTAACAGATTTCAAGAATTGATCTTGATTGTGATTGTGATTGTGATTCGGGTTTTTTTTAGCACTAGCAATACTAGTAGTAGCAGCAGCAGTAAGCGTAGAATAACAATAAGAACGAAAACAAGTGTGGGAAGAACGAAGCAGCGTACCCATTTTCCTGAAGATCCAGCAAACAATTCGGCAGCGGAAATCAGAACGAAACGATAGAGTTTGATAATTGAGAAAGAGAGAGAGAGAGAGAGAGATAGAGAATCGGTTCGGTTTTAAGCCAAATCGGTTTTGATCAGTACTCTAAGCTACTGATCAGTTATCTCATGGTGTAGCGAGAGAGCATAAAAACAATTGCGTGTGAAGCTGAGCTGAGAAAATCCATAATGTGGGCATATCTGAGATGTGATTTGATCATTTTGAGCTGAGAAGAAGAATGGGTGAGTGTTTTGTGTTTTTTTCTTTTCTTTCTGGGATTAAATTAAATATAGAATGCCAAACATAGATCGAACATAAAGACCCGAAAGTTCTTTTTAAAGCTTATTTTGGTATCTTTGTTTTGTAGCCGTTGGATTTTGGTTTGACGATCTCGAGGGTGCGGTCAGTTCAAATGTGGGGCTCAGGTCTTGACGAACTTTTTGTTTCGTTTTTTGCATAAATTTATCGCAGAGAAGTAAATCATAGATGGGGTGGCAATTTTCATCGAAATCTATAAACTACTTAAAACTCACTTAATATGGATAAATTTTAATCCAACTCAATTAAATATTTGGATTAAATAGATAAGATCTAAATGGATAATTCAATTAAATGGGCTTTAATGGTTAAACCATTGGGTACCTAATTACCCATTTAAAAATTAAAATTTAATACTTAAAAAATAAAGAGTCATGTTAACGAGTGCTATAAGATATTAGTTAACAATTCAATTAAAAAAAGTTTTTATGAAAAAAAAAAAAAAAAAAGTAATTAATGTTTTGACAGCTTTTTTCATTTCCCATAAAAGTGATATCAAAACTTTCTTAAAATGAATTCTTAACCAATGCTCCAATGGCACTCGTTAACATTTTCCAAAAACAAAAAGCCAAAAACCCTAACAAATAATAAAACATCACAGCAACTACAGCCTATAACCAGCCGAGTCCAAATCTTCTGTCCCACTTTTTCTGCTCCACTCTATACTCCACCAACAAGTACTTGCCACGTGTTCACATAATTAATTAAATATTATCATTATTGACTTATTAATACTATAGTTATTAATTAATAGTTGTATTTAATTAATTAGGTGAACACGTGGCAAATATTTATTGGTGGAATATAGAGTAAAGCAGGAAAAGTGGGACAGAAGATTTGGACTAATAGCCAGCCACCTCTTCCTCCATCTAATGTAAAATTTTCTCCTCCATTTTCTAGGCATTTTCTCAGCTACCAAACTAGACAAAATCTAAACACCTTTCCCTCTTCAACTTTGCCTTGTAAAACACCCACAAAACCTCACTCACTCATGCAGAAAGAAGAAGACCACAGAACGAAAATTGGGGGAAAAATTGTTGGGCTATGATTTGGATTCATGGCATCAAAAGCAACATTGGAGGGATCCAAGACAATGTGCTATGATTAGAACTCCATTGCATCAAAACCATGGATCTCATCCACTCGAATACGGCTTACCAATCTGTAATTACTCTATATTTTCCATAATTTTTTACTAATCCTATGTTTGGTTGCCGAGAAAAGCTATGAGAAAGGGAAAAATAGCTATCTTAGGTTTAATTTGATGTTTGTGTATTTGCTATTTTGCTCTACTTTAGGGCATAGTTTATTATGAGGGAAAATATTTTTTGGAGAAAATTTGAATTTGTTTTGGATTGAAAAATAAATGTGATTTGCAATTTTGCATATTTTAGGTCAAGGTGGATAAAGACTTGAGAATGATACCTCAATTCTCATGATTTAATTAATATTTTTTTTTACTTATATTATGTTTGGTTGCCAAGAAAAGTTGGGAGCAAAGAAAATCTGTAGGTTAGTTTTAGTGCTCTTATGTTTTGAGTGAAAGGTGAATTAGTTTTGCCGAAAATAGTTCTTGCCGAAAATCTGCAGGCTTTTGATAATAGTTTTTTATCATTATACCAGGATACTAATAAGTTTTTAGTGTAAGTAAATATTAAACCTCAAATATCTTATTTAACAATCAGAAACTTTATCAATTAAGTTAACTGGAACCCACCATGGACAAACAAATTAAGATCAAACTAATTCAGCAAAATTCAGTCAAAAAATTAAAGAAAAGAAAAATAAAAATGGCTATCGTTGATCCATTTTCTTATGAAAGACCCACATAGGCAAGACCATCCTCTATATACCTTCAGGAAATTAAGGGAGAGATGGTTCTTGCCATATGGGTCTTCGACAATAGAATGAAGAAATTGAGATGGGTGGGTGTGGGTGACAAGCTGAAGAACGCAGAGCCACGTTGTATTTTAATAGTAAGCTCAACGAGTCCCATTTTGGTAATTTTGCTGGAAAATGAAAAAATAAAAAGTTAATGAGAGTTGTGGAAGCCTAACATATTTGAATTTGAGCTATAAGTCTACATCTATACTTAGTTTCTATTATTGGAAGTTAATTTTAATAAATCCACTATTAAATTATATTTTTTTTCTTATACTCTCCATACTTGCGAATTTTTAGAAATTAAAAAATCAATAGTTATGTCATCAATCAAATGTTTAAATTTCTAATTTTTGTAATATAAAATTATGTATAAAAAATATATGAATCGAATTGTAAACAACATGAAAGTTGATGTGTATTAAGAACATAAAAAACATGTAATTCAATGATTACATTTTTCAAATATGTAGCCTCGTTAATTTCTTTAGTGGGAGTGACTTTTTTTAAAAAAAAAAAATTATCTTTATTTTTTTTAAGAAGGCCTTTTTTTTTTCTTTTTTAATTATTGGCTTTAGCTTGAACCCACTATTGAAATTAATTTTTTTTTTCTCATTGTGGGTACAAGCGCCCGCGACAAGTAGTTTCCCCATGGAAAGTATGCCTCGGCCAGGAATGGATCGGGTGGAGAGTGAAAATGGAGTTGCCACCTAATTTAGATCTAAAAACCAAATTGGGCCTTTTGGTCCACTTACTTACATGCATAGGTTTACATACCAGATTATGGGACCAAAGTTTAGATATAGTTTGGAAAGGTGTTAGGAACCCAAGATCACCCGGCTTGTGGGCCAACCTCTATTATGTGTTGTTGGGCCATATTTAATTAAAGAGTTAATTAAAAGAGCTATAATCCTTAACCTAAATATACATCATGCACTTAAATTAGAAAGACACACACAACGTGTTAAAGATCACGTCACAACTCATAAGGAAACAAATTAAACATATCAAACAAATTATATTAAACATGGAAAATAACTAAACACAAATAATTAAACTAAACAGAGTCAAATAGATTAAAAAAACATGTAAAAAAATAATTAATTAATAAAAAAAAGAATCTGCCCAAATTTGAGTTCGAGGTGGTTAACCATGCATACGCATTCCCCCAAAAAAGAAAAAAAAAAAGCTGGTTTAGGGCTTTTCTTCTATTTCTTTTGGTTTATCACACATTAGTTCCTTGGTGATGTAACTCTTTGTGTGCTTGTGATTCTAGGATTAGGATGAAGTGTGTGTTTGTGAGAAGAAAAGAAAATGGAAAAACAAACAAACAAACAAATAAACATTACCTAAAATGTACCAAGCGTTACCCATATGGGCCAACATACACCACTAATTTCACCTTTCATTTCCCATCAAATCTCACTTTATCAATACCTACTCGGCTCTTAATTAATTGCTGTTTGATTATGAAAATAAAATGCAACATAAAGGTTTGAAATTTTTCATGGGTTTTATTGAGGGCATATATTAGTAAACCTTTTAAGAATTTTTTTTATATATAAAAAAAAGTGATTAGCTTTTTTAAGAACTTCTTCAATTTCTCACAAAAAAAATTTAAATGGATAATTAATGTATGTCCTAAAGTCATACATTAACCGAAAAATAAGATTTTAATTAAAATTTATTTTTAAAGGTAACTTTATAAGTGTACTTTGAAATAGAATAGTTCATCTCAAACTCCCCTTCGGTCATAATCAATATTTGGCATCTCTATTAAGAATCATTTCACAATTTATTAGTGTGTGTGTGTGTATATAACCATTTTCATTTATCTTTTAAACATAGTGATAATGGAAAAATTGAGGGATAGAAACATGAAAGGAGGGGGAAGTTTTTAGTTTTACACCATGTTTGTGTACTATAGATGATGAACAAGTGAAAGAATGAAAAATATATAAAATTTCTTTTGGTTGGTTGACATGAATAATAGGATGATATAAAATGTAATATAAATTTGCTATTATGTCTTTATTAGGTAATAACTCATTTTTTTTGGTAGTATACAAGAATCAAGAAGTAAAATCTTCCATTGTTATATAAGAAAAATCAATTAAATTGAAAATGATTACATCTGATAACCGTGAACAAATCACATTTATTATTTTCTTTTATTTTTATTTATCCATCCATTTTATAAAAAAAAAATGTGAGTAATTAAATTCACATAATTTTAACTTATTTCTAATTTTATTCATTTAATATCACAAAAAATAATAATGTAAAGCTAAAAATATTATGTACTTTTTCTTCGTTCAAAATGTGTATTATGCACTTTTCTAAGACTCAACTAGTCGATCAAGAACCGAGAGGGACAAAAAGGCTAGGAAATAATCCACTAACATTTTGAACAATCAAACTGGAATCAATCATTAGTCAAGACTCCCAATATTTCACTGCTTAACCATGTGATGGTGGACTACAGCAGTAAAACCAACAACACATACTGTATAATAAAGGCAAATTAAAATATATTTTTGGTTCTTAGATTTTGGTGTTGAGTTTTTTGGAATGTTCCAGGCCAATCTTAATCTTTACTAAATTTTATGATTTGAATAATGGAAGGCTAACATAGCCAATTTAAAGATGACATGGATAATATAAAAATAATATTGGAATATAAAACCCACATTTGCAAATTAACGAATAAAAAAAATGCACATTAAGGGGAAAAAAAATCCTCATTCCCCAATTACATTACTAAAATAAAATAAAATAAAACTTAACTTCACTTTATTTATTTTCTTTCACTTTCTGGGCAAGTAAACAACAAGAATGGTTGGTTACTAAGAAAGAGAATGATTTATGTAAATAAAGCTAAAAGTTAGTTGAAATAGTACAGTGAAACTCATAAATAGTACTAAAAAGTGTACTAAGACTCATGAATAGTAAACAACAAGGATGATTGGTTACCAAGAAAGTGAAGAAATCATGTTAAAAGCTAAAATAGTATAATGAGACTTATGAATAGTACCAAAAAGTGTAATGGAACTTATAAATAATAGCAAAAATAAATTAAATAGTAAAAAATAAAACTATCTTTTTCAGCCAATACCACGCAACCTCACAATCACACCATCAGCCCATCCCGAATGTGATGTCAAGATTTGGCTTTGAAAGAAAAGCGAAAGCAATGCGATAGAAAAGTGGGTTTCTTTCTTTTCTTTTCTTTTTTTAATCTAAAACCTTTTGCATCTTAATTTTATCTATCGTCTTCTCAAAAAATAAAAAATAAAATAATCAATCTATCTATCGTATTGGCCATGGCCATGCACCTTCTAAATCCATAAGTTATTCAATTCTCTAAATAATTACACATGTTTAAGTCCCAGAGAAGCTTATAGTGATTTTGATTAGGTTGAATCTTTCACACTAATAGTTTAGTAATAAAAAGTTGGTTTTTATGTTATTGGATACTTTGAAAATAATTGTTAATAAACCATTTTAGGAGAGGTTTGACACCATTTTCATTGGAAATATAAAAAATGATCAAAATAATTAATTATTTTTTCTTTTTCCATAAAAAGTTGCTAAAAATATTTTCTTAAGGACAAATTTTAGTTACAAAATCAACCTTACTCAATATTTTTTTTATTAGAGGTAAGTTTTAACAAATCTATCATTGAATTACATCTTCTTTTTATATATATCTTCCAAACTTTCAAAATTTATAAAAAAAAAAATTAAAGATCAATAGTTATGTTATCAATAAATTGTTTAAATTGCAAATTTTTGCAATTTACAATTATACATAAAATATTAGCTTGTAGATTATATAGTAAATAATATCTGACTGACACAAAATTTGACATGTATATTAAGAGCGTAAAATACATGCAATTCAATAGTTAGTGTTCACGTAAAATAATCTGTAAGTGCACAGAATCATAACAAGTAGTAAAGTATTTTTAGAAAACGAAAGTCGAATCCACAAGGATTAACTATGTTATTGAATATCGAAATTCACTAAATTAATTTCTATTTGGAAAATCGAAAATAAATAGAACGTTCTATCCTCTGAATTAAATTAAACTATTTAATAAAAATAAATCTATGAATAAAAAGAATTAACAAGGCGTAAAAAACCTAACAGTGTAAAAATATTATAAGAATGAATCTAGAGCGATTGATTTCACCTAACAAATCCCACACAATTTATCCTTCCTAATTATTAAATTCTAATAATCTCCCGTTGATGATTAAAAATTCCTTAAGTATTCAATATCTTCTCTCGAATAATATCAAAAATATCTTCAACTAACAATTTCATATCTCTATGTGAATTTAATTAATTGGAGACTCATTACGTACTTTGAATTTTCTGAAAAATCACACTAGTCGCGGTAAAGCATCTCTACTTTCACTCAACTAATGGTGTTTAATTCTAAAACTAAAATAACAAATCATCTCTCGGTCTCATTGTAATTCAATTGATCAAACTATAATTTGTAAAAAATATTAAGCATTAAGAATAAGAATTAAACACTCAATCATTGAAATATTAAAAATAAAATAACTCAAAAAATAAATTGTGTATTCATTGCTAGACTACATCACTGCTCTAGAAAATAAAATTTAGTTCATAATAAAATTGAAAAGAAAACAAATAAAACTTGTGTCTTTCATCTGCATTGGTTGATCAACATGAAGCTCTCGCCTTTGTCCTCAGATCTTCCTCTTTATAAAGACTCCCAAAAGCAAATTCTTCTATGCAGCAGCCCCCTTTTCCTCTTAGGTTTCTCTTCTTTCTCTCTTTTTTTCCCTAAAGAGTCTTTAAATAGGTCAAGGAATCTTATTCCCGTTTGGAGAAAATTCCGATTTTCAGGCTTCACTTAACCAACAATTTTGGCTCATTTAATGTCGGAATTCGGAGTTTTGGAAAACTACAAAGTTGTAGCCCTTTAAGTTAACTTTCCAACCCAACTTGAATCATCTCGATTGGATATCTGAACCGAAATTTATGCTAAAAATACTAACTGATGTGCAAGCTGGAATCCTAATCTGAATTGGACTTGAATTTAATTGGCTTAGCCCCACTTTGCATGTAAAGTCCTTGTAGATTAATCTAAATCTTCTCATTCCTTCAAAGAACAAATGAATAGATAAATATAAATAAAAATCAAATCAAATCAAAAGAAATAAAGGAAAACTAACAATTTTAATAAATAAGAAGATAATAAAAATCACGTAAAAATTACACTTATCAGTTAGATTTTCAAAATATGTAATAATATTTATTTTACTAAGTAAAATTGTAGTTTTAGACTACAATTAATTCTGTAACTAAATTGTCATTTTCTAAAGGACAAAATTTAGCTACAAAATTAGTTGTAACCTAAGACTACAAACTTACTCAATATATTTTTATTGGAGGTGAATTTTGACAAATCTATATTGAATTACATCTTCTTCTTAAATCCTATGTGCTTACAAAATTTATAGAAAATTAAAGATCAATAGCTATGTCATCAATAAATTATTTAAATTGCAAGTTTGTATAGTTTAAAATTATACATAAAATATAGACTTATAAATCATATAGTAAAAAAATCCAATTTACATAATTTGATGTGTATTAAGAGTGTAAAGAACATGCAATTCAACGGTTAAATTTTCAAAATATGTAATAATAATGTTTATTTTATTAAGTAAGATTGTAATTTTAGACTATAACCAATCTTGTAACTAAATTTTGTCATTTTCTAGACCAATGTCATTAGAACTTCTATTAACTTTTCCTTTAAAGGTTTATAAAACTATGCATAAACTAGGCAAATCATCTGAATTCCATACTTTAAAAAAAAAAAAAAAATTTTAAATAACATATATTGGGTCCCTCAAATTTTTGTCCTGTTCAAAGAATTTGTGAACTTTTATATGGGCCTTCCTTGACGGAAATGAGTTTCAGACATTAGGCCCACTACAATCAGACCATATTTAGCCCAAATTTGTACCTTGCCCGGCGAAAAGTGATAGAGGTCATAGAACTCATTTTGTTTTGCTGAGCATTTTTAGTCTCTTCATTTGATTAATCAACTGACATTACTTTATTGCTTAGCTAAATAAATTTAATCCAATCACATGATTATTAGGTAGATCTTATTATTTTTTGCTTTCTATCTAGATGGAGTCTGTTTCACTAGATATTTTTGACGCTTTATTAGTTGATTCATCAGTTTTTTAAATACAAATTCATTGAAGGTTTCTTCAAATAAAAAAAAAAAAAATCAATAAATTTTGTCAATGTGGCCCAAAATGTTGAATGTTGGCCAAACCTTGGGACTATTATTTAGATGGGCTGGATTTTAGTACCCTAACTAGCCTATATAAATTTAATTGATGTGGTCTAAAATGTCTTTTGGAGAAACATAATGCCAAGCTTCAAATAGTAAAATCAATAAGTTATAGACTTTCGGAGAAATAAGCTTTTTTGTTCTGAATGGAAGCAATTGTTCCAACTTCCAACCTTTGTGCTATTGGAAGTGTGTGTGTGTGAACTGTGAAAGTAGTTATATACCATGAAAGAAATATTTGAACTCTAAACGATTTTGTTGAACATACGAAATATTACCAGATGAATTACACGGTTCTAAACTATGCTATTGAAAATTGATTCTAACTAATGCAAATTGAGCATTTGGTAAGCTCCCTTCCCATGAAGTCAATCATGGCATCTATCTGTAAATGATGACTATTCAAGAAAGGAAGGTCTTTAATGTTTTTTGGATGAATTAGGACTCATCAAATTGCTTGAAAAGAAATGGGCTGTGTTATTAACAACTTTTTTTACTTTTATTTTCAGCTTTTTGTCTTTTTTTACTGTTTTATGTTATTTTTTTCAACTTAATAAGCTATGGATCAGCTTCGTAAAGAGAAAAAAAAATATTAAAATAAACTGTGGGTTACTTTTATGTCTTTTTCTTTTATTTATCTAATTTGTTTTATTAAATGAGACTCACATTAGGGAAACTTTAACAAGCACCATTAACATTTTCCAAAAGAAATATCACATTGAATAGGAGAAAAACTATAAAGTAAGTGATGCACATAAAAAACACAGAAAGAGCTATGGTGCGAGAGTGCAAGTATATGCATTTCCAAAACATGTACTATGTGAAACAATAACCTATGGAAGTTAGTAGTAGGTCAAGTCTGTCTCTAAGATAAAATTGGCACGTGAAGGCTCTAAGTGTATGTGAAACACATACAGGATATCTTTAGAGTAGGAAACAATGTATGCATGCAACCACAAACAAGTACATGATCCAGACTAAGATGGTGTATGAGGGTATGTGTGATGCCGAAACTTGAATGTAAATTTGAGGAGTCTAGGTATAGATGGAATTCCCATGGATCTAGATATTGGGTGTGGGCTTTGATGTTGTAAAGGAAGGACTCAACGTGTGTAAGAATGGTGGCAAAAGGCATTTGGTCTGTGCTGCTTGGGCATATCAAACACACACAAAATGCTTGAATATAGAGACTCTACACAACGAGAAAATAGGCTATTATGAACCATAGAAATCAGGCTTTAGTATCATATTAATTTTTAAAAAAAATACCAAAGAATAATTTTAAAAAATAGAGACTAAAAACAATAATTTGTTTGGTTCAGCTTGATAACCTATTCTCATAGTAAAAAGCGCCAAACAATTACATCTTTACTATATTGAGTTATGTATTAAAATGAGTCCAACATATAGTATATATAGAAATATATACTGTGCTTTTGGATGTAGCTTTTTGCTGATTGTAGATTGCTTATTTGCTGAAAGTTAGTTAACGTATAATTATTACTTGAAAATGGGGTTTTAAAAGATGTATATAAAGATATGTTAAAAAGATAAAGAAGAGAGATAATGGCAAACTAACTCTTACGGGTAATAAACAAAAAAATCACAGTATCCCATAAATATATGGGCCGGGTTTCTAGAAAATTACCATTTACGTTATTTATAGTGAACAATTTCACTAACCCCTCCTGAGATTTTTTATTATTAAACTCACCTACTCTCTAGCTTGGAATAAGACACTCATTTTTCCTAAAATTCAAACCATTTACACTGATGTTCTTTTAAAAATTCCAAATTTCCTATTTGAGGGGGTGTGGATGGCAATTTAAGTGGGGATAAAATACAAAGCTTAAGATTTTTTTCAAAACCTTTTTTTTCAGTCATTCAAGAGAGTTCAGTGTAAATGATTTGCATTTTAAGGAATGTGAGAGTGTCTTATTCTAAATTAGAGGGGAGGTGGGTGTAATAACAAAAAGCTCAGGAAAGTTCAGTGGAGTTTACCCTTATATATATATATATATATTGTAATATCTTGAAATATACTATGCTAATATATGCATCATTTTGGGAGACTAATAGGATTGTTCATTTCTATTACATTTATTCTATATATCAGTTGTCCGCTTCTGTTTAATTATGTGAGCACTAGTGCACTACATAAGAGCCAAGTCTTTTTATATTTTAGTTTACACTTTTCAGTGAGTATACAAAGGATATTGCGGATTCAAATTCTATTATTTAACTAATTAACTCACATACATTGATGCACAGTTTTCACATAGGAGACACCATACTGTGTTGCATTGTACAGCCAGGGTTAATGCGTAGGCCTACTGCCAAGGCCCTTATGTAACTCATTTGGTTTTGAAACATTCACTCTATGAATATGTTAGAACCTCTCTCAGTCAATGTGACACTTTTTTTCTTTTTCTTTTTTGGATAAGCCCCAATTTATCACATATGATCAGTTTGCACAAGAAACACTTGAGCTTGCTCAAGAAGAACTTTGGTTTTGGGATTGAACAATTGGAATTTCAAACAAAAGAAGAATTCATGGAATTATTTGTAAAGAAATATATTCCACAAAGGAACAAATTATCTTCAGGAGTATTTTTCTTCTTCTTGTGTGTGTGCGTGTGGAGGAAATAGGAGGTCAGTGTTATGTCAAGGAAATAAACATTGCCTTTGAAATGAGAAAAGCAACTAATGAGGTAAACTATGAGCAATACACAAAAAATTTGACAACATTTTTCATACCAACTGATATGGCAAGTTTTTACTGAGTCTCATTTGGATCCACTACTGATATTACTTTTTTACTTATCACTAACAATCTGCCACAGCTGCGAGTGTCAAATTTTTTGTGCCTCAATAACTATTGACTCTATAACATAAAGTGACCTCAAGAAAAGAATTTAATAAATATTTCGCCAATGGATTGGAGTGCTGTAGACTTACTGTGGCGACAATGTCTCCCTTGAGTCCTTGACACAGCAAGATTGTCAAATACAAATATCTCATAACACGCTAGCTGCAATTTATAACCAAAAGATTTCGTTTAAGGCAAATCTGTTGCCTTAATAAACCCATCCATGATTGCTCTTTTGACCCCAACTTCAGTAAAATTATCCAATGCACGGTATGCACCTGTGTATTACACTCTGTTCTCACATAATGATAGGTCTTACCTGTAGATTCTACACAAGAGATCCACTTTGATGTGAGAAGAAGGTATAGGACATTAGATGTACAAAATAATTTCTCCAAACTTTGGGACACAACTGACTGGGTTACTTACAATCCACTTTCCTTGTTATGCTTTCAATGGTTAGTCTTACTTTTCAGCTTAACTTCACTATAACCGTTAGGCCAACGTGGTAGTTAACGAGTATGCTGTATGCCTACCAATTTATGAAAACCTTTCAATGGACGATTTTCTATCCACCTCAACCTCAATCCAAAGATATGGACAATGTTTTCTACAACACCTTAAGACCTAAAGTTTGGTGTAGAGTGTAATCAAAGGATCCACAAGATGCTGTGTCAGGGTAACTTTGTAACATGACTATATTGATAATGGTTAAGTAAGGGTCATGGTTGTATAACCATTTGTCTAAACAAATAGTTTCAAATTATTACAATATAAATCGGTCGAGCATGTGCTAAACGGGCAACCTACAAAGGTGCTCAAGATTCCATAATTGTTTGTCCGATCATTTCAAATGATTCCAAGACAAGAAAATTTTTGAGTTGAAATAAGTCTTTAGAAAGATATAAAAAAGATAACATCAACTTTGAATAGACACAAGGACATGAATTTTTATAGACACAATGTTAATTTTAAATGCATGCTATCAAGATTTATCTCCAGGAACAAACTACATGATGAAAAGCAAGAGTCAGTGAAGTTCAGAGAATAAAGAATAAATTAAATGGGACAAACGCTAAAATAAAACAGGCATTTCATTCACAAATTGGCATAAGAGATTTCAAAAGATTTCAGCGAGTTTCCAGTACCCTTTAAAAAGCATTCACCAAAATACATGAATTGCATGTGCCACAGTTTAACTTTTCATTAAAACACACTCGCTATTTATTATGCATCCAACCACTTTTTTTACATACATGGCCAATATAAGCAACCACACAAGCTCCTGGACATAAGGTTGTGGCAGGATGCTCTTAACTTAAAGAAGCAAGTACCTCTAACAAGGATGCAGCAAACTGCATTTGCGTATCCTCATCTATAGTCAAGAAGAGAGGCACATGCACAAACAGTGATTTGTTCCCATTTTGCTCTGCAAACCGAAGGGAATGATAGTAAACATAATTGCATACAAACCGTCCCGCATCATCTGATGTCATCACTTCGTAACCCATCTTTGCTAAGGCCTTGGTAATCTCCTCAACAGGAAGAGAAGTCTGCGCACAGTTAGCACCGGAAATTCTTTCAGGAAGGGTGAAGCCAAAAAATATATAAATATATATTATAGTCGTCAATAAATCAGACTAAAAAAAAAAAAAAAAAGCAATTGTCCAATCAATCCATCTGAATCATTGTGATTATGAATTCATTCCACTTTTTGGCAACTATGACATGCAGTCTAGTATAAGCATATACCTTCTCGACACAGGCATCAATTCAACTTGAACAGCAACATAATGAGCACCATCTCCTTAAATTTTTTTGTCAATCTCAACGATTAGGGAAAATTGGTGCATGTGTAACTGTATCCTACTGAACCCTTAGTAAATATCATTCTTAATACTATTGGATAATGGCTTTGGTTTACTATTGAAGAATGGTTACATGTTTGTCTGGGGTTTCTGTTGCCTTGGGTTTTTTCCTTCTTTTTTTTTTTGTGGGTGGGGGTGTTCATCGTCATAGCATGATGCCCCCATGCCATCAAAACTAACTGAAGAATATTATATCAAGGCTTTTCTATGAAATTACTTCCCAATGTGTAGTTGGAAATGCTCTTTTCACTAATAAAAACGGCAGCTCCAGCAAAGACTACCACTCAAATAATTTATAAAAGTTAGCAGAAGAAGGTGAACACAATCTATTTCCCATATCATAAATTTGCCTTTCTTTTCCACTAAAAATACAGAAAATCTGTCTTCCTATAATCACATCCATTCCTATGAAAGTAACAAATCTTCCAACCAATAGAAAATTCAATACACAGGCAGAGGACTGGCCATCACATGTACTGGAATTTCAGGGTAGTGAACAAGAAGGAAAGCACTTTAAGATAAATGACTTCAAATGGCATATTATACCAAACTTCTGACATAACACTCTTTCTTTCATTGTGACTATTGCTGCAGTCCATCAAGCAATAGGTTGATATTTAAATAGTAAATATAGGACTAAACACAAGGTTGATTAGAAACTTAATGGAGTTTATATACAGACAAAAAAAATTATGAAACCCTTTTAATCAGAAAAATCATGAAAAAGGAAATCCATTCTACCTGTCGAGTGTGTGAAATGTCACCATCTGCAGGAATGATGGGGACTTTCTACAAAACATGAAACAAGGAAAGTTCAATGAATTAAATATAAAATGTCAAAACAAATAAAAGTCAACATGCATGAACATGAAACTTAGGGATTATTTCTAACCTGGGGCTTCCATCCCAACTCATCAGGACAACGAAAAGTGGCTTCATTGACAGCTTGATGCTCGATGGCAAACCTTGTTGCACCACTATTAACTCCAAAGTGTAGCTGGAGAAATATAGTTAAAGAAGGTTAGATACATAACGCATAAATACAGAAATACAATGGAGTCCAAAGTGTAGGTTCTGGCTCTGGTTTAGGATTAAGGTTCTAAAATGCACGTTTAGTAAAATTGTCAGTGATGGTTTATTTATTCAAATAATAACATTTTACCGTCCACAAATTTCCATCTTCTCCCTAAAGGTCTAAAGAAACCACCAAGAGTGCAACATAATTTATAAAGGTGCTGACAGTATACCAATCTTAGAGGTTGGGCCTTGACAAGTGCCTTTCACGAAAAGCAATAGACTACAAGTTCGAATCCGGAAATCAGCCTCATCAAAAGGATTGAGATTACAGTACAACCTTTTTTTTGACAGTATACCAATCTTCATTACTAACATATTCACCCCTAATGTATAGGTTTCCAGAGTTGTATCACATTCCTGTATGGACTTATTGGACTTTGTTTAATGAAAGTGAAATTAGGAACATTAGTCCTTATTGTTTGAATAGAGCTGTTAATCTCATGAATACTACTCTTGCTGCAGCAGATACTGTAGAGTTAAGAATTGTCATTAGCCGAGGGTTGTTTATTTTTTTGCTGCCATTCTAGTAGTAAGGGGTTGTTTTTCAATGAGTATCCAGTATGTACTTCTTTAATGTTCCCAACTACATCATGGAGCTATAAAGCTGTTGGTTATGCTCTGCTGATTAGCCATTATAATTTCTAATCACTGACACTGATTCTAAAAGACCTCCAAACCAGCCTATGATTTCTATTGAGAGAATGGGAAACAGGAAAAATATAATTGATAACTTGGAAAAGGAGTAATTTGGCATAACATAATTTGAGCATAGCTGCAGAAGAGATCAGAAATGCGGGCAACTGACCCAAATAATTTTTCCAGAAGTTGAAGATTCAGAATCCTTTCCACCAATGGCAGATTGCAATGTCTGGTATAGGGAAGCAAGTGCTCCCTGTCCCGCAGTCTCAAGAATGCTGCAACTCCCAAGAGTTAGACCTTTTGGCAATCCCTTTTTCTTCACATACTCTTTGAGATTACTGACAATGGTCTCAGTTGGATTCTCTGAAACTCCATGGAATTTCTTAAATCCCGTCACATGAACTGTTACTGCTACTGCAGGTGCAAGAGGCCCTTCAGATCCCATTTACCAATTATTGAGATATAACCAAAAATGCGTTATAGCATCAAAATCAAAAGTAATATCTAAGTACCTGCATCAAACAAGAGAAAATGAATTAGTCAGTGTAGTCAAGAAGCCACAAAGACATCATCAGCTTGCTGAACTAGGAAAGCTATAACATCTACCTCATCAATGTACATCTCAAATTTCACAAACTACTTTCCTACCAAAAAAATATAATTTTCATAGGCTACTTTCACACAGATTATATCAATACCCAACATAGAATTTTCATTTTACCATTCAATCCTAGAAAGCCATAATATTCTTTTTCTTTCTCCTTATCTCTCCCTTTTTTTATGCTAATACCATCTCCAGGGTTCTTCAAGCTCCAAAATTTTTCCAGGCATGTGTAGTTCTCCCGTCCCACATGTACAAAACCATAACAGGAATAGATCCCAAAGGCTACCCCCCAAAAGGGTTGGTGGTAGAATTCAAAATTTCAAACCCAGTTTACCCTCTCTAAGATGCCTTAACTACAGCAAGAGTGATGCAGGACAGAGGCCAGAAAATTGAAATAAGGGAAAAACATAGAACGGGATAGACCTCAGGCATCACCGGTAAGGTACCCAGCTGGAGAAAGAAAATCTCAATTCCATATCATTCATCAAATTTAACATAACAATAATATTTACTGTGGGCCTATAAATAAGAAACCAGGTTACAAATGATAAGGCAGGGAAATCAAATCATAATCAAGATAGCAATTAAATCCCTTAAGACATTCAAAATAATCAGGGAGGTGTCCGCACCATAGAGCCACTCAAACCCCTAAAGGTTAATGAAGCCATATCTAACAGTTAAACCAAGAGATGATAATTGATGGTCCAGAAGGCTATAATGTTAAACTGTAGCACCTCTGTCTACCCATTTACAAAAAATATCAAAGAAGATATGATTAGCAATTATAACAATAGACTCTGATGAACCAATCGAGTAGTCAAATGCTGAACCCAAAAATTTTCCATTGCAGTGGATAAAATGTCTATACAATAGAACTTTATGAGACTTTCCATAAAAGAAACAGTTGAAGGGTAAGGAAAGAAGGAGGAGGCATTCCTGCATTTCATCCGGAAAGCTCAGAGGCTATATCAAGGTTGGAAAACCCCAACAGTGTCAAAAGCAAACAAACAAGAATATAGCAAAAGAAGATATGACTGTACATAACCCCAGAAAACAAAACACCTGAGAAAACAAGATAATCCATTGGAATTCCTAACAAACAGATAACAGCCCAGTTTCTAAAAATCAATATCAGAATCAAATTAAACCAACAATCTGAACCTCAATCAAAGACATACAAATCCAAAGCAGACTACACCTTTAGAGAGAACTAATTAAGACAAAGAAACCAATTGAGCCACTTGATTAAAAGCCAAACCACCAAAACCCCAACACCAAAAAACTAAAACCCAATTAGAATTAACCTTGATCAGACACCCCAGATGATCAGAGATACCAAAACCACAGAAATTTACATCTAAAAACAAAGCCTTGAAATTAAACTCAAAGCACGTTGGTTGTGAAATTTTTGTTTTTTTTTTAAAAAATGATCTTTCTCATTCACCTGTTGTAGCCTTCAAAAAATGAAAGAGAGAAGCAATGGACTAAACCACCAATCTTATCTACTCAAAGATGATCTTAGCTGGTAGAGATTCTGATCAGATTATAAAAGAGAGAGAAAAAGATAGAAATACAATAAACTATATTATAGAAAAAATTATTAGAGACATAGTAGTGGAGGGTCGCTTTCAAACAACATTAATTCACAGTGGTGCATGTGTTACATTGTTGCATTATTATTTGGACTTCTGGAACAACCTTCCAATTCGTTTAAAAGCTTTGTTTATTCCCATCAAAGAAAAAAAAAAAAAAGCTTTGTTTATAGGAATTTGCAACAGTAAAAAGCTTCTTTTATCTCTTTCTTTTTTTTTTTTTTTTTTTTCTCTTTCTCTTTCTCTTTCTGATGTTAAAGCTTAATACTTGTCATGTATTGGTCACTTTGTCATATAGTGTCAGATACAGATAGGCATAGTATTAGTATATTACCTACATGACATGAACAGAACCAATGATTCCTTATTTTGATCAACTTATCTTGTACACGAATGGGCTCCTTGATAATAGATAATAGATGTGACTTTTTTGTTTGTTTTTCTTTTCTCTTTTTTCAAGATATACTAAATTACGTGTGGAAAATAAAAGCTAATAAAAATAAGGAAATGGTTGTACAATGTATAAGCTTTCAACTAAATTTGTCTGTGCACTATATGTATGTGTATGGTGGGAATACATTGTGCTTTGTGTATGAGGCCAAAAAACAAGTACACCATCGTAAAGGCTTTTTTTCCTTCTCAAAAGTAATTAGCTTTTAATTTTGGAGAATGTTAACCAGCACCGCCTGGTGCTCTTTAAGTGCAGAAAAGACAAAAAAAAAAATTGTCAGAAAAAGTCAAAAAAATTCTTAATAGTATCACAAAACTGAAAAAATGATGTAAATGGCCAAAAAAGACACCAATTGTGTCGGAAAAAAGTAAAAAAAAAAAAATTGTAATTAATTAATACTGTGCGATGCCAACTCTTTAATTTTTTTTATAGCTTTGTTCACTGTTTTTAAATATAGTTTACATCTCATCTGCACTAAATTATTATAAGAATTATCACAAAAATATAATTATAAGGATGAATTTCTTTAAGTGATCCTAAGGTATTTTGATTAAGAGACTTAAACTACCTTATTAATCACAATTCTTGAAAACATGTACACCAACCTTTTGGAGTTTTTTATAATGCTAAATTGACTTTATATAGAAGTTTTAGGAAAAGAATATGACTCATGACAATTTGCATCTTTTATTTTATTTTATTTTTTTTAATCTACTATATGATACATTGTATCTTGCCTATTGTTAGGTTTAAATGGTAAATCTTTCAACTTTGTCAGGAAAAAAACAAACATATGTCTTAAGAATCAAGGAATTGGTGTTGTCCATACATCACATCTTTTAAGTTTATGCTAAGAATTCTAAGTAGTGTGCACTGGGTAGGTCTAGTGGACACACTATTTGTGTAATAATGCCAAAACTTCTACAAATATATATATATATATATATATATATATATATTATATAATCAAGAATTTATGATTAATAGATGTAAAGTCATATGATTACAGGAGTAATGTATAATTAGAAGTGTAGTACACCCATATTTAGGTCTTAAAAATCACATCAAGCCAGTGATCTAAATTAGCAACCTTTATTCATTATAGAGTAATCAATTATTTGATTGGATAGAGCCTATACACATTCAAAAGATTAATCAAGTGTTCCAAAAATCTTGAAAACCCACAAATAAAAGAGTTGGTTGATCAAAAATAAATACTAATTCGGATGTTTGAAGCACATGGTACACCTAAAATGATAACTAATAAGTCAATAACAATCTTGAAAATTTGCCAGCTATTATGATAAGGATAGAGTGGCTAATATTGCTTTGATGGGTTATCTCATTTATCTGTTATACAAAATTACAAATACTTAATTAGTTAATTTTAAACAAACGCAATATTATTGAAATAATTTCAGCTGTAAGAATATTTACTGCACATTCAATTCTGCTTTTTTCTAATCTTGTTAATGAGATTTTTGAATAAATCACATTGTTATCATGCATTTTATGAAAAGTGAAGTGGGGCTATAAAGCTAATAAAGTAGAAGCGATTAGTGATTATCATAGCCTTCAAAACTGGCAGCGACAGTGGAAAATTTCAAACATGGGGTGCCTATCAGCGGTGACATAGAAAATTCCATGGGCAGCACACAATGAATTCAAGTCTTTTTCATTTATTTATTTTTTTTTTTTATAGAAGGAATTCAAATCCAAATTTTCCTTTTCTTGCAAGAATTTTTTTTCCTTCGTTTTATTAATTAGTAGGTGAACGAATGGATAAAACTTATTATAAACATGAATGCTAAGTTCAGCATTCATGAAATCTGGTCATGATACTTTTTTTCTTTTCTTTTTTCTTTTTTTAAGTTGCATTGCTAGTTAATGTACCTTTTCTTTTTCTTTTTTTTTTTAACACGAGTGATAAAGTTTGGTTATAAATTTGGCTGTCGTTTAACGTTATAACTCACACTTAAAAAATTTATATAATTATATACTTTATATTTTGAAAACACATGAAAATTTTCATATCAATTGGATTTTATTTATTATTCGATCTATAAATTTATTTTTATGCATACTTTTAGACTGCAAAAAATTAAAATTT
This sequence comes from Quercus variabilis, assembly GCA_030445155.1. Lineage (NCBI taxonomy): Eukaryota > Viridiplantae > Streptophyta > Magnoliopsida > Fagales > Fagaceae > Quercus > Quercus variabilis. Next base: position 3,390,569 of record CP129447.1, read on the forward strand.
GAACATTTGATTGATGATATAGTTATTGATCTTTTATCTTCTAGAAATTTTGTAAACATGAAGGATATAAAAAGAAATGTAATCCAACAGTAGATTTATCAAAATTCATATTCAATAAAAATATATTAAGTGAAGTTGTAGCCTTAGGCTACAACAAAATTTATTACCAAATTTTTTCCTTATATCAGATAGTTTAACAAGTAATTCTCATCCTCGACAGTTCAGATTCTCACCGACAAGGTGAAATCAAAAAAGTCGATCCTAGTCTTCCTTGCGGAGACGAAAGCCAGTTCGAGGAGAGTGAAGGGGATTCAACACAAGCTGGAGTTAACGCAAGGGATCTCAGTCCCAAGCGATGGTCGAAGTGGCGGCCTAGTGATGATTTGGAAGGAAGGCTCTAATATTAGATTCAAAAGCTGTTTTAACTCACACATAGATGTGGTGGTCTATAGAGATCCTGGGTCAACGTTGTAGAGAGCAACGGGCTTCTATAGGCAACCTGATGTGAACAAAGGCATATCTCGTGGTGTTTGCTAGAAGCGTTGAAGGAGTAGTGCGACATGTAATGGGTGGTATTTGGAGATTTTAATGAAATCACCCATTCGGATGAGAAGTTGGGGTGGTTGGATAGAGATGCAGGTCAAATGAGAGACTTTAGAGATTGCCTAAGTAACTGTGGGCTCACAGACTTGGGCTTTGTTGAGCAGAGGTATACTTGGTTTAATGAAAGGTTGGGCAGCCAGAGAACTCTAATCAGGCTTGATAGGGTTGAAGCCAATGAGGGATGGAGAGCATTATTCTCGAATGCAAGCGTTCACCATGTCTCAATGTCAGCCTTTAATCACGCCTCCTAGCTTTATATGTGTAAAAGAAAGTGCCTTCGAAACCCGCAAAGAGGAGATTCTTCTTTGAATTAATGTGGACCTGTGACAAAAGGTGTAAGGAGGTCATAGAAATGGCCTAGGACCCTCTTAGAGAATGCCCAAACTTTCAAATCCAAGTCAGACTTAAGAATTTCCAAGTCCATTTACACAGATGGAACCATGAGACCTTTGGCAATGTGAATAAGGCCCTGAAGTAGAAACAAGACCGCTTACAACAACTAGAGGAAACAAGACCGCTTACAACAACTAGAGGCCCTAAATCTACTCCATGAAACTATCAAAGAGATACAAGGGCTAAGGAAGGAAATGAATGAGGTTTTGATTAGGGAAGAGATGATGTGGAACTAGAGATCTAAAGCCATTTGGATGAAGTGTGGAGATCGAAACACTGATTTTTTCATGCATCGACAACACAAAGACAAAGGAAAAACATAATTGAAGGGTTAAGGGACCCAAATGGAGTATGGTGTGATGATCAGAAGGGGATGAACAAGTTATACTGGACTATTTCTCAGAGATCTATAGTACAGAGCAACCTAGTATTGACGAAGTTAACTTGGATGTGATTACTCCAAAAATTTCTCCTGAAATGAACAATAAGCTCACGGGAGAGTTCAGAGCTGAAGAAGTCTAAATAGCCCTCAAGCAAATGCACCCTATGAAAGCCCTAGGTTGGACGATATGCTCCCTATCTTTTTTTCAAAAATACTGGGATGTGGTTGGCTCTAATGTAATTAATTGTGTACTAAACACTCTAAATTCTGGCACCATGCTTATAGGTTTGAATGAGACTTATATCTGTCTAATACCAAAACTTAAATGCCCTCAGAAAATCACAAAATTCAGACCTATAAGTTTGTGTAACGTAAGTCCAAAGTCCTTGCAAACAGGTTGAAAAAAAATCCTACCTGAGGTGATCAGTGAAGAACAAAGTGCCTTTGTACCTAGAAGACATATCACATATAACGTGCTAGTTACTTCCAAGACCATGCACTGTATAAATCTAAAAGGGACAGGCAAGGAGTGTTGGATGACAATAAAGCTTAACTTAAGTTAGGCGTATGACATGGTGGAGTGGGCATATCTTAAGGCAATAATGAGGAAAATGGGCTTCCAAGAAAGGTAGATCTCCTTCTCCATGATGTGTGTTAGGACAGTATCTTACTCTGTCCTCATTAATGGGCAACCAAAGGGCAACATTACCCCAACCAGAGGGCTGCGGCAAGGTGATCCTATATCTTTGTATCTCTTCTTTCTATGTGCTGAGGGCCTTTCAGCCATGCTGCGAAAAGATGTGCCTTTGGGGAGGATCATGGGGGTGCCGGTGTGCAGAGGAGTTCCCCAAATTTCGCATTTCTTCTTCGCAGATGATAGTATAATTATTTGTAGAGCTACTATGGAAGAGGGCAACCTGGTAATCAAGGTCCTAAAAGACTATGCAGAAGTATTGGGTCAAAAGCTAAATAAAGAGGAAACTTCCCTTTTCTTTAGCTAAAACACCACGAGGGAGATTCAAGAAGGTGTAAAGGATCTACTTGGTGCTTAAATCATACAATAAGAAGAGAAATATCTTGGACTGCCCCCTATGGTGGGAAGAGGAAAGGAAAAAAGCATTTAGCTGGATTAAAGACCAAGTGGGAAGAAAAATTGCAGGTTGGAAAGGGAAACTCCTATTCAACGCTGGCAGAGAAATTCTCATCAAAGTGGTTGCCTAAGCAACCCTAATCTATACGATGAGCTGCTTCTTGCTTCCCGTCTCACTTTGCAATGAATTGAACTCCCTGGTAAGAAATTTCTGGCGGTGTTAGAAGGAAAAAGAGAGGAAAATGGCTTGGGTGGCTTGGGAGAAATTGTGTACCAAAAAATCCGATGGTGGAATGGGTTTTAAGGACCTTAGAGCTTTTAATATAGCCATGTTAGCAAAACAAGGCTAGCAGATCCCAATGAACCAAAACTCCCCTCCTCCACCATGTACTCAAGGCTAGGTACTTTGAAATGTCTTCCTTTATGGAAGCTCAATTAGGAAAGAATCCGTCATATGTCTGGCGGAGCATTGTTGCTACACGAAGCACCATTGAGAGAGGACTACAATGGAACATTGGAAATGGTCATAAGGTGGATATTTGGAAAGATAGGTGGCTGCCTACCCCCGATTCCTTTGCCTTGGTTTGGATAGCACTGATACCTGCGGCACGTTTTGTGAGTTGCGTTTTCTCCTCTTTTTTTTTTTTTGGCCCAGATTTGACGACAGTGGGAGACAACTTTTACTGTGCATGAACAGTGCGACACTGTTCACACACTGTTCATGCACTGTTTACACATTAAAAAATATTAAAAATGGGTCCCACGATACTATTCATATATTTAAAAATTATTTTGCTACAGTGTTTTCAGCAATAATCAGTTTTCAATAACTTTCAGCAACAATTAGTTGTATCCAAACAGACCCTTTAAGGTGGTTAGCCCTAAAAGAGAAGGTTTTGTGCTGGAAAATGTTGAAAACCTCTTGGACTTGAATATGGGAGGTTAGGATATTGAAAAGGTGAGAAGCACTTTCCTCCACCACGAAGCTAAGGTAATTCTGGGCATACTAATGAGCCCGGGGTCCCCTGAGGACTCCCAGTCTTGGGCCTGGACAAAAAATGGTGAATTCTTGGTCAGAAGCGTTTAGGGTGTGGCCTTCAAAATCCTAAAACAGAATAAACTGGTTGGGGATGGAAGTGGAAGTTCAAATAGCTTGAAAATGGTCAACCTATGGAAGTCCATATGGAACTTAAACTGCATAAGTAAGATCATGCACTTTATGTAGAGGGCGTGTAAAGGGAATCTCTTTACAAACCACTGTTTGGCGAAAAGGAGTGTGGCCTCCTCAAATAAGTGTGTTCTTTGTGGAAAGCGTGAATCGATAGGCCATATTTTGTGGAGCTGCAGAATTGTGTCAGAAGTGTGGAAGATTTAAGCTACCCAACGGGTGTTACCCCCAAGAGGAGTTCGTTGACATAGTGTGGAAACTCGGGGAAGGGCCAAGTGAATTAGATTGGGAGCTTTATGCCACCACGGCATGGGGACTATGGAATAACAGAAATGCTTTCAAGCACGAGGGTAAAACAAAAGTGCTTTCAAGTATGAGGGTAAGTGCAAACCAGCAAATAGTATTGCAAGAGATTCGGCCATGTATGTGGAGGAGTTTAGACAAAGCGCTTTGCCCACCCCTACCACACCTACACAGGCCCCTCCGAGTAGAGCCAAATGGTGCCTTCCTAGACCTGGCTGGTATAAGATCAATGTGTATAGGGCGGTGTTTAAGGACTCAGGTAGTCGTGGAATCAGCGTAGTAATTCGAAACAAAAAAGGCCAACTCATGGGTGCAATGAGTAAAAACTTACCCCTCCCATTGGGGGCTCTAGAAGTGGAAACAAAAGCAATGGAGGAAGGTATTTCCTGGCACGAGATTTAGGCCTCAAAGAAGTTATAGTTGAAGGTGATGCAATGATCGTGATGTTTGCTCTCTCAAGCCAAAACCTGCCCTCAAGCTCCATCCATAAAGTCATGGAAGGATCTAAACGATGCCTGCAGGAGTTCAAGGCATGGGTAGCAAACCATGTCCGTAAGTGTAACAATGCTGCAGCCCACTTGTTGGCGTAGCATGCTAGCTCTGTATCTGATAGTATAATTTGGGTGGAAGACACCCCCCCCCCCCCTCCCCTTGATAATAGCTAGTCAAGTTTGTATGGATGTTTCCTTGTTGGGCTTGTGCCCCATTTAAATGAAATTGATACGTATTTACCATTAAAAAAAAAAAAAAAAACTATTGATATGAGTTGTTCATTGAAAACTGTCTTGGTTGGAGTCAACGTTTAGAATTCAAATCCAAAATTGATTCTTATGATGCCTACCAACTACCTACTAATGCTATCAAGACTCTATTGAGGCTAAGATTAAGTTATTACTAAACCTACTTTAGGAAGTATTTATGATTTTGCATTCTAAGTTTTTAGACATTAATTTTCTCTAATAGATTAGTATAACTATGATCACTTCTAAGTAGAATTTTCCAAGAACTAGTTGTCTTTATCATTTTTTTTTAATTTAAAAATAAAGTAGAGAGTTTTTATAAATAGGAGATAATTATTTTTTTATAATAACTCAAATATATATAGTTATATATAAAAAGCGTGAATGCGTTAAAACTACAATAAAAAGCTACAGTGATTAGGATTGTTCAACTTTTTTTTTTCCTTCGGGAAATTCTTTATTTATTTATTTTTTATGTAGAGTTGTTAGTTAACACAATAAACCATCACAATATTTTCACAATTGTTGAGGTATTAATTCCTTAAAGGTCAAAATAAAATATCATACTAGAATCAATCACAACTAAAAATAAGGGTATTGTAAAAAAATAAGTGCTATAGTAAAGCTATAATAATAGCTACATTTTTTTTTTGGTCTGTTCAATTTGCACTGTTCACTGGTCTTCTTCTTTTATTTATTTTTTCTTTTTTTAATACATATATAGAGCTATTAATTAAGATAATAAATTGTCACAATATTTGTGGGGACTTGAGGACTGAGGAAGAATAGAACCGCTATGACCATCATCCGTTCTTCAAATGGAAGCCCTTTAAGCCCAAGGAATGGGTTCATCCAAGGATAAGATGGGAAGAGACAAAATACTTCCTAGAAGTCCGAGTGGAGAGAATGGTGCTGAGAAAGACAATCAAGGTAATTGAAAGAAGTTTCCTGTTAATGCTCACCTGCTGCCTTTGCATTAAATGACTAGCAACAGTTTTATCAATTGCATTGATAAGGAAATGACCCATGAACAGTAGATTCATAGCTAAGCAGCTCATTCTACCACCTTCAATAGAAATCTAATGGGACAAATGTCCCGAGGAGGGCCTAGAGAATTGCAGATAGAGGGCTAGGATGCAAGAAGCTAAGGAGTATATAAAGGAAGGGAACTTCCAAATGAAGGGATCCGGAAAAATAATCAAGGAAAAGAGATTAGAACAAGAATAGTGATAGAGAGAAAGAACAAGAACAGTGTATATCTTAGCATAAGAACATCGTTCTTGGGCGAGTTTGTAAAGAACCTCCAATATACTTAACTTTAACTTCGATTCATTCCCTTCGTGTTTAAATCTTTGGACTAAGCTCAACTTGTTTTTTATCCACTCTCTCTTAACAAATATCTATTAGTTTGGGCCTAGTGAGTTGGTACGAACTTTACTATTTTAAGGGGGTTTGGGCTCCTAAACTTTGTGCCCTTACAATATTAAATTGTCACAATATTTTCATAATTGTTGAGGTGTTAATTCCTTATAGCTCAAAATAAAATATCATATTGGAACTAACCACGACTAAAAATAAAGGTATTGCGAACAAAAAAAGTGCTACATATACAATATTTTCCACAACACTTTCATAATAAATCATATGTAGTAAATTATAATTGATTCTAATATTATATATATATATATATATCTATATATATCTATATATAAAAAGCGCCAATGTGCAAACAATGTTTTTGTACAGTGCATTTGGTTTGATCAACTCGCACTGTGCATTGGCCATTTTTTTTTTTTTTTTGCTGGTTTTGGTTGGGCTTTTTGTTTTTTGTCTTTTCTTTTAAATATTTATTATTTATATGTACATGTTTAGTTACACCAACTTAATAAATTCTTACAGTATTTTCACAATTATTTGACAATCTACACCGTTTATGGGCCTCTTTTTCTTTTTCTTTTTTTCTTTTTTCCATCGTACATTGGTTTTGCTAGTGCTCTTTTTGTCTTTTCTTTTAAATATTTATACGTGCATACACAGTTACATTGACACAACACATTCTTACAATATTTTCATAATTATTGAGGTGTCAATTTTTTAAAGGTCAAAATAAAATAATAAAATAAGAGACTGAGAATTACTACCATCTAAAACTAAAAATACGTTAAGAAAATTTTGGGATGTTAAAATTTAGTAGGAGTATTTTAGACATTACACAATAAATATTTTAAGAATCATAAACATATACTCAACAGTAAACATGAAAGATATAAAAAGAAATGTAATTCAACAGTAAATTTATCAAAATTCATATTCAATAAAAAGATATTAAATGAAGTTGTAGCCTTAAACTACAACCAAATTTGTTACCAAAATTTTTCCTTATATCAGGTAGTTTAACAAGTAATTCTCAACTTCATTTCAAATACTTTCATTCAAATGAAGAGCATTTACTATTGATATGAGTGGTCCATTGAAAAATGTCTTGGTTGGAGTCAACGTCTAGAATTCAAATCCTCTTAACATAAAGTTGATTCTCAGGATGCCTACCAACTAATGCTATCAAGACTCTATTGACTAAGATTAAGTTATTACTAAACCTACTTTAGGAAGTATTTATGCTTTTGCGTGCTAAGTTTTCAGGCATTAATTTTCTTTAATAAATTGGTATAACTATGATCACGTCTAAGTAAAAATTTCCAAGAGCTAGTTGTCTTTATCATTTTTTTTTATTAAAAAAAGGTGGAGAGTTTTTATAAATAGTAGATATTTTCCTATAATTATTGTCTATGTATATAAAGTGCATAAGGTCACCTACGTCCTATTTCCAAGTGTATAACAATTTTTCCTTTTTTTATTAATTTATTTTTATTAATGTGTAAAGCTTTTGTGAATATAAGACATTTAGCTTGATCCCCATTTAAAAATTTAAAAAAAGAAAAAGAAAAAGAAAAAGAGAAAGAAGCTTGTTCTAGCCTACCTTTATAACACAAAAGTGGTTACAAATCCCGAGATGTTGACTTATCCCCCTATGGTCACCCATTTTGATGGTCCTGGGTGTAATCACATCAACCAATCCAAAACCATTACAATCCGTTTAAATCCTTTATTGACTACTCCTTCTCCTACACAATCAATCTCCTTTATCCCACCGTCCGATCAACAACACCCACTCTTATCATGAGCTATTATTAGCCTTTTGTAACATATGTACTCCCTCTTTCTCTCTCTCTCTAGCCAAGGTTGAGAGAAAATTCAATTAAATTCTAAATTAGATTGTAATTGTTATCTAATTTTGTGTTATGTATTCTATCTAAGTTTTTTTTCTAGTGAGTTAATCTCTCTCTCTCTCTCTCTTTCTCTCTCTATATATATTAATATACAAAACTGAGAAAAAATTCAATTAGATTTTAAATTAGATTCTAATTGTTGTATAATTTTGTGCCATGTGTCTTATTTATATACTAATTTTTATGTGAGTTAATGTAAATTATTTATCTTTAGAGAGAGTTTTGTTTCCTAATTTTAAAATCAATGTAGGACCAAATCATAAATATTCATCAAAGTGAGTTATTGAGTACAAAAACCAAAAAGTTTAGAATAAATGAATTGTAAAAAAAAAAGTGCTTCACAATAACAAAAATTAAGTCGTAATAAAAATAAATAAATAAATATAAATAAATATGGATAGTTTACATTGTATACCTAATAATATTCTTACAAGACTTTTTAAAGAGTTGACAAAATATAAGATGACTATCAATAGATGCCTAAAATTATTTAACATTTGTTAACTATTTCGTGCGTCGCACGGGTTAGCGACTAATATACTATATAATAAAAGTTGACCCTTAGAAACCGTGATTGCACCAAGTGACTACTTTCACTAATTAGTAAATTAATTTTATATTATTTGTTAGGATATATTTTCTCAAATTAAGGGATAATATTTAACAACTGTTTAATTTAGGTAAAATTTTGTCATTTAAATTTCAACAAATTTAAATTCTATTCAAGCTAAATGTCTATTAGAAATTTGACTCAAATCCTAAACAACCGCCCACATTTTGACTTCTACTTTAATTAAAAGTCTATTATCAATATTTTAAGAACAACTAATTAGTAAATAGTTTTGTACATTTAAACTTTAACAAATTTAATTATATTCAAACTAAAAGTCTATTATCAAAATTTTATAAACTTAAATATTAAAAAAAATTTAAATTCTATTCAACAAAAAGTTTATTATAAAAAAAATTCTAAACTTAAATTCTAAACAGCAACCCACGTTTTCTTTCTAAAAAAAAAAACATTTTGACTTCTACTCAAACTAAAAGTTTATTATCAGCATTTTGTGAACAACTAATTAGTAAATTAATTTTATATTATTTGTTATGAAATATTTTCTCAAATTAATCGATAACATTTAACACTTGTTTAATATAAATAAAACTAAAAGTATATTATCAAAATTTTCAAAATTTATATCCAACACAACATACCCCCCCCCCCCCCCCCCAAAAGATGTAAGTTACGCTTATGTTTTAATCTAATAAATCTATCTTACTTATTCTTCTTTACTTTTGAATTTTCCATTAGGATATTATGCCATGGAAAATTTACTATAAATAAGCAAAATAGCAGACACCTATTTAAGTTCTTGGTTTTCTTATATAATTTTTTAATATATATTTTTTTTAATTCTCAATGTTTGAACTCTTTTGTGTGTGTTTTGATTTTGGGTTTTGGTTATTGTAGTTAATTTGTGAGTGTGTTGAAATTTTTAGTTAGACAATCATTAGAAAAAACTATTTTGTTTATTATTGTATGTACTGATTAAGACATATATTAAAAATAACTCAAATGGGAATGATTAAACTCATATTACATCTAATATTAAGAAATATATATAATAATAATAGGTGAAGATAAGATAAACTCAAATTAAAATTTCAAATTAGAGTTCTAATTTTGCGCCATGTGTCATAAATTATTTATTCTTAAAGAGTTTTATTTCTTAATTTTAGAATCAAATGTGGGACTACATCATATATATTCATCCAAGTGAGTTATTAAGTATAAAAAATCAAAGAGTCTAGAATAAATGAATTGTAAAAAAAAAAAAAGTGCTTCACAATAATTAAAAAAAAAAAAACAATTTACATTTTATACCTAATAATATCCTTACAGAATTTTTTAAAGAGTTAACAAAATATAAAAATGACTCTCAATAGTATTTAAATTATATATATAGGAATTATATTATGTATTTTATTATATATTTAAGTGTATTCAAGCATATGCATGATGTTACAGGCTAGTTAATATAAAGTACAGTGATAATTTTAAAATATAAAAATAGATAAACAAGGATAAAGTCTAAACTTTAAACTTTAAAAATTTAGAACTTAAAGTAAATTTTTTATTAAATTTATTTACTTATTTTATAATTTATTATTACTATTTAATGATTTAGTTTTAATTATTATTTTTTTAAAATTAACTTACATATGAATCTTCATCAAGTCGTGGGGACTTCTGTAAAATTTGAACTTCTTTTAAAAAAAATGTATAATTTAAATTGTATAATTGTGATTGTTTTTAATTTGAAGTCCAATTTTGCGCATCTAATTTTTAAATTTTTGTATCAAGTGAATTATTAAGTGCAAAAATTGAAAAGTTAAAATACAATTAGATTCTAAATTGGATTTCAATTGGAGTTAAATTGTGTGCCATGTATCCTATCTAATTTTTAAAATTTTTGTAGTAAGCAAATTATTAGGTGCAAAACTAAAAAGTCCAAATTCAATTAAATTCTAAATCATGTGTGTGTGTGTGTACTATTAATAACATGATTCCTTGTTTGGTTTTCAACCTTTTGTGTACTAAAATACCTTCACACAAATTTTTAAACTCTTTAAAATATCTCTATCATTTAGTTAAATAATTAAAAAAAAAAAAAACTAGTTAAAAGAGTAATTTACTTTTCCTAAGTTTTATTTTTTTTCTTTTATCTTTTTCATTTTGCTTAAAACTTAGGAGACTATCTTTATCTCATTTTTAAATATTATTCCATGTTACCTTATTTCATTCTTTAAAAAACAAAATACACACGGTTATTTATATATTACTTTTAAACATTATAACAATAAACAAAAAAAAATTTAAAAAATAAAAATTATTGCACGCGCAAAGTACATGTGATGAGTCTAGTACATATATAACGATAAACTATTACATATTTTAGAAATTCATGACTTAAAAATTGTGTAAGCTGTAACTTTAACTTTAGGTATAATTTGAATTCATATATGTGTAATTGTGATTGTTTTTAAATGTAACAGTACATATGTATGAGGTTATACACTAGTATATATATATATATATATATAAAGCCAAACTTTAGAGAAAATTCAATTAAATTCTAAATTAGATTTCAATTGTAGGTTAATTTTGTGTTATGTGTCAACTTAAGTTTTTTAATCTTTGTGCTAAGTGAATTAATGAATGCAAAATACTAAGAGTCCAATATTAATGAACCATAAAAAATAAAAACCAATCATATATCTACTCAACAAAAATCACCATACATTTCATCTTATCAACTATTAGAATAAAAATGATAATAAGTAATAATTAAACTTGGGGGAATTTTGACATGCATGTAATTACATTTTTTTTTAATAATTTGATTATATGTATATTTTTATAATAAAAAAAATGTGTCTATTTTTAAATGCATCAATGCATATGCATGAGTTACAAGTTAGTACATATATACACATAGAAAGAAAAATTTAAACCTTAGACATCTCTATTGAAAATATAAAAGGTGACAACTTATTAAGAGAAAATTAGATATCATATTGATAATTTATTTCTTAGAAAAAAAAAAACTCTTGTAATATAATTATATGGGTTTGATTCTTTAAAAAAAAAAAAAGATTATACCAATCTATTTGGTGGTTTTTTTTTTTTTTTTTTTTGTGGGGGGGGGGGGGGGGGGGGGGGGGGGTGGTTGGGGTGGTGGAAGAAGAGGGGATACCTTATAAAACGACGTATGGAGAAATGTGTGAGATTTACATTTAACTATTACAATCTTATTTTAAAAGAAACAGAGTTATGCAACATATAAGATGGATTGAATTAGCAAATACAAGTGAGCTAGGTGTTGAGTGAGCAAATGTGGCAACAAATACCAGCCAACATTAGTTGAAACTTGAAAGAGTGATCTTCAAAGCAAATTTTATATGACAGTTATATGTGATGTTCATCTCATGTGCATATTGAGCGGCGATAAAAATAAAATAAAATTTGATAGAACCACAATAAGGACTTTTACTTAAAACTGTGTTTATTCAATTGGATTAACACTACTTTAACTTAAAATTTGGCTAATTTGAGTGGATGGATACTCTTGATAAGAAAAGGGAACACCTTTGTTCATACTGTGTCAACTGATGGGGTTGATCGAAGAGACTCTGAAGGTGTTAAGTTAGTAAATTAAATTTGTTTTAAAGAAAAATTCCAAAGTAACAATGAGCTATTTTTGTGCATCCCTTCACTATAGGAGGGGTGGTGATGAAGCATTTATAAGACAAGGGAAGACTCAGTTTGGTGGGAGGACTTGGATGGGGTCTAGTGTTTAGTAGCATTGTACCCATCCGGATGATGACACAACTTTATTCTTGGTAGAAAATTTTCCCTAAAACTTTATGGTAGCTCCTCTCAGGTTGATTAAGGGGATGTGCACCAACGTCGCTTAAAGCTTTGTCTCAAACTCCACTAAAAAATTCCAAGGTAACAATGAGCCATATTTTTGTGTATTCCTTCACTATAGTAGGGGCGGTGATGAAGCATTTATAGGACAAGGGAAAAGTAAGTATCGTGGGAGGACTTGGATGGGCTCGGATGTTAGTAGCGCTGGACCCATCCAGACGATGACAAGACCTTACCCTTGTTGGGAAACTGAAACTCTCCCTAAAACTTTATGATAGCTTTTTCGCTTAGGTTGATCAAGGGAATGTTTACCAATGTCACAGAAAGCTTTATCTTAAACTCTATTAAAAAAATCATGGTAATTTTAAGTGGAAGTTAGCTTATTTGGATTAAAATGAAAAATTAAAATTATTTTATTATTTAATTTATTTTTTCTATTATTTTTAAGTTTTACTGTATTTTTTAGCACTATTTATGAGTCTATTGTACTATTTTAACTAACATTTACACCTATTTACAATACTTTTGATAATAAATTTTCAGTTTCAATAAAATAAGTGATATTCAAATATACATTTTTTTTAATAGTAACAAGATATCAATTAATCATGAAAGAGACAAAAAGTTGCAATTAATATAAAAAGAGAAATGGTAGGTAAAATATATATAAAAAATATCCCTTCTAAAAATATGTACATATATATATATATATAAAATATCCACAGACTGTCTCTCCTACACCCGACACCATAGGCCATAATTTGCAACCGTCCACTGCTTTGTTTTCTTGGTGGGTGTCTGTATTGACAATTTCTAGCACCTTAAACGGAAGTACACACCTTCAAGAAAAACCCAGAAGAAGTCAAAGGGTGTCAATGTCTTTTTCTTCTTTCTCAGTTCCCTTATCGGAATCTTCAGTGTCCACACCCTTCTCTCTCTGCTCCCGAACTCCTCTCAAAGTCCCTCCTTGTAACTTCCCGGTGAGTTTTCCAATCAGCTACACACAAACGCACGTGGATATCATATGTATGTATGTATGTATATATGTTTTTACAAATATAAAGTAAAACGGTGTTTTTGGTTTCTGGGAAAACTGTGGGAAAGTGAAAGAAAGTTAAGATTTTGGATTTTGGGTCTTTTTTAGTAATTGGAAAATGGAAAAGGAAGTGAATTTATTACATGTCTTGTTGAAGCTATTAGCTTAAATGAGCTGAGGCGAGGGTTCAACTGTGAGAAACCCAATTGAAGAAAATAGAAGTTTTGTTACTTTGGATTTTGGCTCTTTTGGCGAGAGAAAAATTATAACGAAAATGAGGTTGTTACATGTCTTGTTGAAGCTATTAGCTTTAGATGAGCTGAGGTGAGAGTTGAATTGTGAGAAACCCAATTGGAGAAAATAGAATAAAATGGTCTAAGTTTTGTTATTTTAGATTTTGTCTCTTTTAGTGAGAAAAATGTTAAAGAAAATGAGGTTGTAACATGTCTTATTGAAGCTATTAGCTTAGATGGGCTGTGGTAAGTGTTCAATAGTGAGAAAACCCAAATGGAGGAAAATGGATGAAATGGTCCAAGTTTTGTTATTTTGGATTCTGGGTCTTTTAGTAGGAGAAAAATGGAAAAAAGAAGGCGAGCTTATTACTTGTCTTGTTGAACCGATTAGCTTAGATGAGCTGAGGTGAGAATTCAACTTTATAAGAAATCCAAAAGTCAACGAAAGAATGTAATGGTCCACGTTTTGTTATTAAATGATGTCTTTTCATAAGAGGAAAATGGAACAAAAAGTGATTGTTACTTCTCTGGTTGAAGCTATTAGCTTAGTTGCGCTTAAATGAGCTAATGTGAGTGTTCAATCATGAGAAACCAAAGAAGAGAAAGAAGAATGAAATGGTCCAGCTTTTGTTAATTTTGATGTTGGGTCTTTTAGTAAAAGAGATATGGAAAAGAAAGCGAACGTATTACTTGTCTCGTTGAAGGTATTAGCTTAGGTAAGCTGAAGTGAGAGTTCAATTATGAAAAAATGCAGAAGGATAAAATATAATGAAATTCTCAAAATTTTGTTTACTTTCCATATTTTAGCAACCAAACATTTTTTCCATTCATAAGAGAGGTTTATTGAATTTTAAAGCAGTAAAATTTAGTGCATTTTTTTTATTTTTATATAAGTAAATAAGAATAAATCTTGGTGCATATTTTGGCAATGAGACTGTTCAAACTTGTGAATAAGTTATTTACATCCTCGTCTCTCAGATTAAGCTTCTAGAGTAATTGGTAATTTAGTTAGATATTCAATGGGAAATTATAAGTTTTGATTTGAATTGAACCATAAGTATATTGTCTATGTTGAATCTCCTAGGACCAAAATTCTGCTGTCCGATGTATTAAATTCAAAACCATTTCAGCCTAGTTAATTTTAAAAGCTATAAGAAGATTGGGAAAATACAATTGGAGAGGCAATCTTGGCACTTGTTTATGTTTTCCAATTTTGAGATGGAATTCAACTTTGCAAATCAAAGAAATCAGAAGGGGTTTTTTCAATTTTTTTAACCGAGAGAGAGAGAGAGAGAGAGATCATTTTGTGAATCAATCAGCTCCACTCCTTTTTGTATATTTTGGTTCTGTTCCACCTTTTGATATTACAAATGGTTAAAGGATTATTTCACAGAAATGTTTGATTGAACATAACTTATCATTTATCTTGTTGATAGCATTGACAACCCATGTTAGGCATTTCACCCTTCCCACCCCCCCCCCCCCCCCCCCCCCCCCACCCAAAAAAAGTAAGGAAAAGTAAATTTTTTGTTTTGTTTTTGTTGAATGTAGGGTGCATTAAACAACATTCATTCCTTAATAGGTGGTCGCCTTGTGTGCTATGGTGGAGGTGCCAATTTCTGCCGAAGATTTTATGGCCTAAGACTATGGATACTTGAGAGCCTAAACCTTCGGCAGAGGAATAGAAAATGTGGACCAGCACATGAGTTTAAGAGTATAAGAAGTCAAGAGAAAGATCATTTAGTAAATCATTTGGAAACAACTTCATCATGTGAAGGACAAGTTATAAACTTGCACAATGGTTAGCCATAGCTTTATATTACTACGTACGCTTGTTATCATTACTTTTTCTATGTCAGTAGGGATTAATGTTGTATGTGATTTATTTGTTATGTTCAACTTGAGAATTATCTCAGTCCAAAACCCTGTTTTTTGGGGCATCTCAATAAAAAACTTGACATAGGTGACACTGGCAGATTCTATTGAAACAACTTCAACTCAACCACCCGAAGAAAGTTCTGCCCAAAATTATGAACCAGATGTTTCCATGGAAGTTGTCACGTCTATTGAATCAAAAGCTTTCCAGCAAACACATTCTTCCAGTTCTTCCATTGAGGATAGTAAAGCACCATCACTCTGCATTGCTGTCATAGGAGCCACTGGTGAGCTTGCTAGGGGAAAGATTTTTCCAGCATTATTTGCTCTGTATTACAGTGGCTTTCTTCCTGAGGTAGAACAACTTATACATCATTGTTCAGTTGGAGTTCTTTCTTTCTAAATTTAATCCATCATAATCTCAGTTCTGCTTTTCCATGGCTTCAGAATGTAGGTATTTTTGGTTACTCAAGAAAGGATTTGACCGATGAAGAGCTGAGATCCATTATAGCTTCTACTTTAACTTGCCGGGTTGATCATCAGTATGATTTTCATATCACCTAAGAAATTTCATGCTTCTACCATCCATTTTTGCTTTTTATTTTTTATGATTTCTTCATTTCTTGATGTGTTGCCTTTGGTGGGAGAGAAATAACTAGCATTTTGAGGACTCAGAAAAAACAGTTTCAGACCTTAAACCCCTTTTCTTTTAGACTCTTTTGGACAGGGTTGCAGTGTTAGTTTTTTTTTTGTGGTTTAATGGACTTTTGCACTTTATGCGCTTGATTATATTTTGTCCCTGATGTATACTTACTGTATACTCAGGTGACACGTCTTTTCTTAATTTTAATATATTTCTTAAGACAAAGTTTAGTTACAAAATTAGTTGTGGCCTAAAACTACAACCTTACTCAATGTCTTTTTATTGGAGGTGAATTTTGACAAATCCACCATTGAATTACATTTTTTTCTTATATCCTTCATGTTTACAAAATTTCTGAAAAATTAAAATTCAATAGTTATGTCATTAATAAATTGTTTAAATTTCAAGTTTTTGTAATTTAAAATTATGCATAAAATATAAGTTTATAGATCATATAGTAAATAACATCCGATTAATACAAAATTTGACATTTGTATTAAGAGCGTAAAGAATATGAAATTCAACGGCTAGAGTTTTAAAATATGTATTAATCTTTATTTAATTGAGTAAGGTAAGGCTACAGCCAGTTTTGTATGTAAAATTTGTCCTATTTCTTATTACTTATCAAAAAAATATTCTTGATCTTATACTATTTTTAAAATTTTCATATGGAATGCAAACACAATTCTGTAAGCTGCTTGATAGCTTATTGCTTGTAAAACAGCTAACAACTTGGATTGAATCCCTTAAACATGACTCTGAGGTCTTTGCATGCAAATTCTATTGGGAAGGGAGGGTGGGAGAAGCCAATCTTATGGACTATGTAACTAACAATGTACTAATTATTGACTGAGATTTATGCTCATTTTCAACATGGGTTTATATACTGGAACATTCAATTGATAAGCAAGAAGTACATGAACTGATTTTCATTTGTAATCAAGGGAATGCATTTCATAGTACCCATTTTTAGAAGGATTTCTGATTCTCAAATACAGTCAAGGCAATGCATTTATCCAAAACTTGATGTCACATTTTTGTCTTATATAGGTATCTATATAATTGCATCAAAAAAATCATCTGTGAGTTATCCTGTGGTTAGTCAAGTTTCAACAATATTCAAAGTTTGCATTAATCATCAAGATTAAAAATAATTTGCAGATCAAACTGTGGGGATAAAATGGATGCTTTTCTCAGTAGAACATATTACCTTAATGGAGGTCATGACAATACACACGGGATGTCAAAGCTCAACGCCAGGATGGAGCAGATTGAGGTAAAGTTGAAGAACACATGCACCTGCGCTAATGTATTAAGGAACACCTTTGTGCTTAATAACACATACACTTGCGCTAATGTGTTAAGGAACATGTTTGTGCTTAATATTTCAATTTTCCAATAAACATACGAGATGATTCTGTACTAGCTTACTATCTCAGGGAAAATCTGAAGCTAACAGGATATTTTACCTTTCTGTGCCACAAGAAGCACTTCTAGATGTTTCATCCTGTCTTGCCAGTAATGCACAAACCCAAAAGGGGTGGAATCGTATAATCATTGAGAAACCTTTTGGCTTTGATGCATTGACTTCTCATCAGCTGACAAAGTCTCTTCTTTCTAAGTTTCAGGAGAAGCAACTATACAGGTGTCTATGCACAGCTTTTATATTTTTTAACATACACATGCACAAAAACACAATTTATTTATTTAATTTATTCTGATCCATCACTTTACAAGTTGACACAATCTTATTTCAGGATTGATCATCTTCTAGGAAGAAACCTTATTGAAAACCTTACAGTTTTGAGGTTTGCTAATCTTGTTTTTCAGCCATTGTGGAGCCGTACTTATATACGCAATGTGCAGGTACCTTTTTATAATAACATCAACATGTTCCTAATGCAATATACTTAATATCCACTGAATTGTGAAATAACTTATTGCAGGTCATTTTATCAGAAGACTTGGCCGTGCCCACAGGAAGGTAATCATAAAGGCTGTCTACCTGTCTCTAGGGTATAACCAATAAGATATCATTTTATATTCTTCTTGACCATTTATGCAGGTATTTTGATGGTTATGGCATCATCCGTGATATAGTACACAGTCATATACTCCAGACAATAGCTTTGCTTGCCATGGAACCTCCTATAAGTCTTGATGGTGAAGATATTCGGAACGAAAAGGTACGCATGCATGTTATAGAGCATTTCAATGCATCTAGTTATATTGGTGAAAAGCTTCTTTTCAGGTCAAGGTTCTGAGATCAATTCGCAAATTGGAACCAAGTGATATAATTCTTGGCCAGTATAAAGCAAGTACTGGAGACAAGGTTGATGTATATTTAAACAGTCTGACCCCTACATATTTTGCTGCTGCATTATTCATAGACAATGCTCGGTGGGATGGTGTGCCTTTTTTGATCAAAGCTGGCTTGGGACTCATCAACCACCGGTAAGATGTATTGTAGCAATTCTATTGTATGCCAACATCACCTATATTGGTCAAATTTTTAGAGTCTGCTGCCTGATTGCACCAATTTCTAGATTTTTCTTAATGACAGAAAGTTGTATTTGGGTAGAGTAGTTGTTTCTTAGGAATTGACAGTGCCTTTGTTTTTACTCCCTTTAATGTATTAAGTCTAGTGATTGTTATTTTGTCCCCAAAGTTTGATGTAAAATGGAATCATCTGAAATTTAATTTCTTTGGGGGTAGAAATTTGATAGAAAGTTGTAGAGAAATTATGTTTTGTTATATTATTCTGCTGATTCGGCAGATTTTGGAAATGTTAAAATATTTAATGATATTTTAACTTAAGTTGGAACAGGATAAATTGACAAATTACTTATAAAAAAAAAAGGATAAATTGACAAATTGTTATTATTATTTTGTGATTCATTTTTTCTTTTTCTTGTATCTGGGTCATTTGTAAATACCAAGATGAAGCTTTTTGTGAACTCCCAAATTCTATGTCTAGAAACTGATCTAAGGCTGTTTATATGAATGCATGTACACCGAATTTCCTTACAAGTATATCGATAATTACTGGTCTATGAAGAAGAAAATTATAATTACTCTTTATGACAGTATATATTCTTACCAAGAGTAGCTGTACATTGCAGAGTGGAGATTCGTATACAGTTTCATCGTGTTCCTGGAAACATTTATCGTGAACGTATTGGGCATAACATTGACCTTGCCACGAATGAGCTGATTCTGCGTGATGCACCCGATGAAGCCATTCTAGTCAGAGTTAACAATAAGATTCCAGGATTGGGGTTGCAGTTGGACTCTCCAGAATTGAATTTGCTCTATAAGGACAAGTAAGCACTTGAATTTTACTTAAATTTGTTGCAATACAACTGAATATATCACAATGCTGTCGATCTGCTTATTGTTTAGTAAATGTACTTGTGTTTAACTGTAGGTATAAAGCAGAGGTGCCTGGTTCATATGAGCATCTTCTTCTTGATGTCATTGATGGTGACAGTCATCTATTCATGAGAAGCGATGAGCTTGCAGCTGCATGGAATATTCTAACTCCAGTTCTGCATGAAATAGACAGGAAAAACGTAGCACCAGAACTGTATCAATTGGGGGGTAGAGGTCCAACTGGAGCATACTATCTTTGGGCTAAACATGGGGTTCCATGGGGGGAAGATTAGCAAGGCTTTCTGTGGTAAGTTCTTGTCGCATTATACACAACCAACTACACATAATATGTGATAAATATGTTAATCATTTCACTATCTGGACTGCAAAATTTGTTTTGTGTCAATGTGTTCGGTATTAGAGTGGCTGATATGAAGGGCATCGGGTTGAATTTATTGGTTTGATTGTTATTACCCCAGTTCTGCATGGTCTTTTGATGCCTCATAGTCTTGGAAGTGTCTTCTGAGCTGAATTATATCACAATGAAATTTGACAAATCATCATCGATTCTCTGCAGTTAAATTTTCATACACAAAATCTTCTTCCATAGATATTTTACCAGGGCAATAATGTTTGTCAGTGGGCATTTGTTTTTAAAATTGCACCATGTGCTTTTATTTTCATGAGTTGATAACTCATGAGTTGATGTACAGCTTTACTTTTGAGCAAAATCCAACAAGTTCAGGAAAGTTGATTCATTCATGGCCCCATCATCCATGACCCATCCATACTTAATAATGGGATATATATTCTCAGATCTATCAAAGTGATGGGAAATGGGGTTCCTGATTATTAAATCATTTTTAAAATGGGCCCTACCCTAGAATTGCGGGTTGGACATTTTATTTTTATTGGGAAAATCTGGATGATCAAGAAAACTGTTTTTGGTTGGATATGCTTTATTTTGAAAGATGGAAAATTAGACCTACAACTTGGCCTAACTGTTTTGGAATTGTAGTGAAAATCAGGTTTACCATTGACTTGGTTGACTCGCCCTTGACTTACTAATTACTAGTGTGTTTGACACTAAAAACAATTTTTTGGCTTCTTAAGCTTATTTAGTGGGGTTAATACTAGAAAAACTTTTTCCCTCTTTTGTAAAAATTACAGTACTTTCAACAAATAAGCAATCAGTATAGTGCATTCAAACGTTTTCACCAATTTGCTCTTTACTATAGGTTTGGTGGCTTTTAACCCTCTATGATCATACTAATCTTCTTTCAAATCCAGTGATTCCTAATCAGCAAACAGTGATGTAATGCATGTAAGATTTTAATATATATAATCAATATTCATAATCATAGCCAATATGGGCCTTGTAAGGTGTAAGATTTTCAAAAGGCTTATTTACCTTATTTTGTCTACTTTAGCCCAAGAGATGGTATTGGCTCATTATTATTATTATATTTTTTTGATAAGCTGGCTCATTATAACTATTATATTCTTGGAATAGAATAAATTTTCATCAGTTCAAATCAACTAATCAAGACGTCGGCCATTAGAAAGAACAAGTAGAAAAAGAAAAAGAAAAGTTGGGATCTTTGGATGAATGTATACCCTACCAGGGAGTACTGGGTACAATTAGATAGTAGTTGGAACTTAGAATAGCACATTTCAAATGCACATCGCATTTCAAAAACAGTTTCTTTTCTTACTTTTGTGGGTGTATAAGAAGAAAAGGAGTGGCTGAAGCTCTCCCAAAGGAAATAAAAAATAAAAAGAAAATCTCTGCACATTGCACTTCAATAATTTTGAATAAAAATGTTCCCCATAGTACTAAAGGATCACACTAGAGAAAATAAGGAAAAGAATAAGAAGCAAAATTCTTTGACTATTAATAATCACATGATCGATCTAGATGACTTAATAAATTGTGCGATAAGTAATGTATACTGATAGTTTGTTAAAAACAACTTTGTAGGGTTTGTTTGTGATTTGTTTATTTTGCTGAAATTGAAATTTGTTTTGCTGAAAGTACTGTAGATAAAGGTAAATATTGGGTCTGTTTGGATTGAATTTATTATTGCTGAAACTGAAAACTGAAAACACTATAGCAAAATAATTTTTAAATGTCTGAATGGTACCGTAGGACCCATTTTTAATATTTTTTATTATGTAAACAGTGCATACACAGTACGTGAATAGTACTGTATATGCACTGTTCACAACAGTGTTTTTTGTTTCTTTAGAGTCAAACTATGCGGCCAAAAAAAAAAAAAAAAAAAAAAGGGAAAATGTGGATGAGAGGAAACGTGGACGCGCAACGCGCAATTCAAACGTCCTCATTAATTGAAATAGTATAGTAAAACTTATGAATAATACCAAAAAGTGCAGTGAGACTTATGAATAATAGCAAAAATAAGTTAAATAATAAAATAAGTTGACAAAAAATAAACTAGTCAAACATATACATAATAAGTAGCATTACCTAATTTTTCTCATATGGAGAATTTAAGTTCAAACCTCCTTCTAGTACCTATGGTAAGAAGAAAAGTATGTTCAAACATCTAACGGATGACCATTTCAACAAGTTCAGTGTTGTTGCACGCCATGCCTAATTCTTACTCATCAGATATTAGAAGCATGTTCAAATATCTAATGGATGAGCATTTCAACAAGTTCGGTGTTCTTGCATGCCATGCCTAATTCTTACTCATCAGATATTAGAATCGACTTCGAACCAGTGCTCACGTTAGAACATTGACACAGCGATCTTAACAGATCCAAGTGTAAATGTGTAATGGAACCCAAACCAAATCCTTTAATGACGTATAATCTCATAAAAAAAATTATGACTTGTCAAAAGCATATTGGCCTGACAAGTGGACCCATCATTATGACAATAATTATTTCACCAATGAATCAAGTCTTTAGCAAGATGGCCACTAATTATACGTCAGGAATACGAGCGTCACATAAAGTAGGTACGAAGCATTATGTCATGGGCATACGCAAGCAATTATTCTTTTTTGGGTCAGCCAAAATAATGTAATTACCAATATGCCACATTTTTGAGATTTATATTATTATGTATCTTCCAAGCAGAGTATAAAATAAGATCAAATGGACATTATTGTCAATTGAAAATTTTCTATTGATGACTTTTAGTATAAAATAATGTGGTGGTAAATGGTCATACTATATAGTAGGGTCAACCAAACACGGTTTTAATTCAGCAAAATAGAAAAAAAAACCAAACGCGGTTTTAGTTTTAATTCAGAAAAGGTCAGAGAACCTAATACAACCTTCATTATTTATTATGGTTCCTTCATCTAAGCAACAAGGCAAGAGAGAACAAATACTATTCTATTGCATTTGCACCACTCTCTCTCTCTTTCTCTCTCTAATCAAGCACTAAGCAATAGGAAAAGACTGTAGTCTGTAGTCTCTTTTCTTTTTATTTTTAAATTCTCAAAAAGGTCTATATCACTCTGATATTTTAGTTGATAGAAGAACCTAGCATTTAGAGAGCAAAAATATCTATTGTACTCCATTTCTTCTTCTTCTTTCTTCCTTTGCATCTCTCACTCTTTATTCAAGCAGTAAGCAATATGAAAAGATTGTAGTCTCTTTTCTTTCTCCTTCAGCATCTTCCTTTTTTTTGTTTTTTTGGTTCTCAAAAGGGTCTCTCTCTGTTTGATACATTAGTTCATCAAAGAACTAAGCAGTAGAGAGCAAAAAAATCTATTATACACACCATTTCTTCTTATTCTTTTGTTCTCAAAAGTCTCTCTCTCTCTCTCTCTCTCTCTCTCTCTCTCTCTCATATATTAGCTCATTAAAGACTATGCATTAGAGAGCAAGAATATCTATTATATGCTCCATTTGTTGTCGTTGTCAAACATATAGACACACTACAAAATATGGAAGGAGAAAGAAAGAAGAGGAAGATGGAGGAGGAAGAAGGAGAAGAAGAAAATGAAGAGGAGAAGATGGAAAAGTTCTTTGCTTTGATTAGAAGCACACGTGAAGTACGAGATCTTTTGATGAGGACTGGTGCTAATTCAGCTGAGAAAGAAGAGAAGAAAGTTGAGAAAGTTAAAGAAACCATGGTTTGGAATCCTATGTTCCAACCAGAAGATTTCATAGAGGAGGACGAGGATAATGATAAGTCTAATAATACTCCTGGTGCAAAAAGCCAAGCAGGTCCTTCTAATAAAGAAGAAAAAGATGAGGAAGAGGATAAAGAAGGAAGAGGTGGTGATGGTTTAGACCTAAATCTTTCTTTGTAGGAGAGTTATGGGCAAGTGCAGCGGATATCGTGCATGTTGAAGCGAAGTGGTCCTCCTATATATGATTTTATGCATATTTACTTAATGGGTTGACCATAGTTTTTGTATTGCTTTGAGAATGCACCACTATGCTATGTAAAAAAAATTGTGGTACACATCATTTTGCATGTGCAGATGTGAATTTGTCCCTAACATTTACCCCATGTTTGGCTCTCATCAGTCATCAGTTTTATATAATGTATAGATCATAATGCCATGTGTAGGAATCCATAACTTTCAAAGTAGAAAATTGGTCCCCCCCAACACCAAAAATTAGAATTGAAAATGAGGAAAAAAACAAAAGTTGTTATAATCAACTAAAGAAAATGAGGGGAGAGTGAAAGAGAGAGGTTAACTTTTGTTCAAAATTCTGTCTTTGTACTTTTTCATGGTCTGGCTGCTTAGATGGTATAGTTGCACTCTTTTAACCAAATGGAAGATTTTGATTAGTAAGGGGGACATTGGGGCAAGAAAGTCTAACAGAGAGAGGTATAGTTAGTACCTTATAGCTTTAGCTGGCGCATATTGGACTTGCCCCAAACTTGGTGCACTCAAACTCTAGCTTGCTTGATCATGCCAGATTTGAGCTGGGGTGAGCCAAGCTTTTATAAACAGGCCTAATTTGTTCTAAGGCTAATATCTATCAGGCCCTTGTTTGCTAATATCATGCAAAAATTTGAGTTTGATTTCAGCAAATTTTCTTGTGTAAAGGAAAAATTGAGCAGTGCTTGTGTTAGCAGTTTTGTGTTTGTATCAGCACCACATTTTGAAAGTTTTTAGCTTTCTATCAAGTCTTTGACAAGAAACTTAGGGGACAAATATCTTCCCAAAGTATAGTCATTAGTATAGTCGTTAGGGGATAAATATCTTCCCAAAGTATAGTCATTAGTGGCAGTCAACCGATGTGGTGTGAAGTGTCTTTACCTATGTCTTTAGGTCTGCATCTTCGTGAGCTTGTCCAATCCTATTTGGAATCTGCTATTGGAGAGGACAAAAGGAAGGCGGCTAGGATGGAAAAATTTATATCTTTCAAAAGGAGAGACCAGTTACTTATAGTCAAAAATATTCTTACAATCTAGAAATCTACTTTACGACTATTTTTCCAACGGTTGTAAATGTTCCCAAAACTCAAAAGGATTAAGATTTGTGTGTGTGTGTGTGTGTGTGAGAGAGAGAGAGAGAGAGAGAGGAAATGAAGGAAAGTACCGTAAGTTGCAAGACAATTTGAACCTCCATTCAATATAGTGGATTGGGTTATGGATGTTTGATAGTTGATTCTTTTAAGTCTTGTTAGAAAAATGGGAGTGGAAATATGGATGTTTGATAGTTGATACTTTTAAGAAAGGTTTTTTAGGAAAATGGTATGGACATATGCTATGGAGAGGAATCTTCTATGGAGAAGGGTATTAGGGAGTAAATACGAAAAGGGATGAAGTGATTGATGTTCTGTTATAGTGTGGGGAATCTATGAAGTGAGCCTTTGGAAGCATGTTAGGAGTGGTTGTAGAATTTATCTAAATACATCAGATTTAAAGTGGGAGATATAACTCTCAATTCATTTTTGGGATGATTTATGGTGTGGAGAGTTGCCTTTAAACACCCTTTTTCTTGATTTATTTTGCACCACAATTTATAGGAGAACATGTGCAGATTATATACAAAGTATTAATGGTGCTAATTATTGGTGTCTTATGCCATCAAGGGTTTTTCACGATTGCTAGATAGAGTTGATTGACAACTTCTTTGATTTATTATGTGTTGTCCGGATTTCTACAATGGAGACAGAATATGAAGTGAGCTTTTGTCATAAGGTTAGACATGTGATGTACATTCATATTATTGGGTTTCGAGAAGAGGTTTTCAGGTTGAGTTTCTATGGCATTCTATTTGAAGGGTGAAAGTTCCAGCAAACTTGACTTTCTTTGTTTGAACAATGGGTTACAATAAAATTTTAACAGTTATGAATCTGAAAAAATTGGAGGAAGATTATAATTTATTGGTGTTGGTGTGTATGTGTAAAAACAATAGTGAATCACTTGACCATCTTGTTCTTCATTATGAGGTGGCTAGGGAGTTTAGGTTGACGGTTTTCCTTTTGATTGGGATTTTTGGATTATGCCGGAGTAGGTGGAGTGGCATGATTTGGAACTTGGCAAAAATAGCCAAATAGCATATTTTCGTAAATTATGTTGCAATCTACTATTGTTTCAGAAATATGTAGAGATCTATCACTTTTTGGGTACTTGAGTTTGGCAAAATCGAGTTTTCTATGGTACTTGAGTTTATGGAACTCGAGTACCATAAAAAATTTTCAAAATTTTTCAGAGTATATTTTTTTCAAAGAACTCGAGTTTTTGGAACTCGAGTTTCACGGCAAACTCAAGTTTCACAAACTCAAGTTTCAAAAAAGTGATAGATCCCTACATATTTCCAAAATAGTGGTAGATTGCTAATTTTTTTTGCTAAATAGTAATAGTGGGCCATTTTTGCCTTTGGAACTCCATTGCACTTTGTCTCATGTAGTGCACCTGGAGGGAGAGAGATGCTTGTATTTTTTTGAATTTTTTTTTCTTTAATGTTTGTTATCTTAGATAATAAGCACATCTTTTGCTCTTTCTTTCTTATTTTTTTCCCTCCTTGCATATCTCTTGTATAATTTCCATGTACTAGGGCCATGCCCTTCTATTTTTAAAGATATTTATCACTTAGAGAGAAAGGGGGAAAAAACCTACACTTACACAGAGGTTGTAACTATTAACATGAAAGGATTGATATGTGATGCAATGCCATGACATCAGAAAACCACCATAATATGCATTTGAAAATGAGCATATTAGTTGGTTCACATCAAAACAACTCCACTGTACCATATTTGAAGACATCCAACCAATAAAGGTCCTACTTACACGGCAGATTCTTTTAGAAATCCTATCTGAGTGCACAAATATATGCAATCAATGATACCGTTCAGCATTTTAAGCAAAAGAAGAAAAGAAGGGTACCATTCAGCATCATAGCATAGGCTGGACCACCATTGAAGTCATAATGGTTAGGTAACAAGCCTTGACTAGGAACAGGAAAGGGGGAAGGAAAAGAGGTTGGTCACCTTTGAGGTAGAAGACGTAAAGCAAGATGATGAAGAAAAGATCAAGTTCTTGCAAAAAATGAATCAGAGACTAGTAATACTACAATTAAGAAGGTGATATAAGGAATAAGAACTTAGACCCCAATGTTACCTAGAAATGCCAAATTAAATCTAATATGATTGCAAGATAAGTATTAATCATATTATGTAATAACATGTGAGTAACACGATGAACAACTTCCTGAAATTTGAAGTGTAGGCGTAATGGAAAACTATTAATCAGAATGGGAATGCATATTATGTACTAACATGGAATTTTAGATTCAAATTGGTAGGTGTACTGAAGTAAATAACTGTCTTTTATGAAAATTATTTCATCAATATTGTCAAGAAGATTTAAGATATAAGCAGGTTATCTAGGTTGTGGTTTAATCTTGGATTTGACTAGAAGCCAGATGATTTTCTGTCACTGTTAACATGTAATGCTATCCTATGTGTTCCTTGAAATAATTAAAAATGTGTTTATCAAGTTCCTTCCTTGAAGAAAGTATGTTCTACAAAAATGCAAAGAAGCATCGCGGACTTCTACTTCTGTGTCAATTATGTTAACATGTTAAATGGTGTTTACAACTTTACATGTGAAATTCATCTTTTGAGACAGAAACCTGCAAGTAGAAATTAATCTCAAAAGCTAAGGTTGACGAGAACCAGCACAAGGATCAAATAAAAAGTTGTTTCACAAGTTTATGGTGAAAGATGTTTGACAAAAATGTACAATGGCAGACTCACTTATTTTCCTGTCGTGTAAAACATGTCAAGTGGCATTTATGCCCTTAGCATACTGTGCAAACATGAATCAACATTGCCTAGAAGCCAATGTATGAGGAATTTAAATGGGCAAAATTTAGGTACAATTCATTAGAGGTTGTACCTTATGTTTCCCAATCAAATTCAAATATATGGCTGCATTGATCAATTAAGTATAAACAATATTATCTTTTTAAAAATAATTAAATTCAATGCAGGCATGTATTTGAATTTAATTAGGGAACTTAATGTACAACACCTAAGGATTATATAGAAGAAGCACCAGTATGGATGCAAGTATGGGTATGGTACAAATACGATATGAAATACGGTGATATGACAATTCTTAAAAATCTAGGATATGATACGATGGGTATTAATTAAATATAAAATATATTTTTACCCTTTTTTTTTATATATTATTAAATTTAGACCAATAATGGATAATAAAGTGAATCCATGGCTTTTAAATGATGTTTAGAATACAAACTAAGATCCAAAAAGGTAAATAAAAGATAACTAGCTAAGTGCTTAATATTGAAACCAATACATAAAATATATAAATAAAAATATTCACAAGTTTGGGTTATCTTTCATTATCGAGAAGGTTGGGCTATGACCGTATCATGGGTGTATCTCATACAAATTGACAATTTCTTTTAAAATTAATTAACAAAAAATGGGGATATGCATGCAAGAGTATCTCAAAGGTATCCAGTATGGATACATATTGGATACGGTTTCATGAGCAAAACCGAAGTATTGTGCTTCCTATTTATACTTAAGTTTTATCCTTAACCAACTTAGTAGTATTCTTAAGTCTATAAATAAGTTTGTTAATATATTTAAAATTTAACTCAATGTTGAGTTCAGTCCAAATTCAACCAAATAATTTTCATCAGGCTGTAAAAAGTGATAAGAACAACAAATTCGACAAAATCAACTAAAAATCAAGTAATCAAAAACTTGTCTTATTCATATAATATCTGGAAATTAAAGGATGTATAGAATTTTATTATGAGCATGATGAAGTGTCTCACCATCCTCTCTTGTAATTTTCTGTAATAACTTGTTTAGAAAATGTAAGATTCTTCTTTCCTGTGCATGGATCACATATCTAGTTTGTAGCATTTCACATAACATTTGCACGAGCAAAATTTCTGCCTTTTATTTTAGTTATCTATTTTTCATTAAAAGTATTTCTTTTGTCCTTTGTGTATTAATGTGAAATTATTTTGATATTTTGAGAAGATCCATCCCATAATGCAGGATGCACTTAAGGCTTACGCCATCAGGCATGATATAGCTATGCACCATCTTTCAGCCAGAGGGCCAAAAACCATTTTATTTTTTAAGTAATACAATGTTTTTGAAGTGAGGAGATATATCATTTGCACAGTATGTGTACACAACACTTGAATACAGCACCAATCATATGTTTTAGTTGTTTAACTTTCCTTGCAATAACAGCCTAACACATATCTGACCGAGTTATAGATCTTAAATATTAGATAGGTAGGCTATTTCTCTTGGAAAAACTTAAAAATCCATATAGGAGTGGGCACACTTAGACATACCCACAGATGACACAAGGGCACAAACTTGGAAGTTGATGGCTAGAGTGAAAGAGAGGTTTAACTGACACACAAAACAAGTAACTCAGGAAAATTAGGAATTTATAGCCACTTTATACCAAACATATCTTACCGTAACGGACAACAGAAAGATACTCTTTGTATTCTTGCAAGCACAACAACATCCTTTCTTATAAGTTAAGAAGAAAAGGGTTTCAATATTCCCCTTTTTTTTGATAAGTAAGAAAGATGTATATTTAGTGACATATTAACTAAGTTACTAAAATGGG
This sequence comes from Quercus variabilis, assembly GCA_030445155.1. Lineage (NCBI taxonomy): Eukaryota > Viridiplantae > Streptophyta > Magnoliopsida > Fagales > Fagaceae > Quercus > Quercus variabilis. The sequence continues at coordinate 3,420,210 of CP129447.1, forward strand.
AGAAATATAAGTTGAAACAAGCAAATGCAAAATCCATACTGGAAAGATCACCTCTTTTTGTATGATCTTCAACTCAACAGTGCCCTGTATTGCAATCACTTTTCCTTTTTTCTTAGGTCAAGTCTTACTACCTAGGACCAACTCACTTTGTAATAATGTCATGAATTTGGGTACAAATCAAGGTAGCACCTGTAAAAATGACACAAGATGTTAGCAAATTCACATAAAAATAAATAAATAAACATTAAAAAAAAATCAGAATAAAATGTCATTCTTCAAAAAATAATGTACCTAAAGCTGATGATGATATACTTCCTAGCAAAACTTGTCCTGAGGAATTTGCTTGGCATGATGCAGCGTATGAGATGGAGGATCTACCACCAAAAGTGATTTGTGATGGCTTCTCCACATGGTCATACTTCAGATACAAGTTGGAAAAGTTTCTCTCTTGGACCCATCATGACTTCATGAGTAGGTGTTTAGAATATTGTTTTACAACAAAGAAGTGCTTTTTTAGATTGTAAAGCCTGCAAGTTAGCAATTGGGGGCCATTACTATGGACATTGTAGAAAAATGTCATGTGAAAAAGTCGGACTGATCAACCACAGGTCCCACCTAGGTCATCAATTACTCCATCTTAAAGATCAATATCTCGACCATCTAAATGTTTTTGCCTTCATTAGCCTCACTAGAGGATAAGCCATTATAAACAGAACTCCATGGTTGATTTGCTGAGAACATTTCAGCTAAAATTCACAATTTATTATTTCCATCATTCCAAAAATAATAATAAAACTCAATCTTAGTTTGCAATTGTCCAGTAACGTCAAGACTTTGCTTAAATATCTAATATAAGACTCAGGGAAGGTAAGCATGCATGACTGATGTCTCTAAATCAGTCAGTCCTTGGATCTAGTAAGAAATATTATATGCACAATCACCAATAGTCTTTGCAAGAACACAATCCATCCTTAAAATGATGAAATCTATTAGCATCCCTCAAAATGATATCCCTCCCTGTCACTTTTGCTATTAATTTGATTGCAGAATGACAGTCCCCACAAACCCGAAGATTCTTCATCACCCGAATGGGCACCCCTTCTGGCAACTTTAGGAGTCCATATGCTACAGCCAGTTTCTCACTATGATACCCCAACAAATGCACCTTTTCTTCTTCATCCACATCATGCAGCACAAAGCTACCATCAGGGCAGTACCCAGCTTCTCTTAACAATCCACTTATTCTCTCCAACATTTTCATGATCAAGTCCTGCTCAGGGTGGCCCATGCTATCTCCCCCTGTAAACATATGTACTTTCTTTTCCACCTCAATCCAGCTACAGCCAGGGGACTTGCTCACACTTCTTCTCATTTTTTTCCTCAAGACTGCAACATCACCCCATTTACCTTTGGATGCATAAATATTTGATAATAAAGTGTAATGCCCAGAATTTTTGGGCTCAAGCTGTACAAGTTTCTTTGCTGCAACTTCAGCCAAATCCAGCTTCATGTGGGTTCTACATGCACCTAATAAAGCACCCCAAACAACAGCATCTGCCTCCACCGGCATACTCTCAATCAAATTCATTGCCTCATTTACCTGTCCTGCCCGTCCAAGTAGATCAACCATGCAAGCATAGTGTTCAGTTCTTTGCTCCACTTGATATTTGGAGTTCATTGACTCAAAAATTTCAAGCCCTTCTTTAACCTTCCCAGTGTAGCTGCATGCTGAAAGAACTCCAATAAAGGTGACATCATCAGGCAAAATGTTCAAAGAACACATCTCATAGAAAACCTGCAAAGCTTCCTCACCTAAACCATGTTGAGCATACCCTGTAATAATAGAATTCCACATAACAATATCCTTTGGAGCAAACCTGTCAAACACCAACTTTGCCTTCACAAGGTTGCCACATTTAACATACATTGTGATCAATACTGAGGCAACATACACATCAAAATCATACTGGGATCTCACCAAATGGCCATGAACCTGTTTACCATGATCAAGGCTTGCCAGGCTGGCACAAAGACCGAGAGCACTGATCAAAGAAGGGAAGTTAGGCCTAACTCCTTCTCTTTGCATTACAGCAAACAAATTAAGTGCTTCCAATTCAAATTCATTCTGTTCATAAACCTTTATCATTGCACTCCACGTCCCATCATCTTTCTCTCTCATTTGGTCAAACACCCACCTTGCTTTAGCTACCTCCCCGTTCTGGCCAAGTCCAAGAATCATCGCATTGCAAGCAACAATTGATTTCACTGGCATTGCATCAAAAAGCTCCAAAGCCTCTTCTATCCGCTCACATTGAGTGTACCCCATCAGCATTGCTGTCCATGACACCTCATTTTTCTCTGGCATCACTTCAAAAAGCTTTCTAGCAACATCAACACGCTGGTTATGCACATACCCAGAAATCATAGTAGTCCAAGTAATCACATTCCTTCGTGGCATCTCATCGAAAATCCCACGAGCTTCAGCCAACCGCCCTTCTTGACAAAACCCTCCAATCATACTAGTCCTTGCCACGACATCCTTCTCAGGCATCATATCAAAAATCCGACAAGCCTCATCAATACGACCCTCTTGTATTAGACCACCCAACATCACCGTCCACGACACAACATTCTTTTCAGGCATTTGCCAAAAGAGTGATTCAGCCTCCGAAACCATCCCCTCTTTCACATATCCCCTAACCATCGCAGTCCATGAAACAACATTTCTTTCAGGCATCAAATCGAATACCTTTCTAGCTTCACTAACCATCCCATTCTTTATATACCCAGATATCAACCCATTCCAAGAAACAACACACCTCTCCGGCATTCTATCAAACAAAATCTTAGCTTCTCGGGGCTGATAATTTTGGAAATACCCAGCAATAATTGAGTTCCAAGCGACAACGCTTTTATCAGGCATTTTATCAAACACCTTCCGGGCATTCTCGATATGGCCAATACGGGCATACCTTGCAATCTGAGAAAGGGAGGAAATTCCAACACTTGTACAATATATCCTATATGGGTTTAACCTAAAATGCATTGTTTAACTAGAATCTGAATTACCCAGATGAAAAAGACACTAAATTTTAAAACCTTTATTGGAAATTTTGCAGTTTCTTTAGATACCCAGATATCAAATATGGCTAAAAATTGTAAAACAGTGATAAAGTTAGGATTTTGGTTCAGAATTGTGAAGATTGAGACTGGTTTTTTTTCAACTATGCAAGAGCGCGGGAAACCCTTTTGAGGCCAAGTGAGGGTGACCTAACCTAATTTATACTAACTTTGTGAGACTAATAAGTAGAAAGAACCGTCGTCGTTTTGGTAACCATTTATGTTTGTAAAAGCTATTAGTGACAGTGTAATGTTTTTATGGCAACGAATTTGTAATAAATAGAAAGGTTCCTTACCAAAAGAACTTTTGAAGCTTATATCAGTTTTTTTCTTTATAAGCTTCAATTTCATATAATTAAAAACCTATTAAAGTTGGGGTGAAGCTTATGTCCATTATTTTATTAAACTGGATACGACACAATTCAAACACGTGTTTAAAATTGGACATATGCCTGAATCTTGCTGTGTCTAGTACAAAAATGTACTAGATAAAAATTAGTATTCATTAGTTGGTATATGTTACTATAATAAATCTTAAAAGATAATTATGTTAAGTTGTTTATTTGAGCCTTTTCTTTTTATGCATAATTTTTTTAAGATCTACAAAGTGATAAAGATATAAGAAAAGTGTAGGTTAATGTATCAAATTTTACTCTTCTTTCTTTTCCTATTAGTTTTTATCTACTACATGGGTTCCCTTCCAATAATGTGAATGTGTTAAGGCTAATCCAAATGCACTAGTACAAAGCAAGGAAGATAGGTATTTAAATAGAATAGTGGTAAAGTATTGAGATTGACATAGTTGTTTGTGAATTGTAGATTAGCTAAAATAATAAAAGAGGAATTTTTTAGACCAAATTTGACTAAAAGTGCAATGAGTTTGATGTAAATGTTCTTATACTTTCAAAGCAAAAGTGAAAAAGAAAATTGCTATTTTTGATCAAAAGAAAGAGTTGGTAAAATTTTAGAGTAATTCTTATCTGAAGTTTTTAAAATTTTATCTATTAATTGTGAAACGATTGTATAGAATTTTGCTATGGTTTGTTCATTTTTCAAAATTACAGATGGTTTTGGTCTAACATTGAATTGAAGATTTTGGTCCAACGTTGTATTGATGGGTAACAATAAGCTTTGATAATGTCCTTTGACTTTCATTCCTTAAAAGTCAACATTACTTGCCTTAAAGAAGATGACTTCATTATTCTAACATGTAATGTTGTGATTACAGTAGTTAGGAAAATACTATTGATTAGATGGAATAAATATCGATGTACAACAAATTAAAGTTAACCAAGTAAACCTACTACTAGTGTAAATACAAGAGTAAAATCTAATGAAAAAGCTATCATCAATCATTGAACCTACATACATTTAAATGGGAATTACAATTAACAAAAGCTACTTTGATGCATTAAAGTAGTAGATAAATCACAAACTAGGACTAATCCCTATCCTAAGGATTACAAAGAGTAATGAGTAGATATGTGAGTGATTCTACATTTGTTTTTTTAAGATGTAAGCTTATTTATACTTGAGACCTTGACAGTTATTCCTGATTATTTTTATTCTTATAAATTATAAAACACTTGTTACTTACATTGTTCTTACATAACAGTTGTTAGATTGTGGCAATTCTTTTCACGCTATTTGGAGCGATTTTTGAAGTGGGTGGCAAACTCCCTTTTTGAAATTCCATGACATACATCCTTACCAAAATCTTTAGTGATAATTCATCACTAACAGCAACATAATTAAAAAAAACATTTAAACAATCCTTAAATAGTATTTTTTTGGTGTCTATTTAATTTATTGATTACGTAACAAAATTCAATCAATCATTTCACAATGGATGAATAAAATATTAAGAATTTCAAGGTGAAATTATCTTACAAACTCTCAAAAATCCTAATTGCTAATGACAACAATAGTTTTTACTATTAATTTTGATAGCCTGTTGAATTAATTTTTCATCTAGTTTTCGTCAACTGTAAATGTAGGAATACCTCTTTCTTTAATTGTCTATGTAAAAACTAAGAACACTAATCTTTTTCGAAAAATGTAGTAGGTGTATCTCTTTCTTTAATTGTCTACATAAAAACTAAGGACACTTATCTTTTATGATACGGCCATGTTTGGCTCTTTCCCATTTTTTATTTCAGAGCAAAAGTATGTCTAGTTGTCTTGTCTCCTCAAATTCTTAGCCAAATGAGCAATAACTCACAAATGGTGGAAAACTTTCAGTTCCATTTTTTTGCACTTCTTTATAAAAGGGCTACATAAAGGAGGTGACTCTTTCATTTCCATTGACCTTTTTGCTTGGCATGTGTACAAGTTACAAAACCTCCTCATCTTAACAATATCTTCACTTCTACAAAGATCAACGTGGTTGTGGCAGCATTACAAGAAAAGAACAACATTTATGTAATTCAAGGCTGGCATGCTAATGGTCCTTAAATGGTCAGCTGCGACAAAAGAAATCGAATGTGGTACGTGGTGTAGAATAAACTGTGGAAAGTACTTTCGAGGCTATGATGGAATTAGCAGCTTCAGTGTGATGGATCCCATCCCAGCTTATGAATTTAGATCCGTCATCACAGGCCTGAGAGCCAGGATTACCACATGTCACCTTGATATTGTAATTGTATGGAGGACCTCCAAAGCCACAGCATGCCATCAGTGGACTTGAGAAACCTAGATAAATAATCGGTGATCAAAGCTATGCACTAATAGAACATTGTCTAGAGAAATATCACTCAACTAATATGGTTCATTCACTATCTATTCAATGCAGTAATTTAGTTTATGAGAACATGGATCACATTAGTGTTTGAAGAGATATAACAAAAGCAATCGGTGAAGGAGAGAAAAAACTTGAGAAACAATAAGCTTACCGTATTTGGTGGCATTGGCAATGAGATCATACTTGATGGAATATATATCTACATAGACAACATTAGCGTCTTTGAGTTCAGATCTCATCTCTATGCATAAATGGCGTAGTCCTTCATTGAATACTCTTGCAGCAGAATTGTAAGATGATATACACCCATATGGATCCAAATCCTTGTTTTGCACAAATGACAGTTTTTGAGGGAGACAACCAAATGGCCCAGTATTGTGTATCCAAAAGTTCCTGCCACCTTGATTATATAAGGTCTGAATTTGGAGTAACAGAAAAATATTAGAATTGATCAGGAAAACATGTGCGATTAACGTGATATATTACTAAACAGAGTATAATTTTTGCAGGAGTGTATTGAACTCACCTTAATCGCATTCTTGATTTCTGTAATGATTGATGGAATTCTTTTTACTACTTGCGCATAAGTTAGATTCTTGGAAAAGGAATCGGCAAGGTCATTTTGCCCAATATCAATCATGTAAAGTGCATTCCGGAACCCCTCATCGTTGATTGAATTTCCTGAACCTATATAACATCACTTTCACTTAAAAACATGAATGTTGAAAGATGAATTGCATAGTTACTTTTTCAATATTTAAAATGATATCAATCATGCAAAAATTAATTAGAAAACCTTGATGCCACACCTATTTGACAAAAATGTGCTTAAGTCCCTACCGTTGCAATAATTATCTTATGCATTGGATATACGTATCTGTTAGAGGTATATTAGACATACTAGCCCAAAGTAGGTGGGCTTGGGCCTATTACATTAGGCTGATATATCTCTAATGTGTGAAGGATGCATATATTCAATGCATGAGATACCTTCTCTTACTGTTGGCAAGCCTAATAAACAAATAGGTCAATACATCTTAGTCCAGGAAGGAACATATTAGAGTCTTAGATCACATAGTTTTGATATGTGGCAAAAACAAAACACAAACCCTTTTCAATCCTAGTTTCTCCTATGTTTAAAATAGGGGTGCCATGGTTTTCCCCAATGATTTCTATCTAATTCACTGAATGGTTACTTGTGGTTCCCTTTTTTTTTTTTAATAGTGACTACTTGTGATTCTAAGGAGCTAAAAACACCATATTTTACTACTCAGACACATTTCAAGGTTAACCGTCTGCATTTGACATTACATCTGTATCTATGTACCAAATTTAAATCTGAGGATGAAATGTATTGGATCAGACATGTTAGATATATTCGCAGGTTCTGGATCCAAGCCAATTATATTGTTGAAGTTATAATTGTGTTAGTGGTCCTAGTCCTAGTCCTAACTGTACTAGCACAATCAATATAGACATCAGCAATATAAATGACATTGGGCCCTGAATCCGTGCATGTTTTCTAAGAGTATCTTTAGATGAGCTTATTTTCATCAGTTTAGTTTGATTGAAAATTTTTAACTACGTAAAAGTACCTCAACTTAATGACACGTGCGACTATGATTAATGAACCATTACTTTTACATAAACCCATTATTTTTCTCATTCATTCACTGTCGCACATGTTAGGATTATGACAAAAGTTTTGTCCCTAGATTTCATCTTTTATGTATAAAGCAAATAGAGAGACAAAGTGAATGCAAAGTAAAAAGAGAAATTACCTGCAGTAACAAGTTCAAGGGTGCGAGCCTTGTAATGAAGGAACTGCATGAGCTGGATGGTCAAAGAAAAAGGAACAAATTTAGGGAGGGTAGCGGACCCCGCTACAGCAAAGTTTGCCCCATTTGTGAACTTGGACCCAGCTAAGGAGTCTAAATATGGGCTCACAAAACTTGTATTCAAACTCTGGCCTACACAAAATAAATAAATAAATAAAATAATTACTGATTACAGATCTACCTCAGAATCTCAGATATTTTTTATAATGTATAGTTTTTTGTTTTTTTTTTTTTTTTGGGTTAAAATATAATGTATAGTTTACAACTTTGGATCTCATGCCCCTGACACCCTGTCAGTCCACTTGATGGGTCTAATAAGTAATAATGATTTAAGAAACAAAGTAAAAAAAATGATTAAAAAAGAAGAAGAAGAAGATTCATATATGGCAACATGGTTATCACTGACACAAATACAGTGACTATTATATAAAAAAACTCTCTCCCATAAATTTTTTTTTTTTTTTAACTCTTCTTGTTTCGTATTTTTATTGGATATGAAATTTGAAAATCTAACATTTGAATTATAGGTTCTTTATGTTCTTAATATGCATGTTAAATTTCATTCAAATCGGATATTATAATGTTATTTACTATTCGATCAATAATTTTACTTTTTATGCATAATTTTAGACCACAAAAACTTGATATTTAAATATTTAATTGATAACATATGTATTGATCTTTGATCTTCTTTAAATTGTGCAAGCATAGATGATATAATAAGAATGTGCAATCCAATAGTCAAATATTTAAAATTCACATCTAATAAAAAAATATACAAAGAGTTTAAGAGAGAAACCTTTTCCAAAATACTCACATTCAGTGATTATTATATAAATTAGATAGATTAGATCCTCAATTTTTTTTAAATTATTTTCTTATTAGTAGCATTAAATGCACATATTAATTTAATTAGGACAAAAGTAAAACTTAAGAAACCTAAGTATAATTCATTAAATTGGTGCAACATCATTGTGGGGGGGGGGGGGGGGTGGGGTGGGAGGAGATTCAAAAATATGTTTTGATGCCGTGTCCAAAGCGGAAGAACCAATTGATTGGTCCATCTCTTCCATCATTCGTGATGCTGCTGATTTGTGTGTATCTTTTGATAATTGTGAGTTTTGCTGGGTTAAGAGATATCTAAACTCAATAACTCATTCTGTTGCTAAATATGCTATTGCTTTTAAAGTAGGTTTCTTGTGTAATAACTGTAATTTGTCTCCCCCTATCTTGAAACCTTGTACGCAAGATTGTTGTACCTCCTGTTGTTTTGCTTAATCTAAAGAAATGACAGATTATTAAAAAAAAAAAAAAAATTATTTTGTTATGATATTAAAAAATGTGGCTTATGAGACAATACAGCAAAACCATGTGAGTTATTAACTTTTTTTTTTTTTTTTGAGGAAGATTTATTAACTAATTATTAACTAATGCACTTCTTTCTTTGTACATAATTCCACTTACCACTATGTTGTTGAATTTTCATCTTTTTAGACCAAAGTGCCCCGACTAATAATGCACATGTAGTTGATGAGAAAAGCTTAAAGCATGGACAGAAAAGAGTTTTCACTTTTCACACTCATCGAAGGGACAAGAAGAAGAGAAGAAATGTCCAACCAAAAAGAGCATATCTCAGAAATAAGAAAAACTAGGACAGACAAAGACGTTATAGAACCCGGACCCACACCTCTTCCAAAATAAAAAATTGAGGGCCCAGAAAACATCACACACTACAAAGTGGGCCCTTCACACCAAGCAGGTCCCACCAAAAATTGACCTTAATAATCTTCACAAATCACAAACCAGTGCTGTACATTTTGACCTTAGCAATCATTTCATAATTTCATTAGTTTTATCTTGCCTGTAAAAATTATTTTAAAAATTAAAGATTGAAACTTTCCTCTTTAATTTCTCTCATTTTTTTTTGAGAATTTTTTTTTTTAATTATTAAATTGGAGCAACATTATTTTAAAATTTAATTGAGTCTACTATTAATCCTATTTCACCTCTTGAAAATTTTTTACTTTTATTGAAAAATTATTGTTTTATTTATTTATTTTTCACTAAATTTTATATGGACCACATCATCAATGAATTGATTGGTAAACCAATCGCCTTTTAAAAAAAATTGTGAAATTTTTCCTAATAAAATTTGAAAATTATATCTTTTAAATTTTTTACGAATAAAATTATATCTATAGTATATTTTTTAAATTTGAGAACACAAAAAACAAAAAGCTGAACCAATTTTAGAGGTCTTTTTTTTTTTTTTTTTTTTTAACCTATAAAGTTTATATAGACAAAAATAAAATGAAATAAAACATATCAACACCAATATGGTAGATATAGTGCCACATGTAAGAAAATTCTAGATATAGACGAATTGAAAAAAAGGTTGAAGTAAGAGTTGAGGTCAGGGTGGAGGGTCCCACTTACAGAGGAGGTCGATCAAGAGCCGTCCATCAGAGAAGCGACCGGTTGATCTGTGGAAGAAGATACGGCCATTGGGAGAGTTGATGGGGAAGCCGAGTCCGGCAGCGAGTCCACCCGTGTCCGAGTTGGAGTCACCAAAGTTGAAGATAACTGGGGGTCTCTTACTGCACTGACAGTGAACTGTGTGTGGAAATGAAAGTAGCAGAAGACAGAGCAATGGAACAAGAAAGAAGAAGAGGAAGAAGTGGGAAAGGAAGTGAGAGTGCATTGTGGGAATGTGAAAAGTGGGTGAGTGAAGTGAGAATGAGAGTGAGGTTTTGGTTCACTTTTTGTTAGTTTCTTTAATGGGTTGGTCTTGATTTTTTGAGATTGTTGGACCCTTCTTGATGCGTGTTAATATTTGTAAGGATGTTTGGTCGGTGGCTGGAGGTGAATAAAGGGGAGAGATGGGTCACAATAAAGGTTTGCATGAACTTTTGTAAAAAAAATAATGTTTTTTAAATCCGCAAAAGATTTATAGTTGAATTAACACCTTTCTATGTATAAAATGTTTAAATATTTAAGGAGGGAATGATTTGAACTACGAATTTAGCAGCATGATGTAACTATCTTTAAAAAAAATTGATGAAGAATGTATTGTACTTATAATTACTCTAGAAAATTATAATTACTATAGAAAATTGAAGTTATTTGTGTTTTATTTTATGTATATGTCAATGTCACGGATCAAGTTTCATTTAAAAACTAATAATAAACAACTCAATTGGAGTTTCTTAATTGTTTACCTTTCCTAACAAGTGGTATCAATGAATGGTGGTGTGCATGAAGATAGCACGGTGTTTAGGGGTTTCAATCGCAAATTGAATGGGGATAGAGCAAGTCTAAAGGCTTACATAAATGATTTAAAAAAAAGCCCAACAAAGGAAGGAAAGAGTATTATTTTACCATTTTCAAATGTTTGGATGATAGCAAAAGTCATTGTATTTTATTTTAGGTAAATGTCAATGTCACATACCAAGATTCATTTAAAAACTAATAATAAACTACTCAATTGGAGCCTCTTAAATGTGTTATCTTCCCTAACAAGTGGTATTAATGGTGGCATGCTTAAGATAATAAGGTGTTTAAGGTCTCTTTCGTACTTGAAATGAGGATAGAGAAAATCTAAAAACCTGCACTAATAATCTTTAAAAAAAAAACCCAACAAAGGATGGAAGAAATATTATCTTACTATTTTCAAATGTTTGGATGATAGCAAAAGTGAGCATCATGACCACATAGGCCAAGTTATTATTATCATCATTTTTACTTCAGCTTTGGTATTAACATCCATCTTTGTAACAAAAAATAAGAAGTTAGGGGGACAAAATCTTTCAAAAAATTTGACATGACCTATTGTGGTTGATAAATAATAAAATAAACCAGTTTATAACTCATGCAAGTGCACAGGTGCAATTACGAATAACCATAATTATATATATATATATATATATATATTAGACATTTATACCTACCAAGTAAGAGGTTGTAAATTATCCAAAAAAGAAAAAGAAAAAAGTAAGTAATTATAAACCGCCATAACAATGAGATAATATTATCTTCCATTTAAATCATTTAATTCCCTTCAATTTCTAGTTAGATGTGAAAAAACATTACATTTATTTAATTTCATGTTATTCAAATGGATTCTATGTATCTTACACTTGAATAAAAATCGGAGGAAATTAGAGAATGTAATAGGAGGGGTTCCTTGTTTTGAAAGTGTAGGGTCTGAGTTTGTAGCCTAAAAGATATAGGCTTAAGGTCCAACGAACCCAGAACAATGAATTTGTAGAGAGTAGATCGAAGGTTTAGGCGCTCGCCGGCCTTCATCAGGCAATGAACTATTTTTCTCTTTATTGAAAGAATACTTAGACTAATTTACAATTGAGGGATGCTCCTCGGCCCATGGCCGAGGAAGCTTGTTTCCCAAGCTCTCCTCTTTTTTCCTCTCCCCTTTACACTTTGCTCACATTTCTTATATATCCCTCTTTTTTTTTCTCATGTTGATCATCCATTAGCCTCCCTTCTAGCTGTTTGTCCCATTAGGGGTTATGTCCGTGCTTGAGTGGCTCACCCTGATCGATGTTTCCCTGCCAAGGGGTTACGTCCCCATTAATGCGGTCAGGAGGGTTAGGTGAGCGCATTCAATGCCGAGGTGACAGTTCGGCCAGGGTCTGCCACTTCTCCACACTTCTATTGCCAACGCGTGGTACTGGGTCCTCCTCTCCTCAGATGGCAAATGAATCTCCTTTTGGGGGGGGGGGTGGTCCTTGTGTTTTCATCCTCGGACCCCTCCTGCATCTTCGACGCGGGCCATTTGGGCCTGGTTTGAAGTGGGCCAAGGCTGTCCGATCTTCTGGCCCCACAGAAAGTATTACATAGAATCATGATAAATTCAAATTGATTCTTTTATAATTTCTAAGTTTACACATTAAAGTTTGCATGTAAATATAATTGGGACAAATTTATAGTTTAATTAGAATGGTGTTTGACATCAAATTATAGTGTAATTAGAAAGACACTTGTCACAAAATTGGAGGGCGATTAGAATTAAATTTGGATTATTGATTAAACTTGTGCTTTTGATAAATATAATCAGATTTCAACTTATAGCGTTCATTTCATAATACGTTAGATATAATGTAAGTAGTGGATCTATATGAAAGTAATATTACTCCATTCATAACTTACCACCTTAGAAAGTTATGAAAAATATTGTATTTTTGTCGATTCATTAATTATTTTATGTAATAGGCATATGCTGCACTAGCGTGTTGGCTCATCTGTGATATATAACGTATGAAAATATACTTTTTCTAATTTTTTTTTTTTTTTTTTAAAGAAGGTATGAAAATATACTTGTCACCTAACATATCACTTCCATCCGGGTCATTGTAAAAGACTTAAAGCAAATAATACTTGAAATTATAATCTATAATTCCTTTTTTTTTTTTTTTTTGGGGCAAACTATGATCTAAAGTACTTAGGAATCCTAATGCAAGCTATAAGAATACAAAATATGCATGATGTGGGATTAAATGGGATCCTATCCTACATGGGATATATCGCAATAGGATTAAATTGTATAAGGTTCCTGGTAAAATCTCATATTTCCACATCAATTTTTAATATTTTGAATAGAAAAAAGAATATGTTTGGTAATTATCTTTTTCCCAATTTTTGTTGTTCATAAAAACAGTTTTTCTATTTTATACAGAAGAAAATTTGTATGGTAACCCAAAACAAATAATTTTTTAAAAAAAAAAAAAAAAATCTCAAAATACAATTATATGTGAAACTAATTAGTTTTCAAATCTCAGAACAAAAAAATTATTTTTATTTTTATTTAACCCTATGGTTCAACTAATAAACCAATGACCCGACTTATTGATCAGGTTAGCATTGAATTTGGGTTTAATAACTATGGTTTAATATGAAAGAAATGAATGAAAAAGAAAGAGAATAAATTAGGATGAAATACAATGGAATAAAATTTTTTTTGAGATATTTCTTTTTTGTAATTTGTTTGTGAGTATATAAAAGGACAAAAAAGCTTACAATTTTATAATTACACATTTCTTTAGTTTGTTTGCCTTTTTATTAGATGAGGGTAAAAATGTATTTAACTCTAGTTAATGAAGAGAATTATCAAATAAGTTTAGGGAGAGTATTTTTTTTGTTAAATCAAATTGTTGGCCTAGCCTTTTATTATTATTATGGGAATAAAAAAAAAGTTAGGAGGGAGTGACTAGTGTAGTTTCCCTACTTTGACATAATCATAGTAGCCCATAATTACTCTTGAGTCAATACCTCATTTTGATGAAGTATAAAGAGCACCAATACGAAACTAATGAGAGGCAATTCAAACCCAAAACATTTTGCATAGCGAAATCTTTTTGACCCAAGGTCACAGCCACTAGGCCACCAATCGTGTTGGTGCTTTTTTATTATTGGTGCATTACTAAAGTAGTTAATTTCATTCGTAATTAAATCGACGTGAAAATGATGCTAGCTAGCAAATTGTGAATAAACGTTTAATTCCTAACATTGCTCATTCTCGTTTCCACTCACTTTCAAGCAAAACGTGAGGGTTGCTGTTTCATTGGCCTTTTCATCTCTTTCAAAAAGATAATTAAACGTGAAAGTGAAACTGATTATTTCCCTTCCATTTCATTTCCTGCTGTGCTAAACATACCGTTAAAGTTTCTATTTATTACTTACTAGTTTTATTTTTCTTATGGGTGCCGTTAAAGTTTCTATTAGAAGCAGGATTTGGGGTAATGATGAAAAGAATACCAAACTTTACTACACTTCGATAACACTAGTACTAGCATGTTTTATTGGGCCAACCAGCTAAAAAGGTTCATTCACATTATTCACATTGTTGTGCCTTACTTAGTGATGATGGGCCAGGCATACAAGTTGGCCATGCTTTAACGGTTATCTCTAAAAGACTCATTACGTAAAGATTATTGTGATTATATTTATTCAAAAGATTAGTTAAGTGCTTTAAGAGTCCTGGACATCCGCATCAAGAAAAAAGGACAAAAAGAAGAAGAAGAAGAAGTTTTCAGTTGCTTACACTAGGACTGCATTGATGTGTTACCATTACTAATTTACCTATGTGTTTCAAACACAATGTTATTTAGCCAACTTTCATGCATGGCCTATCAAGTATCAGCTACAATAGTTACATGCAAATTTTATATGATGCAGTGGTCTAATAAATAAGTCTTTTGATGATTTCATGGAGTTATGTTTAGGCCTGCTCTAATACTTTATGTTTAGCATGTGATAATGACATAATGTTCCAAAGTATACTTGAACAAGTTTAGATATTCTCGTTTGTCAAAAAAATACTAGCCCAAAAAAATTACTGGTTAGAAGTTTGAAGACTTTTTTGGTTTTTTTAATTTCCCTACAAAAATAACAAACAAAAAAACAAAGATAATAAATACTTAATTAGTAGATAGCAGGACATGGCAGAGTCAGTGTTGCAACTGCGTACTTTAACAAAAACACAATGGTAGGTTAGTTACAAAGTGAGTTCTAGTTTAATTTGTTGGTTGGCAAGATATATTCCTTAGGGAAGGATGAGTGGCTATATACATTTAGGAGTATTATCAATTATTGTCCACTTATATATTTGAAGTAAACTTGTCTATTCCATATACATCAAGCAAGTATTCAAATCCAATAAAGGGAATTATTTCTTATACTCTAAAGTAATACTTGTTCCACTAAGAAGAGATAAATGAATATACAAATCATATATATATATAGAGAGAGAGAGAGAGAAAAGAGCATATTTTGTGTATGAATTCATCCGCTCTACTTGAAATGGATCAATTTTTTAGGTTAAATATTACAAATCTAACAATATATGGATTGCCATGTGACGCAACCATTTGTATACTATTAGATTTAAAAAAATAAAAATCGTAATAATGAAATAGACTTCATTTAAAGTGTCCATTTAAGGTGAAATGGAGAAAAATTTGTTCCACTTCAATATATCCTAAAATAATACTACTTCTTTTGAGAACAAATTGATGGTGAATTACAAAAACCACTCTTAGGTTTAAGGAATGACAAACCAACCCAAAACTTAATGGAAATGACACTCCCTTCATTTGAGATTTGAAGGAAATCAACATATTAGTTATTCTCCTTCCATTAATGATAGTAGCGGAATATTTCAAATTTTGAAAAATTGGTGAGGTATGCGTACACTACAAAAAACGCGCTTTGGAGTTGCGTTTTGGAGCTGGGTTTTAAAAAACGCAGCTTCAAGGTACTATTTAAGCTACGTTTTACAAAAACGCAGCTCCAGCATTGGACTTATAGCTGCGTTTGATAAAGAGAATTATCAAAGGTAGCAACAACAACAACAAAAAAGTTGTTTATTATGATTTTGACATGGCACCAATCAAATTAATTATGTTTATAAATTTCTTGCAATAAAATTTATGGCACATTCTTTTAACACATTTTCCTTTAAAAAAAATGAAAAGTGAGTTAATATTAAAGAATTTTTTGTCCTACCTAAGTAGTGCTTTCATTAACCACCACGTATCTGTGGTATGATGGTCAAGTTCTTGTGTAGGGGGGGGGGGGGGGGGATGGAGGGCAAATGTTTGGATTTAAGTTTTCAAAATGGAGATTCAACACATTACACTTAAATTAAACTAGAATAAGATTTTTATATTTGATTAAAAAAAAAAAAAGTGGAGATTATCCTCCATCTCTATCTAAAGGGCAAAAAATAGAAATCCAAAATGGAGACCGCTCCCAAGATGTTATAAAAAAAAAAAAAAAAAAAAAGGCACTCATTTAGCAATATTATTGGCGACAAAATTAGCTTCTCTAGACATGCGGTTTACAAACCAACTAGAGAAGGATCGGAGAATATTTCTCGCTTCTTCAATTAGGTGCTCTATAGACCGATCTGGCAAAGATGAGTGGTTCCATAATGGGAGGATCACATTCATAACATCTCCTTCACAAATCAAAAAAATTGTATCCCATTTTAATTGATTTTGACATTGCTATGAGCCTAGAATTGTCGCATGGGTTTCAACTCTCGAAGGGTTTCAGCTGGCTTTGTTCTTCTATCATCAGTGTCTATACAAAAATAACTTAACTTTTATGATTTCAGCCAACTGCTGAAAAGGAGAGATGTTTGAACTGTAGAGTTAGCAATATATTATTTTATATTTTTCTAACAACCTTAAAAACAATTGTGTCGAAATTGATCTTGACAAACAGTGGATTTGGGTCTAGAACTTTGCTTCATTGTTGCTTCATGAGTTTGTTTCTTGTCATTCATATCAGGTTTTGCAAAAATAGAAGAATGTGAATTCCCCGCTTCATGTTTTAGAATTCTTGACTTCTCTTTTGGTTCTATGACTAGCTTGAACCACCCAAAATTGGTAGAAATATTTATATTCCTAAATCTAACCAGCTAATGAGAATAAACCCATATAGGATTTTTGTAGGTGAACATATTGCGGGCAGATGCTCTAGAGTGTCCTTCCTTGCATCACATAAAATACATTCCTCTTCTAAGTTAATTCTTTTTCCTATAACTGACCTTGTTCGTATGATTTCTTGAATTTTTAGCTTCCATAATTGCTTTCCTTCCTTTTCTTAAATTGGGTTTCTATTTATCATTATTTTGCGTTTCTTGGGTCATCTATATGCGAATTTTGTCAAGAACTTTCACGTTGAACTAGGAACCTAGAATACTTTATCTACCCTTAGCAGGGGATGAATTAGAAGAATTGTCCTTGCTTACCCCATTTAAAAATATTCCAAACTCCTGCAAGGATCTTACGATATTATTTCCAAGACTCAATTAAGGTTGTTTGGTCCGAAACTTTTTCAATTTTGATTATTTATTTATTTATTTATTACAAATGAGAGTGTCTAGATCTTTTTGAATTTCTAACTATTCTTTATTTTGATTTGAATTCCTCTTAAGTTAGGGACTCACGAGTCATTTCAGGTGTCATTGACTTGTTAAAATTGAATTCCACACCAAAGATACATATAGTAGATACTTTTTCTAACATAATAGTGGATTCATAAATAAAAATCCTCGAGTTATTCTAAGAGCACAATCAATTCCATTCACATTTTTACAATTATCGTATGTGAAAAATTGTGAATAACTGTCTTTTATTTTTATATGAACTCACTATTTTGTCCACCACTCACAATTAGTCACATTTGATAATTGCGCAATTTATTGTGGTTCTAGAATTTTTTTAATATAGTCTATCTCACTTTTCTAGTTTCAATTTATAATATACCAATTATTCAACGAATTTTTTTTTTTTTTTTAATAATATACTAATTGTGGTATGCCATATGTTTGATTTTTTTCAATTTTAAACTTTGTAGTTATTTTTAAGAAAAGTAAAAAAAATAAAATATTTATATATACAACTTGTGGAATATAAATAATTCTAGTACCATGTATTAAAAAAAAAAAAAAAACCACAACTATCTTACGAAACAAGTTATGATATCACTTTCATATGTACTCACCACTTTTTTTTCCCAAAAATTTTAAGATTACATAAAATACCACAACTTTGGCAACAACTATCTATGTGACACACTGTAAAAGGTAGAGAAAAAGTGGTAGGCTTATGTTAAAGTGATATACAACCAATCATAATCTAAAACGTAAGATAATTATGGTAAAAATTGTAAAATTTTATGTGGTATTATAATTGATTTTTTTTTTCATTAATCATAATCTAGGACCATATGAAATACTACAACTCACAACTGTACGGTCCTAGAATTAATTTTTGATGGAATATATATTGGAACACAGAAATTAGTGCAAAGAATTTGTATTGACAAGTGGTATAAAAAATTTATCGGTCATATATGTATTGCAAAAGATTTGCTAGAATTGATAAAAAAAAAAAAAAAAAAAAGATTTGCTAGAAGAGCACGAGAAAGATCTCAGCAATGAATATCAATTAATGTTAAAACTGTGGATATTGTTCAAACAGCTGTTATTCAGTATGTTTTCTTAATTACATTACCTACTTCTCCTCCTCCTCCAAGAAGCCTTTATTTATTACTTAAAGGCGAAAAGAACAAAATTAAAATCCTTTATGGTATATTCTACCCTTGTTCAAAATTTTCTGAAATTTGAATAAAAATTACACTGTGTCAAGTCGATGTTCTAAAATTGCCGTTCTACCAATTACAATCTATCCTACTTGCCTTTTCCTTGTAAAGTAAGGAAAGTATACAATGAAAAAAAATTAAGCACATAACATATTATAATAGATAAAATACAAAGTGAAACACTTAAAATTAGAAAGACAATTTTTGTCCTGCCTAGTCGTACTTCATATTCCAAATTAACAATTATACAGTAGTTAACTAAAATCATTTATGCATTAGAAATATTGGTGTATCAATTTTTACTTTTTAATTAAACCAGGGCACATGTTACAAAGTTTTGCAAACATCCATAGCATGAATCTTGTTGCAGAGAAGAGCCAATCCTTTGGTCATGGCATAGAGGCTACACAAGCTATATCTGAATTGTGGGTTTTCCTGCCTTATTGAATCCAAATAGCCAGGCATTGTAGCTTTTCTTTACCCAACTACATTGCACCAATTGGTAAAAACATAAAGCTTTAACAGCTAGCTGCTATGTAAGGCCTAGAGGGGAAGGCATTGAAGACCCTCCACCATTCATTCAGAGATGGGTCCCATTTCTAGCTTCTGCTGAAATGGCAGGAGAAAGGAATTTGCTAGCTTGAGAGGCTGTGAATGTGGAGAAAGTATACCATGTGTCACTCATTTATTGGTTAAAAAATATCAAAACTGATTCTGAGTTAATATTACTGAAATATGGTATACTTTCTCATGAATATGGCCAAAAGTAGCAATTCCCAGCACAAAATTGAAACTGAAAGCTGCTTTATGAAGTAATTAGTTGCTTCCGCATGTTATTTCCATGCATAGGTCCAAATGTTGAAAGAATGAGAGAGAGAAATCAATCTTCAACGGTTTCTCTCTTTTCCATGCAATGCAAGATTCTCTATTTAGAGTTACTACTACTTTCTATTGCAGCTAGCTTTGAGTGTCCTCTATAAATATATCTATTCCTTCATACATCATTTCTCATCCTCTAAACATCTCTATCTCCCTCTCTCTCTCTCTCTTTCTCTATAAAACAACCTCTCTTCCCCTCTTTGGGAAATAGTACTGAAATACTAGTACAATTACAGCAAGAAACAATGGCTGGTGGTGATCTTCTACCTTTCGTGTCCATTGTTCTTGTGCAGTTAGGCTATGCAGGGATGAACTTCACATCAATGTTTGCCATGCACTCTGGAATGCACCCTCTTGTCCTTGTGGCTTACAGGCTTCTGTTTGCAACCGTGGCAATTGCTCCCTTTGCTTATTTCATGGAGCGGTAATATAAAAACTCTCCCAAAAAAAAAAAATTAGTAGTTGACAAAGTATACATATTATACAGTGATCATCATAACTCTGTTTTGGTTGTTTCTTGCATATGCATAGTTTTTGCTTAAGTCACACTTTGCTTGTTTGTGTTGTTTGTTTAAGAGTTGGGGGAGTTTGGACTTTTCTTGCTATATATGGAAATTTGTTTTGATTTCTTGTATCTGACTTGATAATTAAGTACCATGCTTTTCTTACAGTCTTTTTGTTTGATCCTGATTTTTCTCTTTCTTATGTTCATGTGGACTATCCACACGTTCACTCACATACATGATACATGTTTAGTTCCATTTGTGGACAGAGAATGACGTTGGAACTTTTCATTGTAAATATAGGTTATCTGATATTTTGATATTGAAAATCACGGTATATATATAGCTTGTGTCTAGAAAATAGAATGAACTTTTTGTAGTACAAGATTCTCATTTAATTTCCATGTGAAAATGAGTTTATAACCATGAACTTTTTCTTCTTTTTTATTGGTTATACTTTAACTCATCGAGAGAGAGAGAGAGAGAGAGAGAGAGAGAGAGAGGTTTCCACTACCTTATCAAAAGTTCTGAGCTTGCAATTAATCAGAATATCCCTGAAGATATTGAATATTGAAACTGTTGAGAACTCTGTGAATGACAAAAGGGATGTTGTTGCATTTCACTAGGCTTGGCATGTTTGCCGCGTAGTTCATACAATTTGATAGGGAGATAGACCTATATTAGTTAGCTGACAAGTATATATAAATAATTAAATACGCTCGGTTGGTTTTTTGCATGGCTAAAGCATGAGCTATAAATGCTCTATATGTCACTTCTTGCGTGTTCATTTTGATGACCCTTAAAGTTTTTTTTTTTTTTTTTCTTTATTAAACTTATTTAGCTTTTATCTAATTCTTAAAGTTTTACTTAGTTTAGGTGCAGCTGTATTTTTCTCAGCTCATTTTTTCAGGTCCATTAAACTAATCAAAATATATTATCCCAAATTAATGAGCACTTAATTAGTGTTAGGTGTGCTAGCTAGATGTTGATTTATGTGCCCCATCAAGATAATATGGAAGAGTGGATTTATTTTGGATTTGCAAAATATAAATTTATGATTAATATGTTCTACCTAATGCTTTCAATAACCCCTCCTTCTCAAACCATACTCATCAGGCCTTTGCTAAAGTTCTTCAATTGCAGTTCCTCTTTTTTGCATGACCACAAATCTTATACTATCATTTTGGTTTCTCTCTCACTCATTTTATTTGTTGCATGGGAAGCTTGTATATGCTTATACTTTATGGTTTGGTTCCTCATCTCTATTAAGCATTCTGTTCACAAGTAAAAGCTAGTGTATAGGCTACTAAAGAGGCAGTATAGGTGCTCCTTGTCAACATTATTATTTATGGGCGAATGAAGTGCCAGGACGCATGTAATCATCTTCTAATATATACTATATGAGATGAAGGCACTGCAAGATTAATTGCCTTTCACATGAGAGGTGGAAAGAAACTATTTTGGCTATATATCAAGCTGTAGTAGAGTCATGTTTAATCTTGTTAAATACCAATATTAAGATATGGACAATTTTATGAATGGCAATGTTTACACTAAAATGTATATTACGTTTTTCATGGTTCACTTTAGAACAATATATATATATATATATATAAATATTTCATATCTTTCTGCAGGAAGACAAGACCCAGGATTACAATGTCTATTTTGTGGCAGACATTTTTATGTTCATTAACAGGGTATGCATTTTCAAACTTGAACTTCCTAGTCCATAAGTTACTATCATGTTTGTAATTTTGTATGCATGCCAAAATGTTCTAGGCCATCATGGCCATGTTTTAGATGAAATGTTTGTTCAATCTTTTCCTTGATGAATTAAAATATTCTAGTCTTTTGTTTTCTACATGTCCAACACATGTTAATTTACATATGATCTTTGCTTTGGTTTGTGACAATTAGTATTTGATTTTTTATATATATATATTTTTACAAAGTTGTACCCTAACATGAACTCAAAGTGCAGGGCAACTGGAAATATGGTCCTTTACTTTATAGGGTTAAAGAATTCAAGCCCAACAATTGGATGTGCATTAACTAACACACTTCCAGCATTTACTTTCATCCTTGCAGTCCTTTTCAGGTAGCTTCTTTTTCTGTTTATTCAGGAAATAGTTCAAATGACAGTTCACTCCTTTCTTCCAATTGAGTACAAGAATTAAAAGTTTTAAGTTGATGTTTGGTAGGCAAGAATCTCTGGGAATCAAGACCAGGCCAGGTCAAGCAAAGGTAATAGGAACAATTATATGCGTAGGTGGAGCCCTTATATTGTCATTCTACCATGGAAACATCATTAATATAGGCGAATCCAGCATTCACTGGACATATGCTGAGAATATGGAAAAGAATAGCTCCACTTCTAGCGGCCATGGGAATGTCATCTTAGGCCCCTTTCTCCTTATTCTTAGTTCTCTCTCTTGGTCAATATGGTTCATAATCCAAGTAAGTACTCAGATCCATTACACCAAAGCTTTTGATTTTGTATTATTCTCCAAGTTATACGTCAAATCTTTGGCATATGGTATGGACCAATTACTGTTATTCACACTTACAAAGTGAGAATGATTTTATGCATATTGATTTGTATTACATTGCATGCATGGTTCAAGTGCAATAAGTTTCAGACTTTCACGATTCCTTGTAGTACTAACTGTTTTATAATTTCAGGCAAGAATGAGCAAGACGTTTTCAGCACCATACACAAGTACCACATTGATGTGTTTCATGGGCTTCATTGAGTGTGGGATCATTGCCGCAATTTCCAAACCTGTCATTTCTGCATGGTCATTGAGCAATCCAATGTGGCTTCTTGCAGCTCTCTATACAGTATGCTTCACTTCACTTGATTTGTTGAAAACAATTTGCAGGATTAGTGTTTCTTTTCTTTCTTTTTTTGGGACAAGGAATACTCATTTCCAGGCCTAGGAAATTCTCTTCAAAGAAAACTGAGTTGACAAAATAAGAATTTCAGTCACATTCATTACTGTCAAATATCATCAAGCAAGTGAGCTCTCCACTCGTATGATCTAAAACACTTCTCATGAATAAATCTTGGGATGGAGACCCCTTTAATTTGGAGCAGCAAGTTTGTATACCAGATTTCAGTTGCTGAGAGTTCTAAAAAAGTTTTCATTAGCTAGCTAAATGATGCTTCAGACTTTAGAATATAAACCATAAGTTATTACTTATTAGTGACTTCTATATAATCTTAAGGCCGGCCTTGACTAATCTGTTGATGATTAATAGCAGACCCCAAAAGTTTGGGACTACGACTAGGTTGTTGTTATATATAGTTTTAAGGCCCTAATTTGAAAAATCATAATGTTGATTTCAGGGGGTTGTGTGCTCTGCACTAGCATTTGCTGTCACTTCATGGGCTATCCAGTTGAAAGGTCCTCTCTATGTCTCAGTGTTCACCCCCCTGTTACTTGTTATAGTAGCTATTACCAGTTGGGCCCTGCTTCGTGAGAAATTATATGTTGGAACGTATGTATACGCTTTATTTACTCACAAATTTCTTATCTATTTTTGACTCATTTGGATATATGTTTTATTTTTTTCAATACATATATATGTGGCATTCTCTTTGGACTGACTAAATTCAAAAATCTTTTCTTGATTACTTTTTCTCCAAAACTTAGACCAAGTTGTAACTTAACTTAATAGTTCAAAAGAGATTGCCACATACTTGTGTAAAAATGTAAATATTCCAAAATTGTGTTATACTTTTACAAGTGGCATTGAGTTTTATTGTCTAGTGTATTGTTTGTCTTTATAACAAGTTTGATCAGCATATTGCTGTTACTAAAGCTATGTTGTTAATTCAGTGCTTTAGGGTCACTTTTGATTGTTATGGGGCTTTATGCTGTTCTATGGGGAAAAAATAAGGAGACAAAACCAGCAAATGCTATCAAAAAGATAGAAGCAACAAAGATAGATGATGATATGATCGCGAAGGACTTGGAAATGCAGTTTGATGCAAAATCAAATGGCAATCACAAGAGAGCAGAGAAACCAGAAGATAAGTAATCCAATTCAAAATTGTTGAGTGCTCCATCCCATGTTGAAGTGTAACGTATGTTTCAATTTAATTTAGCCTCAATGTCCCAAGTTTCACAATTTCTAGTTTTTGCTCTCATACTGTATCACCTTGAAACACTAGCTTTCATGGTAGAAGGAAAGTGAAAAAAATTATCTTGTTCTACTACTTTAGAAATATGAGAAATGTCAAATGTGATGTTCAGAAGCTATTTATCAAATTGGTTAAGAAGAAAGATTATTCCTATGAGCTATGAGCCCCTAATAATTAATAAAGAATAGTATAACATTACAAAGTTACAGTGGCATAATGTTCTGCATACTTCAACAGAACAAGATGATAGGAAAATGTAGTATTCTTGATATTTATCCAGAAAGGGACAATTTTTCACAACATATTAAGGTGGTAAATTATTATTGGAGTTACATCTCTTTCACCTATTTTTATGCACAAATCATAATATGACATGAAAAAAGTTGTGAAAAATCAAATCTAAAACCATTAACTCTCAACAAAATCAATATCTACCCAAACCCAAAAATGTCATTGGCTGGATGACAAAAATAGTTTATCTCCTACATATGAGTTTTAAACAGCCTCACTCAATTCCCTTTTTATAATTTATTGGCCAAAACTTATGATTGAAGATGGGCAATTCAAAATGATTCACCTATTATTGACTACTAAGCTTTCACCTAACATATTATAAGATCCTTAAAAAAAAAAGAGTTCATGAATTCTAAGCAAGATTTAATTATTCAGCTCATATCATCATAGATCATCCACATGTATCCTTGATGAAAGCACATGGATTCTGCAAGCTACATAAACCTGCTGTGATTAATAGTTGTATCCCTCATGAAATTCACATGGATTTGCAAGCTACACAAACCTACTATGACTGATAATATGTTTTTTATATAATCATTTTCATTAATTATGATTAATAATATGTTAACAAGATAATTTAATCCTCCAATTAGTGGATGGCGAATTTTACTTTGATTTCTTATTAGTTTCCTCAAGTTAATCCTTACACTATTAATTATGTCAATTTAGCAGTCCCTTAACTTTTAGAATCAAGCTAATTGCATTGTTGGATCTCTTCCAATTAAATTTTAACAAATCAACTCATGTGATAAATGGAACACATGTTAAAGAGGTTATTAAGAAAATGTAAAATTTTCAAAATCAAATCGATTTCAACCATTAATTTTGTTAACATTTAAAGGAAAAGAAAATCCAAGGATGAAATTAATATAATTTTGAAAGTTGAAAGACTTAATTGATATAATTAATATTTGAAAGACCAAATTGAACTTTCTTAATAGTTAAAGGATTAATTTAAGGTTAACTATAAAGATTTTAGGTTTTTGACATAAATGGAAAATTAAAAAAAAAAACAAACAAAGAAGAAATTATTTATTTTATAACCTTATTAAGCCTTAAATATAAGTTTTTTGATACAAAATATTTCATAATATATTTTTTCAAAATTTATTAAGATTGTAAGTTGTGAATGCTATACAATAAAAGTAGTACTTGTAATGAATTTATATGAGAATGATGTTACACCAATCATAAACCTGTGCAACAATTGTGAAGACACTAGGATGTGGCAAGATCATACAAGTTGTGAAAAAATATTGCTACTAATATGGCAAGATCAGACTACACGTAGACATGAGACCCACAATTTCAATGCATAAGTGATCACCCAATGGCAAGGAAGTCTTTCCCAAATTTCTCATGAAAAATTATTAAGTGTTTTCGGAGCATGGTGAAATGGGGCTCCCTCCTCTCACACATGTGGATCTCACCATGAAGTTAATTAGTAAGATTTATCATGAATGTAAGAGGAGAGAATACTACGTCACAAAACACCTATTAATTACTCTTAGTTTATTTTACATTTAAGAGTTTATTTTTGGGATTTAACAATGTGCAAATTATCACATCATTTAAAATTTGAAATAAAAAACTATTTACACTTTTAAATTTTGTAAAATTTGATTTAAATTATAAAATACTAGCCTCATTTCATGCACTGCAAGTGTGCAATGAGACTTTTTTGGAGGGGGGAAGGGGGTTTAGTGTTATAATTTATTTATCCCAATTCGAAATTTACACATTTGCTCACTCAAGAGTGGCATGAGACTAGCTTAAAAAAATGAACAAAATTAAAATGAAAGAGATTTGTAATATGAGAGATTTAAAGATGTAGTGCCTACTTTTACAAAGGTGGTAGAATAATTAGAAAAAGAGACAGAGTGAAAATCAAAGGAAAAGAGAAAACAATATAATGAAATTTTATTTTAAAAAAGTATATGTTCATACATTTTTAGTGATTATCTTCTTTTGAAATTAGTGGAAATGGCACGGTTTTAAAAATTGGATTGAACTGAAAATTAGTCTGGTAAAAACGAGAAAATCAACAGTTCAATAGGTAAAAATAAAAAACCGGACTTATTTTTAGTTTTTTTACAGTTTCGATTTTTAAAACTATGGGGAACATAGGAATAGATATGCAGGATTGGATTTTTTTTTTTTTTAGAATTTGAAGAAGAAAGAGAAAAGATGATACATATGGAGAAATATGAAGAATAAAGAAACTTCTTGTTATTATGAGTATAAAGTTGGTGGGAACGTAAAAGTAGATATGTTGAAGAGAAAAAAAAATTGTATGTAACTCTTTTTTAAAAGATAAACCGTTTGTTGGTAAATTGTTTTTTTTTTTTTTTTTTTTTTTTTTTAACTTATCTAAAATTTAGGAGTTTTAAAATTAGTAATTTTATATGTCTAATCCTATTATTTAAACTTTCTAAACATGTAAATCTGATTGTATTTTGGGCATAAAGAGGTAGGAATCCAAACCGGGAAAAACACTTAAATAGTAGTATAGATATTCATTTCAAATGGTGACAATCCTCTTTCTCATCACAAAAGAACATTTATATACACAAAATTTCACAACAAATTTCACACATGTTGAAGTGACAAATAATTAGTCGTAGGTAAAAAAATGATTTCACTATTAGATCTAGATAAGAATGACTGAGAGCTTACTAACTTAACTATTGTTAAAAGAATCCGAATTTGGTAAAGAGGTGTAAAACCTATATTTTACACTACCCAATAAGAGACTATCGCATCGATTTTTTACTTAAAACTCAATACATTATATCACACATAATAATATTTTAATAAAACTTACAGTTAAGTTGAATTTTTAAATATATATTAAAATTAATAAAGTGTAATTGGAGAGATAAAACTTGTGTTTTAACTTTTAATAACCTCATCTTTCTAAAATTTTATCTTTTGTTAAAAGAGAAATAACATGTTTACAATAATTTTACAATATTTTTACAATAAATTCGAAGTGGCAGATTATTACTGGTTATTATTGTTAGGGTAAAAAAGTAATTTTAGTATTAGTTTCAAATTTGAACTAATAAGTAATAACAACTAATCACTTATGATTTATTATAAAATTATTATAAATATAGCATCTTTCTTTGTTAAAAATATTATAAAATTTGTTGCTAATAGTTTTGGTCCAAATTCATGTCACCTTTCCTGATCTGGCAATATTCCACTCCAAAACCTAACAGACGTCACCCAAACGTTTGGCCCCCACCAAAACAAGAGACGCCGTTAAAAGAGCCGTTATCTCAACCCCCTTATATTAAACCATTCTCAACCTTCCCCCATTATTTTCGTTACAATTCCTCTCTCTCTCTCTCTCTCAGGGCAGCTTCTCTCAGATCTGCCCAAACCCACCTCACATATTCACCATGTAAGCTCTCTCTCTCTCTCTCTCTCTCTATATATATATATATATATATATGTGGATGAATCTGGATCTGAGTTTGGTTTAGATCTGAAACTGTTTATGAAGCTTTGGTTAAAGTTATGGTCTTTTTGCATTTTACATTGCAGATTTGATGTTTTTGATAGAAACCCATATGGGTGTTTGCTTTGTACAACGTTTGTCCCTTTTTGCTTTTGAGGTTTCTCATAGATCTGTTACATCTAGGACCTTTTTAGATGTAATTTGTCGGAACCCATTTGGATTTTTGTTCCATAGCATGTTTTGTGTTCTTAGAAAATGTTGATAAAACATGAATCAGTGGCTGTCTTCCATAAAAATGTCATCTTTATCATTTATAAATAATGGGTCTTTTTAAAAATGTCATCTTTTCTTTTCATAGATCTGATTCATGGTGTAAGATGCATATGGTTATTGATGGATGCAAATATTTGTGTTTTAGATGGGTCTTGTCAATGAGAATTGTATATGATCTCATTTGTGAGATAAAGTTGTTTCTTTTAGATCTTTGGTAATTTATTTCTGGGATATATATAGACTGTTGGGCTAATTTGATGTAGGTTTCCTAGGTCAATGCTTGAAAAACCAATCATATCATAACTATGAGTTGATAAACAAGACATTTTAAACCATATAGGTTGATGTAGAAGTCACTATAATCATGGATTTGAATATTGTGTGTATTATACAATCAGGAGTTATGTGATGTGTATGTAGGTAGGTATGAGTGTATTTATGTTAGGTTAATTTGATATCTGACTTAGAATTTTGGGATTCAGCTTGAGATAAAAGATGGGGCTGTCTTTCACCAAGCTTTTCAGTCGGCTCTTTGCCAAGAAGGAGATGCGAATTCTAATGGTGGGTCTCGATGCGGCCGGTAAGACCACCATTTTGTACAAGCTCAAGCTTGGAGAGATTGTGACCACCATTCCTACAATTGGTATGCTTTTTCTATTTTTTTCAAAATTGTTTGGTTGTATAGATGTGCTGCTAGTTTGTAGTTGGAGGTAGTTGAATTTTACCAAATTTTTTTGTTACTTGGCATTAGATTTTTGCAATTGATACAATTTGCATTTTACTCAGGTTTCAATGTGGAGACTGTGGAATACAAGAACATCAGCTTCACTGTCTGGGATGTCGGGGGCCAGGACAAGGTATGTGGTCTTAGTATTTTAACAACTGAAACTTTAAGCATAAATGTGAAATCAGGAAAATATGGTTAATTATATCATGTTTCTGCAACTGTTATGTGCACCTAGTTTCTTTAGTGCTTATGGACGGTCTTGTGCTAACTAGATATTGAACCATTAGCACACAACAAATTCATAAGCTACATCTACTAGCGACTTTCTGATTTAGTTTTTCCTTATCTATTTAAGGAGAAGCTATTAAGCTTGTGGCACACATTTCAGACAAGTATCTGATAACTTGTGTTTAGTTGCTGTTTGTTATTATGTGCATATGTCTGGCCTTGTGCTAATTAGATGCTTGTCCATTAGCACGCAACATAAAAATAATGTATGTACATTATTTTGAGCCACCTGGTCTTTCAGTTTCTTCCTTAGTTTTAAGAGGAAGTTTGTTTTTGTGTTAGGCGTGTGTAGTCATTCGTGATTTATGTGCTTATTGACGGTCTTGTGCTGATTAGTTATTCCATCAGCACATAACATATTCATAAGCTACATTGAATGCCACATTGTATTTTCAGTTTTTCCTTATTCCATGTGAGGACAGCTATTCATGTTGTGGTGGACATAATCTATACACACAATTATATATATGCATACGTGCATACATATGCAATTAGGCATGTGTATACTTGAATGCTTGTATGTTTGTATTATGCATTAGTTGGTTAACATAGGTACTTCACACTTTGAAAATGGCACGCTTATGGTTGATCCATTGTTATTAATGTGTTGCTGGTGATACACCAAGTTAAATTTATTGAGAGCTATACTTTCCCTTAGGCACTATTGTCTGTCCATTTTCTTAGTCTTGTATGGTGCATGTACAGATTCGACCTTTGTGGAGACATTACTTCCAAAACACTCAAGGGCTTATCTTTGTGGTTGATAGCAATGACCGTGACCGTGTGGTTGAGGCTAGGGATGAGCTGCATCGGATGTTGAATGAGGTAACTAAAGGCTCCATCTTGTTATAAACTGAGCGGAACCTGTAATGTTTTAGTTTAGTTAGATCTTGGAAAAGGTTATTGATTTTTTTGTGTTACTAGCCTATCATTTTATTGCTGACATTGCTTTGTAATACTGATAGTCTCTGCAGTATTCTAATTCAACTGTTTTGGTATTAATAACATATATATACCCCTTGTACATCTTACTGCCAATAGCTCATTTTACTTACCATCGCTGAGTTTTGTTTAAAATTTTCTTTTGCATAATAATATTGCTGGTTGAATGCCTAGGATGAATTGAGGGAGGCTGTGCTGCTTGTATTTGCAAACAAGCAGGATCTTCCAAATGCCATGAATGCTGCTGAAATAACTGATAAGCTTGGTCTTCATTCCCTCCGTCAACGCCACTGGTATATTAACACACACACACACACACTCCCTCCCTCTCTCTCTCTCTCTCTCTCTCTCTCTCTCTCTCTCTCACATGTTTTACCCAATGCATAGGAAATTTGGTATCCACTTATTGGGGCCATTACTTTGGGTTCTATTTCAGGTATATCCAGAGCACATGTGCCACTTCAGGGGAAGGGCTGTACGAGGGACTAGACTGGCTTTCCAACAATATTGCTAACAAGGTTAGGCTCTAGTGCTGCATGCAACATAAGTGATAATCTTGGATACGGTTATGGGCTGGTTTATTAATATTTTCTACTTGGTTCTTGCAGGCTTAGGAGATCCATAAATCTTCATTTACTTTTTTGGGCTGCAATCTCTGTCAAAGGGGATTTTGTCGCTATGTGGTGTTTATGCATTTTACATTTGATATTGTCTTGAGAATGTATCTGTTTGTTTAGATCATTGTTACAATATGATAGAAATTGACATTTGCCTTGTAGATTCTAAATAATTCATGATTCACAGTTCATAGATATGATTAAACTTTGCTTATTTTGGGATACCCTTGCTTTTGGTTCTCCTTCAATGGATATGGTTGTAATAGTTTCTCATTCATGATTAAAAGGTTAATTCTCCTATGTGGTGAAGTTGCATGGGTACTTGAAGATCCATTGATGATAATTTTTTACGTGTCACCAATCTCTTTATTTGGAATAGTGGAATAGTGGTAGTAAGTGTTACTTTAGCCATCAGGATTTTGGTTAAATGCACAAAGATTTTGTTGTTGAAGCCTTAATAGGATTAACAAATGATTGGTTACATCTCAATAGCTAGGGGCCTTTATGAAATTTCGGATAAAAAGAATTTTATTCCAACTGTGGGGAGAGCATCTTGTATACAGCAATCACATCAATTTGTTAATATTTGCACTTGCTTTTAGTACTTGATGACAAGTAAATTATGAATGCATCACATCTTTAGCTGTTACTTTGCTCAACATTGCATTGTTGAGCAAAGTTGTTGAATTGGTGAACCAATATGCCATACTGAAACATTGAGAAGGCCAAAAGGGTCACCCACTTAGAGTTCAGATATTTGCATCACTTGGTGTTGAAAGAGATTTATCTCTCATCATTGTAGCTTATGGTACATTAATTTGACCAATATCCAAGTTGAAGGCCACGAAGTTTTGACCATCTAGTGTTGATGGCTCTTATTGTTGAACTTTTTATTTTGTTTTATATACTAATTCTTTGTTCAGTGTAATATATTACTGTGAGACATTGCAAATTATAATACCATCTTTAGTTTCTAACAATTCAGCTAAACTACAATCAAGTATCGAGTGTAACAACTCCACTAAATACAACCCAGCTAATTTACATTTAAAAGTTCAAACCTAGATGTCCTTTTTTTTTTTTTTTTTTTTTTAAATTTTTTTATGGTCTAAATGTTTTATTTAAATCTTAAAATTTCAAAATACATTTTGTTTAGCCAAGAGGATTGTAACTCAACCAGTTAGCATCACCTTCTTTTTTCATGACAATTAGGAAAAACGTGATAAAAGGTTTGAATAAAATGTTTTTAAAACTTTGATATTTAAATGAAACACGCTCAAATAAACTCAGTTGAAATTACATAAGGATCTTAGTATATTATATTTTCTATAAATAGTAGAATAAAGGATTTCCGATTTCATATATAAATATAATAATAATAAAAGTCTATAAATAACTATAATTATTATTGAATTTCTATTTAGACAAGAAAAAAAATAGAAAGAGTTAAAAAATTCTATCATGTTAAATTTCTCACTTGGTTGAAGCTACGCATTTTAATTTATTTATTCTTGAAAGAAGATAATGCATTTTGTATTGTATTGGTCAAAGCAATTACATAGATGAATTTAATTCAAAAACCTAAGGTATAGAATCCTAATAAATGTAAGGAAATATGCTTAAATTTGGCTCTTAAAATATTATGCATTTGTAGGGGAAGTTTTGTTGTAAATAGTTTAAAGCTGATTGAGTTTGTTTGAATGTACTGTGATTAAGACTGATCAATTTTAAGAAAAAGTAAATGATATTAAATAATATCATAACAGTTATATCAAATTTTAATAAATGAGAGTAGTAATAGAGTGATGATATTATTAGATTTTGATATTGTTTGACACTTGATGCGGTATCTTCTCTAGCTTCAGGTGAGGCCAAGGGGATGTTGAGTTTAAATCTTTTATCTCATTCTTTCTATCCCACACCGTGTTCCACAAATAGAAACTTACACATGACTAATTATTTAATTAATTGCTAACTTTTTGCCTTTCTTAATTTAGTTACCTTAATTAAATAAAAGCTTAAAAATTAAAACAAAACAGTCGACACATCACCACCACCGGGCACGAGCACCACCGCCATCTTTCACTAGTGCTACATGCCCCACTACCATCCCCACCAACCACCGCTGACTCCACTTGCAATCGCAAATGCGTTCAATGCCACTAGACATAATCATTTACCACTGCCATTATTGGCGGATGCCATCATCTATAATTAAAACCTGTTAAGAGATTTGAAGAAGACAAGGAGGCAGCGGGTAACCAATGCCATCATGGATTTGAATAAGAAACTTGTTGCTTAGAATACGATATGGTAATTTTATGCTCCAATTTTTCCCCTTTAGTAGGGGATGGCGTGCAACTTGTGAACATATTGGTTAAGAATGAATAGAGACTTTGGAAAGAACGAATAAAGAAGAAATAGGAGACAAAAGACTGTTGCCAGCAAGGATTTCTTTATTTTGTTTCTCTGGCAACTTGTTGCTGCCGACAAGTGGTGCTGGTAAAAGATGGTGCTGGTCTCAGTGGCGACAGACGTGTTGACTGTTGTGTGTGTGTGTGTTTTTTTTTTTTTCATTTAATTTAGATAAAAGAGTTAAGAAAGGCAAAAAATTAGTAATTAATTAAATAGATGCCCATGTGTCAAGTGTCAAGTTTTTATTTGTGGAATATAAAGTGAGATAAAGAGAGTGGGATAGAAGATTTGGACTCGGGGATGTTAGCATAAGATGTATTAAAAATTTTCCTAAATACTTATATTTTAGGAAAATGAATTTTATTTTATTCCATTCTAAATAATTTTATGAGCTAGTTATAACTTACCCACCTTTGGTTTGGCTGAAATTTAAGTTATTTATCCGTGATTTAAAATTTGGCACTCTACCCATCTGAGGTTATCCCAGTTAGGGTTCCATTACCCATCTCTGTTAAAAATAGGGTTAAATATGTATTTTTGCTCTTTTTTTTTTTTTTTTTTTTTTTTTTTTTTTTTTGTCTCTATCATCTCAAAACATAAAACAAAAGAAAACAAGGTCAAAAAGTGAGAGTTCTGTAAAAATTATAAATAAAACAAATGTTCTAATATGATCCTGATCAACATGTGTGTAATAACTTTTATCCTACAATAAAATTCTCATTGAAATCGGATAGGAGAGATGATTTTGGAAATCTGACTTAAATTGATTAATTTTTATTCTGCTAGAGCCGGCATGGTTTTACTTTAGCTGGGGACAGGACAATACTAAATACTAAATACCAATCAACCAACCTACTTATTAACAGTCAACACCACTAAAATGCCGACCTACTTCTTATTGCTGACTTCAAATGCGATGTTTCTAATCTCAATTACAACGCAGGTGAGTAAAGAGATTCGATTTTACTTTGTATATGATAATTGATATGAATAGGTTTTTTATTTTTTATTTTTATTTTTATTTTTTTTTTAACTCTTTTGTTTTTCTTTTCTTTTCTTTCTTGAGTGAATGTAGTTTTGCTGCGACCAGTTCCTGCAGCATTGAATTCAATAGAATCAGAAATCTCCTTGATACAGAAGAAAAGGAATATAATTCTCTGTCTAAGAAATCTTCTTGCTTTATATATATATAACAGTAATGAATATATATATTATATATATATATATATAACAGTAATCCATACTATTTCTATTCAAGAGCACGCGTCTGACAAAGCATGCATATTCCTACTATTATGTTTCCGCATGCAATATTCTTCTTGCTTTTTGTCACCTCCAAGTCAGAAGAATGTCCATCAAATACTCCAAATTTGTTGAAGACTCCAAGTCAAAAAAGTGAGAAAAATCACTGTTCACAATTACTGTTCATAGATTACTGTTCACGGATTACTGTTCATGGATCACTGTTCACGGATTACTGTTCACTTTTACTGTTCATGACACTGTTCACTCCGAATTTTGTCTATTTAAGGGGGGCTGTCCCTTAAGTCAGAATCAGAACTTATTAGAACTAGAACTCAATTTAGAGAGCTTTCTTCCTAGAAAACTTCTTTGAGATAGTTCTTTGCTACATTGTTCACTACAACCTTGTTCTCCTACTACCTTGTTTCTACAAACCTTGTAACTAGGACTAGTTCAAGCTTTGTAACTGTTGATCTTCTCTGAGATCTTGTATTCACTACTACTACTGTAAGTGTTTAACTCTACTTTCAATAAAGAAGTATTTTCAGTTAACATTATGTTCATTATACTATTTGTTACTACTGCCACCTTGGACGGATTACCGCCATACCGGACGGTTCTAAATTGTTAAATTGCTTTCATTTACTTTGAAATTATTTTATTATATTGCTTGGCTGGTTCTACCGCCTTATTTTGCTAACACTACTTTCAAGTTTATATATTACTGTGCTTCCATCTCTATTTCTCTGTCTCTTCCCTTCAGCTGTGCGTCCCCTTCCCCCCTTTATGGTATCAGAGCCACTCTTTTCTGGCCGGTGGTAGTGTTGTTGTGTCTTTGTAGCTTGTCTGTGCTTGTCCGACCTTTTGGTGCTCCGTTGTTGTGTCCCTTTCTTACCGTCGTTGGCGCCACCCGAGGTGTAAAGTGAATTCCCAGAACCTGACTGTAAGGCCCGTTTGAGCCAAGAGAGGGCGTGTAGGGCATGTGTGTGGTATAGGGTTGCATAGGGTATGTGTTACGAAATGCAACGGTTGTGAGAAAAACATGATAACTGAGTGTTAAAACTAGGATAGTATGGATAAGTTGTGGAGATCCAATTCCTCTATCAGCTCCAGGACTGGTTGTCCTCCTGATATTGTAAATGAAGAAGATCAGACTGTTGAAGATAATGAGCTTCCTGATTTCAGTAAATGGAACATTCCTAAAGTTGATACTAAAACTGTTTACAAAACTAGTTGGGCTGAAACCACTTTTCATCCCATTTACAAAGTGAGAACTGTTGAACAAATATTTTCTATTTCAAAGATTCATGAAAAATGTTGCTTGTTTTCCAAAAGAAATATTAACGAATTCATTGCTAAAAAACAAAGTTACTTGCATATTGGTATGGTTCAAGTCGCTATTAAACCACTCACCCGAAAAGGTATCAATGCTTCTGTTCTCATGTGCTTGCGTGATGCTAGATTTAAGGTGTTTAAAGATAGCATTCTTGGTATGATTACTGCTTCTCTGTTTGATGGTCCTGTTTATTTTAACTGTTATCCTGATCTTACTCTTACTTTAGATGATCCTAATATTATTAAAGCATTGACTTTGAATATTGCTTCTTCTGGTTATATCATGGATGAAGGTAGTAAACCTTTTGCTTTGATCTACCGTATTTACTACAGATTGTTGGGTACTCAGTTAAATCCTGGCTGTTTAAATCATAGAGAACCTTCTGGTAGAACTATGTTAATTAAATGTTCAACTCCTGATGCTAAAGTTCAAGTTCCAAATATGATTCAATGGCAAGATGTTAAGCTTCCTAATGAATGGTTGTTGGAACAAGAATCCCCTATTCCTAAACCTGTTTTTGATGAGCTAGATCTCACAAATATTCAACAATATCTTGATGCTACTGTTAAAATAAGCTTTCAAAATGTTCAACCACCTCTGAGGATCAATGAAGGAAGACATTCCTTTGCTGGGTCTGAAAGTATTTCAAAACGAGATCAAGATCTCAATGATTTTTTACAAAAGAATTTTGAAAAACCTTCTGATTTGAAATTAAAAGGTGTTTCAACTGATAAATCACAAATCAGCTCTGTTTACTATTCTACTAAACCTGAGTCTTCCTCTCCATATGGCAAACTTGCCAATGAAGATAATGAAGATACTGGATCTATTTCTCCATCTGAAACTGATTTTCCTCCTATTGATAATAATACTAGCAGATTAAGAACTTTGACTGTTTTGAACAAAGATGATTTTGAAATTGATATGGTCTCTTTATTCAATGAATTCATGCTTTCAAAAAATAGACCAAAAAGAAAATATTTTCAAAATAATTTTGCTCAGTCTGAAAAAGACCGTGTTAAAAGAAAGTGGAAAGAAAAAATGCTTCAATTGAAAAAGCATATTTTATTCTTTGATTTTCTTGAAAATTATTATATTTCAAAAGATGAAGTTTCAAAAAATCATTTGAACGTGATAAAGAAATCGAATTTTGTTAAAGATGATAAAACCATTGTCAGGTCTAGTCATCCACCTCTTGAAACTATTTTGATAACTGCTGATAAAACTGATGTTAAAGCCACCCCCTTCAAAATTATTGATGACAAGACTCCTATTGTTAGCCTTATTGAACAAAACAATTTTACTAATGAGTCTTTGCATGTTATTGGTCAACAACTTGACCGTATTGAAGAAAAGATTGTTGAAAAAACTGTTGAAAAGTCTACTTCTGTTGAAAAACCTGTTTCAGTAAAAACTGAGAAACCTTTAATTAATCTACCCACTCTTGATAACAAATTCAAGTTTAAAAATTCTCAATCCAAGACTTTGGATATTGTTGAGAAAATGCTTGCTGATTTAAAAGTTAAAACTGAGGGTACTTCTACAAGTCCTCATGCTACTCGCACTATTTCGAAAAATGAAAAAGAAATTATTTCTGATGAAAATACAGATTCTGATACTGTTTCCTCTGTTTCTGCTAAAAAAGCTTTTGATGATTTCCCTGAAATTAAAAGATTTGTTGGAAGTTCTTCCAAACCCATGTTTCTCACAAAAAATTGGTATTCAAGACCTACCCCTCCTGATATTCAGTTTGAAGAAAGACCTTTTCAAACTCAATTTTCTGTTTCTGCTGATAAAATTTATGAATGGAATATTGATGGTTTTTCTGAACAAGAAATTATTAACAAAATGGGACATATGTCAATGGTTAGTGTTGTTTATCAAAATAATCATAATTTAGAACAACATGAAATTGTTGACTTGCTTGCTACTGGTTTTTCTGGTACTCTTCGTGGTTGGTGGGATTCATATCTCACAGAAAACTCCAGAGACTCTATTAAACATGCTGTTAAAAAGAATGATGAAGGTTTACCTATTTTTGATGATCGTATTGGTCGGGGTATTCCTGATGGTGTAAATACCTTGATTTATACTATTATCAAACATTTTGTTGGTGCTCCATCTAATGTTTCATCTCGAATTTCTGATTTACTGAATAATTTGAAATGTCCTACTATGTCTGATTATAGATGGTACCAAGATGTTTTCCTTTCCAGAGTAATGCAGCGGAAAGACTGTTACAAACCTTATTGGAAAGAAAAGTTTATTGACGGTCTGCCTCCTATCTTTGCTCATAAGGTAAAACAAGAATTAATTGGTAAAAATGATTCTATTGATTATGATAATTTAACCTATGGTGATATTTTAAGCACTATTAAGAAACTTTGTATTAATATGTGCCATGATGAAAAACTGTTAAAATACAAATTAAAAAATAAAAGAAAAGCTAAATATGAAATGGGTAATTTTTGTGAACAATATGGTTTACCCTCAATTGCTCCTTCCAGGCAAAAGGGTAAAAAACATGATAAAAGCCACAAAAATTATAAAAAAATACAAAACAGATAATTTCTATGCTAAAAAGAAAAATGTTTCGAAAAAATATGTTAACCAAAAATCTGGAAAAGGCAAATGTTTCAATTGTGGAAAACCTGGGCATTTTAGTAAAGACTGCAAACAGAAACCTGGTAAATTAAAAAACAAGTTCAACATGTTAAACATTGGAACTAATGATCAAGAAGAATTATTCAGAATCCTTGAATCAAACGATTCGTTTGATTCTTTGGAAGATGATTTTTCTTCTTCAACTAATTCTTGTTATCAATCTGCTGATGAATCTCAGGACTCCCCTAATATTAAACTTGGTTGTAGAGATTCATGTTGTAATGTTATTAACTCTGTTAATGTTCTCACTAAAAGTGAAGAAAATGAAAATTTGTTGATTAAATTGATAAGTCAAATTGAAAACCCTGCTTTACAAAAAGAATATTTGGATACCTTTAAGAAAAACTTGTTAAAAGAAGAAACTAATAAAAAATTTAAATCGATCATAAGTTTTGAAGAAACTTTGGAAAGATTTAATAAAAAAAAATCAAAAGAATTAACTGTTAACGATCTCCATCATGAAATTAATATTGTTAAACAAGAGATAAGTGAATTTAAGAATGATCTTCAAAATATAAAAAATGATAACCAAAACCTCTATTAGCTCTAGAATTTTTCACGTTAGTATTTTTTTTTTTTTTTAAATCTGATTTTTTTTTCTTTTTTATTAAATAAAAAAATATAGTCTCCGTCTATGAATAGTCTCTCTCTCACACAATGGCTGACACCACTGACAATGCCACTGCCTCAGGAAAACACCACGGCTACTGTTGCTCCGCCGCTGCCACCACAGGAAATCCTTGTTCCAAAGACAGAGACGAAACGCTAGGGCGATGAAAAAGACGATGAGCCTTTGGAGGACACGGCTACAGCAGGACAAAGTCGCTACCGAACTCAACGTCGAGGCCTTGACCATCAACGACACCAAGACGCTCACATAATTGCGGTACCATCAATCTCTCACATCACCAAGATTTGAATTTCTTTATTTGCCTGATCCTAATTAGGGTTTTGATCAACTCAATACCTTTGCTGCTACTTTTGGCTAAAATATAATAAAGTATTGATTTTGATTATAGTTTGAGATCCTAATTAGGGTTTTGAATCTTTATCATTTATATTAATTTTTGTTTTGATGCTTATACAATGTGGTAAGAGATATAGTGTTCTATAGTTTTAATTCCTATTATTATGTTATTGGAACATGAATGCAGAAACACACATGTATAGCTGAGTCTAATAGATATATTTTGTTCAGTTTTCAATTTTGGGTTTAGATATATTAGGGGGTTAATTTGATGTAGGTTACTGTGAATGATACCCTGTATACATCGGCGAGTACTTTCGAGGACTTGAATCTGTCAAAAGAACTGCTGAAGGGTTTATATATTAAGATGAAATTCCAAAAGCCAAGTAAAATTCAAGCTATTAGTTTGCCCATGATTTTGACTCCTCCCCATAAGGATTTGATAGCCTAGGCGCATAATGGTTTTTCTGTCAATTTAAGGATTTCGTTTTTAATTAGTTTTTTTTTGGTCAATTTAGGGATTTCAATTCCTAATCCATT
The DNA here is from genome assembly GCA_030445155.1 of Quercus variabilis. Taxonomy (NCBI): domain Eukaryota; kingdom Viridiplantae; phylum Streptophyta; class Magnoliopsida; order Fagales; family Fagaceae; genus Quercus; species Quercus variabilis. The sequence goes on from CP129447.1 coordinate 3,460,341, forward strand.
TTTCTCTCTATTCATTTTTGTTGAAGTCAGGGAAACACTCATAGAAAATCAAATTCTACAGGTTTTGTAAGAAAGTGGAGATAGTATTGAAGAGCCTCCCAACCATCAAAATCTGACAACAATCCTACAGGTTTTGCTTTACCTTCGAGTTTTGCTTTATTTTGCTATCTAGGTCTGATTTAGTTTAGCTTAATCGTTTGTTTGATTAAATAATTATTTGGGCACCTAAAAAGTCAGCCTTCTTTGCCTCCACTTAGTCCCTTTTTTTTTTTTTTTTTTCAAACCTTCATGTTTATTTTTGTGTTGTTCCTTCCTCGCAACAACAAAGCAGGGTTCATTCTTAATTTTTGTTCTTCCATTCACTTTTATTTAGATTTAATATTCCTGATTAATTTCTACTTTTTTTATTGCCTTTCTCTTTAGTCTTTTCCTCCATTTGAATCAAGGTTAAATGTATGGTATTCATTTGCCTTTGTACTAAATTTCAGAATTTTTTTTAAGTATAGGGTTAACTATTTGTCTATGTACATCTAATTTCTAAATATTGCAGTGTTATCTTTACATTTATAGAACTCATGAAATTCAATTTGAATTGGTACTTATCATGTAATTAATAATTGCATTGGTATGCTGTTGGAACACACAATCCAAATAAAATTGTAAAAGTGTCATGAAGGTTGGTTGAATTTTACTCTGTTTTAACGATTATGTTGATTATATGTGCGCTTTACCTATAAACAATTGCATTGTTGTATCTTCTGGAGTTTTATTTTTATGGAATTAACTTGAACGTTTTAAAGCTATAATTGACATGAGCACATTAACCATCCTGCCCCAGAAGGCAGGTTTCATAATAGCTGAATCTCCAAGTTCTAAGTCTTTTTACTATGAAATCTTAAGTAAGTGACCAGGAAGACTGTCTTTTCCTCCATTCGAATCAAGGTTAAAGGTATGGTATTCATTTGCCTTTGTACTAAATTTTTGAATTTTTTTTTAAGTATAGGGTTAACTATTTGTCTATATACATCTAATTTCTAAATATTGTAGTGTTCTCTTTACATTTAAAGAACTCACAAAACTCAATTTGAATTGGTACTTATCATGTATAAATAAATTTTTTTTTTTGAATTTTAAGTAATTAATAATTGCATTGGTATACTGTTGAGACACACAATCCAAATAAAATTGTAAAAGTGTCATGAAGGTTGGTTGAATTTTACTTTGGTTTAATGATCATGTTGATTATATGTGTGCTTTAAATATAAACAATTGCATTGTTGTATCTTCTGGAGTTTTATTTTTATAGACTTGAATGTTTTAAAGCTAGAACTGACATGAGCACATTAACCATCCTGCCCCAGGAGGCAGATTTCATAATAGCTGAATCTCCAAGCTCTAAGTCTTTTAACTGTGAAATCTTAAGTGACCAGGAAGATAGGGAAAGCCCTAAAACAGCAAACATATATGCTTGGTAGTATTTAAAACATGAGCATTAAGAACCTTGGTTCTCAAATCTTCTTATTAATACCAGGTTAACTTGATTAACAATACTGGGGATTATGACATGTTCTAATTTTGCACCTAATTACATACACATTTGTGGGAGTCTTTTTTATATCATTATTGGTTTATTTAAGTTAAATCTAAACTGTATATGCAATACTATGGCTCTATTTGGATTTTGAAGTATTATACCAGAAGTATTTGCTATATAAAATGCAAAAACTGCATGTACTACTCAAACTTATGCTTTAAATTTAATTTTTACTCTTCAGCTTGCTTTACTTTTGTAAATTAAAGGGTTTAGGGGTTTATCTAACAAACTAAGTCTTGAATCTAAATATACAGAGGATAAATGATTTTCACAGCAAGTAGGGCTTCATTTCTGATTGTAGTTGCTGTTGGATTTATATGTTATTTGTACTGCTCATTTTGCATCTATGTTCATCAAATTTTCACTTGCTTTAACTTCTCCAATCCCAAAACAAAGAAAGAAGGAATGAAAATTCCACTAACATGAGCACCAGCCTAAGCACCATCTTTACCACTTACAACTCCAGCTTCCAATTCAGTATCACAAATTCTGCCAACACAGATGGAATGATATCAAAATTTGATTGATCCAAATAGGCTTTCACTTTTTTATGATGGGTTTTGCTTGGATTTGCATTTTGTATTATGCATAATTGGTTGTTGTACATTTGGTTGGAGTCAGTGATATGCTATTGTTATGATGAATATTTGTGCATAGTACTTTCAAGTGATCATCTAAACAACATTTACAAGCAATAAAATTTTAGTGTTTAAACAATTTACAATTATTAGCGCATGATGGATAACATTATTCTAACAGTAAAACTCTTGCATTACATTATATATATATATATATATATATATATTAAAAGTTATGCTTTTAAACATAATTGCCATTGAACTTTTCATGTTCTTTTCCCAGTTAATTGAAGTACTTTTATTAATTTATTGTCAATATTCCTTCCCAAATTCAGAGCCCAGATTCTATTTCCAGAATTCTCTTAAAATAGTAGTGTCTAAATACAATATAATTTTTCCTTTTAGGGTAAAAATAGCTTCAGAAAAAATAGCAATATTCATAAATAACAACAAATCCAATTTGGGAAGTCAAAATAGCCATAATTCCCCCAGATATATCACATGATTTTTATTCAATGATTGGTCCCGCATGATGGTCACACTTCACATGTCAATTGTCAAATAATTGTACATTATATGCATGACTATAGTTTGAGGAATACTATAATCTCAGCTATTTACAAATATGATATTTAAGATGTATATGTTGTAATACATTCCTCAACCTGTTTTATTGGCATGCTTACATCAGTGATACTTCAAATGAATGTAGCATCAACTTATCAACTGAACAAGGTGGTGATTGTACTAAATTTCAAAAAGTTGATGTCCAAAGCAATGTGCAACTCACACCAACATCTGTACTCAAGGAAAACAAAAGAACATATTCAGGGACTACTGCGAAGCAACAAAAGAAGAAGATACGAAAAACACTTTAAAGTTGTGTTTCAATTTATTTGAAATATTGATTAAGTAGTTCTTTAAAATTGTGTTGGTAAGTTGATGTTAAGTTTAGTAGTTAGATGGTTATACAGCTTGGTTTTAATTGATTTGTGATTTTGGTACTAAAGACATATTGGAACAAAGGAAAATTTTCTACTTTTATGCATAGTTTGGTTTTAAATTGAAACAGAGAGGAATGAAACTCTTATATTTAGTTATCAAAGGATACAACTTTACTTCAAAGTTTTTTTCTAAAGCAAAGCATATCACAAGTTGACAATTTGGAAGTTATATATTCTTGAAGGACAAAGGCCCAAGGAAATTAAGATGGTTATAAGCAGCTGAGGTAGTGCTTATTGGGTGCACAAGCCTTCTTATTCTGTGGACCATAACTTGACAACCCCTTCTTATCTACATGCTTGTCTTCATGAGATGCACAATTTGTTTTTTTCTTTTTTTGTTTGTATTTAAATTTAATTTAACTTTCTGGGTTATCTCAAGCTTGGTTTTTATATTTAGTTTAATTTTTTTAGTAAGTAGTTTTGCAACCAAAAAAAAAAAAAAAAGTGATGGCTAAAATGAATAATACAAGTTAATGGTTCTATTATAGTTGATGCTCATCTTTTGGGACAGTAATGATATTTTATGTCCCTTTTATGGATATAATATTTATTTTTAAAAATTGGTAGCGTTCCCGTGCATCGCACGGGTTAGCGACTAATTGAAACTGCAAAAACAGGGAATATTTATGCATTACTTTACTCATGGCTGTGATAAATGCTAATGAAGCTAAGGTTCCCCATGTCAAACCAACCCTCAAGCCAGTAATAAAAGATCAACAACACTAAAAGCCAAGTGACTCACTACAAGGAATAACAGAACGCTCAGCAGAGAGAGACAGAAGGGCATGACTCAAGTGTCCAGCTTATTGTGCACAGGTCACCTTCTGTGAGGTAGAGAATAGTCCTCAGACAACCACTGAGACACTGGCTCATGCACATTTACATGTTTCCTTTCCAATTCCTGATGCTGATCCCACAACCCCCTCGCACCTGCAAACTAATCAATTTAGTGCTCAGCTTAAATGCATATACAACCGAAAAAACCAATGCCAATGCAGTAAATGCAATCTATTTATACCTGAGACGTGTGGTCTAATAGCAATTGTGTGGTATCTACTGAGAAAGAAGAGAAAGATGATCATCTTAAGAAGAAATCCCACCTTCATTTTAGACCTTCTCTATGCTCATCCCTCCCACCTCTATCTAAAATGCTATGCAAAACACTTCGAACTCTGCAACATGCATACTGGCTGCCCTTTATCAAGAGGATAAGAGTCGGAAAAGGACCCACTAATGAATAAAAATGAAGGAAAGAAGGAAAAAACCATTTAAATAATGATAACATGCATCATAAAAATATCTAGCTAACACGAAAATCTAAAAAGAAGAATGTGTATAGGCTAACATGTTCAGCTTCTTTTTGTTCTTTCTACAAGTATAATACTCAAAAAGAATAAAGTCATGAGGACATATGACCACTTGGTCCACAATCTCCAAATAAACTATAGCCGTTTACATTGTAGAAGATTGAAGACTAGGCTCAGCCGGTCAACCAGCCGGTCAGCTAGGTGGCTCAATTGGCAACCTCAAAAATGGGAACAAAATGTTACTTACACATCTCCTGTGCATATCACTTATGCGTACCTCTCATCCATATGAATGATTTTGAATTAAAGTAAATAACTAACAATGCATATCGGAGGTGTGCACAAAGATGTGTTTATAGAAGATCTGCAAATAACATGATTTGAAACCAGTATCAACAAATTGTTCAAAGCTGTAGCTATCATGTCTTAGTATTTATGCCTGAAGCTTTTCTTCGTACCTCTCATCTGTATAATTGTTTTGAAATAGAGTCAATGACTAACAAGGAATATCAGAGGTGTGCACAAAGATGTGTTTAAAGAAGATCTGCAGATAACACTATCTGAAACCAATGTCAGCAAATTGTTCAAAGCTGCAGCAATCATGTCTATCTTAGCATTTCTGACTGGAGCTTTTCTTCTTGGTGCCTCACCATTATAACAGAATCATTTCAATGAAGTTGGCCAACTTTGTTCTTGCCTATCAACTGAATTTACTTTCATGTCTAAGACTATGTCAGCCTTTTGTTTTCTTCCAGATTTGGACTTCCTTGGCAAGGCAGTTTTCATTTCAAAAGGCATTGAAATATGCATTCCACACACACCATTCTATTTCATCAGATCAGTTTAATTATGCAATTCATAAGATGGTTTCAGACGAGGGTTTCAAACATGAGCACAATTGCAAATAACTGAAAGTTTTACAATTTGGATTTTTCTTAAGGAGTCAATTCCAGCAAAAAATGCTCAGTACTCACATTCCAATCATCATAACTTGCATTCCTTTAATGACAGAAGCATTCGATCAGCATTATAACAAAAATACATGCTTCTTCTGATTGAAAAAGGCACAACTAATAAAGGATTCTTATTCTTTGAATTTGGATTTGAATTTGTCTCCGAGAAAGCATCAATCATTGGTGTACAATAATGTATAACATTCAAAAATGTAAAATTCTCTTTATGCAGTTATATCTCTCAGAGAAAATGGAGAAAGAATCTAAATAAAATGAGCTTACTGATTGACTTAAGTCATGTCAACCCAAAAATAAGGGCATATTACTTGCTTCAAAGCCAGAGTCTGCTACAACACCATTCCTACAAGAAAACTGGAATGGACAGCTGGTTTGGCATTGGCAGGTAGGGATCAGCATGTTTCAGGGAGCTCTGTCAAAGGGCTGCGTATCATTGTAACAAACATCCCAGACAGCTTCCATGGCATCCTTTGCAGCTGCTTCTGAGCAGTAAGGGTTCATAATCACTGATTTCATGACTCTTCTTCTCACACAGTCCTTCAAATGTCAAAATGAAAACCCATAACTGAATTAATCACATAACAAAAAATGTCTAAAAGACACTACAGCATAAAGAGTATTCCATTTGTTATGTAAATGGGCAAGAAATGAATTGGGCATAATTTAAGCTAGATGGTATATACACCTAGTTGACCATTGACCGTTATAAATGACTTGCTATTTTCTGTCTAAAAGACAATGGAATGTGTCAGTTGATGAAGTAGGTTTGGGCATTATAAAGCAGTAATCACTAATAAAAATACAACTTTAACATACACACATGAGCAGCTGTGCACACAGACACACACACCCACCTGCGCCGCCCCCGGGGGGGGGGGGGGGGGGGGGGGGTGTGGGAGGGGAGATTATGAGGAATGTAATATGATCCTCAACTGTATGCAGAGTAATCATTAAGGTCCATTACCCTTAAATAGGTGGGGAATGAAAATTTTTACTAACAAATTAACAATAACATGAGGAATTCCTTCTTATCATCAAATGCAGCAGTAATATAGGCTTAGCCTATGTCATTCTCCGAAGTAAAGTAGTTACATTATCATTGCTGAATTCTTCAGCTTACAGAATGGTTTCCTGATAAGAAAAATATAACTTAATAAAACTACTTTTATACTAGGGTGGGGACTGAACTTTAAGATTCCAGATCTCATTTTACAATTCTACCTAAGTCACAGTCCTGTAAGCAAACATGCAAAAAAGAGTTTAAGCTCTACCCAATATTTTAGTTAGTTTCCTAGTGGAACACCATCATGTACTCTAGAAGATGTGATATCACTGTTGACTTTATGTAATGTAAGGGGAACTTGGCCATTTGTCATGAATCTTTGAGCTGTCACAGAGTATGAGAGCATCTCATATGGTTCAGATTTAGCATACTGCAGTCAGTAGCATTCTCATTCAAAAAGGAGTGGCATCCCTGTTATTTGTAATTGGTAACTCCAAAATTCAAGAGACTTAATTTTGCTGAATAGTCCCCATGTACATAACAGTTTATGCTCTCTCTTTTTCAGTTACGAATTACAAACTGAATGTTTTGGTCTTTTGCAGACTTCCAAATTAAAAAAGACTGCTAATCAGTTGAAAAAAGACCACTCAATGTTATCAGATTGTAAAGACAGGACAAGAGTAAAGTAAAGTAAAGTAAAGTATAGTGGGGGAAGCTCACTTGTTCATGGCCTCGTAGCTTCATATAACCCCGCAGCAATTCCCGCTTGTAGTGGCAATCACCACTTAGATGACCAGCCCGAATCTGTTTATCGACAATAGAAACACATTCTTTCATTGAAAGAAAAAAAAAAACCTGAGGATTAAAATAGTTCCACCACACTGGCACACACCTCAGTGCAAGCATGGTGAGCACAGTTAGCCCAGTCCAAGTTTCCAGCACGGCAGTCATCATACGCGTGAATTAGCTCATGTATCACCAGTTGGTTCACCTCGTCTTGAATGTTCATGTGATTACTACAAACCATAATCTAACACACACACAGAACCCCAACAAACCAAAAAAAAAGAGAGAGAATTAGTCAACCATAGACTTTTCCCACCAATCATAGATAGATATAACACTTACTCATACAATGTTCAAATGTTCACTTCAGGCATGTACACACTGACTTTAACATAACATAATCATAACACAATGCCATTCTTGGACTAAACTCAATAAAAAAAACATTCAAAAAACAATACTATAACTTCATAAAATCCCAACTACAATTTGAAGAAAAAATTTCAATTACGAAATTACTAAATTTCAATGTATAAATGCAAAAGCTCCAACTTTGATAATAACAAAAAACCAAAGAAAGACCAAATACAATTGAATAAATATTGAATACCCCTTTGCCATGAACGTAACCGCCACTGACTTGCTTGTTACAATGGACGGCCTTGATGAACTTGTCCCCAAGTACACACCCAGATTTCTCCAAATGCTCCCTCAGAAACTTCACCATTGGAGCTATCACCAAAAACAAAAACAAAAAACAAGAAACCCCCATGAAATGAAGTCATTTCTATCACTATTCCCTGTTTGGAAGCTCAGAATCAGTAGGAAAAGGAAATGAAATGGTGAAAGTTCCTAAAACCCTAAACCCTAATAAGTTTGTATTCAACAAAAAATAGAGAGGATTTTTGAAAAATTACTTCGCAGACTTCTTTGGATCATGGATTGGCATTCCTCAATGGATCTACCGCCGTAGGAGGCGGAGGAGATGGGTCCGGATCCGGGTTCCGGGATGGGTTCCTTCGCCATTTTTCCGTTTGATCTTTTTTGGCAGAGGAGGTCTCTCTATCCCACACAAAGTGGTTTTTCGGGTCAACGGTCGGATCCGGCAGCTTAAAAAACCAATGGGTTGGGCCTCTTACTATTATTTATTATTATTATCTCTTTTATTAAGATAGGTGACAAAATTTCCAAAACATAGCATATTTTAAAACAAATCCAAGCCATATGGATTGGGTTGAATTGAGTTTAGTAGAAGGGTTACACTTATACTAGTCTCTGAGCACGCGCGTGAGTACGTGCTCACGTGCATGCTCAGAGGCTCTTCTATTTTTTGGATAAGGGTTAATTTAGAGCATTTATTATACTTTGAGATTACTACATTTTCCAATCACAAAAAGAAAAAAAAAAACCTAGGATGTGATGAGTATTATGCATTAATAGGTGAAATAATTTTTCATCACACTCCTAAGTTTTTTTTTTTTTTTTTTTTTTTGTGATTAAAAAATGTAGTAATCTCAAAGTATAATAAATGCTCTAAATTAACTCTTATCCAAAAAATAGAAAAACCTTTAAGCACACACGTGAGCACGTGCTTAAAGGCTAGTATATGTTTAACTGGCTTCTAAAATATATATATATATATATATATATATATATATGTTTAGCCAAAAAACAAAAGCAACATGATCTTAATTGCTTAATGATAATGCTTCCAAAAAAAAAAAAAAAAAACCCGGTTAATGATAAGGGGGGAATTTAAAACTGTTGGGTAGAAATATGGAGTTTTGAATCAAATTTGTGTACGGCTTTTTTTTTTTTTTTAATTATCAGTAAGGCATATGTATTTTTACAAAGCAAATTGTGTTTTTTTTATTCAAACGTTTTATTTTGAAAATTGAAAAAAGAAAAAGGAAAAAAAGAAGAAGATAGTTATCCAAAGTAGTGATAAAGATAGGAAAATAAAGATAATTTTTGTTTATATCCAATACCCTAAAACGTGGGGTTAAAATTTTTATAAAAAAAACGGTGCTTAATAATTGCCTAATGACAATGAGGATATTTAAAATTGCTGGGTAGAAGTTTGGAGTTGTGTGTGACTAAAATGTGGGTATATAGTTTTTTTTTTTTTTATCAATACATGAAACTTGTGTTTGTTTTAATTTTAATTTTTTTTTATTTTTATAAATGGATAAAGCAATTTGAAAACCATTAGGAGAGCGGTCCTCTTTTGTAGGTAATGTTTTAGTAGGAGTTAAAGAAGCATTTTTACCAAATTTTGTCCTTACTTAAACGTAGGTTGTAGGGGTAATTTGGGACAAAAAAATTCGGTCCAAACAGGTATATATGTTTCATATCTTATAACTTTTGAACTTTTATAAATTATTTAAACATTTTTTAATAAATTATTATAATTCATATAATATACTTAATACTAAATTTCAAATTTTATTCTCAAAAAACCAAAAAACTTAAATTAAAAATAGTTAAAATAATGATAATTATATGATGGGTTGGGTCATATGGGTTGAAAAACTATTGACCTAAACCCAACCCACCTGAGACTTAAAATAAAATTACAATCCGAGTTGGATGCACACCTTCTCTTATAGAGTCTGAATTTTATAAAAATGAGGTGTAAAACTCATATTTTACATTATTCAATAAGAGATTGTCACATTAGTTTTTTACTTAAAATTCAATATATCTTATCACATATAATAATATCTCACAATAAACTTCCACTTAAATTAGATTTTTCAAATGGCTCCTTGATACAGAAGAAAAGGAATATAATATAATTTATAATTATAACCTTCCAGCAAAAAATAAATAACCTTCTGTAAAGGAAGAGGGGGCGTAGCGTAGGAACTGGACAGCAGGACGAATGTGCATTTGGTAGATGAGAGCTCCTAAACGGATGTGCACTTTTCTTTCTTTTTTATTTTTATTTTTATTTTTTATGTTTTAAGAGGATATAGACATAAAAGAGAGAAAAAAAAAATACACATTTAACCCTATTTTAAGGTGAGTAACGGAACCATAACTGAGTTAACATCAGGTGGTAAAGTGCAAAATTTCAAACTACAAGTAGACAACTTAAATTTCAGTCAAATCACAAGTGGGTAATTAGCCCTAATTTTATATAACTTCTTAAAAAATAATTATATAGAGTATTGCTATATCTACAATATTTTCACAACAAACCTTAAGATAAATTGTTACTTGTTTTAATTTCAACCCACACCACTGAACATAGTATTTCTCTACTAGATATATATATATATTTTTGAGAAGATTTTAGATATTTAGGGTGCGTTTAGATATTGTTTATTTTGTTGAAAACTTAAAACTTAAAACACTGTAGCAAAATAATTTTTAAATATGTGAATAGTGCCGTGAGACTCACTTTTAATAAAAAAGTTGTTAAAAAAAGAGGTTTGTGGGTCTCGTGAACAGTGCATGAGATCTACTGGAAGTGCTAAAACGCGTTTTTCTCCCTAAAAAATAAAAAGAAAACATAGACATTGGATACTGCGTGAAACGCAGTACCCATTTGGATCCCACATCCATCGTCCACATTTAGCGTTTTACCTTTTTTTTTTTTTTTTTGACCAGTGCCTCTTGCACTGTTCATGGGACATGAACAGTGCATTAAGGCAAAACATTTTGTTGAAAACTTAAAACACTGTAACAAAATAATTTTTAAATGTGTAAATAGTGCCGTGAGACTCATTTTTAATGAAAAAGTTATTGAAAAAAGAGGTTTGTGGGTCCTGTGAACAGTGCATGGGACCCACTGGAAGTGCTAAAACACGTTTTTCCCCCTAAAAAATAAAAAGAAAACACAGACATTGGATATTGCGTGAAACGCAGTACCCATTTGGATTCCACGTCCAGCATCCACGTTTAGCGTTTTGCTTTTTTTTTTTTTTTTTTGACCAACGCCTCTTGCACTGTTCATGGGACACGAACAGTGCATTAAGGCAAAACTACATTATTTTCAGCCGTGAACAGTCATCCGTAAATTATTATTTTTTATTATTTTCAATTTTCAATAAAATAAGCGGCATCTAAATGCACCTGTAGTATGCAAACGGATACTTAATATGATTATATTATTTCAAAAATTCTTAAACTGTTTTAAAATTAGAAAATCAAAGAAAAAAAAAGAAAAGAAATAAGAGAACAGAAGCCATTCTCTCTCTCTGGCGACTGTGGATTTAGCATGTTTTTCTAAAATGGTACTATTCAGCCAATTTTGCAGTGGTACATTGCCATTAGTACTGCCTCTCTCTCTCTCTCAGTTTTCAAACTCATCGCTTCCATCTCTGTCTGCACCAAAACCCGACCCGAATTGTTAGCTGGAACCCGAATAATATTCAGAGAAGGGAAATGGGTACGCTTCGTGCTTCCAATCCAATCCTTCCATTTCCATTTCATGCTCTTTCTTCTTCTTCTTATTATTATTCTACTCTCACTACTACTAGTAGAAAAACCCCATATCAGAATCAGAATCAGTTGTTGAAATCAATGAGAGATCAGTGTAAATGTGGAAGCTTTAGGAATGTTGATGATGCCTTAGACATGTTTGATAAAATGCTTCACATACGCCCTTTGCCTTCCATTGATGATTTTAATCGCGTTTTGGGTGCCATTACAAGAATGAGGCATTACTCATTAGTCATTACTCTATCTAAACAAATGGGCTCATCAGGAATTGCTCCCAGTCTTCCTACTCTCAATACTTTGATTAATTGCTTCTGCCATTTGAACCGAGTAGATTTTGGGTTCTTTGTCTTAGCAACAATTTTGGATCTTGGTTATCACCCAGACGCTATTACTCTAAACACCTTCGTGAAGGGTCTCTGTCTTCAAGGTAACATTGCTGGAGCTATGAAGTTGGTAGAAGATATGGAGAAGAAAGGGTATCATCCTGATGCATTTACTTGTGGAACGATACTAAATGCTCTGTGTAAGATTGGTAAGATTGATATGGCTATTGGGTTGCTCAGGAAATTGGAAGAAGGATATTTTGAGCTTAAATTAGGGGCATATAACACAATCATTGACAGTTTATGTAAGGATAGGTTGGTAACTGAGGCCTTGAACCTTTTGATTGAAATGATGAGGAAAAGCATTCAGCCGGAGTTGGTAGAAGATATGGAGAAGAAAGGGTATCAACCTGATGCATTTACTTGTGGAATGATACTAAATGCTCTGTGTAAGATTGGTAAGACTGATATGGCTATTGGGTTGCTTAGGAAATTGGAAGAAGGATATTTTGAGCTTAAATTAGGGGCATATGACACAATCATTGACAGTTAATGTAAGGATAGGTTGGTAACTGAGGCCTTGAACCTTTTGATTGAAATGATGAGGAAAAGCATTTAGCCGGACCTTATCACTTACAATTCTTTAATTTGAGGCCTATGCAATTTCGGTAGGTGGAGAGAGGCTACTACTTTGTTGAATGAGATGGCATAGAGGAAGATCATGCCAAGTGTGAGGACCTTCAACATATTGGTGGACGCATTTTGCAAAGAGGGGATGTTGATAGAGGCGAAAAAAGTTTTTGATAAGATGATTCAAAGAGGTATTGAGCCTGACGTAGTCTCTTATAATTCTTTAATTGATGGATACTGTATGCAAAATAAATTGAACGATGCTATCGAAGCATTGAACATGATGGTTGAGAGGGGTTGTTCACCTAATGTTGTTAGCTATAGCACATTGATTAATGGATTTTGTAAAAATAAAAGAATTGATAAGTCAATGAATCTCTTTAATGAAATGTCCAACAAGGGAGTAACTCTTGATGTTGTGACTTACAACACTCTTATAGGTGGGTTTTGTCAAGTGGAGAGACACAAGGCTGCTCTAGAGCTATTTCATAAGATGCAGGCTTGTGGCCAACCTCCAGATCCCCAAACCTACGCTGTCCTGTTGGACGGCCTGTGTAAGAATGGACAAGTTGTTGAGGCTATGAAAGTGTTTCATGAGATGGAAGACAAAACGTTGGGCAACAATATTGTGATTTACAACATTTTAATTGACGGTTTGTGTAATATCGAGAATCTTACAATTGCAAGAGAACTCTTTTATAGTCTACCTGTGATGCAACCCAATGTTTGAACTTACACCATAATGCTCAGAGGGCTTTGCAAAGAGGGACTGATAGAAGAAGCAAGTGAGATATTTGAGAAAATGGATGGGAGCGGTTGTTCACTTGACGATCGCACATATAACACAATAATCCAAGGGTCACTACAACATAATGTGATATCAAAGGCAATGAAATATCTTAAAATAATGGTTGACAAGGGTTATTCAACAGATGTGGCAGTTGTAAGCATGTTGGTTGACTTGCTGTCATCTAATCAAGTAGAAAAGAACATTCAAGAATTTCTCTAGAAGCTTGTGTGAAGGTTTTTTAGTTTCTCAACATCAAGGACAAGTTTCATATTTTACCCATCACATGTCAATCTTTAAGTGATGTGTATTCATTTCATGATTTTTCTATTTCATTTATGTATGCATGGTTGCTTGTACTTGTTCTATCTTTTGTTGCGATTTCATTGAAAACTCATGTTGTTGCTTGGAAGTTGGAACCTATTTTACTGGTTAGTTGTTTCAAAATTTTTTTTGATTTAAATAAATGCTAAATATTGTCAATACAAAATTAACTTCATGGTTTAATCATTTTGACATTTACGATTTAAAGTAAATGAAATGAATTGGAAACTCCCATCTTGTGATCATATAGCTGAAGAATAGTTCATTTGTTAGTGATTAATTACATTTCATGGACACAATGAGCTGATTCTTTTGGAGCTATTGTAATTTCATTTTGTGGTACGTAGAATGTGAATTCTTTGGCTAACTTGGGTTAGGTTTCTTAGTTTTAGTTAGCGATGTTATGCTTAAAGAAAACCAATCTTTTTGAAATACAAGGTTAACATAGTGATGTCATGTTTGGTCAAGTATAAGATAGATAATCCCATAGGTCTTGTGAAATATACAGAAAGGTTTATAAAAGTCGTGTTGTAGGTTACTGCAAATCATTATAATGAGATATTTATTATATCTCCACCTTCTAGTCCAATTCCAATATTCACAGTTTTGAATATTGTGTGTACTATTAGGAGCTAAGTGATGTGAATGTATGTATGAGTGTTTTCTTGTTAGGTTGATTTGGTCTTTGACTTTTGATTTTGGGAATTTATCTTGATATAAAAGATGGGGTTTTCTTTCACCAAGCTTTTCAGCTGGCCTTTTGCCAAGTAGGTGCATATTCTAATGGTGGGTCTTCATGCAGTGGGCAAGACTACCATTTTGTACCAGCTGAAGTTGGGAGAGATTGTGACCACCCTTCCTACCATTGGTATTCTTTTATTGCTATATTGTTAACATTGTTTTATTATATAAAGTGCTGCTTATTTGTAGTTATAGGTAGTTGGATTTTACAAATTCTTTTGTTGCTTAGAATTTTGCAGATGACACTTATTTTTGTAATAATTAATTAATTTATCCAAACATATGAAAATGTATCTATAATAAATTATGGTTGAAAAATATTTGAACTTTTCTCTAGCTAAAACAGAAAGACAAATGCTTAGGTTAACTTTCCTTCAAAAATTTGTTTTTGTTTGGGATTTTTAACATAACAAGATTCTCTCAAATTATTTGGGTCGCATGAGTTTGTCATTAATCCTGGCTCAAGTTGTTGCCCTTAATTAAATCATTCAGAACTTCATTTCTGGCAAAGGTATATACTTCTAGGAATGACTTGGTTTGGGTGTCATTGGAGTTTCCAAGTAGAAGCAATTGAAAATTTGGCTCTAAAAATAAACTTAACTAGCGTTGCATACCTCATGGTAGATCCATAAGGAATTGTTGGATGAGAGAACTATGGAGGAGAACTTTAGTCTCTACGGAGTTTGAAAGGAACTCAACCCAATACTCAAACTGGCTTGAGGAATGAAGGCAGGACTGGAAAATTGGGTTCCTGACCAAGGTACCGCTCACATGACATTGTTTATTGAAGACAACAATTATTATATACTTTGTAAGATTCTCAATGTTTTGATCCAAATTGGATGGTTGACACCATTGAATTGAAATGATATTTTAAAGTATGATTGACCACCTAATAAAGTATCTAGAAATGGTTGGATTGGAGCATAATATAGCCCTGAGTCCTGACAATGGTGCAATTGTACATGGTTTGTGGACTTAGAGATAAAGTATGCCATTGTGCTCTCTTAACATTAGCTAACCTGAACATCTTCCATTAGATTAATATAATAAATTAATAATATCTCAGCCTATGCTTTACATGCATTACCAATGCCAAAGATGTTGTTTTCATTTCCATTCATAATTTAATTACTTTTTTTGAATATCATAAGAAATTGTTTTTTTATTTTTGGGTATCGGCAACTAATTTGAAGAGAATTAGTTTAGAAATTTATTTAGTTTGTTGATCTAATGTAGTAACAAACTTTGGGTCATCTTCTACACTTATCAGTGTTGATAGTTACGAGCAGTTGGAGCTAAAATCAGTAATGGATTCAATCATAATGGTTTCTACATAGTTCTAAAAAAATTCCAGTGTCATCTCATAAGGTTTCACAGAAAAAAATCTGTCCTTGTCTTTTGAAAGAATTCATGGAACCATTTCTGAAATATTTTGAATTCTCCAGGTCAACACCTGCAGAGTAGTTTGCAGTATTCCCATTTGAAATCAAGGGAAATGATGTTTCATTGAAGTTGAAGCTATATATTAATGGAGAGGCCCTTCTTAGATAATTCAAAGAATTAGTATGGTACTGATAAAGAATACTCTTTTGAAAGGCTATCTTTTGCATGGAATAACTTCAATTGAAAGCTAACTGTGCACACTTGTCCATTGCCAAGCAAACTCGAGCAACAAATTTCTTGTCAATGATGCTGGTGGCAACAGCTAATATCCAAGGTGCATACTTGGAGAGGGTTTAATGTTTGAGGCCCTAATTTTCCAGTCAAACTTGAAGTCAAGATGCATTTTCTAATGGCATGGAAAGACGCAGAGTGGCAGGTTGAAATCGAGGGACATAGAAGTAATATCAATTCTATCAGCTAGGATGTTTGCCAAGGAGCATCCAAATGACCTGCAAACTAACACAGATTTTGTTGAGAGCTAGAATGTGATTGTTTACCAAAGAAGTTGGGAGAGAGGAGTTGAAGGTTTTGCTAAACTTTTGGCAATTATGACTACCACAGAAAAATATCTTTCCTTCAAATGGTATAGAACCTAATAAATGTAAGGAATTGTGCTTAAATTTTGCTCTTAAAACATTATGCATCTATCGGGGAAGCTTTGTTGTATTAAAGAAAAGTTATTAGACATTATTAGAACTTTAAAACAAATAATTAGTTTAAAGCTGACTAGGTTTGTTTGCAAAGTGGATGTGGGTTCAAGGTTTTATTAAAACTTTCCATAAAAATATAAGTATTTTTAGGGAAATAATTTCTATTTTATATTATTCTAATTATTTTGTATATTTATATACGGAAAAGGCTTGGCAACAAAATTAGTTGTAACCTAAATCTATAACTCCACTCAATATCATTTTATTGGATATGAATTTTGACAAACATTATTTTATATTATTCTAATTATTTTATTCATTTTTGATTTTGAGGTTTCTCATAGATTTGTTACATCTAGGACCCTTTTAGATGTAATTTGTTGGAACCCATTTTGATTTTTGTTCCATAGCATGTTTTGTGTTCGTAGAAAATTGATGAAACATGAATCAGTGGCTGTCTTCCATAAAAATGTCATCTTTATTATTTATAAATAATAGGTCTTTTTAAAAATATCATCTCTTTTTTTCATAGATCTGATTCATGGTGTAAGATACATATGGTTATTGATGGATGCAAATATTTGTGTTTTAGATGGGTTTGGTCAATGAGAATTGTATATGATCTCATTTTTGAGATAAAGTTGTTTCTTTTAGATCTTTGGTAATTTAATTCTGTGATATATGTAGACTGTTGGGCTAATTTGATGTAGGTTTCTTAGGTCAATGCTTGAAAAACCAATCATATCATAACTATGAGTTGATAAACAAGACATTTTATACCATACAGGTTGATGTAGAAGTCATTATAATCATGGATTTGAATATTGTGTGTATTATACAATCAGGAGTTATGTGATGTGTATGTAGGTAGGTATGAGTGTATTTATGTTAGATTAATTTGGTATCTGACTTAGAATTTTGGGGATTCAGCTTGAGATAAAAGATGGGGCTGTCTTTCACCAAGCTTTTCATTTGGCTCTTTGCCAAGAAGGAGATGCGAATTCTAATGGTGGGTCTCGATGCGGCTGGTAAGACCACCATTTTTTACAAGCTCAAGCTTGGAGAGATTGTGACCACCATTACTACAATTGGTATGCTTTTTCTATTTTTTTTCAAAATTGTTTGTGAATGTTTAGTTAGTGTATAAAACACTATAAATGTTTAGACTCCCAATATACAAATTACCAATTCAAGCTTAATATCAAACAATGTATGTGCGGAAAATGAATATAAGCTTATACTAGAATTGATAAACAATTTAAATTAGATAAAATCACATCCATAGCAGAAATTAAATGGCAAAGATTAAGGAAAAAGATATGCAAACACAAGGACAACACAACGATGTGTTATCGAAGAGGAAATCGAAGCCCCCGGCGTAAAACCTCTCCGCCGCCCTCCAAGTGGTCAATAATCTACTAAAGAATGAAGTTGGGATACAGGAACAGTAGAAGACCCTCCAAGCCTAATCTACCCAGTGTACCTAAGCCCTCCAAGCTTCTTGCTCCAACGAGGTTGCGCCGAACCTTTGTCTTATTTAGCTTACCAGATTCCGCTATAGCCCATAGCATCAACCAATAACTATTGGTCCTTTCCTAACTGCTTCCCAAAGCATCAAATAGCCTTCTCACAGATGTGGGTATGGTGAGAAAAAAATTTGAGTAAGAATCTCTAAAGGGTGTAACAATGGAGAGGGTGAGAGTAGAGGAATTTGAAGAGTCCCTATGTAAAGATTGTGGATGAATCAATCTTGTTTTTCTCTAGGGTTTCTCTTTCAAAATTCTCTCTGAAAACTCTCTACATTTTGTGGGTATAAGGGTCTATATATAGTGGTGTGTGTTTGGAATGCGAAGAGTCATTTTTCCAAAACAGGGTTGGCTAGTGGCTTGGCCTCGCGACTCGATTGAGCCGCGAGTTCAGGACACAAGATAATTGAATGGCCAGTCTGGACTTTTTGTCCTGTAGTGCTCCAGCTAGCATGACGCTTCAGCTTCTTCGCATACTTGGCATGTGAGCATCTTCTGGTGACTTGCAAGCCGCAAGCTACTCACGAGATCTAGTCGCAAGTCTCTGCATCACTGCACAATCTTGAGCATTTCTTTACACTCTCTCACACACTACCCTTACATGAATCCCACATAAATACAGGATTACTAAATGCTAAATACAAGCAAATTTGACACAGAATAAAGCCAATAGAATGGTTGATTAAATTCAACCTTACAGTTTGGTTGTATAAATGTGCTGCTAGTTTGTAGTTAGAGGTAGTTGGATTTTACCAAATTTTTTTGTTGCTTGGCATTAGATTTTTGCAATTGATACAATTTGCATTTTACTTAGGTTTCAATGTGGAGACTGGAATACAAGAACATCAGCTTCACTGTTTGGGATGTCGGGGGCTAGGACAAGGTATGTGATCTTAGTATTTAAGTTTCATAACAACTGAAACTTTAAGCATAAATGTGAAATTAGGAAAATATTGTTAATTATATCATGTTTTTGTAATTGTCATGTGCACCTAGTTTCTTTAGTGCTTATGGACGGTCTTGTGCTAACTAGATATTGAACCATTAGCACACAACAAAGTCATAAGCTACATCTACTAGTTACTTTCTGATTCGGTTTTTCCTTATCTATTTAAGGAAAAGCTATTCAGCTTGTGGCAGACATTTTAGACAAGTATCTGATAACTTGTGTTTAGTTGCTGTTTGTTATTATGTGCATATATCTGGCCATGTGCTAATTAGATGCTTGTCCATTAGCACGCAACATAAAAATAATGTATGTACATTATTTTGAGCCACCTTGTCTTTCAGTTTCTTCCTTAGTTTTAAGAGGAAGTATGTTTTTGTGTTAGGCATGTGTAGTCATTCGTGATTTATGTGCTTATTGACGGTCTTGTGCTGATTAGTTATTCCATCAGCATATAACATACTCATAAGCTACATTGAATGCCACATTATATTTTCTATTTTTCCTTATTCTATGTGAGGACAGCTATTCATGTTGTGGCGTACATAATCTATACACACAATTATATATATGTATACATACATACATACATATGCAATTAGGCATGTGTATACTTGAATGCTTGTATGTTTGTATTATGCATTAGTTGGTTAAAATAGGTACTTTTCACACTTTGAAAATGACATGCTTATGGGTGATCCATTGTTATTAATGTGTTGTTGGTGATACACCAAGTTAAATTTATTGAGAGCTATACTTTCCCTTAGGCATTATCGTCTGTCCATTTTCTAAGTCTTGTATGGTGCATGTACAGATTTGACCTTTATAGAGACATTACTTCCAAAACACTCAAGGGCTTATCTTCGTGGTTGATAGCAAGACCATGACCGTGTGGTTAAGGTTAGGGATGAGCTGCATCAGATGTTGAATGAGGTAACTAAAGTATCCATCTTGTTATAAATTGAGTGAAACCTGTAATGTTTTAGTTTAGTTAGATCTTGGAAAAGGTTATTGATTTTTTTTTTTTAATGTTACTAGCCTATTAGAAACTAACACAATTAAACATAATTAACAATTCACATAATTAGTGGATCATTTTATTACTGAAATTGCTTTGTAATACTAATAGTCTCTGCAGTATTCTAATTCAACTGTTTTGGTATTAATAACATATATACCCCCTTGTACATCTTATTGCCAATAGCTTATTTTACTTACCATCTCTGAGTTTTGTTTAAAATTTTCTTATGCATAATAATATTGCTGGTTGAATGCCTAGGACGAATTGAGGGAGGCTGTGCTGCTTGTATTTGCAAACAAGCAAGATCTTCCAAATGCCATGAATGCTATTGAAATAACGATTAAGCTTGGTCTTCATTCCCTCTGTCAACACCATTGGTATATTAACACACACACACACACACACACACACACACTCTCTCTCTCTCTCTCTCTCTCTCTCTCATGTTCTACCCAGTGCATAGGAAATTTGGTATCCATTGATTGGGGCCATTACTTTGGGTTCTATTTCAGGTATATCCAGAGCACATGTGCCACTTCAAGGGAAGGGCTGTACGAGGGACTAGACTGGGTTTCCAACAATTTTGCTAACAAGGTTAGGCTCTAGTGTTGCATGCAACATAAGTGATAATCTTGGATATGGTTATGGGCTGGTTTATTAATATTTTCTACTTGGTTTTTGCAGGCTTAGGAGATCCGTAAATCTCCATTTACTTTTTTGGCTGCAATCTTTGTCAAAGGGGATTTTGTCGTTATGTGGTGTTTATGCATTTTACATTTGATATTGTCTTGAGAATGTATCTGTTTGTTTAGATCATTTTTACAATTGTTGGGATTAGTGCCCTTAAATCCTATTGTATGATGCTATGTATGATATTATTTATGACATTACGTATGACATGATGTATAACTTAATATTGTGATTAATGAAGTTGTTTTATTATCATCTAAAATAATGGTAACATGAATATTTGGACATTATCATATAGTCTATGAGATGCATAGTATGTGATTTATGTGATTTAATCACAGAAGATATAAGTCGCAAGATCTTTGTAAACTCAAAATTTGGTTCGTAGTCGGTGATGATATTGGGCATTTCATCTGCGAAGATTATAACATATCAACTAAGATGATTTGTCTTGATCATAGAAGTGGTGACTTCTAGTTGATATGTTGACATGTTTTAAGAGTTAAAACATATTGAACAGGACCACTGTGAGATTTATTATTCTCTTAAAGACTATCAATAAAATAATAAATCTCACAACTTATATTTGCATAAATTCTTAATCCTGAGAGAATAATGGACTTGATCATGAAGTGTGGGTTGCTTGGATATATCAGGAGTGAGATCTAAAGTAACAGTCAAAACTTTAGTATGTTGAGCTGCCACATTTAGTGTTGATGGAACATATATTCTCAAGATGAAATTCATAGTCTTTTAACGGAGATACAAAATATTCCCTTGAGATAAGTTTAATGGATTTGTTATTCAGAAAGTTAAGCCTAACCACTTTAGTAAGACTAAAGTATATATTTATGAAATTGGATTTCGTAAATATATGATGAATAATATTAAAGGATTAAACCGGGTATTCAAGGATTAAGATGTAGTAATTCACAAAGTGGCAGTCTTCATTCATGACTTTGTATTACTACAAATATTTTATGGAGGAGTTGCATGTACAATAAAGTCTTGGGATATAATTTATTAATAAGGCCTAGAGTGTAACTATATTTATATAGTGGTATTAAATATAGTTAATGGTAACTTTAGACTTGTCAAGAGTTGATAGAAAAGCCCAAGGCCCATTGGAGCTAGAGTCTTATTTGTTCCCTTTTGATCCTACTCCAAGTCACACACTAAAGTCCAATTGGAAAGGCCCAAAAGGCTAGCCCAATTAGATAATCAGTTATGTAGAGAGAAACATACAAAATTTTTATGAACAATGAAATGAAATGTATGTGAGGAAGAGACACACTCTTTGATTCTCTCTAGAACACACACACATAATTGATTGAGAGACCACACTTCTTGGGCATTAAGTGGAATTAGAGTGAAGATTAAAAGTATTCCCCAGTGCTTCTGTTTTTTGGTTTTGAATTTCACTGTTTCAAGGTACACTCTCTTGTTCTATAATTCTGAAACTTACATAACACATGTTAACAATTGTGAATGAAGTAGATCCGTTTAATTTTAATTTTTCCACTACGTACATGCAAATTTCCATCAAATGGTATCAGAGCAGTCTTCAATTTCCAATCTGTATAACATGTTTTGTGAGGTTTGGAATTAGAGATAATAGTTTCATCATGTTAGAAGATTATATATGCATTTAATTTTCTGCATGTTTGGGAAAATTGATATTGATGTTATGATGTTGTTTAAATTTGAATTTAAGTATGTTAAATTGATCTTTAAGGCTATAGTATTAATAGAATTCAGTTTTGACATCAATTTCATCTGTTATGTTGATATGGTATTTGATTGTTCATGAAAAACCATTGAAAACTGTTAGGCGTAAATACACTTTTAGTCCCTACATTTTGGGCCATTTCTCGATTTGGTCCCTAAACTGATTTTGCTCCTAGGTCAGTCCCTGAATTCAGAAAATCGTTTTTATTTTGGTCCCTGTCGTCAACCCGGTAGCAGAAAATGCATACGTGGCAAACGATACGCATTATTTGCTGACGTAGCCAATAAAATAATAATAATAAATCACATCAGCATGCCATGTCACCGTCCAATTTAAAAAAATTAATTTATCAATTTGAAAAAAATTATAAAAACATAAAAACAAAATTAAAAACATAAAAATTCATAATTTCAAATTTGACCGTGAATACACAAGAACTCAGGAACATGATCCCAGATCACAAGATCTCAAGAACACAAAATTCCTGGGCATTCAACATCTTTCCCAGAAAATTTCACCAAACAATGAAAAAATTCACATTTACAAAGTTGATACCTAAGATTTTCATCACAACATTTTCTTTCCACCCAAAATCAAAAAATTTCTTATGAAACAAACACACACAAACCCAGAAAATCATCAACATTTTCCCCAGAAAATCAAGATTTCTTTCAAACCAAACACTAATCGCACCTCATCGCGGCATCAACACTTATCTCTCCTTCTTCTCTTTTCTCCTTTTTCTCCTCAATACCACAAAAACCCCATTCACACCACGACCAACATAGATTCATCCATATCTCGCCGCCACCACCACCATGGGCGACTTAACGGGCACTTTGATGCTGTCAATGACTCCTCCGCTTCCAACCATAGCTTTAACTGTGCCTAACGCTGCTACTCCGCAATCCTCGAGTCCGTTACCTGTCCGCGAAGATTGTTGGAGTGAGGACGCCACGTCGACACTCATCAACGCCTGAGGCCGCCGTTACATGGAGCTTAACCGGGGGAATCTCGTTCTTCTAATGGAACCCTGACTTCATCGTGGATTTTCTTCGATCGTCTTGACTCTTTGATCGGATCTAATGTGACGGTTAAGAAGCCGACTTTGACTCTGATTCCGATTCAGATTCAACATCCTCCGTCGTTGTCTTAGTCTCCTCCAGTGGGGGTTCCGTTGTATCAACATCAACTACCACCGATCTCGGCCCATCTCTCTCAAAACCCAGATCAAACCCTCATCCCAAAGAGAAAGCCGAAAGTGAGAGATCTTGATATGAGGAAAAGCCGAAAGAGAGTGAGAGCTTTAGACTTTTGTAGAAAGAGAGAGGGAGAAGAAGCTTGATCTGCTCGCCGTTGGTCTGCTTGTGAGCTCCGGCGCGTGGTGGAGAAAGAAGGCTGAGTGAGCTCCAGCCATGGACATTGGAGAGTGAGAGATTGAGCGTGAAGAGAGAGAGAATTTGAGATTAGTAATTAGTGTAGGGATTCTTTTTTAAGCTGATGAGGTTAAAAAATAAAAAAGATAATGATTTTTAATTTTTTAAGAAATGATTTTAGTTTAAATTAGATTTAAGGTTTTTTTTTAATTTAATTTTTTTAAATTTTCTGAGTTGGCTTTTTTAATTAATTTAAATGCTGACGTGACATTTAAAAATACTACATATAATTTTTATTATTATTATTTTATTGGCTACGTCAGCAAACAGTGCATTCCGTTTGCCACGTATGCATTTTCTGTTACTGGGTTGACGGCAGGGACCAAAATAAAAACGATTTTCTGAATTCAGGGACTGACCTAGGAGCAAAATTAGTTTAGGGACCAAATCGAGAAATGACCCAAAATGTAGAGACCAAAAGTGTATTTACGCCTAAATTTTTTTGTTCTCACATGAGAACTTTGAATCAATCTTGCCTAGTCCAAGAGAAGAAGTGTAAGGAATGAAAGAAATTTAGTCCTTACTATTAACAAACTAACAAAAAATGTCTACGCGGGAAAATGATAAAAAAAATCCTAATCAACAAATTTAAAAATAAAAAAGCCCACATCAGAAAAAAATAATAATCAAAAGGTGAATTAAAAAAAAAAAAAAAAAACTCGCATTCTTACACTTTCTTGGCAATCAAACACAACCCACTAACACAAAAATCTAATCTTAGCAGTCACCCATGAGAGACTATCACTCCAAAAATCAAAATTAATCCCACGGAGAACCGCCAACCACAAGGTCCACAACACTACCCTCACAAATCAACCAAAATTCCCAAAATCCCGCTAGCGGAAAAAAGAAATAAAGATAAGATAAGATGGGTTGAGTCGGTTTGTGTTTAGGCCGGATTGGGCCCATTTGGGTCAGTTACCATTTAAAATTAAAAACCACATAAGCCCACTCCACTAACAATGCCCAAGCCCACGCATTAAAAACTGCAGCCAGCTTAACCTTTAAACCCTGCTCCAACTCAAGATCCCTTTTAGTTCAGTCATGCCCATCAGCACCCGTAATCCCAAAGACCATCCCGTGGTGTGTGTGTGTGTGAGAAAATTAGAGTTAGCCCACTGAATTTGAACCCAATAACAGCCCAATCTGAATTTCTTTGGCCCAGTAACCACCTCCACGCCAGCCCACTCACATTCAAACAAAAACCCACTCAACCTTAAACCATTCAAGGCCAATCTGTGGACCAACCAACGTTTTTTCAAAATTACTTCTTGACCCAAAGTTTCCAAAAATTATACAATGCCCTTTGGGCCACAAAAATGCATTTTCAATCTCATTTTGTGCCAAAATAAAATGTTTTTCCTTAAAAATTAATAAAATTGTCACATGTCATTATTTTCAAACTTCATAGGAGTTCACCATTTTCTTGTTATTTCTTTGTGTCTTTCGTATGAGATAAAATAGTTTGGGAGAGAGAATTGCGAAATTGCATTTGTTAAACTATACTTTCGAGTGAGGTTAGCTTTTACTTAACTCATAATGCAATCTATCTCTCTTAGAAAATGTCATACAATCACATGTTTATGTTTGTTTTATCTTACTTTTTAAAATAAATTGGTTACATTTCATCTTAGGATAGATACATGTCATCTTAGGATATATAGATTATACATGTCATGCATTCACATGTCATCTTAGGATGGATTATACATGTCATGGACTAACATATTATCCTAGAATAGATTACATGTCATTTTAAGATAAATACATGTCATTTTATCATAGATTAAATGTCATCCTAGGATTAGCTTGATCATTATTTCATTTCGCATGTACAAACATATCATTATTTTTAAAATCAAATGCCAAATAGTTTAAGTTGTTCTTTAAATGGTGATGTTTAAGATTAAATTCGAAACAAGGTACTATCCTTCTGGATAGGCGTTGTGGGGTGTCTAACATCTTCTCAACACATAATCGAGCTTCCAGATCCATAACTTTTGATTCTAGACATTAAAAAAAAAAAAAAAAAATTCTAATTTAGCTTATAAGCCCTTAGGAGTTTCTTAGTTAAATTAGGAAATAAAATCAATTATATTTAGGAAACCAATCACACCTTAAAATTCCAATGGTTAATGACAACTCCTAAAACTAAAACATGTATTATTGGGTTAAAACCAAACCCAAAAGAATGAGTATGTCAATGGTGGGTCAGGTTCATTTGTAAGAGAGAGTGTGTAGACCACCTACATAGATCATATACACAAAGAAATTAATATCATTTTGTGTTTCATTTTCATCTTATAAATTTCTAACGGAAAGAAAAAGATATATAAACAAAATTCAATTCCAAGGTGTGTGGTGGTATTTATATATATCTCAAGTTATTTAGTTATAATATATATATATATATATATATATATATGTATGTATGTATGTATGTATGTATTGCAAAATGCAACATAAAGTGATTTTTCTTTTTTTCTTTTTTTGGGATGAACTAAAATTAGTAGTATTTGACCAAATCTATACATAAGTTAAATAAGAAGACTTGTGAATGCATGTGAGGTTTGAAGCAAAAATTAAGATCATAGTGGAGTTGGATCTTGAACTTCTCGAAGAACCAAGTCTAACTCATCCTTATTAGACTAGGTTAAAGCTAGGTTACAAAAATGGAATGTTATTAGGTATATGTCCATGTTCAAAGAGCAGCCTCACAAGTGTTCATAAGCCATAGGAAATAATTAATTATATTTAAACCCTACCAAATAATGCCAAAACAACTAACATTACATAGAAAGAAATCAACAATATGTAACCCCTACCCAAATCATGCCCAAAACAACTAATGGTAATTAACCCAAAATGGCATGCATCAAAAGATATGTTGACATTGTAAAGGATAACAACAGTAAAAGGAATACCTTACCTTACAAAATAAATAGCTTTTCTGCTTTTGTACGTATTACAGTCTGAGCATATTTTTTAGTAGAATATCTCCAGGTATTTTCAACAATTCTTCGGACAAAATGGGCTTCTGCCCTTTTCAACCAAATTAATTAGTTTTATGCCCCCCTTTCCAAACTAAATAGGGAAATGCCCCTCTTTTAAAACTCAATTTATGATAAATCAAGTTAGGCCCTATAGTGGCATTTTTAAGGAGCCTATAGTGACGTTTTTAAGGAGCCTATAGTGACGTTTTAAGGACCTATAATGACGTTTTTTAACTCGACTTCAGTGAAATCGAGTTATAGGCAATGAAATCAACCTATAGTGGCCTTTTTTTACCTATAACTCGATTTCATTGAAGTTGAGTTAAAAAAACGTCAATATAGGTCCTTAAAACGACACTATAGGCTTCTTAAAACGCCACTATAAGGCTTCAGAATTTTTTTTTTTTTAACTCGATTTATAATAAATCGAGTTTTAAAAGAGGAGCATTTTCTTATTTAGTTTAGGAATGGGAGCATAAAACTAATTAATTTGGCTGAAAAGGGCAAAAGCCCATTTTGTCCCAATTCTTCCGCAATGCATAAATCATAGAAAACTTTTTAAATTATGGGTTGTGAAGGTAGGATTATTTCTTTTAAGTTCCTTATTGCATTTGTTCCTACATCTTTTTTTTATTTGACACGCCAACTTTAATATAAAGGGTTGTCATTTATATTACGAGGTTGGAGGACAAAATGGGCTTTTACCCTTTTCGGAAAAATTAATTAGTTTTATGCCTCATTTCTCAAACTAATTAGGGAAATACCCCTCTTTTAAAACTCGATTTTTGATAAATCGAGTTAGGCCCTATTGTGGCGTTTTTAAGGAGCCTATAGTGACGTTTTAAGTACCTATAGTGATGTTCTTTAACTCGACTTCAATGAAATCGAGTTATAGGCAATGAAATCGACCTATAGTGGCGTTTTTTTACCTATAATTCGATTTCATTGAAGTCGAGTTAAAAAACGTCACTATAGGTCCTTAAAATGTCACTATAGGCTCCTTAAAACGCCACTATAGGGCTTAAGAAATTTTTTTTTTAACTCAATTTATTAAAAATCGAGTTTTAAAATAGGGGTATTTCCCTAATTAGTTTGGGAAGGGGGGCATAAAGCTATTTAATTTGCCCAAAAAGGGAAAAGGGCAAAGGGCAATTTTGTCCCGAGGTTGGATCTTATGAACTTGGAACTTGCTATATTTCATATCAATGGGGGTTGATAAGGACAAAGACTAGAAAAGGAAGGATTGTTGGCTAGCACCACAACTTGAACAATGATTAACACTATCATCATCACATTAAGTAAATTCCTAACCATTTTACCCATAACCACACTAACTCTTTTGGAATTCTTTTGTCACTTGGAACTGTACGTAGTGTGCGAAACCATAATATATAGAATCTAAAGCTTTAATTATGGAACTATAGTTTTTAGAAAATTATGTTATAGATATTTCAATTTTAAAATTTGTATTATTTTTTTAAAAGACCCTATGGTCTAGCCTCAAAGACGTTTGTTTGGGAGATAGTGAAATTTTTAGTACATTTTAGCCTATATGGGTTTAGCAAAGGTCATTTACAATTATAATATTATTATAAGTATTTCAATTCGAGGAATTATTTAATAATAAGTGTGGTTATTTAATAATAAGAATAATTTAAAATTTTCAACCATTAAAGAATTTTTAAACACCCCAAAAGAGAAACATGGACTACTTAGGGATGGAAGAATTAAGGAATACGAGTCTTACATAGCGCACCATTTTTGTGGATATATATATATATATATAGCCAAAAGAGCGGATCATTAGATGAAACTAGTAAGATTTTTTTTTTTTTTGGTGAATAAGTTCAATGCATATTATTAAGAAAGACCATTCAAATTGATTCTCAAAAAAAAAAAAAAAAAAAAAAAAAAAAAAAAAAAAAAAGAAGAAAGAAAGACTATTCAAATTAGTTGGTAATACGGAAAAAAAAGAAAAAGAAAAAGAAAAGTCTGGTTGGTACATCTTCGATCTAGACTAACAATGGGGAGGGGGTGGGAGGAAGAATTGCTTGTCGAGCTAGTGAATGAACAATCTTATTACAATGCCTATGTACATAGAATAGGTGAACGCTAAAAGATGTGCGGGAAGCTACTGTATATCATTTGCAATATGTCCATATTGGGCTAAGTGTTGTTGGTTTGTAGAGTCTTAAAGAGAGTTTTAGAATCCCCTTCTAGAACTATTGGCCTGTTTGGAAGTTTAGAGAGGGAGAAGAGTAGAGGGGAGTAGAGGGTAAGAGAGTAGTGGGGAGGAGAGTAAAGGGAAATGGTTATCCTCCACCTTATTTGGATGTTTTTAAAATTAGTAAGGGAGAATGAAGTAACTAGCCCTTCCTCTTGTTTGGATGTTTTAAAATTTATGTTAGAAAAGAGAGGAAATGATTTAAATAGACAAATTTATCCCTATTTGAAAATATAATAATCCAACGGTCCACATATCAACGTGTATTTCATGCAAAAAAGTATTGCTTGTACTATAGCATAAGACAATGGGTTACTAATAAATGTGACAGAGCTTTTAAACCCTGCAACTTTGACCAAACAAATAAACAAATATGTTTATATATATATATATATATATATATTAGAAAGCAAACACAAAAAGAAAAGCTCTTTCACCTGGGGCATTTTTGCAGTACTTGAAACCACCGGAGGAACTGTCACCTCCGTTGCCAGAGCCTGCAGATTAGGTGGCAAGACAATCACCGGATTTGGAGAATAAGCAAAAGAAACTACTGGCTTTGTTGGTTGTGTACTTGTTTGTGAATATCTTCTTTGTACGACTTGGTTGAGGGCTTGAAAGACTTCGAAGGACATATTAGAGTGCTCAACCCAGCACTTTAACCCTTCTACCCATTTTTCCCTTCACTCTCTCTCACTTGACGAACCCAGATTTGCTGTCTTTGGGTTCAGATCTGAGCTGCTAACATATTTTTCTATTTGTGTGTGTGTGTGTGTGTGTGTGTGTGTGTGTGTGATTTTCATTGTAATATGTCTGATTGTGGAGTGTGATATTCATTGTTGTTTGATTGTGGAGTGGTTCAAATCGGATGTGTCAGTGAAATAGTGAGATTCAAAAATTTTTTTTTCATTCACCTTAAATTTTCTCAGGAAACAAACAAAGATTATTTATATAATCGATTTGTAATTTTATTAATTTAGAAAGGGTAAATTAGGGAATTCATTTGGTCAATAATTTATCTACTCTCCTCTCCCTCCAAATCTTTCCAATTTGGAGGAATTAAAAATGAAGGGTTAGAGGTAGTTGAAACCCTTCCAAACACCTCCCCCTCCTTCCTTAAAAAACTTCCAAACAAGGTAAGTGAACTACTCTCCCTCCCTCTACTCTACTCTCCCTCATTTTTTAAACATCCAAATAGGCCATATGTTATCAATTCCCAATTCCAAAGCAAATTCAAGTGGTCTACGTGCTACCAACGTTTCCACCTCCATGGCAGCTGCATTAGATGAAACTAGTAAGATGAATATATTTAATGATCGTTATCCAAAAAAACAATTACAAATTCTTGTTTTTCATTAATATTTTTTTAATCTATGATAATAAAAAATGAGTAATGTTATAAGCACAAACTATTTTACAAATTGCTAATGTAATGAATTCGTACTAGTTTTAATATGAGCCCTGTAGAGAGGGAAAATTCCTGACCTATCATAAGCTGACACATCACACTATCAAGTCCACAAAATACAGCCAATTACAAAGTGCCACATATTGTTGCTAAGTTTTGCTATCACTACACAGAAACTAATAGAAATGTACTAAGTGTCATGCAAAAAACAATTGCACATCAATGCATGTAAGTGATGACATAAGCAGTCCAGCACGTGTAAGCGACGACATATGCAATCTATCGTGTGTAAGCAATGACATAAGCGAATCAATTAGGCTGTGACATGTGTCACCAATCAGACTCCACCACATGTTGCTCATCCACTCTTTAACTCCAATAAATAGAAGCCTTCCTAAGGCATTTCAAGGGACCAAAAAAAAATGAGACCAAGACCCTAGGAAGAGATCTTGAGTTCAGAAGTCTAGAAGCTCTGCTGGAACCAAGCCCAAAAGCTTCCAGGAACTTCAAGAACTTCAACTTTGAATACGAAGAAATTCGAAGAGGAATCATTCAAATCATATTCCTAGATCTTAAAGGTCACTGGAATTAAGCTCAAAAGCCTCTAGAAACTCCAAAAAACCACAAATTAGCGAAGCTCTACGGATTCAAGACTCCAAAGCCCCGAAGAACTTTCACCACAAACCTTCAAATAAGAAGAACATTCAAAGAGGAATCATCCAAATCATATTCCTAGATCTCAAAGTTCACTGGAATCAAGCTCAAAAGCCTCCAAAAACTCCAAGAAACCACAAATCAACGAAACTCTACGGATTCAAGCCTCCAAAGCCTCGAAGAACTTCCACCACAAACCTTCAAATACGAAGAACATTCAAAGAGGAATCATCCAAATCATATTCCTAAATCTCAAAGTTCACTGGAATTAAGCTCAAAAGCCTCCAAAAATCTCACAAACCACAAATCAGTGAAGCTCTATGGATTCAAGGCTCTAAAGCCCCGAAGAACTTCCACCACAAATCTTCAAAGATGAAGAACACACGAAGAACACAAAGAACATGAAGAAAGAAGGATTTCTAACAAGCTCATAGCCAGAGATTCATTGTAATTCTGTTTCAAAGATCTTTAATCCATTCTTCAGCCAAATTGAAGTGTATTTGGTGTTTGAATCAAAATCACATTACCACAATTCCAATCTACAAATCTTCAAGGAGATTGAATCAGAAGATCACTTTTTTGTAAGCACAGAGAATTGTACCACATATTCAATACAAATTCACATTTGTGAAACTATTTTACTTGTTTGATTTATTTCAAATTAAGAAATTTAGTCGTCTACAAGCCCATTACTAACATCACATTTTTACTTACAAAAAATATTTGCAAAATACTACAGCCACATCAGCAGTTTGTAAAAATGTTGTAAAATCATTTGTGTCTGTAGCATTACTCAAAAAAAGAAAAAAAAAAATACAATAAGTATGTACATCTTCCTGCACCTAATTTCTCAATGGAATTAGTTAAGGACCATGTGAATGCTCCTTAAAGTAGTCAGTCAAACGTATGACTTGAAGCGTATACACTTATTAGGCTCATCATTTGAGACAATCAAGATTATTAATTTGTTAGTATTGTTTTGGAGCAAAATGAGCCTAGTAAAGCTTGACAAAATGGATCAACAAAAAATATCGATATAAAAACAATCATCCAACAAAAAAAGATCATGGTGTAGGCACCACATGGACCTGCAATAACTGCTAAGAATGTCACTGAGGTTTTCTTGCCAAGTTAGGTCCCTACTCCTCTCATTTATAATATAGCATTACTTGCTTAGAATAGAGCAAATTCTGATTATTAAAAAAATAGTGCAAATTCTAAAATTATTTCAAGCCACACTATGGGGGAAAGATATTAGATATCACAGCCTCCTTTTAGCACCATATTTACGGGTCAGTTATGCGACACTTATTATTGCCCCACCATAGTTGCTATTGTTTAAATAATTTCTATGTTAAGGGCCAACAGTTGGACAATCATATGCTACGTGGTTAAACATTTGTTGACAAATTTCATAGTCAACCGAAGAAGGGAACATTTTCCATAAAAAGAAAGCAAATGTGATGATAGATATTTATATATGGTTAAGTGGATATATATTACCATGTGAACTGAATTGGTAGGCTATGCCTACCTCTTATTGGTTTTTATCTAGACCCACTATTACGGGTTGCCACGTCAGCTTGAGGTGTCAATATCATCATTA
This sequence comes from Quercus variabilis, assembly GCA_030445155.1. Lineage (NCBI taxonomy): Eukaryota > Viridiplantae > Streptophyta > Magnoliopsida > Fagales > Fagaceae > Quercus > Quercus variabilis. The sequence goes on from CP129447.1 coordinate 3,493,167, forward strand.
TATACCTATTTGTTATCTGCAGATTTTTCTATCGAAAGAGATTTCGAAACATCTAATTCATTATGAAATATATTACACTATGCCAATTATTCTCTTAATTAAATGTAATATGATTAGCAAATGTGTAATTCCTACCCCTAGCAAGTTAGGGCTAACTATTCACATGAAATAATATTGTCATAAACTCATTTTTGTAGACACTATAAAAATTATACTTGGTGAAATTTCATGAAAAAATGTATGTGTCACTAGATGAATTACAAAAGAGGTAATTCATGTGTAATTTTTGCCCCATAAGAAAAAGGCCCAACTAGGTTATTGTTAGCTTATTATTCCTATGTAATTTTTTCTAGAATTCTTTTTTAACAAAATTTTGGCAAGCATATGTGCTACTTGATGTAGATAACAACATGAACTCAAGAATGTCAAAAATGAAATAGCATCGACGAGTCCCAAAAGCGACATAGTCTCAAGGAGGCCTAAAGCTACATAATTTCCAAACCAATCCATTGAAAATTATGCAGAAAACGAATCCGCTCAATCGTCAGTCTACTCAAGAAGTAACTGCACAGAAAACCAATCCATTGGATCGTTGATTTACTCAAGAAGCAACCATCCAAAAAAAAAAAAAAAAACCAATCCACTTGATCACCGGTCAACTCAAGTAATGATCATCCAAAAAAAAAAAAAAAGATCCAAGTGATCATCATCCAAAGAGGCCATCAAACTTCACCCAAAAAATACCACTAATCACGTGGCATATAAAGGCCACTAATTACGTGGCATGTACATACAAAGACCACTAGTTACATGGCATACAAAGACGACTAATTACATGGCATCTGCATACAAAGACTACTAATTACGTGGCATGTACATATAAAGATCACTAATCACATGGCATACAAAAACCACTGATAACGTGGCATCTACATACAAAGACCACTAATTACGTGGCATGTACATACAAAGACCACTAGTTATGGCATCTGCATCTAAAGACTACTACTTACATGGCATGTACATATAAAGATCACTAATCACATGGCATACAAAAACCACTAATTACGTGGCATGTACATACAAAAGACCACTAATCATGTGGCATACAAAGACCACTAACTACATTGCATCTATATACAAAGACCACTAATTATGTGGAATCTTCATACAAAGACCACTAATTACGTGGCATGTACATACAAAAGACCACTAATCATATGGCATACAAAAACCACAAATTATGTGGCATCTACGTACAAAGACCACTAATTACGTGGCATGTACATATGAAGACCACTAATAATATGGCATACAAAGACCATTAATTACATGGCATATATATAAAAGACACACTTGATATAGTGGGCACTCAAAAAGACCCACACTTTCAACATTTGGCACTCAAAAAGGTCATAAAAAGAAATCACCTTGCTCGTCAGCAGTGATAAAAAAATGGACGTCCAAAGAAATCAGCTTACTCACAATATCAAGCTATGATCCCTCAAACATCCAAAAGGACCTTCAAAAGGTAGATACTAAGAAGTCATCATAGATGAACCTAGATATGGCAAAACGGGCGGGTTGGGTCGAGTTCGAGCCAGGTTAATCAGGTTGAAGGTCAAAAACGGGTCATTTTAAGCGGGTAAAAAAGGGGTTTGGGTCAATCGGGTTGTGGGTCGGGTCAGGTTAGGTCCGGTTGACTCGTATTTTTCACATGAATTTATATATATATATATATATATATATATATATAAGAATTAATTGGTAAAAATGATTCTATTGATTATGATAATTTAACCTATGGTGATATTTTAAGCACTATTAAAAAACTTGGTATTAATATGTGCAATGATGAAAAACTGTTAAAACACCAATTAAAAAATAAAAGAAAAGCTAAATATGAAATGGGTAATTTTTGTGAACAATATGGTTTACCCCCTATTGCTCCTTCCAGGCAAAAGGGTAAAAAACATGATAAAAGTTACAAAAATTATAGCCATAAAAAACATAAAAAATCCAAAACTAATTTTATTGATTTTTATGCTAAAGAAATGAACTACACTTATTAATACTTATTCAATAAAAGCAGCTTGAAGGTTATCAAGAATAAATTTGATAGAATCTGGAAGTTCAGAATAGGCTCCGTTGTGGAATTGTAAATTTTTTGACAAAACTTCCTTCAAAGCAATTATTATTTCACCATTGGAATATGCCACCATTGCCGGGACATACCCTTGAGGGGATGTTGATCCACTGGGTTTTACCCCAGAAGATGCGCCTTCATGCATTTTGTTTTGGGAATAGTCCTGTGCAGGAGCTTTTCCTTTATTTTTCTTCTCAGCAGAGGGAGTCATAATAATCCACTTATTAGTGGTATAAATACTAATATTATCCCACTTACTAGTGGTATTTATCCTTGCATCAATGCTTGATTCCTGTAAAGAATCATTGAGAATATTAGAGTCATTGGTAATAGTAGATAATTTGGCATTACTAGTATCACCTTTAAAATGGCTAGCAAAACATTGGCACGAACTCATCATTGGTTCATGAACAAATATATTAGCAGGAAAATCATAAGACAGTTCTAAAGCAGTATCACTATCAATTTCAAGTTTCGAAGCAAATTTGAATTTTACTTTCTGTCCAAAAGGATTAGTAGTAATTCCATCATGTTCAACAAAGAAAGGATACAAAGCATTTATGAATGGCAAACCGAGAATCACTTTATCAGTCATATTCTTGACAAGAACAGAAGGAATCTTGAAACATACATTATCATGGCAAATATGAGCATTATTCAGTTCATATTTACTTTTCATTTGAGAACCAGTAGCAGAAACCAATTTTTCAGTTGATTTTTCAAAATATTTCGAAGGAATCAATCCTTCCTGGATACAATTCTTATCCGCACCGGAATCAATCATAGCCATAACAGTGAAATTATAATCATGTGAAACAACAATTTTAACTTCTGTAAACCATTTTGGAGGAAGTATTTTATTAACAAGAGCAATTTGAGAATCATCAACAAGAGGAATTTGAGAATCATCAGCATTACCGTTATCAGAAAGAAGAGCCTGTTGACTGGATTCATCTCCATCCTTGTGCTCATCTTGTTCATTATCAGAATTATTTTGATCAATATTTTTATCAATTTTTAACATTAACAATTCTTGTTTGAGATTATGATTATCACTTTTCATATTTTTAAATTCAAGTTTCAATTCACTTATCTCTTGTTTAACAGTGTTAATTTCACAATGGATATCAATAATAGTTAAATCTTTGGATTTCTTTTTATTAAATCTTTCCAAAGTTTCCTGAAAACTTTTTGTTGATTTAAGTTTTTTACTAGTTTCATCTTTTAACAAGTTTTTCTTGAACTTATCCAAATATTCTTTTTGTAATTCAGGATTTTCAATTTGTCCAATCAGTTTAACCAAGAGACTTTCATTTTCTTCACCTTTAGTGAGAACATGAACAGATTTAATAACATTGCAACAGGAATCTCTACAACAAATTTTAATATTAGGAGAATCAGAAGAATCACCAGCAGAATGATAACAAGAATCAATTGAAGAAGAAAAATCATCTTCCAAAGAATCAGACGAATTGTTTGATTTGAGGATTCTAAATAATTCTTCTTGATCATTATTATCAATTTTTAACATGTTAAACTTGTTTTTTAACTTACCAGGTTTTTGTTTACAATCTTTACTGAAATGACCAGGTTTTCCACAGTTGAAACATTTACCTTTACCTGACCGTTGGTTAACATTTTTCTTTTTAGCATAAAAATCATTAAAATTAGTTTTGGATTTTTTTATGTTTTTTATGGCTATAATTTTTGTAACTTTCATCATGTTTTTTACCCTTTTGCCTGGAAGGAGCAATAGGGGGTAAACCATATTGTTCACAAAAATTACCCATTTCATATTTAGCTTTTCTTTTATTTTTTAATTGGTGCTTTAACAGTTTTTTATCATTGCACATATTAATTCCAAGTTTTTTAATTGTGCTTAAAATATCTCCACAAGTTAAATTATCATAACCAATAGAATCATTTTTTCCAATTAATTCTTGTTTTACCTTATGAGCAAAGCTAGGAAGCAGACTGTTAATAAACTTTTCTTTCCAATAAGGCTTGAAACAGTCTTTTCGCTGCATTACTTTGGAAAGGAAGACATCTTGATACCATCTATAATCAGACATAGTAGGGCATCTCAAATTATTTAATAAATTAGAAATTTGAGATGAAACATTATATGGAGTACCAACAAAATGTTTGATAATGGTATAAATCAAGGTATTAACACCATCAGGAATACCTCGACCAATATGACCATCAAAAATAGGCAAACCTTCATCATTCTTTTTAACAGCATGTTTAATAGAATCTCTGGATTCTTCTATGAGATATGAATCCCACCATCCACGAAGAGTACCAGAAAAACCAGTAGCAAGTAGATCAACAATTTCAGGTTGGTCAAAATCATGATTATTTTGGTAAGCAATACCAACCATAGACATATGTCCCATTTTATTAATAATTTCTTGTTCAGAAAAACCATCAATATTCCATTCATAAATTTTGTCAGCAGAAACAGAAAACTGAGTTTGAAAAGGTCTTTCTTCAAACTGCATATCAGGAGGAGTAGGTTTTGAATACCAATTTTTTGTAAGAAACATGGGTTTGGAATTTCCAACAAATCTTTTAATTTTAGGTAAACTATCATAAAAAACCCTTTTTGCAGGAACAGAAGAAACAGAAGAAATATTATCAGAATCTGTACTTTCATCAGAAACAATTTCTTTTTCATTTTTTGAAATAGTGCAAGCAGCATGAGTACTTGTAGAAGTGCCTTCAGTTTTAACTTTTAAATCAGCAAGTATTTTTTCAACAGTTTCAAGAATTTTAGACTAAGAAGTTTTTAACTTAAATTTGTTATCATGACTAGGTAAATTAATCGAAGGTTCCTCAGTCTTGATAGAAATAGGTTTATGAACAGAAGCAGATTTTCAACAGAAACAATTTTTTCAACAATTTTTTCTTCAATACAGTCAAGTTGTTGACCAATAATATGCAAAGATTCATTAGTAAATTTTTTTTGTTTAATAAGGCTAACAGCAGGAGTTTGATTATCAGCTATTTTGAAAGGAGTAGGTTTAACATCAGTTTTGCTAGTAGTTACCAAAATAGTCTCAAGAGGTGGATGACTAGACCTAACAATGGTTTTGTCATCTTTAACAAAATTTGATTTCTTTATTACATTCAAATGGTTTTTTGAAACTTCATCTTTTGAAACATAATAATTTTCAAGAAAATCAAAGAACAAAATATGTCTTTTCAACTGATGCATTTTTTCTCTCCATTTTCTTTTAACATGGTCTTTTTCAGACTGAGCAAAATTATTTTGGAAATACTTCCTTTTAGGTCTGTTTTTTGGAAGCATAAATTCATTGAATAATGAAACCATATCAATTTCAAAATTTTCATTTAAAATAGTCAAAACTCTTAATTGGTTAACATTATTTTCAATAGGAGGAAAATCAGAATCAGATGGACAAATAGATCTAGTATCTTCTTCTTCTTCATTGGTAGTTCTGCCACATGGAGAGGAAGGTTCAGGTTTAGTAGAATAGTAAACAGAGCTGATTTGAGATTTATCACTTGAAACACCTTTTAATTTTAGATCAGTGGGTTTTTCAAAATTCTTTTGTAAAAAATCATTGAGATCTTGATCTCTTTTTGAAATACTTTCAGATCCAGCAAAGGAATGTCTTCCTTCGTTGATCCTCAAGGGTTGATTGTTTTGAAAACATATTTTAACAGTACCATCAAGATATTGTTGAATATTTGTGAGATCTAGCTCATCAAAAACAGGTTTAGGAACAGGGGATTCTTGGTTCAACAACCATTCAGTGGGAAGCTTAATATCTTGCCATTGAATAATTTTTGGAACTTGAACTTTAGCATCAGGAGTTGAACATGTGATTAACATTGTTTTACCAGAGGGTTCTCTAGGATTCAAAAAACCAGGATTTAACTGAGTACCTAAAAGTCTGTAATAAATACGATAAATCAAAGCAAAAGGTTTACTACTTTCGTCCATGATATAACCAGATGAAGCAATATTCAAAGTCAAAGCTTTAACAATATTAGGATCATCCAAAGCAAGAGTAATATCAAGATAACAGTTAAAGTAAACAGGACCATCATACAAAGAAGCAGTGATCATAACAAGAATGCTATCTTTAAAGCCCTTAAATCTAGCATCTTGTAAACACATGAGAATAGAAGCATTAATACCCTTTCGGGTAAGTGGTTATCATTGTAATCCAAGAAGTTTTATCACTCCAGGAAAAACTCCAGAGTTTGAGCCACTTCTATACTGTGGATTTTGCAATCAGTATGTTATTTACAATGAGCATAAATGTAATGATGATCCTCCATGGGATCCTTATGATGAATACCCATCCGATGCTTCTTCTACTAATTAAATGTGTGGTCCTTAGATTATTGTTACTATTGTTCTCTATTTGTCTAGCCTGCACAATGGCTAAAAGTGTTACAATATTCAAAAAATGCTTCAATGTCTACTCCTTGGTAAAGCTTCTACACTACTATTCAACTACATGGATGTTCAAAGACACTATTCAACTACATGCGTACATAGTGATGTTCAAAGAAATATTCCTTTTGACCTTTGTCAGAGATTTTGCTGGTCTTTTGTCCATGCTAAAGCCTCATATGCTGGAGATTTCATGTCACAAAGTTCACAAAGTTCCTATTCTCTTGCATGCTCCTGAAGATTCTCATTATGATGCATATTTGGCTTCTTTTAAGGACAATGATGATGTGGCCTAGACCTAAAAATGAAGGTTTAGACCTTTGAGTGGGATGCTCCTGAACACTTCATATTCCCTCCATGATTTGGAGTCTAAAAGGAAAAAGACTCACTTTTTCACTATTCATCTGTCACTATTCACTTGTCACTATTCATCTGTTACTATTCATGATACTGTTCACTCCGAATTTTACCTATTTAAGGGGGGTTGTCCCTTATGTTAGAATCAGAATTTTCTTGAGAGTTTTCTTTCCTAAAAGCCTTCTTTGAGAGAATTCCTTGTTTCTACTACTACTACTACCTTGTTCACTATTACCTTGTTCATACAAACCTTGTAACTAGGACTAGTTCAAGTTTTGTAACTATTAACCTCTACTGTTGAGATCTTGTATTCACTACTACTACTGTAAGTGTTTATCTACTTTCAATAAACAAGTATTTTCAGTTTATGTTCATTATAATATTTGTTGCTACCGCCACCTTGAACAGATTACCGCCATACTGGACGGTTCTAAATTGCTTTCATTAATTGCTTTTATTTACTTTAAATTATTTTGATATATACTGTTTGGCTGGTTCTACCACCTTATTATTCATTTTTTAATTACTTGCTTTTACTTTCACTATTATATTACTGTGCTTCCGTCTCTTCCCCTTCATCTGTGCATCCCCTTCCCCCTTTATGGTATCAAATCCACTCTTTATATATATATATATATATATATAAAGAAAACAACATGTATTTGCCATTTGGAAAGCATGCAACAAATTACTTGATGTAAAATGCATTACTTTGAATTCACCACTTATATCAAGAATGAACTACACTTATTAATACTTATTCAATAATTTTAAAATTATACAAAATCCTAACATTGCTATTTAAAACAAAATAATACAAAGATAAGTAAAACAAATACACAAATTTTATTTCTACACAATATCAACATCTCAAAATGTAAAACAAAATTACAAATGACTTATTGGATACTTCATTTGACAAAAAATAAAACATATAAGAAATTTACAATCTTGAAAATTAATTTTATAATCTATTGTCAATTGTGATTGGCACTTTATTTCAATTTAAAATTACATTAAAGTTTGATTGTTTACTTATTTATACATGGTCTCTTTTATGAATATCATATCATTGTTAAGTAACACACACTCTACAATATATCATAATTTATTTTGAAAAACCATTTATTTTGGACATAAATTGTTAAAAAAAAATAGGTCTAAGCATTCATAATTTATGTTAATTTGGTACTTTGGCTTCACTATTTTCACACTTGTGAATATTTTTCACACATGTCTACAATTTTCAATCTATGTTTTTAACTGTATTGTAACTAGATTATCTTGACATGTACTTTGCTATTTGATATCTAAAAATCTTTACTCATTACAAAATGCTCAATCATTCATCTTTCAATTAATAAATTGCATGCAGTTATGTAAATGTCTTAATTGTTTTCTTAAAACTCATAACAAACAATTAAACCAATATTGTCTTAATTTTATTACTTTTTTTACCAAAAAAAAAAGTTTTAAAAAATGGTTCAAGTTTAGGTCGGGTTGGTTTGACCTGCAAAAAACATGAGTCGGGTCATGGGTCAACCCGTTTTTGCTTCAGGTCAAAAAAATCGGGTTTGGGTCAAAGTAGTTTTTGAGTCGGGTCAAGTTGGGTCAGAAAATTCTGACCCATTTTTCCATGTTTAGATAAACCACCATCCTCGAAAAAGAAATTTATTGAAAGACAAAGAAGTATGAATCTAAACAAGTCAAGAAAATTCTCTAAGTCTAACCAGCACAAGGCAAAATTAGACTTGAGAATGAGAGGTAATTGATGAGTCCAAAAAATTCATCAAGTTCATCCATTAAGATGGACAACCTAGCTTCATTAGTAGGCCATCATAGAAAAAAAAAGATGAAACTGTTCAAGCACATTCAATACATTAAAAGACAACCATTACTCATCAGTCTTAAACTCCCATCAATACGATAACCATTACACATGGGTAATAATCACCTCAAATTATGTACAACAGCTATCTAAATCACCTATAGAATGGACAATCCATATCACTTGCTAAGGTACGTTAAAACATACTACAAAACGACTATCTATATATATAGAATATATAGGCTAATACTAACTTAAGCATCGGAAGCACCTTTATCGGGCACAACCCAGTAGCCTCTTCGATCAACTCTCTTTATCTTGCATAGCCTACAAGATCATCAAAAGCTCTAGATTGGACGAGTGATCCAACTGATGATTTTTGGCAACATCAAATAGTTAGATGAAAATCAACTCGTTTGACCTAGAAACCCAAGAATTGGGTAATGCGGTTGCAGTCTGTCCAAGTTGCTTCTTGAAATTTGGACATGAAAAGTGCTATATTTCATCCTCAAGGATGAAGGTCATCTAGTGCTCCTCTTGATGGAGCACTTGCTTCTTGATGACGACTAAGGGAATCTGTCGCCATTTGAACTTGAAAGGTGCAATCTCTTCTTGACGACAACCCTAGAGATGACCTTGAATCAAAGACATTTTTGGTCATCGCTTTTCTCTTATCTCTTGGTATGTACTATGTGTTTTCTTTTCTTGGATTTAAGCCTTTTTTAGGGAACACTATGACTACGGTTTTTACCGCTCAAATTGGCAATTTTCCTCGACTTTCTTGGATTTTTTATAATCCGTATTTCTTGATTTCTTCGCACACAAGGGAAAAATGACAACCTCTGAAAGAGAACAATGAAAGGGGTTTCATGGAGGAGATCTTGCAAATTTTGGACTAAGAGACCCTTTTGTTGTAGGAAGAGCTAGATAACTAATCAGGCTCTTTAAAGATAGCTCAAAACTGATGATACCAAAAATCATTAGTTGGGTCACTCGTCCAATCCATTGCCTTTGACGAGATTTTAAGATTTGTAAGAAGAAACAGAGTCGATCAAAGAGACTACTAGCCTTTGCCCGATAGGGGAGCCTCCGATACTTGAGTTAGTATCAACTTATATACTTTGTTTATAGATGGTGTTTTGTTGTCTTTTTTTACGTACCTTAGCAAGTGAGATAGATTTTCCTTTTTATAAGTGACTTGAGATAATTGGGGGTAATTATCACCTTGAGTGTAATAGTCATTGCATTGATTGGAGTTTAAGCTGATGAGTAATGGGCATCTTTTAATGTGTTGAATTTGCTTAAGCAGTTACTTATCTTTCATTGACTTGACCTTAATGATTTTTCTGGACTCATCACTAGTGATGCCATAACTATGCCTTCAACGTACAATGTTAGAGATACTACAATTTACTACATGACCTTTACAAACTGAAATAGAAATTTTATTCAATGGAGAAGTAAGGATAGGCTATGTTTGGGTTGGATGCGGCAATGATAGTTGTAGACTTATACAAGAATGAATCAGATGTCTTTTAAATCATACTAGAATTTCTTCAAAATAGCAATAGCCCCAACACAAATATAAGACACCTCATAACTTATCCATTACAATTCAAAACACTAGTGCAGCAAATACGAGAAAGGATTTGCATTACCTGAGTATAGTGAAGGAATATAATTGCAAAAATGTTTATATTATCTCATAGCAGATGCACGATTAACTTTGCAAAAGTAGTTTATATATCTATCTATCTATCTATCTATATATATATATATATATATATATATCTAAAAGCTGAAGTATAGCAATTATTGTTGCTACGCTCCCGTTGAGCCACATCAGTGGCCACATCATCCACTTATTTTCTATTTATTTATTTTCTCTCTTTTAAAACTTTTATTCTCCCTATTCTTAAAAAAAAAAAAAAAAAAAAACCTCTTCTTCTCCCTATTAGTCCACATTTACTGTTACACTTTCCCTGATCTTTCCACTTCCTCCAACCTTTCCCCTCCCTTTTTGCGTCTTCATCTCCGCCAATACTCTCTACTTTACCGTTACACTTCATCATTTTTTTTCTTATATTTTGACTTTTCTTCTCTCCCAGTTTATTTTTGTATAAATTTGATATCATTTCTCTCATTCAATCCATATTTTTCCTACAAAAAAACAATGAGTGCTCTCTCTCTCTCTCTCTTGGTGGATTTTTGCTCTTTCTTATAACTTTGATTAAGGTTGATGGTTTTTTTTTTTTTTTTTAATATATGTTTTGGTATTGTATTTTTAAAATTTTACGTCACAAAGTCTTCTCTCTCTCTCTCTCTCTTTTGTACCTTTGGTTGAATTTTGGTTTGGGTTAATACTTAGTATTTTTGGAAATAGGAATTTGCATTTATATAAAAACAATCTACAGGGATATGAGTTTGAATATGCCTACCAATTTTCTAAGTAATAAATTACTATAAAGTCTATTTTTTATTTATTTGGTTCATTTTAATTTTGGTTAAAATAACATTGTAATTTTGTGATGAGTTTTTATTATATTGATAATCTCCTTATTCCTTAAGAGATGAGAAATTTAAATAATAAATTTGAAACTTATAAAGTATAGTTGCATATTAGGCAAATATAACACTACAACAGAAATTAGAAGAAGACAGTTCACCTAAAAGAAAAAAAAAAAAATTAAGCAGTGACTTTTATGATTGTTTAGGCTTGCTAAATTCCACAATCAATGACCATTATGATACAAATTTGAATGAGCTTTTACCTTATCTTTCCTACGAAATCCCTTCCACTAGTTTTGCAATGGCACAAAGGGTCAAGATGCAGACACAATTTACGGGCTTGCCATTGGTCATGGTGATATCTTAGAGAAAGATTGCAAGAGTTCTATTGTTAATGCAACCAACAAAATTTGGTCACATTGTCCCAATAATAAAGGTGCAATAATATGGTACTATTACTGCACATTGACGTATCATAATTTGGACTTCTTTGGCCAAATTGACCATGACACATTGTTCTTCGCAAATACCCCAGAAAACATAAATACTAACCAATTGATTAGACAAAAGAAAGGAGAGTGTTGGCCCAACTTGCAGGGCAAGCTTTTGTGAATGCATAAGTGTTTTCAACCGGAAACTTTGATGTTAGAGGCAATTACAAACTCCACGGGTCAGTTCAATGCCCTAGAGACCTTTCAAGCTTAGACTGTATAAAGTGCCACAATGATTCAATTGGGTTTATTCCAAAATGTTGTGACTTGAGTAAAGGAGTGCAGATCTTTAGTGCAACTTTTGACCTAAGATTTGAGACTTTCTACCACAAAGTATAAATTTGGAAGTTGAAGTATCCTAACATCAATTCTACTATCAAAATGTAACGTGTGATTGAAATATACTTTAAGTTTGTGGGCAATGTACTTTTCTACTTTAAGAGTTGGTGATGAACTTTTGTCCTTAACAATTTTTACCCAAACTAGTACACAATTGAATAAGATTTGTTATAGTTCCTTAATTTTATTTTTCACTAAGCTTTGCCATGTATAGGGAAAAAATCAACATAATATAATACTCTCTAGGTTGCATCAATTAGATCAAATAGTAAAATCTCTTTATATATATATATATTAATATAACCAGCCAAGCAATATATATAGTTGAAATCAAGTAAAACAATAGTAAGGCAGTAGAACTAGCCAAGCAATATATATAGTTCAAAGTTTTGGGTAGACACAGACAAGAAACAAAGACACAACAACACTATCACCTACCAGAAAAGAATGGCTCTGATACCAAAATAGGTGAAGGGGACGCACAGTTGAAGAGATGGAAGCATAGTATAATATATTGAAAGTAAAACAATAGTAAGGCGATAGAACCAGCCAAGCAATAGATATAATTGAAAGCAAGTAAAACAATAGTAAGGCGGTAGAACTAGCCAAGCAATATATATAGTTCAAAGTTTCGGGTAGACACAAACAAGATACAATATATATATATATATATATATATATATATATTTATATATAAAAGCTGAAGCATAACATTTATTATTGCTACACTTTTGTTGAGTCATATCAGCGGCCACATCAACTTATCATTTACAGTTACACTTCCTCCAACATTTCCTCTCATCTTTTGCATCTTTATCTCCCCACTACTCACTACTTTACCGTTACACTTCCTTCATCATTTTTTATTTCTTATATTTTTACTCTTTTTCTCCTCATTTTATTTTTTATAAATTTGAAATCATTTCTTCCATTCAATCCATATTTTTCCCACGAAAAAACTATGAGTACTCTCTCTCTCTCTCTAGATTTTTTTTTCTTTCTTATAACTCTGATTAAGGTTGATGGTTTTTTTTTTTTTTAATATGTGTTATGGTACTGTGTTTTTAAAATTTCCCACCACAAAGTCCTCTCTTTCTTTTGTAGGTTTGGTTGAATTTTGGTTTGGGTTAATACTTAATTTTTTTGAAAATAGGAATTTGAGTTTATATAAAACACAATCTACGTGGCTATAACTTTGAACATGCCTACCATTTGTTTGACTAATAAATTATTATAAAGTCTATCTTTTATTCCCTTGATTTCATTTTCATTTTGGTTAACATAAATTGTAATTTTGTGATAAGTTTTTATTATATTGATAATCGATCTCCTTATTCTTTAAGAGATGAGAAATTTGAATAATAAATTTGAAACTTATAAAGTTTAGTTGTATATTAGGCAAATATAATACATTACAACATAAGTTAGGAGAATATGATTCACCTTAAAAAAATATTAATCAAACATACAAAAAAAAAAAATTATGATATATTTGTAGAGATAAAAAATACTTGTAGATATATATATATATATATATAAATAGATAACACTTGAAGTAATTGTTACTTTTTATAAATTACACTCCAGTACAAAATATTTATATATTCCCACACATCGCATGTGTTTTTGACTAGTTATAAGATAATAATAATAACAAGACTCATGAGAACCTTGACACGCATCATCGTCCTTCTAGACTATTCGTTACTTCAATAATTGATGCAGGTCTATTAGAAGAAGTTAAGCAGGATTGGTCTCTTCTTATGAAAAAAGCAGGCTGTTTGGGAGTTGGAAGGTTCACCGTTTCACCATCAAGCATCTTGATTACAATAGACATGGTTGGGCGATCACTTGGCTCATCTTGTACACATAAGAGGCCAATATTTAGGCACTTCACAAACTGATCTGCAATGCAAGTATCCCGTAGGGTCTCGTCCATTAAATCCAACAGCTTGTTGTCGGTCCAGAGTCTCCATGCCTGTGACAGTAAACAAATATTGGTATGAAGAAAAAAATTACCAAAGCATAGATGATTAGAATATTCAACACACCTACATATAACCTAGAATAAAGCAAAAAGTGACACAAACGTAGATAGTTATGAAAATTCAACACACTTACATAACATAGAAGGCTACTTGCTTGTTCTGATTGATAAAAACCAGTGTTCTTCTCTCCGCTTATAATCTCAAGTAGAACTACACCAAAACTAAAAACAACGGATTTGATTGAAAAGATTCCATCTAATGCGTACTCCGGTGACATGTAGCCACTACATTTCAATGGTTATAAATTATAATATTAGCAGACACTAGTGTGCATGTTGTCAAAATAAATTTAAGAGGATTGAAGATTTTCCATAATAAATAAATAATTAGCTACAATAATCATACTATCTATATGAAACCTACTAAGTTCCAGCTACTCTGCTTGTGATTAATTCTGTTTGTTTGCCACCAACAATCCTCGCCAATCCAAAGTAAGATATTTTGGGGTTCATTTCGTGATCTAGAAGAATATTGCTGGTTTTCAAATCTCTATGAATGATCCTTAATCTAGAGTCTTGGTGAAGATAAAGAAGCCCTCGAGCAATTCCCAAAATGATGTTGAAACGCAGCTCCCAATCCAAAATCACACTTCGCTTTTGATCTTGCAAAGTTCCATTTTGCATATGAGAGAATAATTTTAGAAACTAAAGTCAGGATAACATGGATAGTAAAATAATAGGTTTAGGTTTAGTAGCCAACCAAATATGAAGAAGTCTAAACTTTTGTTAGGCATGTACTCATAAAGTAAAATCTTTTCATTCCCTTCAATGCAATATCCATAGAGCCTTACAAGGTTCCGATGCTGAAGTTTTGCAATCAATACCACCTCATTTTTAAATTCTTTTAAACCTTGGCTTGAGACTCTTGAAAGTCTCTTTACTGCAATTTCTTGACCACTTGGAAGCTTACCCTAGGACCGAAATTTCCAATGCACAGTTAATATTACCATTTACCAAAACAAGTAGACATGAATATGACCAATAAATGTTGCTGGAATTACCTTGTAAACAGGCCCATAGCCTCCTTGTCCAAGCTTGTTTTCATCTGAGAAGCTATCTGTAGCAGCTATAATGCTTTCCAAATCATAAAAAGGTAAATCTATGCCTTTCTCATCTTCTTCTTTGAACTCACCTAAATCTATCAAGTCTTGGACATGGCTTTCACTGCGTAACATGCGATGTGCTTGATTTCTTCGTTCAATTTCCTTATTTTCTAAATATAGAAGTCATTAATGTATCTTAGTTCACATGTTAATTATATGGAAGAACGTATCACTGGTTTAATTCTGATTCAAATTATCAAAAAACTATGCACGGTGCATTGTATTCATTTTGCAAAGTGATTACCTTTTCTCTTGGTCGTCTTTCTTCGCCATATGTACATAGAAATAATGGCGCACAGAACAATCATACTTGTTATTCCAACAAAAGGAAGCAATGTCATCCTTTTTCCAGATGGTGAAGATTCTATAAGAAAGAAAGAAGAGTAGTGATACTTCAATATATAGTTGTGAATAGAAATCTCTCACATCATGTTTGGTTACAGTGAACAGGTTCAAATGATTTAAGTAAATGACAATAAGTAGAAGTTAAATAGACAGTCCTAACATTATATTACATAATAATCACAATGACTGTGTTCTGCAAAAAAGAACCCTTCATCATTTAAATAGCCGGTCCTAAGTCCTAACATTCTGGTAAATCATTAAAGCAGCCATTACCACAACTTACTAAAGGAAGAAAAATAAAAGGTAAAAGTACAAAAAAAATCTCATAGTTTTATTATTAGGATACATTAAACTCTATATTACATCTAATAGGTACATTAAATCTAATGGAATATTTTGCTCTATCCAGACCAATACCAATCCAAGTTATCCAACCCATTTTGTGAATAAAATGTGACCAATTAACCAACCAACAAAACTACTTGTTACAAATAATATCTTGCTGTTGCATTGAAACATATAAACGTTGACTAATCTGACTAACATTGAACTGGGTAAAATGAAATAGTTGAATAATTGAAAAATGAGGATTTCAAACTTAGGATTTCATAAATTTATCCCAAAAACCCCAAAGAAATTCCACCCTTACACTCACACATGAAATGTACATTTCTAAACATATGGGATTTAAAGTGTTCCATTTAAAAGTATTTGGTTTAATGTGTCTCAACTATCACAGATAAAACTATGGGTTTCAGTTTAAAAAAAAAAAAAAAAACACCTTAGCCATGCGCAACATTAGTCTAATTCTTTCCTTGTAACAAAATAATCTATATATTACTAAAAGCTGAAGCGTAGCATTTAATGTTGCTACGCTCTCATTGAGTCACGTCAGCAGCCATGTCATTATCAATTTTTTTCCAATTTTTTTATACAATTTTTAAACATTTAAAGTGAATTAAAAACTCTATTATATTACAGTCAAAATATCATATTTAATTGATCTTCTTTTTAATTATTCTTATTTATTATTAAATTTTCAATTCCATTTTAACTTTTCATATCCCCACTATTCTCTACCTTAACTTTCTTCAACTTTTCTCATTCCATTTCAACTTTTCATATCCCCACTACTCTCAATATTAATATTATTCTATCTTTTTATCTTCCTTTATTTTTTACTCTTCTTATTCTTATTCTCATGCTATAAAATTGTCATTCTCCCTCTTATTCCATGCATAATTTCTATTTTTCCACACACAAAAGCCTCTCTCTCTCTCTCTCTCTCTCTCTCTCTCTCTCTCTCTCTTTATATATATATATATATTCCTTCAATTTTTGGTGTATATATATATATATTTTTAATTTTAGTATAACAAGTTAACCATCAAAACATATTGATGCAGTATTGAAAGCTCCGCCAAATACATTGCAGAAATCAATTTTAGACTACTAGAAGTCAGTTAGTTTGCCAAAATTGGAATATATATATATATTCCTTCAATTTTTGGTGTATATATATATATATATTTTTAATTTTAGTATAACAAGTTAACCATCAAAACATATTGATGCAGTATTGAAAGCTCCGCCAAATACATTGCAGAAATCAATTTTAGACTACTAGAAGTCAGTTAGTTTGCCAAAATTGGAATTGACAGGTAATCCAGCTTGATACGATTTAGTTTTATATTTTATGTTGTTATCTTTTTTATTCTCATTGGTTGTTAAATGTTATATTATTGCATTATAAAGATAGTGTATAAAAATATAATATTATTTTATTACATAGCATAACTATAATAATATGGTGTTTATTGCTATACATTTCATTTTTATTATTTTATTCTCATCTTATTTTATTCAACATTTAAATTTAGCAACATCCTCCATATCATAATTATTTATATTTTGTCTCATTTTAAAAAAAAATAAACGTATAATATTTTATTCAATAAATAAAAATTGTTCTTATAAAGTCTTCCCATGAAATGTTACAATGCATTAATCAAAAAATGAAATACAAAACAAATATCAATTTAGAAACACTCAATTAAAAAGAAGAAGAAAAGAATAAACAATTTTCTTATAAAGTATTCCCATAAAACATTACAATGCATTAATAGAAAAAGAGAATACAAAACACATGCTATTTTAGAAACACTAAATTTATAATAATAATAATAATAATAATAATAATAATAATAATAATAATAATATCAAACCAAACATATCATAAAATAATAACCTAATAGTTATGGATGTACTAACTTCATGGCAGCAAAATGGAATAAAATAAAATAAAAATAAAAATAAATGTTACAATATGCATATTTAGTACATTAGAGTTATCATCAAATTTGGGAAAACAATAGGATGTTAACAAAGAGGGAGAGAAAGAGATTAGTAAAAGAAATCAAACGTCAATTAAATAAATTAATTAGTAACTGTTAATTGGAAAACAAAGAGAGATTGACGGCTAAAGGAGTAAAAAATTAATTAAAGATGACCTTACGAATGTTATTATAAACTTTACAATGCAAATAAATAAATCGTTAAATTCACTTAATTAAATAATATAATCAACAATTAAATAAAATCATACAAAATTTAAACTTGAAACTAATCAAACTCTAATCTAGAAAATCATATTTATTATTAAAACTAAAAGGAAAACGTTCTTCAGTAATAATAGAAATATATAAGAAATAAAGATGAAAATTTTCAAAATCTTTTTTTTTTTTTGACATTTCATTTAACATTATTTATAAATAATAAAATATTAAAAAAAAATTCCTTAAATACTTATATTCTTCACACACCATGACTTTTAAAATCTAATGAAAGGTTCTAAGAATTTAATTCTCATTTAATGCCTCTATTATGAAAATCAACAGCCAATAAAATATGATAATAGTAAGAAACGTTATAAATGAGAACATGAAAAAACTAATTAGCCACTATTATTATGGAATAAATGTCTTTTTTTTTTATGCATCTAAGAAAATGAAATGTATAGGGTTTACTTATTAAGGTATATGTAAAGATTCACGTTAAAAAAATATGTAAAGCTTTTTTGAAAAAAAAAAAAGCCAATTTTTAATTACTACAACCGTCGCTACTCTATAAATCACACACAACACTATATTCAATATCCTAAATAACATAGTTAGACCCTTTTGGATATACACCACCATATTCAACTTATAAATTACAACCCAAATCAATCATACAATTACACAATCAAAGCACGAACATGTAACATGTATTACCTTTTGAATTATTGCTTGGAATTTTCAAAATTATTGGAAGAGAATCTCCAAATTTAATTTTTAGAAAACATCAAGACAAGGTGAATTTTATTCTTTTTAACTTCCATAGCAAAAAAATATTACACACATTATTTCAACCCTTATGGAAAAGAAGGTTTACATGTAGCATGCAAAGTGTGTTTAATTGACTTAGAGATGTAAAAATTAGTCAACCAACTATGGTAGAATTAAGGTTTCAAATTTTAAATAAAACGATTCTACAATAATAAAAAATTATTTTGTGATCAATATGATTATGCATGAAATGCATTACTTTTCATTAAATTAGTTCAAATTACAAAATAATAATAATAATAATGAGATCACCATCACCAAAACAAATAATCACGCGCAACGCGCGGGTCTGCGGCTAGTTATAATTAATTTGCAAAACATCATATAGATTATAGAATCTAACCTTTCATACAACTTAAATTTGTGTCATTCCATCGAAAGCTTTTGGTGCAAAGGCACCTCCTCTTCCCATCACTTGCTGATTTGCAAGTTGAATTTGGCCAATCCTTGCAATCTGCAGTTAAATTACAGATTGGCTCCAATGGTGGGTCCCAAACAATCTCAACCTCATTTGTGGCTTGAGATGAAATATTAGAACTAGAATTTCTTCGGCTAGTTATATTAAATGGCAACATCTGGTTTAGCCGTAGACTTCGTCCATCCTTGACTTGGATAAAAAACTTCCGTGTATTTGGATCGATGCTGGTGACTTGGTATATCCCACTTGGTGCCTTGAAGCTAACTTGACCTGAGGTAGTGTTGCAATCGAAACTGAAGTACATAGGATCACCACAACTTGAGCTAGTGCTTAGTGGATAGGGGATCATGTTTGTGCCACAAGGCATACAATTTCGTACAGTTGGCTCTGCAGAAGTATGAAGTTTCAAATAGCTGGTGAACACAAACAAATAAGACTTGGCCTTATTAACATGCAAATTTCTTCAGTGAGTATTAAGTACTTAGTACTACTATTATTGTGTACTCAGTTGTTTATGGCTATTTTCATTAACATCTTCTATATGGGCATTGAGTATCTGCAGCTTGCAGGGCCGGACAAGCTGGTTTCTAAATTTTCTTTATCATATTCAAGAGCTGTTTATAAGTTTTTTTAAAAGTATAATACTACGTTAGTTAATAACATTTTGGCGGTTGTTAAATCAGAAATTTAATAAATTGATGAAGCAAATTCATGTAGTTAGTAGTAGAGTACCTATATCGGAAATTGCTACACGGACAGAGAGGTTATAACCATCGGGATACTCGTCTTGAAGATTATATAAATCCTGCGTCCAAATCCAGCATATGCCTTCTTTATACAAATAGGACTTGCAGTCGCAGCTTTTAAGGCACTTCTCATTGCATTCCGTTTCATTTTTTACTGTAAGCCTTTGTTCTGGGGTTTCCCCAATTAACATCTTGAAGTTCAAAATAGTGTCGAAGTCACCACAGGACGTGGAATTTCTGGCGCACCCATTCAAAAAATCTCCAGAATGCCACTTCTCAGGGACATTGGGCACGAACCCTGGCAAACATTTGCATTCCAATTTATTGTTTGGATTGCAGCAACTAAATTTCCCACAATAATTATACACATTACAATTGTCCCTGGGCTCCGCCTTTTTCAAGGACCAAGTCCTATTCATGTTGTGTTCCCAATGCTCTATCTTCCCACTAAAATTCATCACCAACCTTCCATTAAAAGTATTACAACTTCGACTATATGGATTATTACAACCTCCTGTGATGAGGAGAGAGAAGTACAAATGACTTGAAACAGAATTGTCGAGGAAAGAGAATACACCATCCTTAACGGTTTTCCAGTAGATATTTTCCTTTTTGTCAATGATTAGTGTGTTCGTATCTCCAACTACTGGATCTAGCATAAACGTGAAGTTGCCATTTCCAGGGTCATCACCGTCTTTCCAAGAAGTCAAATTCATTGTTGCATTCATCGACATGCCTGGAAGAAATGTATCAGTTGGATGATCAAAGCTCTCCCAGATTTTGGGCCCGCTCTCATTATTGTATAACACCAGGTTTCCAGAATCCGTGAGATTTACAATCCTATCCGTAGTTGTACACGAATCACACGAATGATATTCCGTAGACCAATGAACTTTCCCAGTACTCGAATCCCGTACCTGGATGTTGCCATCTATTCCAATTCCGAAAGTTCCAGCGGCATTGTTAAGCGGGCGATCTCGGTTGGCAACCCATACAACTGTTCGCTTATCCCACTCGTACCATATTCCAACATATCTTCTGTTGCCAGAACTTCCAGTAGGACTAAAGAATCCTAATTCAAACTTTCTTCGAGCTGAAACCAGAGTTTCTTCATTGTCATAAATCCACTGGCCAGGCCTCAAAGAATTTCTAGCAGTAGAATAAACATGAAAGGAACACAACAGTAGTACGTACAAGATGAAAATGGAAGCAGACAGCATGCAGTTTGCAGACCATCCTTTAATCATTATGATTGCTCCCAATTTTTTTTTTGCATTTGGTTACCATTATGAAAAACAGCACATGCACACAAATTCGCAATTAGAGTTTTCTTTGTGGTTAGAAGTACAGTGTAGTTGCTGATCATCTAGTTGAAGCAACTTCGGCTGTTTTGGCTCTGTTGGTACGAAAATGCCATTGTGTTCTTGCTTATTGACGCAAAGACTTCCTGGTCAGCAATTTTCACTAGCAGAAAAAGGTTGCCTAAAAAGTATGCAAAATGGAACCAGTTTAATTGTTTGATTTGAATCCCATCTTTTACCTTTTCCTCTACTAATTTTTTCCTTTCAAAATCTTTTCTGCTATTTTGCCCCAAAAAAGCAAGAACAAAAAAAAAATCGAAAAATTAGTGGGCCCAGTTCTTTCGATAAGCATACACATGATATGTCAAATAAACAAAAATCAATGCTATTAGGGATTTAGGCCCGGTTGTATTTATATGAAAATAAAATAAATAAATGAAATAGAAGTCACCTATACCATGCAGAGATAAATTAACAAAAAAATGACTTCTAAGTGGTAGTTATTTCCTACAAATAATCACCCCTCCTTGATTTGTGGGGTAGTTATTAGCTGAAAATAAATACCACCTATTGCCTAATAATGAAAATTTGAAGTTTACAAGCAAATCTCCAACACATCACTCAACAATGTGATCCTCTATTAAGAGTGACCAATCCATGTTCATAGGGATGGAGATTTCCCCTCACATGTGACTATCTAGGAGCAGCCTTCTAACTTAGGTTTGTTATCCATTAGGAGTAAGCTTTGTACCCTAATCTTTGTCAATTTCAATTTTTTGTTTTATTATTCTTCTGATCTATTGTAATCAAGTGACATCGTACTTGAACTGTTAGATTACCAAGTGAGTTCTATTGTTTAACATTTCTTGCTTGATCATTTGTGCACTTGATTTGGTTCTTATTTTCTCACTATCTTCAGTTGTTCTGTACATTGAATGTCCTATTAAGTAAGGCAATTGGTTGATCCCAATTCTTTTGGTGCGTAGTCTTGCCTCGCATTGTGTTCACATTTTGCAAGGGGCCGAAAAAAATTAGTTTGCATTACAAACAAATTGGCGACCACAATGGGAGTGCATGCCAATAACAACTTCAAGGGCGAGAAAATGAAGAGATTTTAGTCATGAGTATAGCTATGAAGGCCACTGAGTAGAAATTTATGCCAATGAATATGTCTATCACGGCCAGTTTATTGGTAATGTGGCCAAGAGAAATACAGAAAATTATGCCAATGAAACTCTTGATGAGAATTTTGATGCAATTCAATGGAGTGAGACTGAAACATGTATGAATAAATGATTAGGTTCTAATTCTATATAAGTTGGCAAACCGAGAACCAAAACATGTCTAATTTAAGATTTTTAAGTCTTAGAATAGTGTTAGACATTGCTCAAGATAGTTTAAGTCAAGATTCAATAACAGTTAAGCTATAGAAAGAAGAAGTCAAAATATGCAAGGCTCGACCGATCGAGAGACAGGCTCTAACGATCGAGAATCATATTATGCAGAATTTTAATCAGATCCAAAGCCCGCGAAAATGTCTAGGGTTTCAGTCCAACACTGCTAAGTATAAAGGGAAAAACCCTAAATATGTTTAAGAAGTTCTTGGAAGCTTTGTGAGTTACTCCTGTGAGATTTGTGAGGATTTATAACCTTCTAACTCAACAAGCTTCTACCGAAAAGAAGATCCATATTCAAGAACTGGTGGAGTTAAGTTGCTACATACAAGATCATACATAGCTGATGATTCAAAGTTTTAAGTGGGATCTCAGAGTCACAAACATGGGTGTTTGTGTGTGACAAATTCAAATAGAAGAGTTCGTGGTTTCGGAGCTGCGTGTGGTCACATGAGTAAGTATTACAAGAGATAGCTTTAGATTTATGGAAAAATCTATTGTAAAACATCCATTTTATTATAGTGAATTTGTTGCCTTGAAGATAGTTTAGGTTAAATCCTCTCTAGATTTTTTACCTTAAAACTGGACGGTTTCATTGGTTTTCCTAGGTCATCATATTGCTTGTCTTCTTTACTTTTCTGCTATATATGATATGATTGTTTGTGTCTAACTTAGATCTAAATAACAAACCTAAGTATCAACTTGGTTAATTAATTAGGTTAAACAATTTAAGTGAACAAGGTCTAAACAAACAGACAATGTCGATTTAAAAATTGGCTTCCAAGTATGTA
Organism: Quercus variabilis; assembly: GCA_030445155.1. NCBI lineage: Eukaryota > Viridiplantae > Streptophyta > Magnoliopsida > Fagales > Fagaceae > Quercus > Quercus variabilis. The sequence continues at coordinate 3,516,799 of CP129447.1, forward strand.
GTTTTCTCTCATGAAGGTGGGAGTTCTCACTAACAATTTTTATATGAGCGGAACAAACGATTATGAAAGAAGTTCTATGTGGCCAAAAATTATTTCTTTTCCGACCATATGCTTATAATGTCTATGGTGATCATCCTATAAAAGATTATCAAAATAATTAATATCTTTGTGATGGTCATGATAATTGTTTTGCTCGACATGATCCATATGTTTATGATGATCACTTCATTGAAAATTATTAAAAGAAAACAAGCCAACCTACAATAGATTATCTTTCCAGAGGTTATGGTGATCATTTCATTAAGGATAACAAAATAAAAGGGTGTAAATGCACTTTTAGTTCCTACATTTTGGGATCATTTCTATTTTAGTCCCTATATTTTTATTTTACCACTTTTAGTCCCTAAACAAATTTTTTTTTCTATTTTGGTCCTTACCGTTGCTCACTTAATGGAAATATCCTATGTGGCAAATGGAGTGCACTGTTGACAAAGTAAATATTGACATGTCCATTAAAATAATTTTAAAAAATACTACGTCAGCATCCACGTCAACCTCTAACTTTAAAAAAAAAATTATCAATTTTAAAATTACAAAAAATTATAAAAATGATAAATAAAAAAGATATTAAAAAAAAAGGTGGAATTTAGATCTGTATGTGTTTTTGTTTGTACTCGTTTCTTTTTCTTCTGTATTTTCTTCTTTCTTTTTCTTTTTCTTCCCAAATCTCGGCCAAAATAGGTAACTAGACATAACTTTCCAACTATATGGTTAGTAGGCAATGTTTGCAAACTATATTTTTTACTAGCATCTTGAGTTTAAGAGACTCGATTTTGGCCTATAAATCGAGTCTCAATGACTCGATTTCCATAATTTGATCACGTCTGATGTGGCATTTTTTCCACATGGCGACCACCTGGAAATCGAGTCTCTAAGACTCGATTTATAAACCCAAAAAATTTTAAAAAATTTTAAGTTTCAAGTCACTCGTGTACAAGCCAAAATACCCACAAAAAAAAAAAAAAAATACAATCAGATCAAAGAGAGAGAGAGAGAAAGAATCTAAAACTCACCTCACCAGAAATCAATCAGATCAGAGAGAGAGAGAATCTAAGCTCACCTCACTCACCAGCGCACGGCCTGGGCTGCGAGTGGCCTGGGTCGCACGTGGCCTGGGCATCTAGTGGTTGCTGGGGTGGTGTTTTTGTTTCTTGGATTGAAGCATATTTTCTTCTTCATCTTCTTTCTTTTTTTTTTTTTTTCTTTGTTGGTGTTGTTGTTCTGATTTCTTTGTTAGTGTTGTTCTTTTTTATATTTGTGTTTGGGTCTGGCCTTATAAATCGAGTCTCTAAGTCTCAATTTTCAGGTGGACGCCACATGGAAAAAGTGCCAACTCAGACCCGATTAGAACATGAAAGTCGACCCTCAAAGATTCGATTTATAGACCTAAATCGAGTCTTTTAAACTCGAGAAGCTAGTAAAAAATATAGTTTGCACACATTGCCTACTAAATATATAGTTGGAAAATTATGGCTAGTTACCCATTTTGGCCCCAGATCTCTTTCTCAGTTTCTCCACCTCTCATTCTTTGTTTTTCTTCTTTTTTTCTTTCTTTCTTCTTTCTTCTTCTTCCTTCTTCTTTCTCTTCCCAAATCACTATTTCTCCGCCTCTTCATATTTTTTTTCCCCTCTTTCTTCTTCTTCTTTCTTTTTCTTCTTTCTTTTCTACTGTTCTCTCTTTCTCCCTTGGTAGAACCCCATGGTTTCTTTCTTGGCATAAACCCATTGAAATAACCATAAATTCCTTTCAAACCAACCCATACCCACACAAACACCCAGCTCTTCCACCCATTTTCTATTTCCTTCAAGAGAAAGATCACTCTCACTCTCTCTATTTCCTCTTACCCATTTGGGCTCTCTCTCTATATTAATTGAGCACCACTACAAGGAGCCACTACTTGCTCAAGGCGTAGCTCACCGCTGAAGCCGCAGCACGCTACCAAAGATCTCTCTTGCACTCTCACTGCTTTCTTGAGGCGCAGGTCATGTGAAAAAAAAAAAAAGGGGGGGGATTGGACGAATCTGTTGGAGTATTTGGGTGAATTTGTGTAGCTAAGATTCTTCAGTTTTGGTCTTTGTTTAGGGCTTGAGTTTTGGTCTCTGAGATTCAATGGATGAGTTTGGATGGAGCTAGTGAAGAAAATTGTGGGTAAGAGAAAAATATTACTTTTTGGGTTTGTGTTTGGTAGTCGCGATGGTCGGCTAGTTCAGGTGGTGGGTGGGGTCAGATTTGTATTACAGAGAGAAGAGATTTGACGGAGGACCGACTCGACTTGGTCGGATTTGGGTTTGTGTTTGGTTGCTGTGTTTGCATTTGGGTTTTCTGGGTTTGCTAGAGATGGATTTCTGGGTTTGTGTTTGTATTATTGTTGGCATTTAGGATTCCTAGATTGCTAGGATTGCTGGATTGCTAGGTTTGTGTTTGCATTTACACCTTTGTCTTTTTGTGTTTGGTTGATAAGAAAGGTCAGTTGCCTGGTTTGTGTGTTTTTGTGTTTGGTTGACAAGAAAGGGCAAGTAAGTGCTAGAAAATTTGAGTATGTGTTCTTGTGTTTAAATCTGGGTTTGTGTTCTTGTTGAAGATGAACCCAAATCTAAATTTATGTATTTTTTGAATTTTAATTATGTTGTTTTTTTTTTTTTTTTGTTAAAATTGATAAATTGATTTTTTTTTTTAAAAAAATTAGATGCTAACATGGTATTTTTTTAATACTATTTTAATGGACATGTCAGCATTTACTGTGTTAATAGTGCACTCCGTTTACCACATAAGATATTTTTGTTAAGTGAGTAACGGTAAGGACCAAAATGGAAAGCTTTTTTTGTTTAAGGACTAAATTAAAGTGGTAAAATAGAAGTGTAGGGGCTAAAATTGAAATAACCTCAAAATGTAGGAACCAAAAATGCATTTACGCCAAATAAAAGTGTTCAATCTTTAAAAAATAAATAAAAAATAAAAAAATAAAAAGATGAGGAAAAAGTTTATTAATATTCAAGAATTAGAGTTTGGAGGACATGAAATGTCTTGTGATTCTTAGCTTGAATTAATGTTAGTGGACAAGAAATTGCTAATGAAGACCATATTCATTCTATGGAAAATATGGCTAATTTATAATTAAGATGAATTGAGTGATGAAAAATTCACCAACAATCTAAGTCAAGAAGTAAAACTTGAGAAATGTAATTTTGAATGGCACGAAATTACCAATGAATCAATGGGTGAAACAGACCCATTATATTCGATGTTCTTATTTGAAGACTAAGGAATATGAGAAACTATGGATGTCAAACCAGGTTTCTGTCAATTCTTATGTTTTTGAGAATCAACAATACTTGTTGGTTATTGAGAGTTTATTCCAAATGGCTGATGCCATTCAAGAAATTTCACGATGTCAATAGAGTGGTAAAGAATCTGCCATTTTGATCAAATTGGTCTTAAATGGAGACCAGAAAATTCTGCTACTTTTCCAATAATGGCAAGACAACAGCTGTTGCGTTGTAAGTGTTAATTCCATATGGCCGACCCAATGTTCAAGTCTCAGTTCTATTGCTATTTTGATATCTCTGTTAAAATTATAGTTTATCACCTTCATGTGGTCTGCCTCTGCCATTTACTGTCATGGATGGCTAAACAAAGCCAAAATAAAACAAGCGAGCCACAAGAAATAACGGCTAACATATGATATTTAGTGGCTTTTGTTAGAGATATATTAGATATATTAGCCCAATGTAATAGGCCCAAACCCACTCTTGCTTGTACTAGTAGTCTAGGGTTTAGTTGCCTATATATACTCATGTTAGGATTCATTGTAATACAGGTTTTTGTACTACACTCTTATACAATAAAGATGTAGCCCTTAAGAGATTCCCTATTCTATGCTTCTCCTTTCGCATCCACTCTAATATATACAACATGATATAACACATTGTGTTGCTAATGATATATTTAACATGGTATCAGAGCCAAACTTCGTTCTTGGCATCAAACAAAACGTCTCTAGCAAGCAAAGAAAATTATCATGTGCACACCACCATTTAAAGCCACACATGCTTGCCTACTAGATCTAGACTCCACGGCATCTCATAGCCACCATGGCTCTGTGCTGTGTCAAAATCCAACAACCAAGCAAGCCGTGACTTAACTTATTAGATTTGCGCAAATCCAAGCTTCGCCTAACAAAACCAACACCACAGACGTGCTTCATGACCTCCCACTAGAAAAACCCAGAAGTACAGCAACCACAAGAAATCACACCCGCCACCACGTGCAGACAGAGTCCCCGACTCATTAGGCCTTGTCGTCAGCCAATCTATGATGCACAAAAATCTGGTCCTCATCCGAGACAATACGCGCTCTCATGCGCCTCCTGGATTCTCGCCATCGGCCCCACATGCTTGTAACAGAAGCACGCGCCATCCACGCGCCGAAGAACCCCTGCTAACGTCATCGGATGACGTCATCACTCCACGTCAACAGACATGCAAGCACGTCCACGTTAGCCACAACCACATCATAGGATGATGTCATCTTCTCTACAACCCGATCCATGGACCAACCCAGATTGTGTGCCATTGACTTTTGGCTGACTGTTGACTTTGACCTTTTGGGTTTGACTTTTGTGTTGATTTTTGACCAAAAGTCAAAATTTCTGAAAGGGCCTATCTTGCCCAGTTTTTCGCGTAGATTCCAATTTTGGACTCTGTTTCTTCATTTGAAGCTCCGAAGATGGTCAATTGGAACATTCTTCATATTGTGGTTTCTTCAAGGCATCTTCAAGTTATCTTCTCATGCTTATCCAACCTCAAGCCTTCCTCGAGCTATCGCCTTGAGTTTGATGGAGGGTGTTAAAGATATATTAGACATATTAGCCCAATGTAATAGGCTCAAGACCATTCTTACTTGTACTAGTAGTCTAGGGTTTAGCCGCCTATATATACTCATGTTAGGGTTCATTGTAATACAGGTTTTTGTACTACACTCTTATACAATAAAGATGAACCGTTAGGGATTCCTCTGTCGATATAGGCTAATAAAGCTGAACCACGTAACCTTTGTGTTCTCAGTGTTCTTATTCTGTGCTTCCCCTTCCGCATCTATTCTAGTATATACAACATGGTATAACACATTGCGTTGCTAATAATATATTTAACAGCTTTAATTGGTGGTCTAAAGAGAGTATGATTAATTTGTTAATCAAATTGGTCCTGATTGACTAAAACGGTCTGAAAAATGGTTAGTGCAAAGACTAAACTCATAAGAACAACAGATAGTCAAACATGGTATATGTGGCAGAAATGGCTATGTGCGCGATCAGAGGATACAAATGACCTTTAATTGAAAGACACAGAGGACAGAAGATACATATGACTATGACCTTAAATTAGAAGGAATGTCCACGTGTGGCTTTGATGAACAAAACATGTGCAAAACTACATGTTAATACTTGCCAATGCAAAAAATAAACATTACCGACGGAGCCGAAGACTTACTTTGAGGCCCATGCGAGGATAGCATGTTACTTGAGCTTGACCATGTTGCTGCGATGGACATGAAAATCAAATTTGGTCTTGAGATTCGAGACTAGGAACTGCCACCACGATTAGTTTAAATCAGCCCTGCGCAGAAGCCATTGGTGTGAATTAAATTGAAACAACAACATTAAATTTGATGCATCGGTTTGAACCAGAAAAATCGAACCCAGAGAACTTCGCACCAGTGTGAACCTCTTAGCACCAATGCGAGCACCAATCTCTTCAAGTTCCCACCAATTCAGACCCACTTCGCACAACTTCATGAAATTTGCTTCGTACTACTTCAAACCCAAAGTACACTTCGAAGCAAACTGCAAAATCGGTGCGAGTTCGCAAAGTTCACTTCGAGTGCGAACTGGAAGGTGCGAGTTCAAAATTCACTATTGAGTGCGAATTGCAATCGCACAACAAAATCTCCTCCAACGAGCCACAAAATATCTCGAGCTAGAAAAAATTGGTTCGAGCTCACACGGTGAAATCTCATCGCATGCGAGCTACAAAGTCCTCACACGTGATCTACAGAGTCTCCTCGAACACTAAGCTCAATTTGAGACCCTAGACCCAGGAAATTTTACCTCAATCATTCGAACTCAAAAGCCATTCGAACTGATCAGCCCATCAAAGCAATATTAGACAACTATTGCGATTGTGATCTGGTCGGTTAAATGTGTATGTCGTGGCTTGCTCAAAAGTGTGAAAAGAAAGACGGTAAAGTAAAGAGAGTCAGATTAAAAGATAAGGAACTAGTAGTGGTTGATCTTTAATTGCATAAATGACTGGGTTTTTTTTATTTTTATTTTTATTTTTATTTTTATTTTTATTTTTTTTAAGGGGGACATAGAGGACAGATAATGTGGAATTCTTGCTCTCTCATGCAGTTAATGAGAGCATTGAACCCACTGCATGATAGTATATACTGGACGCATCTTGCAAAATTAAAAAAGCACACTAGAATCAGGTATTTTATGAATATATTATTTTAACATATCAAAAATCTACTCTATTTATTTTTTTTGACAATCAGGTAAGAACTTTTATTTAAGGCAAATCAAATTGAAAAACATCCTCCAAGTCACGTGGTAGATCTTCTAACCACACATCTAAACCTGCAGATAGAACTGCTCTACAGGCAAGGGCATGAGCAAGCTTATTGTCCTCCCTCTTAACATGAGAAAAACTACAATTAAAACTAGCTACTAAACAATGAATATCAGTAATGACATTTCCAAACAAAGTCCTTGAAGGCTTGGCAGCAACAAGGGCTTGGATAACTTTCAACGAATCCACCTCCACGGCTTAAAGACACAACTCTCGGACAAATACAACAGCTCTTCGGGCAGCCAAAGCTTCCACCATGTCCACAGCCCCGGATATCTGATTTTCTGGCTCAACGCACCAATAACTAACCCAACCGAATCCCTGATGACCTCCCCAAGACCTGCACACGCCTGCTCCTCAAAGAATGCACCATCGAAATTGACTTTGAACAAACCTGAAGCAAGTGGTTTCCACCGAATGTCCCCACTACGAACAACCAGCCTAGGAATCTTCCTATGCACATCGTGGAATTCCTTCAACATCTCAGAAGCCTGAGCGCACACCTCATCAACACCCCACACCGTCTGTCTCTCATTAATCTGATTACGCCACTCCCAAATACTCCAAGCGACCATGGCAAAAGACTCCACCAACTTTGAAGAAGCTTCCTTATACATGAAACAAAACAAATCTTCAAACCTTGAGAACCGTTTAGAACGCAGAAAGGAAAAACGCTGGTTTGACAACCATATGGACTTTGCTGAATCGCAAAACCACAGTGCATGAATACTATCTTCAGCTGAATCACGACACTGCTCGCACATTCCATCAACCACCACCTGCCATTTACACAAGTTAATCTTTGTAGGCAGGGCCTCTCGAACTGCTCTCCACAAGAAGTATTTAATTTTTTGAGGCACCCCAAGCCTCCAAATACCCTTCCACAATCTTTTACCCAGCTCTAAAGACGAAGGACAAGGCAGGTGCTATCTGTTAAGCTCTACCAACAATCTATACGCACTCTGCACTGAATAGACACCATCAAAGGAGAAAGGCCAGACAAATGTATCCAAATTCACAAATTGACTAACCGGAATACCTTTAATAACTTCGGCCTCCTAATGATAGAAGTTTAAGTCAATTAACTCCTCATCCCATCTTTTAAATCCGGGCAAAAATAGATCGCTAACCATCTGAAGAGAAGGATCCCTCTGTGGAGTTAGAACACGACCACTCCTTGCTATAGGCAGCCAACAATGTTGCCAAATCGGAATATTCGTCCCACCACCCACCCTCCACCTAGCTCCCTTCAAAACTCCCTCTCGAGCTTGCAAAATGCTATGCCAAGCAAAAGAACACGTGGATTCTTTAGCATCAAATATGTTACCAGACTGAAAATATTTAACCCAAAACATCCACTACAAGAAATCTGGGTTTAGGCGGCGTTTTTTTTGGTGACGTTTTTAAATTCGCCACTATAAGTAGTATATTGTGACGTTTTTAAAAAACACCTCTAAAGAGTCAGCCTTTCGCTACGTTTTTCTAAAAACGTCACTGTAACCCAAAACAATAGCAGCGCTTCTTAAAACGCCTCAAAAAGTATAGTTTTAGTGGCCTTTTTTTGTTTTAGCGACATTTTTAAAAAACGTCGCTATAGTTATTAAAGAACCCAGCTTCTAATCCAAAATTTTTTGGGAAAACATATAGTGACGTGTCTTGGAAACATATAGTGACGCTATATGTTTCCCCAAAATTTTTCCCCTTTTCCCACTTAAAATCTCGCTAAGTGGGAAAGTTCCCACCTTTTTTTTTATTTTTAATTTTTTTTTGTCCTTTTCCCACTCAAAATTTAGCTGAGTGGGAAATTTTGGTCTCCTTTTTTCTTTTTCCCACTCAAAATTTGGTTGAGTGGGAAAGTTCCCACCGTTTTTTTTTTTTCTCAAAAAAACTTCCCTTCCTGCTTCTATATTCTCTCCCCCCACCCTTATCACTTCTTCACACTTAGCCACCAGCAACCACTGCCAACCCACCAATTTACAAGCTCTTCCCTTTCTAGCCACCACCCACTGCTAGCACCATACCATTTTCCCTCTTTTTTGGTGTTCAAATTTCTTTAAAGTGTAAGTATTTGTGTTTTAGCTTATGGGTTTGGTTTTTTTTTTAATGGGTCACGGTGTTTTTGTGTTTTGGCTTATGGGTTTACTTTGATTTGGTTTTTCTTTAATGGGTCATGCAGTTTTTGTGTTTTGGCTTATGGGTTTACTTTGCTTTAATTTTTCTTTAATGGGATATGGAACTTTTGTGCTAATTTTTGTTGTTTGCTTGTTTTGGTTGGATTTTAGTGCAGAAAAATCTTATTCAAATTTGTATTTTTGAGCTAAAAGACTTGAGCATCAAAGGCTAAATCATTGTAAGTTTATATACAAGTTTGTAAATTTTGTATTTTTTTTCTACAATTTTTCTATAGCGTAGATTTTGAATTTTTCTATTGTATTTTGTTTTAATATTGTCATAGTTTGAGTGGTTGTTTTTTTTTTTTTTTGGTAGGTAGACAAGTGTTTTGTTCAATCCAAGATGATACATGTATTGAATCTATGGTTAATGTGTTAGTGTGGACATTTCATATTGTGGAATATTGATGATAGGTATATTTGATCTATTACAAGTTTATTGCAGGCTTAGGTTAGTTATTGTTGAATTTTAAGTAGGTTTACATAGCATTTTTAATATTTTAAAAGAAAAATAATGAGCAAGTTTTGCGACGTTTTAAAAACGTCACTAAAAAGTAAAAGGGCAAATGCTTTTGTGACGTTTTTGAAACGTCGCTAAATGTATTTTCCTACATTATATACGAAAATGTTATATTATTTAGTAACGTTTTATAAAATGTCACTAAAAGTTTTTGAACGCCACTAAAGAGTCACATATAGCGACGTTTTTAGAAATGTTGCAATAGACCTATAGCGACCCCTTTATTGCGACGTTTTTGAACGTCGCAAAAAAAAAAAAAAACCGTCGCTATAGAACATTTTTATCTATAGTGACTTTTTTGAGTTTTTAGTGACGTTTTACAAACGTCGCATAAACCCAGATTTCTTGTAGTGATCTTATATACCAAGGAATTTCTATCATGAAACAAACGCCAAACTTGTTTCCCCAACGTAGCATCATTAAACATCCGAAGATCCCTAAACCCCATGCCTCCAACTGATTTGGAAGAACAAAGAGTCTCCCACCGAACGCAATGAATTTTCCTAGAGTTCTTAGAACAACCCCACCAAAATTTTCGGATCATAGCTTCAATATCCTTAAGCAAACCAATAGGAAGACAAAAAAACGCTCATAGAATAAGTAGGGATAGATTGAACTACCGCCTTGATCATGATTTCCTTACCAGTCTGAGAAAGTAATTTCTTCTTCCACCCTTTCATACGAGTCCAAATCTGTTTCTTAAAGAAGGCTGTAGTTTTATCAGAATTTACTTGTTGACCTGAGGTCGCTTCATAACAAGCCAGGATGTTCTAAATTTTGGCACAATCAGAGGGAGTAGCTTTACAAAACAACAAGCAATCATCTGCAAAGAAAAGATGGGAAATTCTTGGCCCAGCTCTACAAATACAATACCCTCGGATATCACCATCACAAGCAGCTTTACAAAGAAGAGCATTCAGTCCTTCTGCACAATAGAGGAATAAAAAAGGAGAAAGAGGATCCCTTTGTCGTAAACCCCTTGTTGGAGGAATAAAACCCGGAGGCTCACCATTCACCAAAATTGAATAAGAAACTGTAGTCACACATTGCATAATTAGCGACACCCATGACCCTTGAAAACCCATCTTCAAAAGGATCTTCTGTAGAAAAATCCATTCAACTCTATCATAAGTCTTACTCATATCAAGTTTTAAGGCCATAAAACCTGTTTTACTAGAGCATTGTGTTTTCATATGATGCAAAGTCTCAAAGGCTATCAAAATATTATCAGTAATAACTCTGTCAGCAATAAAAGCACTCTAGGCTTCAGAAATGATAGAGTTCAGAATAGGTTTCAATCTATTTGCAAGTACTTTACTTAATATTTTATAGATAACATTACACACACTGATAGGCCGAAATTGAGCAACAGTTTCAGGATTGGCCACCTTAGGGACCAAAGTAATGAAAGTGTGATTAATGGATTTAAGGAAAGTACCAGAGTTTAGGCAAGAAAGTACCACATCAAAGATCTCCACGCCAATGTTCGGCCAAAACTTCTGATAAAAAATGGGAGGCATCCCATCTGGACCTGGGGCCATCTGTTTAATAGCAATATCCACTTCCTCATGCATATAGGGCTTAGTGAGAGCTGCATTCATAGAATCATCAACAACGGATTGAACCCCTATGAGAACACTCTCCAACTCTATAGGGTTAGAAGAAGTAAAGAGCCGAGCATAAAAATCAACAAAGATATCAGCCACTATCTTCTCATCCAAAACCCAAACTCCATCCCTATCCCGAATCCCCTTTATAAAATTACTCCTCTTACATTGTGTAGCCACCCCATGAAAGAATTTTGTATTTCTATCCACCTCTGCCAACCATAAAGCTCTCGACCTTTGAAACCACATGCGATTCTCTTTATCAAGCAAAGTATTAAGCTCCCATTTCAATTGGACCACCATTTCATGAGAACCACCCTTGGCCCAAACCTCCTCAGCCTTCCATAGGAGATCTTTTTTCTTCTTGATCTAATCCTTCACACTTCCAAAATGATTCTTACTCCAAAAGTGTAACATTCGCTTACACTTTTTAATCTTGTGCACCACCCTATACATAGGTTGCCCCCTAGGCCGAACCTCCCAAGCCTTCTTAACAGTATCACTATAACCTTGATCCGCTAACCACATCTCCTCAAAGCGAAAACGCTTCCACCTAACAGACTCACCATTCGGATCAAACAAGAGTAGAATTGGCCTATGATCAGAAGTAATACAATGAAGATGGCTAATAGTTGTAGCCGAAAATTTTGCCATCCAATCATAATTAGCCACACCCCTATCCAATCTCTCCCAAACTACATGCCCATGTTGATTTCCTTGCCAAGTAAAATCAGGACCAGTAAAACCAAGATCAACGAAACCACAGGTGTCCAAGATATTACAATACAATACAATACAATAAAATAATATATCGCTTTACAATACAATTTATATTACAAGTTCTATTTTAAGATTACAACACAATAAAATAATCTAAAAAAATCTCTCTATTAAAAAAGAACAAACACTTAAGCCACCCCCTAAAAACCAGTCACCACCACCATTCACAACCAACCACCGCCACCCCATTAGATTGGAACCCACCCTTACAATTGTCACTACCGCAAATCCACATCCACCAACCACCACAAAAAATCAATGCCAAATTGCAAACCTAAAAAATCAATCAAACCTCATGCCATCATCATGACCCATTGTGACTCCAACTCATTGTGGCCAATGTTGCGGCACCAACTTGTCGTGACCAACACCGTGATACCAACTCACCGAGATTCATGCAAAAACAAACCTAATCTATATAAAAACCCACAAACGACCCAATCTATACACAAACCCAACCACCTCTAACACCCATCCAACAAACCACAATCACCCACACCCCCATTGCCGGCAAAAGAAAGAACCCAAACCCGGTATGAGAGATAAGGAGAGGAGAAAAAATTAGTGAGAGAGAAAGATTGCCGCTTAATAGAGGGAGAAGAAAAATGTTTATTTGGGTTTAATCTGAGGAGCAGAGAGAGAGGTTTGAGGGTGATAGAGGGGGCTTGGAATCTGATCTAAAGAAGAGAGATGACACGGGGAGTTGAGAGGTAAAATTGAATAAAAAAAATTTAAAACATCTAGCCTTACCATTCTACCATTGGAACGATACTGTAGCAAATCCAAATTAATTTGGCATTTGACACATGAAGGTTAGTTTTTAGAGTTGTGTGTGCCAATGCTCTAATCAATTATGAATTCAAATGAATTTTTAGGTTATTTGTCATGGATTAAATATATCACCAATAAAGTAATAAAACAGAATAATCAACAGAAATAATAGAATACAACAATATAGTGACTTAAGAAAACCTTAGAAACAAACTGTTTCACAGTAAAAACCTAAAGGGATTCAACCTATTAATCACAAGGTAAAGAAACTCATTAGAATAAAATTGATGTTTATACAATAGACTTAACCATAAATCTACTGCTACTTCATGTAATACTTACTAACATGACCACTCGTAACTTCGAATCTACAAACTCTTCTGTTCCAAATTTGTATCACAAAAACTCCCCATTTGTGACACCAAGAAAACCACTTGAAGGTTGAGAAGCAACTTTGATGTATACTGAATTTCCTTATGGCTTCATATGAGATCTGCATTATGACAATAGCAACACCATGTTGACTTTTCTCTATATGCTCTTAAACTCTCACGGCTTGAATAGGTGGAGGGTCAAATCTACTCTTTGAAAAACATAGGGCTTCTACCACTCTAACCTTTTAATAAGTCGTGCATAATGGGCCATTATATAAACTCTCCATTAAGGTTACGAAAACCCATGTTTATGGTAAATTTAATATATCATGTCAGAGATCTGAAAACTAAATTTGCGATTCTCCACCAGTAGAACTTGGAATTGAACAAGAGTCAAACTCACCTCAATCGGTCGAACTTGAAGTCAAACTTATAGATTCTTGATTTTCTTCAACAAATCTTGGGCTTTCGTTTTGAACTTATAAATTTACATTAAAACATCAACAAAACTCAATCTTTTTGTCATGGATTACAAACACCTAGTCCATTGGACCTAACAAGGTGATATGGAAATTAGATGGCCAAGTATATTGATTTGGTTCATTGTATTAAGAATAATCTGTGGATGTGATTCAAAAATATATATTTGCTACTTACCATCCATTTAGATAAACTTATATTCCTAGACGTTATCTAAATGGATGTGGGGAATGTGTTTATATGAAAATAAAATAATAGTCACTTAGACCATGAATAAGATAAATAGACACAAAAGATGACACTTGTAAGTGGTATTTATTTTCTACGACTAAACACCCCTACTTGATTTGTATGGTAGTTATTAGTTGAAAATGACTACCACCTGTTATGTACTATTGAAAGATTGAAGTCTACAAGCAAAATCCCTAACACATCATCCAACAATTTTATCAGCTATTAAGAGTGACCAATCCATACTAGTAGGGGTGGAGATTTCCCCCGCGTGTAACTATCTAGGAGTAGACTTATAACTTAGGTTTATTGTCCATTAGGAGTAGGTTTTGTACTCCAATCTTTGTCAATTTCAGTTTTTGTTCTATTGTTCTCAATGAGGAGAAAAATCACCCTCGTCCAAAAGAAGAGAAAGCGTAACCGATGGACCAACAGGCAAAAGACCATTGAGTCTATAACGCCTCCGCATTCATTACTGATGAATTTTCCATCTCTTGATGGACGAATTTAATGCTATTCAATGTAAGGCGTAACGTACGGACATCAATGACAGAAGAAGCCAAAAAAAGATATTTAATGCCTAAGACAGCTAAGGAGTAACATATGGGCATTAACAGACGAATAGCCGTTGGCAGACAATAAAAGCCAGCCATTAATACCAACGGCTCCATAACTCATGAATGCAGATATTCATTCAGACAATGAAGACAAGGGCTATAAAAACCCACACAAACCAAAGGCAAAGGTACACACAACTCTCACCCAAAAAACCATTCTTAAGCTGAATTCTTTTGCAATATAGTTCAATTGAATCCCATTCTAACTTAATCATCGGAGGGTGTTTGGTAAACACCACACTGGTGTGTCCATATTTCTCTATTTCATATCTTATCGCAAGTTTGTCTCTGGACAAATCCAACGCCTTCGTCGATCCATATTGACAAGGAGAGAAGAACAACACCAATAGGTTCATCTCTAGATGAAGCCAACACCTCCGTCCATTTGTATTGATGAGGAGTTCATATTGACGATGTTTTGCATCATTAGTTTAGCGCTGTATGTGGGGAACGTTTGCAAATCCATATAGTTTCCCTTTCTTTACAAAAGAATTCCTCTTAATACTAGATGGATTCCACTCAAGCAGCGTAGCAAATTCAAGCACTGACAGCAAGTGTCGATGAACTGACACAACAAAATTTAGAGCTAAGGCAAATCGTCGAAGCCCAAAGTGATCAAAGAAATGAAGAAAGGCATAAGAACAACAATGACAATCATAGTAAGACAAGAGCTTCATAAAAAAATTCATCAAGGATGGAAAGTAAACTCCATATCATGAGGAGAGAGATGGACAAACTGAGTGCCATGAAAGGAAAAGCCATGGAGAACCTAGATAGGATGTTTCGGAGAACAAATTCACCATTCACCACTGAGGTGTTGAATCGTCTTCTTCCACCCAAGTTTTGCCTCCCTCAGCTCGAGTCATATGAGCCTTTCCAACTACACTAAAGGGTGCAGCTAGAGTCTGGTTCAGCAAAATACCCCCAAGTACCATTACAAACTTTGAACAACTCAGTAGGAGTTTTGTTCATCATTTCATCGGAGGACAACGACACAAGAAGCTAACTGGACATCTTCTCAACATTCATCAAAAGGAAGGAGAAACTTTGAGGTAGTATGTAACCCACTTCAATAAGGAGTTGTTGCAAGTCGATGAGGTAGAAAAGCAAGTTGTATTGACAACATTCCAAGCCAGATTGTTGCCTGGAGACTTCTATTTCTCCATAACCAAAACCCTACCCAAGACAGTGATGGAGTTGCTTCACAAGGCACAAAAATATATGAATGTAGAGAATGGATGTGCATCCAAAGGAATGGTCGGCAAAAGTAGGAAATGAGACGAACACATAGATCATCATCCAGTAGAAGGACTAAAATCAAAAGATTCAGCATGGGAGACCTTGTATGTTCCTTACAACAAGGAACATATCACCTCATCCATGAAACATTGAATATTGAAAAAGGTATTACCAGTAAGGCCCTAAAAAAATGTTTCTTAATTCACATCCCTTCCAAGGATTAACTTTGTTTCCAATAAAGTTGTATTCCATTGAAATCATTTTGTCTCAATAAAAGTGAAGTCTTTAGAGAGACGAAGTAATTTTTCATAAGAATATGTAACTCATAGAAAATATTGATAAAATATAGTATGCTTCTACATATATATGTGTGTTTGTGTGTGGAAATTTAAAAATATACATCGTTAATACACGATATTTCATACAAATTATCATCGTCAATACATGATAAATTGTTAATACACAATACAAATACATGATACGCCTTCGTTAATACACGATCCATCATTAATACATGATACAAATTATATTATTGATACATGATACATCTTTGTGAATACAGGATAAATCATTAATACACGATACAAATTGTCATTGTTAATACACGACGAATCGTTTATACACAATACAAATTATCATCGTTAATACATGATACAAATTGTCATCGTCAATACATAATGAATCGTTAATACACAATACAAATTGTCATTGTTAATATACGATACAAATTATCATTGTCAATACATGATGAATCATTAATACACGATACAAATTGTCATCATCAATACACAATGAATCGTTAATACACGATACAAATTGTCATCGTTAATACACAATGAATCATTTATATAGATACAAATTATCATCATCAATACATGATACAAATTACCATCGTCAATACATGATGAATTGTTAATACACAATACAAATTGTCATTATTAATACACGATACAAATTATCATCATCAATACACGATGAATCATTAATACAGGATACAAATTGTCATCATTAATACACAATGCAAATTATCGTCGTCAATATTTGATGAATCGTTAATACACAATACAAATTGTCATCGTTAATAACATGACGAATCATTTATACATGATACAAATTATCATCATCAATACGTGATAAATCGTTAATACACGGTACAAATTGTCATCATTATTACACGACGAATCATTTATAGAAGATACAAATTATCATCGTTAATGCATGATGAATCGTTGATACAAGATACAAATTATCATTGTCCATACATGATGAATCATTAGAAAAGTATCATCAATACACGATACAAATTATCATCTTCAATACACGATGAATCATTAAAAGAGTATTGTTGATACAAGATACAAACTATCGTTGTTCATACACGATGAATCATTAAAAGTATCGTTGATACATAGGACAAAATATCTTCGTCCATACATGATTAATCAAGAAAAAAAAACGCGGGAAACCTAAGAAATGGCTCTAGCATGTTCAAATAATCACAGACCAATACGTGTTATGACGAGACCAAAAACATATATCATAATAAATGGGATAGGTACATAAGTCAAAGCGATGTTACCTTTCATATTCCAACCACATCCCTAAAGATGACGGTAGGAATAGGGGGGCAACTGATGAGGACAAAAATCACCCTCGTCCAAAAGAAGAGAGAGTCAGCTTCGTCCATCAAGCCAGCTTCGTCCATGTGATGAACGACTACAGTATACACTAAATGAATTCATCATAAATGACAAGAGTAAATGTTAATACGCCAAATAGGCAAAAGCACAACTGACGAACCAACAAGCAAAAGACCATTGAAGTCTATAATGCCTCTGCATTCATTACTGATGAGTGTTAAGATCGTCCATCTCTTGACGAATGAATTAAATGCTATTAAATGTAAGACATAACGTAAGGACATCAATGACAGATGAAGCCATAAAAAACATTCAATGCCCAAGACAGCTAAGGAGTAACGTAAGGGCATTAACAAACGAATAGCTATTGACAGACAATAAAAGCCAGTTATTAATACCAATGGCTCCATATTTCATGAATGCAGATATTCATTCAAACAATGAAGACAAGGGCTATAAAACCCACACAAACCAAAGGCAAAGGTACATACAACTCTCAGCCCAAAAACCATTCTTAAGTTGAATTCTTTTGCAATATAGTTCAATTGAATCCCATTCTAACTTAATCATTGGAGGGTGTTTGGCAAACACCACACCGATTTGTCCACATTTCTCTATTTCATATCTTACTGCAGGTTCATCTCTGGATGAATCCAACGCCTTCGTCCATCCATATTGACAAGGAGAGAAGAATAGCACCAACAAGTTTGTCTCTAGACAAAGCCAATGCCTTCATCCATCTGTATCGACGAGGAGTTCATACTGAAATTTTTTTGCATCGTCAGTTCTTATGATCTATTGTAATCAAGTGACATTGTACTTGTGCTATTATGTTATCAAGTGAGTTCTATTATTTAACATTTCTTTCCTAATCATTTGTGCACTTGATTTGGTTCTTATTTTCTCACTCTCATTAGTTCTTTTGTACATTGAAAGTCCTATTAAGTATGGAAATTTTCTGAGAACCCAATCCTTTTGGTGCATAGTCTTGCCTCTCTTTGTGTTCGCCCATTGTGAGCAGTTGGAAAAATTAGTTTGCATTCCTAATAGGTTGTGCCAACTTATACTAATTTTAAACCAAATTAATTATTACTCCAATTAGGTGTTTGTTCTTGATTGGTTAACTCAAACACCATATCACACAAAGTAAACCACGCAGAGACAATGATATAATGATCTAGGAAAAGCTATTGGAAAAATTTGTCTAATTACAAAAAACTATTGAGAGGGTTTAACCTAACAACCATGGTAAACAAAATCCACTATGAATAGTATGGAAGTTTATACAATGGACTTGACTATAAATCTACATTTACCTCACGTAGTACTTACTAAGGTGACTGGCCCTATACAACTCTAAATCCATAAACTCTTCTATTCTAGACTTCGTTGAACGTGAACCTCCTCACGACTTCAAGTACCAACCTAAGTATTTATGCCAGGAACATGATATTATTAGATTCTGGCAACTTCACTTCAATCACCAAACCTTCAAAACTTGATTTGGATATCTAGTTAATTCTTCAAGAGAGTGTTGGAAGATCTCCAATGATTGTGAACAAAACTTGACTCTCCAAAAGTCTTGAAAAACATGCTTTAAGGTTGCTTATATAATTAACTTGATAACCAAAAAAATTCCAGACCAAATAGCTAAAAGAAAAGAAAAAAAAAAAAAAACCAAAAAATTGAATTTGCATGAATCTTGATAGATCAAGATAAGTAAATCTCCATAGGTCAAGCTAGAATTGTGTTGAAGTCAAGATTCTAGAAACTTTGGGACTCTTTGCTTTTGAACCTTGGCTTGTCTTGATCTTAAACTTGGCTTCAATCACACTAAAGACATTCTAAATGTGTCTATTTGGTTAGAAGGGTGGAAACATTGGAGGAGGATAAATAAAGTTGGAGAATATAAGTGATTTTAGTTTTCCTCATTTGTGTTTGGTTGGAGGTGGAAAAGTGAAGTAATGAAAAGAAAATTTTATAAATTTACTCATATACCCTTATTAAAAAATGATACCCAATTAAAACGAAAAAGTGGTAAACAACCATAAAAGAAAGGCAATCACCCAAATTTATTAAAAAAGAAAAATCATGCCCCAAAAAAAAAAAAAGTTTAAAAAAACATAGTTCTAGTTAAACCGAAAATAAAACAAAATAAAAAGATAAAAAGAAACTAGCAGGTCTAGCACATAAAAGAAGGAAAGGAGTGGTTTAATTATTGACTACAACTATTTCTCTCCCCTCTATTTTCTACCCAAATAGGAGGGGGGCCCACCAATTTCCCATCCTCCCCTCCTCTTCAACCAAACATCCATAAAATCAATTTTCACTCCACTTTTCTCTTTCTTATTTTTTATCCTCCTTGTTTTACCCCAACCAAATGGACGCTAAGATTCCTAATTTTAACTACACAAGGTTATGGTTTGTGTACCTTGTCCTCCGGACTCAACAAATTAATTCCAAAATCGTAGAAATTAAACATGCAACATAAAAATTTTTCATGCTAGTATATGGTACCATATACTTTTAATTTGATAACGTCTTATTATTATTATAGATTTAAACCTACCACCATTGATGAATATTCAATATTATCTTTGATATACCATGTTAAATACACTAGAATAGACGCAGAAGCATTAAATAGATAATATAACAACACAGTTCAGCTTGACAACCTATGTTCACAGAGAAAACTCTTAAGGGCTAAATAGTACAAATCATGTGTTAGAATAAACCTAACATAGGTATAAATAGTAGGCTAAACCCTAGAATAATCATACATTAACTATGGTTAATGGACTTATAGTATAAGTAGGAGAGTTAACTTGCTCATAAAGTAGAATAGAGCTTGAACCTATGGTATTCGGTTAATATATCTCTAACATCTGATGGTGGAATCAAGAATTTATTTTGGGGGGACCAAGTTAAAGTTGTGTTATACGTTCTTTCAAAGGTGGTATATGGTATTTCTCCTACATGCAGTATGTCATGCACATTTTTTAGGTTTCACAAGTGAGTGAAGCCCAGACAATGCAAGTGTGATACTACGAGCTAGCATAAAGGAGTATTATTGATTTTTAACATATAGATATAAATTTCAGTTCTTTTGTGATACTAAATACATAGTATTTTAATTGATTATAAATTGATGTTTAACAATTGTCTTTTTATATACACAATTAAATAACACCCAAATATGATTTTTTTTTTTTTTTTTGGTAGTAACACCCAAATATGATTATATAGTCTTTTAAAAACAATTGTAAACGTTACACTATAAAACTATGTTTTTTCTTCTTCACCATCATAGTCTACCACGTGAATACTTGTGAAAAAAATTGTAATTTTTTATTTGGTCCTAGAATTTTTTGTATATACACAGGAGAGCTAATGCAAATTTGCTAATATACCATTATATAAGAGTATTAGCATTGGGGGTGTAAAAACCTCACAGTTACTATTTTACAAACCAACACCCCAAATTTCCCCTTCATCCAAGTATGTATTGCTATATATTCTTTTAGATACCACGAATAGTGAGTTCTCAAATATACAACCAACTAGAGAGAGACTCAGGTGGGAGCCCAAGGGGCTAGGTCCCTTGCCCAAAAACAATTTTTTTTTTTTTATTAGGTAAATTTTTAGTAAAAAAAAAAAAAAAAAAACAATTTATAGTTGGCCCCCTTTACTTTGCAGCTTGAGCCCTCTAAAATCATCAACCATTAACCCAGCCCATGTAAATCTTAAAAAAAAAAAAAATGTAAATCCAAATTAAAAAAAAAAAAAAGAATGAAAAAAGAAAATGAAAAATTGAGAGTAGTCGAGACAGAGAAACTGAGAGGCGAGAGAGACGAGAGGCACTGACGCCCATGTCGCCACAAGAGACCCATCTTGCTGCCGGTTGCTCAATCTACCTAGCCCAACTTCATTGCTCCAGCCTTCATAGTTCACGTTGCCACACGAGACCCATTCCGGCCCGTTTTGTCTGTTTAGTCAATTTTGGCAAATTTCAGCCGAAATTCATTTTTCGCCAGAATCAGATTTTGCCTTCTCAAACGAGTCAAACCTTGGGCAAACTTATTCTTTGATCTTTGTCTCACTTTGGCATGGAGGACGTGAAGAAGAAGATGTTGAGAAGGAGAAGAAAGGAGTGCTCAGATTCATGGTCAAACGATGAAGACTAAAAGTATTAAAGAATATTTGAGTAAAGAATTAATTTGAGATCCTGGCATTGCTTCCTTGGTGAGAGATTGTGAGGAAGAAGATTTTTTTGATTGCCATAAGTAAATAGTAAGTTAAAAATCTTATATTTAAAGGTTATGTTTGGCATTGGCTTTAAAAGCCAGGTTTTTTTACTAATTAGCTTATTTTTTCTACTATTCAACTTATTTTTGCTACTATTTATAGATCTCATTGCATTTTTTGATACTATACATGGGTCACACTGTACTATTTCATCTAACTTTTAGTTTTTTCTATAGTACTTTCAACAAAAAAGTTTTTAATTTCAGCTAAATAAGCTGTTCCCAAACAAACTCAAAATGTAAATAAGATTAGATTATAAATAAATATTTTTTAAATCCCCACTTTATTTAAGAATTAAAAAAAATTAAATTAAATTCACTATTTTGTATGAAAGTAACAATTATTTTATATATTTATTTTTTAAGAACCCCGAAATAGGCAATAATAGGGACAAGTGACAGAAAGAGGAACATTGATTCAACTTTCAAAGAATAAAAATGGTAAAGTTAGGATAAGTATTTGTAGGTTTATAAGGAAATATCTTGCGCCCACTTAGCCCTAATCAAGAAGATTCCTGCAAGGAAAGGATTCTGCAAGATACGCAAAATAAATAGTTTCTCTCTTACAAGGAAACATCTTCTTAATCAAGGCATAGAGGTCAAGCCTTCACTACTATAAAAACCTCCAAGACCCTCACAAACCAAGGTACGCATAATTTATCACAGCTTTGGCACTCTAGAGTTGTGAAAAAGTTCTCTGACTTAACCTTCGGAGGGGCTTTGACCGGTACTACACTAGTGCTCTCCTAAGGTTTTTCTTGGTTGTTGTTTCGCAGGTCTTGTTTCGAGCACGTGAATGTTGTGCGGTTTACTGACGATTTTTGGCATTATCAATTCATAAAAGAGAAAGGAAATGGGGTGGGATCTGATCATGATTGGGAATGCAACCCACAACCAAAAGAAAAAATTTTCTGTTTTTTATTTTAGAAATTTTTATTATTATTACTTTTTCCTGCATGCCAACACACGATTTTTTTTTTTTCCCATTATTAAAAACAAGTTTTTTGAAAATAAAAAACAGAAGCAGTTGTCAAACATATTAGGTCTTTGATTGAAACTTGGAAGAGGATGAGCTTAGAATAGGAAAAATAAAAAATGGTGACATGACCACTTCACGAAGCTCAGGAAGAGTCCCAAAGTATGTATGTGACTATTTCAAAGATGCTTATGATTTGAGTGCAAATATTTTATATAACAAAAAAAAAAATGAAACATTCAGATAGTGAAATCAAAAATTGAGAAGGTTTACAAATTCTTTGTTTCATTATTTTGAGAGAGAATCATTTTAGTAAGAAAAGTGTAACGTCCACAACATTTTTACAACAAATTTTGAGTGATAAATTGTTATTAGATTTAATTTGAACTTACCACTAAAATTATTTTTTTACCTACCAATTATAACAATTAACAACATTTTTAGTAGAGTGAATTTTAGGGAAGATGAAAAAAAAAAAAAAAAAAAAAAACTTTTTGAAGGGTGTTTGGTTAAAAGGAGAAAGATATGGTAGGGTTTAGATATCTTCTCTTAAGGCTCACTAACAATTTTTCTCTCCAAAATAGGGTGAAAAATGAGGAGAGAAAATGTGCAAGTGCACATGAACAAAAATGCTCATGTGCACTTGCACGTGGGTAGATTCCTCCGGGGAATTTTTTTGCTTTGTCTAAATGAATTATCTTATTGACGGTATATCTATATAATTAAGTAGCTCAGGTGTTTCATAGATAATATCCGCAACTATCATTTGACATATTAGAAACTTATTAAAGCATGGACAGATTCACATATGAATAAAAAAACCTATTTTATCTGTTACTCTTAGCTTTATTCTTACTTTGTGTAGGGGGGATAAATTAGCTCTTCTAATCTTTTTTTATACAAATTACTCGTTAATCTAGCACAAGAAATTAAAAATAGTATAAAACATGGGGCTGTTTGGCAGCTAAGGCTGTGTTTATTTCAACTTCAAACTACTTCCGGAAATCAATTTCCGTAAAATTGATGTGTTTGGCTGCCTAGGAAAATTGGGTCAACGGAAATCAATTTACCCTTTGACCGAAAATAAGCCCTCATCTGGTGGAAATGCATTTCACCTTCCATTTTACGTTAAACCAATTTCCAGAAAAAAAAGTCTCTCAACTCTCCAAGCTCTCTCTCACACAGCAACACATCTCCAAGCTCTCTCTCACACAGCAGTACTCCGATCCGGTCCAGACCCAAAGCTCCAAGCTCCAAGCTCCAAGCTCAGCAGCAAGTTCAGACGTCTGATCCGGTCCAGACCTCCGCTCCAAGCTCCGATCCGCTCCAAGCTCCAAGCTCCAAGTTCAGTAGCAAGTCTTCGATCCGGTCCAAACGTCCGCTCCGAGCTCCGATCCGCTCCAAGCTCCAAGCTCGAACCTCCAAGCCTCCGTTCCGGTCCAAACCTCCGCTCCAAGCTTCGATCCACTCCAAGCTCCAAGCTCCAAGCTCCGATCCCCACTCCGACGAGCTCCAACCTCCAAGCTCCGATCCACACACTGAGCTCCACCACCTTTCCACGCACAGTGAGTATTCCTTTTCCCTTTCTCAATCCGATCCGAAAATTTCTCAGTCCGATCCACCCGCATTTCTCAGTCCAATCAACCTTCCCATCACTTCATTTCTCAACCCGATCCACACACCAAAAATACAAAAACTGAAAGGGCCGACCCACCCTCAAACCCATAAACAATCCAACTGAAAATCATCAGTCCCTCGCAAATAACCCAACCTTTATTATTATTATTATTATATTTTTTTTTAGGTTATGGCTGAAATTTCCTCAGTTTTATTTGGTTGATCATGAGTATTGGGTGTAGCTGATGTTGAGTGGGTTGCATAAATTGATGTGGATACTGTTGGTTTGGGTATAAATTTGATGTAAAAATAGTTGCTGTGGTGGGAGTTGGTTATTGGGCAGAAATTTGACGTGGCTATTGTTGTTCTATGAGTTGTGAAATTTGTTGCGACTATTGTTGTTCTGTGTTTTTTCTTTTTTTGGGAAACCCTTGTTCAGTGTTTTCTATAATAACAATGCAATGTGATTTGTTCAGAGGTGTAAATATTGAATGTGATGGTATTATATTGTGTACGTTGTTGATGATACAATTATACAGAAATATATGTGCATAAAAATTTTGGTACTCATTATCAATGCGGTTTGGATATTTTCTGTTTGTGACTGTTTTTATTTACGGTGCAATTAATAGCATGCTTGTGTACATACCTCTTAGACCACAATGTTTGTGATTTTTTAGATGAAGAAAAAAAACGAAAGCCGCAATTTTTGCTTCAGTTGCATCTGTCCTTCTTGTGGGTGCTGCATTGTTAAGGAAATTGCAGCGTAGACGTAAACGACTACCTAGGGCGCCTTTTGTTAATCATGCAGCCGAGAGAGAGGAATACATAAATAGTATTCTGCATGGAAGTGAGACATATTGTTTGAATCAAATTAGGATGAAGCCTATAGCTTTTCACCGCTTATGTCACATCCTCACTGAGGGGGAGCATGTACGCCCGACTATTCACATGCCTGTTACGGAGCAAATGTTTATTTTCTTACACATTATTGGTCATAATGTGAGGTTTCGTGTAATGGGTAGTCGAATTTATAGATCAACTGAGACTGTTCATAGATACTTTAAGGTCGTCCTTAGGGGGGTCCTAAAATTATATAGAACTCTAATAAGACTGCGTAGCAAAGATACACCCCAAGAGATAAGGAATAGCAAAAGGTTCTACCCATATTTTAAGGTAAATATTGCGACTTGTGTATTTTTGTAAATTATGAAGATTTATGTAATTCTAAACCATTATGTCTGTCAAAAATTAGGATTGTGTTGGAGCAATAGATGGTACACATGTTCGTGCATCTGTGCCACTTGAAATACAAGGAAGATTTCGTGGTCGCAAAGATGGAACCATGCAAAATGTGTTAGCTGCAATTAGTTTTGACTTAAAGTTTACTTATGTACTGGCTGGATGGGAAGGCAGTGCACATGATTCACGTGTGTTAAATGATGCATTTGCTAGGCCAGGGGGATTTTCAATTCCCAACGGTATTATACATTTACTTCACCTTTTTGGTTTATTAGTTTAATAAATATTGTGTGTTTTCTTAAGCATAGTAGTGATTTGGTTTTATTTTTTAATATATGTAGGTAAATATTATCTTGGTGATGCTAGGTATGGTAATAAAAATGGGATATTGTCACCTTATCGAAGTGTGTGATATCACTTAAAAGAGTTTAGTGATCATCCTCCTGAGAATGAGAAAGAATTGTTCAACCTGCGACACTCTTCATTGAGAACTACCATTGAGCGAGGGTTTGGAGTGTTGAAGAAACGTTTTCGACTGTTGGATGCAGAACCTTTTTGGTCTTTTGAAACCCAAGTGAAAGTAGTGTTAGCATGTTGTGTGGTTCATAATCACATTATGGGGGTTGAACCACATGACCATATTATGGAAGCTGCAATGAACGAAGTAGAGTCTAGTGACCCCTACCATGAAACACAATCACGTCGAGAGTCCATTGAAGACAGTAGATTGTGGAATGCTAAGAGAGATGCGATATGTCAAGCTATGTGGTCTGATTATATCAGGAGTGGAGAGTAGTACTTTATTTAGATTTCTATGATTGTAATATGTATTTTTTTTATAAAGACAATGTATTTACTATAGACTTTTGGTGGTGTAATGGAAAAGTATTTTTAGCATTACATTGTTATTTGATGGTATTACATTGTCATTTTGAGTGTTAGCATGTTTCATTTTGTTGTGGAAATTTATAAGTATGGTTGTATGTGTGTTTGATTTGTTGTTCATATTTCGAGCGTAATTACTAAATGCTACTCTCATTTTTAAATGCTACTCTAACTATACAATTTTCATATGTAGTAATGTCAAAGGGCAAAGAGAAGGTAACCAGCAATAAGCAATTCAGGTGGCTGCCTCCTATGCATGAAATGATGCTGAGGATACTTGCACAAGAGGCTGCAAAGGGCAACAAGCCCTCTAGCACCTTTAGGGCAGGCTCCTTCGCTCTTGTAGCAAAGGAGATAACTGCCCAATTTGGGGTTGAGTGCCACCCATCCTATGTTGATAATCGGATGCGAACTCTAAGGACCATGTGGTCCACTATTGAAAAACTTCGAAAGAAGAGTGGCTTCGGTTGGGATGATAATCTCAAAATGATAACATGCGACGCAAAGACGTACCAAGAAGAAGTCTTGGTATGCCTTACAATTATATTTTCCGGATATAAATGATAATATATGTTTTTGTCCATAAATTGAAATTTTTAGTTTGGAAATTGAAGGCAAAGAATTTATTTGAAAAGATATTCATAGTTCCAAAGAAGACATCTATGAATAAATGTTAGAGGTTAGATGAAGTTTTAGTAAATTATATAATGGTGTGAAGTAAACTTTATCATGATTTATTAAGTTTTAGTCCTAGAGTAATGTCACACTACCATAGCTAGATGTTTAAATGCAACATCTATTCCACACCATGATTTTATGTTTAATTTGACAAGGATGGACACCCACTTTATTTTTCATGTAATAACAGCTTTTTTTGTTTACTGGCATGAATAATGCATTGAATATTGAATTTATGCGTGAAGTAATTATTGCATTGTTATTATACGTTCCTTTCTCCCTTATAGGCGCATCGAAAGCATGCAGAGTTTTTAAACAAGAAAATAGAGATGTATGATGAGTTAGCTCTTGTTGTGGGCAAGGACACAGCCACAAGTGGCTTTTCAAAGTCCTATATAGATTATGAAAATGAGCCAGATAATGGCGACAGTGCTGAATTTGTTGCTGATAATGTGGAGGAAGATGTGCTCGAAAAAGGTAAGAATGTAGTTGAGTCCTCCACAATTGGGTCGGGAATTTCCAAGTCCCGTAAAAGAGGTCGTGCACCTTCTGCTGTTGATGATAGCGTGTTGACTGATCTATCTTATCAGTTGAAGGATATAGCTACGGCTCTTAAAGAAATCAATCGGGGCCCGGTAGATTATACATCTCTTTATAATGAGGTTATGGCTATGATGGCGGATGGGTATAGTGAAGAAATGCTTGCAACTGCATTTGACCATCTGTGTGAAAATGAGAAGGTAGCACGGGGATTTCTGGCCAAGAATGCTAGGCTGCGAAAGCTGTGGTTGGATAGTTTTTTTTTTCTCACAACTTTGACTTGCCTGTTTCATGTAGACTGTGATGGTAGCTTTATGAATTCACTGTTGTTGTAGAACTAGTATTAACCTACCATTGTATTATATATATAGTACTTTGTATTATTGGGATAATACAGTTGCCGAAATTATGTATTTGTACTATTCAAATACCACGAATAGGTATCATTTTTGTACACCATGGAGGTGTAATGACAATGGTGAACGATGAATGTGGCTATTTTTATATTAATATTATCGGTATATTTAAATGATTATTTTTGATGTTGAAGTGGATGATTATTTTTGTACTGTTACAGATATGTATACGCAATGCAGGTGTATGTTGAAGTGGATGATTAGTTTCTAATTATTACAGGTTTGTCTAGATAATACAGGAGTTGAAATTTGTAAGGCATTTTATACGGGAGTTGAAATTTGTAAGGCATTTTATATTTTCCGTAAAATTAATTCACAAACCAAACATGAAAATTGATTTTCTGAAAAAAATGGATTTCATTTTCCGTAAAATGTTTACCTGAACCAAACATAAAAATTGATTTTCCCTAAAACAAAAAGCATTTTCCGTAAAATGTTTGACCGAACCAAACACCGGAATTGATTTTCCGTAAATCGATTTCCGAGACAACCAAACAACCTCAATACATTTTCCTTTTCCGAAAAATAGCATTTCCGGAAAATATGTATTTTCCGGAAAACGTTTTACGTGAACCAAACGCAGCCTAAGTTCTAATACATTTTCACATATTTTAAACAACCTTACACATATTTCAAAAACACTCAAAACAACATTAATCAAACTAACCAACCGAACAGTTTTGCAGTCTCACTGGTGTGAACAAATATTTTGTTGCAAAGGAAAACTTCACAAAAGCCAATAATAAAAGAGGAAAGTGCAACGTTTCTTCTTCACTGTTTCTTTTTCGGTCAAAATCACTGCTTCAAATTTCAAAAAGGTTAACCTTTAATTATTTGCTTTTTGACAAATGAGGACTAAATTCAAAAGTGATTTGCTTTTTTGTCGGCCACTTGTCAATTGTGATTGCCCTTCAATCTTTGTGTTTGGAAAGTTTACTACTTTCTAAGAGCATTCTCATTAAGAGCATCCGTATCAAATGTGTTAAATGTGCCAAATATCAAATATTTGGCACATTTGGTACACCAAACACAGAAAGCCCTCTTTTATCAGATGTTCTAAATACTATAATTTTTGCAACATGCTACAGTATTCTCATATATTTGCCACTGTACGGATAGATGTGGTAAATGATTTTATTATTTTTTTATTCCTCTCTCTCTCTCTCTCTCTCTCTCATCTCTCCGTCAGTCTCACTCTCTCACCCCAATGGACCTCTGCTCTCTCTCACCCCAATCCTCAATCCTCTCCTCTGAACCCCAATCCTCTCCTCCGAGTCCTTGACGGTAAAATGTTATCCAAATCCACCTCTGCTAATGGATCATCCGATAAATCGCTTTCACCATCCGAAACATCGCTACCGATATCGCTATCATTGTCATCGTCGTCCTCATCATCATGATTCTTCTCTTCTTCTATCAATTTCCCTTTGCCCTTGTCTGCCTTCATAATCCCCTTTCCCTTTCTATCCACCACAGCTTTCTCATCACCATTCTCACTATCTTCATCGTCGTCTTCATCTTCAACTTCGTATTCCTCCTCCTCCTCGTCATCGCCATCATCATCGTCGTCGTCGTCGTCTTCAACTTCGGCGAGCAAATTGGACTCGAATTTGGCGTTGTTTTGTTGGGGTATTGAGCAATCGAGTGGATAAGGTTCTAGATGGTGGTTTTTGTGTAGAGGACGATGGGTCAGGCGTCGAATCATGGGTCAGGCGTTGCTCTTTGGCCCGTGCTTGGTGTTCCAACTGCAACGATGATCGGAGTTTGAGGTTTGAGGGCGGTGTTCTTCAAATTTTCAGTATGGGTATGTGTTTGTTCCGATTTGGTTGTGGTGATGCAATTGTTCTGATTTGTTCCGATGGGTTTGTTGTTGTTTTATTTGGTTGATCAGGGAGTTTAGATGGTGGATGGATTGTGGCTATTCCGATTTGTTGTTTGTTCCTATTTGTTGTTGTTCTATTTTGTTGATCAGGGAGTTCCGATGGGTTTTTGGTTTGATGTTGTTGTTCTGATTTGTTTTGATGGATTGTGGCTGCCACGGTGGTGGCGGCGACGGCGGCGGCGGCAGCAGTGTTGTGGTTGTTGTGGTTGTTATTTATTTTGTTAAATATATTATTTTATTGTGTTGTTTATATTATTTTAATATGTAGGAAATATTATTTTAATGTATAGAATCGTAATATAAAACATCTGATAAATGGAATATTGTAAAATAATGTGGTAAAATAATAAAGTAGGGTTTTAGTGTGGCAAAATGGCATAATTTTTGCCACATCTGATGCAGATGCTCTTGTGTCAAATGCCAAATATTTGGTATTTGACACCCTAAACTCAAAAAACCACCTTTATCAAACATTGTAAATACCAATGGACAGTGTGGTCTCAAATTTGAGACCGCACTATTCATCAATTGTAAAAATTATATTATTTTTTTTTTATTTCGTAGGGCCCGTTTACTTTACTTTTTATTTTTTTCTTTCTCCTTTCCTTGGCTTTCCTCCGTCTCTCAATTTTGCTTTGCTCTGAGAACCTCCATTCCTTTCTCTGCTCTTTCTCTCTCTCTCCCTCTACTTGGCGTTCTGCCTTCCTCTTCGACGAAATCCAAGCCAGAGCATCAAGGCAAGCCGATCTCTGTCGCAGTGGTTTCTTTTTTTTTTTTTTTTTTTTTTTTTAGTTTGTGATTTTATGGTAGATTCGACAGTGGTTGTGTGGGTTATAGATTTGGCGTTTTGGATTTGATCGGCGTTCTGCGTTAAGGGTAGATCATCGTGGGTCATCGGCTAAGCGTTCGCCATGGGTCTCTCTCAGTGGTTGATTTTCTTTTTCCTTTTCTGATTGTTGGTGGTGATGAGGTTGTGGGTTTGTGATTTTGAAGGGTTTTTTTTTTTTTTTTTTTCTTTTTCTGGTTGTTGGTGGTGAATGGTGATGAGGTTGTGGGTTTGGGTTTGTGATTTGGTTATGATTTTGGTGGTTGGTGGTGATAGTGGCAATTGTAGCTGTGGTGGCGCCAACGGGTGGTTTTGTTTTTTTTTTTTTTGATGGTGGTGGCGCCGGCGGGTGGATTTTTTTTTTTTTTTTATGGTGGTGGCCGGCGGCTAGCCGTTGGTGTGGGTTTGCAAAGAAAGGGGTGAGTTTTCAGAGAAAGGGAGAGACATAGAGAAAGAAACAGTAAATAAAAAAACAATATTTAAATGAAGTGTTAAAAAAATTAGAATGTTTGATGTATGATGTATTATAAAGTGAGGTGTTAAAAGCTAAAATTTTGGGATTTGAGGTGGTATATGCTAAATATTTTACTCTTCTTGATG
This sequence comes from Quercus variabilis, assembly GCA_030445155.1. Classification (NCBI taxonomy): domain Eukaryota; kingdom Viridiplantae; phylum Streptophyta; class Magnoliopsida; order Fagales; family Fagaceae; genus Quercus; species Quercus variabilis. The sequence continues at coordinate 3,547,888 of CP129447.1, forward strand.
AGAATGCTCTTATTTCTTTATGATCAGGCTATAATTTGATGAATTTATTCAATAACATGGACTACAGAATACGTTTTCAAAAGAATTGTTACGATTTTATGAGGTTTTAATTTCGACAAATACATCGAGTTTATCATTGGAGTATGTCTTTACTGTACTTTCAAATTTTTTTCCGCTTATTTGGAAGATAATTTGATAAAATTTGATATTAAATTTAGGTTGTGTTTGTCATTGACTTGAAAGTCCTTTTTTTTTTTTTTTTTTTTTTTTTTTTTTTTTTTTTTTTTACATTTTCAAAAACTAGTTTTTTTACTATTTAATTTATTTTTATTGTTACTTATAGGTTTTATTATACTTTTTGATACTATTCACAAGTTTCACTGTACTATTTCAATTATCTTTTAATTTTATTTGCAAAAGATTTTCAATTTCAACTAAATAAGGAGGTACTTGGTAAGTAAGTTCAAACACACTTTTGAGCATTTTAAATACACTTACATATTTTTTCACACTTTTTTTCACCCACACGTATATCAAAAATGCCCAAACAACATTAATCAAACTCCTCTTAATACAACATCAAGAAATAATTATTTCTTGTTTGCATCAAAGCTTAGCTTAAAATCATGATAATTACAATAAAATGCTTAACTATAACCAAAAACTTGCATAGAATTTCAAAAAATATTTTCAGGTGACCTCATTCACATGTCCACACATCCATTAGAGTGCAGGTTTCTTGCAAATTTCTTACATACGATGAACCAAGCCCCACATCTGCATTCTGCTCCAGAAAAAAGCTGCCACCGTCCCCACCCTCCACTCTCTCTCTCTCTCTTTCAAATTATTAAACTCGAAGAAGGAAATGAACCAAAATTGTTGACAAAGACTAATAAGAAGCAATATATAAAGGTCCTCTTTTTGAAATGCGGGAGGTGTCGGCGTGTATTATCAAATTTTCAACCAAACCACTTATTTGTTTTTCGGTTTTTGTTGCACTCGTATAATTATTATTGGTGTGTAAAGTCTGTTTAGATTCATTTATTTGGTTGAAATTAAATTTTTTTTATTAGTATATCATAATTAAAAGTAAAAGTTAATCTATATATATATATATAAAACCGAAGCTTTTGAAGCTCTCACAATTTTTCACATCATCATTATTTTCTTTTTCTTTTTATTTTAGATTCTTTTTATTTTAGGTTTTATACCTTATATAGAATCCACCAGAAAAAAAATAGACAAAAGTTTGAATTTTTATTAATATCAATAATATTGAAAAACGTATACAAACTTGGAGGCCTATTTAAGGGCTCCATAAAACTTGATGGACAAGAAAATATATTCTAAAATAAGCCCTAATTAATACCTAACCATAATAGGAACCAAATTTGACCTAAAAAACATTAAAAGAACCTAAAAACGAGGAAATAAATCACCTAGACCTAAAATAACGTTTTTTGCATAAAAATACCAAAATTAAATAATTACAAAAATTAGGTTTCAAAAAAAAAAAAAAAAACTCACATAACACGTTAGAATTTTATAAAAAAAAAAGGACTCACCAAAAAAAAAAAAAAAAAACTTTAGGATTAAGAAAAAGAGAGAGAGACTCCTGGTCGGACTCTCTCTTCTCTCCTTAAAACCCTAACAATTACCATCTTAAAACCCTAAACTTAACTTCACTTTAAGATTAAAAAAATAAGAAAGAGAGAGACTCACGTAAAAAAAAAAAAAAAAAAGTAGGTTTTGTCTTTTTTATTTGCTTTCATATGTGCCTGAAATTTTCATTCTATCTTATTGTTTTATTATGTTTAGAATTGATTTTCTTCTAAGTATTTGGGTTAATCTCTATGTTTTGATAGTGTTTTTATGGGTTTGGTTTTTGGGTTGAAATTTCTAATAATTATTTTATATTGTATATGGCAGGTGAAGCATCTCTATTTTTTGGAGAAAAATCAAAACTGCAACCTATGTCTTCCAGCCCAAGGTGTGGTAAATTTTTATTTGGTATACTATATATGAATTTTTTGAATTTGAAGGGTTTTGTTTGGTTTTGAAGTAGAATTTGGGGATTCTATAAAATTTGGAAGCTTTAAGTTTTGGGGTTTTTGGTATTTGTGTCTCAGTAGGTTGATTTTAATTCTTTACCTTATATGTTCTTGCTTTATTGAGAATTTTTATTTGGGTTCATGTGATTTTTTGTTTTCTTAATTAAAGTTTTGATTTTTGGTTGATTAATTATTTGTTTGGATTCAACGTAAAAAATAATGGAATTAGGTGTTATAAATTTGATAATGTTCCATGTTTTGAATTGTTTATATTGTTATTACTACGACTAAATAAGATTTGTTTTTATCTTTGTAGTTTATATCAGTTTTGAGTGTGTTTTTATATATAACTTTTGGGAATTTTGCTTTATTAATTTAAGAATTATAAATTACTTTATAGGTTTTAGTAACTATGCACGTGCAGTGAGACATTGACAATATAAGCACATATATATGGTATTAGTATTTTATAAAAATCTTTCTTACAACCCAATAACATTCTACGTTAGACAACACCTCTAAACTATAGAAAAGCATAGAAGTTAAATATTTCTTCCCATTGTATTTTATTTAATTATGACAGATCTATTTTTTTTTTAAACGCTAACTAGCAAAATGTCTGTAATATGCATATTATTAACCCAATTTTCTATTTCTAAATTTCTTAGATTTTATTATATCAATCTTTTTTTCTTTTAAATTCTTGGTGGGCAAATCAATCTCTCACTAATTCTTTTACCTTAATGTGATGTTGGTTAATTATCCTTTTATTTAACTATCCCGTGCATCGCACGGGTTAGCGACTAGTTAAAATAATATAGCAAGACTTATAAATAATATTAAAAAAATATAATAAGACTCTTAAATTATAACAAAAATAAACTAAATATTAAAATAAATTGACAAAAATAACCTAAAAAAAAAAAAAAAAAAGCGTGAACACCTCTTTTCTTTTTTCTGCATAGATAAGATAAACCAACGTGAACATAAACCAACATGAACACCACCAGGACATCCCTTTGCTTTTTTTTTTTTTCTTTCTTAAATATTCATCTTACTTTACACGCAAATTACTCATAACAGTGACACTAAAAATAATACAATAACACTAATAGCCAATATCCAACAAGCATTGGAACACAATTTTGCAGATTTTGTACATCAAAGGAAATAAAACAATGAATCCAAATGACAGATCACTCTCTAGTAAGAAGAAAAACTAGCTATGCTTTGGTCAAGTCAAAGTCAGCAAAGACCTTGACCCTTAACTCACGCGCGGTTTACTTTTCTACGTTATACTTCCTCATGATCGTAGAAATTTCTTCTTCATTAAAGAAATAGATTTTTTTTTTTTTAATTTTATGAGCAAGAAATTTTATTCACAAGACAAAAGAACTACAAATAGGGAACAAGAGCCTCTTCCTTAATGATAAGCTCAAAACAGGAAGGGCCGAAACCAACATTGAAAGAACCAAAAACATTATTTACAAAAGACCACTTAGCTAGAGAATGGGCTGCTTTATTTGCCCCCCTAGGGATCCAGGCGACCTGACAGCCAGGAATAAGAGACAACAAGCTGAGAATTTCATTGCACATATCTCTAATTCTCCAGGGAGCTTGCTTACCAGATGGAGTTAGAGCATCTACACAGTCTTTGGAGTCGCTCTCCACAATCATAGTACCTACATTAATACTTCTAGCTAAACTTAAAGCCCATTTAATGGCTTCTGCTTCTGCCTGAAGAGGGAGGTTGGAATATACTCTTTTAGCACAAGCAAAAACCACTTCACCTCTCCAATCTCTAGCAACCGCTGCAATGGAGGATTTATCATCTTTGAAAGTAGCATCAACATTAATCTTGATTGCTTCTCTAGGTGGTTTCTTCCATCTTTGAATTGGTTTCGGCAATTGGAAGCCCGAATGGGTTGCTCAGGACATTTTGTGCTCAACAAAGGACTTATCAACTTTCTGGCATAGCTCAATTGGATTAGTTTTTTTGCCTTCAAAGATAGCTAGATTTCTAGCCCTCCAAATAGCTTCACAAATAACAGCCCCAAACAATAAGAATTCACCCTTTTTAACTCCCACAATGTTCGCTTCAGCGGGAGGATTAAGGAGGACCCCAATAAGATGAGAAGGAGAATTTAAGTTCAGATTTTCTAACCTTAGACCCCATCGGGAATTAAACCACACAGCTTTTGTAAAGGGGCAAGAGATAAATAGATGGAGGCTAGATTCATTAGCATCCTTGCAGAGAGGGCAAAGGATATCATCAAAATCATAGAATCTGGCTAAACAATATTTAGTTGGTAAGCAATTTGCCGCAATACACCACAAGTGCATTTTGAGCCTTTTATGAATTTTCGACTTCCATATGAGGCCACGAATCGTGTCTTGGATAATGGGAGGGCTAAAGTTCCTACTTAACCAATAGGCAAACTTGACTGAAAACTCCCCTGAAATATTAGAGAACCAAATCCAACAATCATTTGGAGCAAGCTGAGAATGGGGGGTTTTTTGGATAATTTGGGATGTAGTCTCATAAAAAATATTTCTTATTTTGGTAAGATCCCAACCTTCTTGGTTGATTAGTTGTGAAACAATAAGTTCCATTTCTGGACTGGCCCCCTTCTTTGGACTCGGAATGAAATTAGGAAGATCTGGAATCTAAGGGTCCTCCCAAATTCTGACTGTGTTACCATTTCCTATCAGTAAGCAGGCATTGCGAGCAAGCAGAGACTTCGTACCTTCTACGCTTCTCCATATCTTGGAGGGAGACCCCACAGTCTTATGGTTGAGCCAGTTGCCCCTAACTTTGTATTTTGCTTTGAGCACTTTAACACACAAACAATCTTTCTCTGAAAGAATCCACCAGGCTAGCTTGGAAAGTAGAGCTTGATTGAAGTCCCAGAATTTTCTAAAGCCCAAACCTCCTTCCTTTAGAGGCCAACATAAAGATGACCAAGCAATAGGAGACATGAACGAGCCAGAATTTGATTTTGGATTCCACCAGAACCATCTAACAACAGCATCCAGGGGCCTGCAAAGCTCTCTAGGAAATTGAATGGCTGTCATAGAATAGGTTGGAATGGCCTATGCAACTGATTTGATGAGGGTTGCTCTACCTTGCCAGGATAAGTTTTTACTCTTCCAACCCAAGAGTTTATTTTCTAACTTCTCTTTGATTGGGTTTAGGTCTCTAGATCTACTTGCCGAGAAGAATAGAGGCACACCCAGGTATTTTGAGTTTGGGGGAAGTTTATTTATACCCTAGCAGCTTTTAAGTTGATTTAAAAATTGTTGGCTGACTCCCTTGGAAGGAAAGACCCCAGACTTTTCCACACTGATGATCTGTCCCAACCAGTCACAATATTTCTCCAAACAATTTTTTAGAACGTTAAACTCAGACATTTTAGCTTTACAGAATATGATTAAATCATCAGCATAACAAAGTTTGGAAATAGGAGGGGCATTACCTGAGACTTTAACAGCAGACAGCCGCCCAAGAGAGATTTCTTTGTTGATTAGCCTCATTAGCACTACACTACCCAAGATGAAAAGATATGGGGATATAGGATCCCCTTGTCTGATCCTCCGTGATGGTGTAAAGCTTGGGCATTGGCCACCATTGAGCAGAATTGAGAAATGGACAGTAGAGAGGCACTGATGGGTCAAACTAGTGAATTTATCTCAAAACCCAAATGCTTTGAGCACAATGATTAAAAAATTCCATTCCAAATGGTCATACGCTTTTTGAAAATCTAGCTTGACCCCTAGAAAACCTTTCTTTTTTTTTTTTTTTTTGTGTTATTTTAAAACTATGCACAACTTCTTGAGCGAAAGCCATATTCTCTGTTATCCAGCGATTTGGCACAAAAGCTACTTGAGTTGGATCCACCATTTTTGATAGGAGGGGTCCAAGCCTGTTAACAATGATTTTGGAGATCACCTTATAACACACATTGCACAGACTAATAAGCCGAAATTGGTTAAAATTACATGCTCCCTTTTTCTTTGGAATTAGAGAGATGAAGGTCTGGTTAAACTCTTTAAGCAACCTTCCGTCTCTGAAAAAACTCTAAGTGGCTGACATAATTTGATCCCCTACTATCTCCCAATAATGTTTGTAAAAAAGAGCTGGAAGACCATCTGGCCCCGGGGCTTTACGAGACTTTATCTCAAATATAACTTTTCATATTTCATCTCTCGTTGGCACCCTGCATAGTTCATCATTTTCAATACTTGTGATGCATGGCTCTATTAAGTTTTCCAAGTTTTCCAGAATATTAGGAGAACCAGTTTCATAAAGAGCCTTAAAATTCTCAATAAAATACTTTTGAATATCTTCCCCACCATTTATCCAAGATCCATCCTCCAATTTGATTTCTTGAATACAATTTCTCCTTCTTCTAATCAAAGTTGAGAGATGGAAGAAACGAGTATTCCAATCACCCTCTCTAATCCAAATCTCTCTAGATTTTTGTTTCCATTTTAGATCCTCTCTTGCCAACCATTCATCCAATTCTAAGCTCAATGAAGCTTCGAGCTCCAAATTTTCTTTTGTGGCCTCTAAACTCTGAGTTTGTGCTATTTTCTGCTCCAGCTCTTTAATTCTCTCTCTTGAACTTCCGAAACTGCTCTTATTCCATCTCTTAAGATCTCTCCTAGTTGCATCTAGTTTTTTGGCCAGTTTAAGACTTTGTGGGCCATCTACTCTCGTTTGCCAAGCACTTTCTACTACTTCTTTGCTTGATTCATCCCTAGTCCACGTAGCCTCAAAACGAAAAGGCTTAGCAAGATTTGTCTTCTCCATATGGGTATCTAAAAGGATTGGGTTGTGATCAGAACATGCCATTACAAGATGCCGAATGCCTGCCTTAGGGAAGAGAGTTTGCCATTCTTGATCACATAAACACTGATCTAACCTCTGCCTAATATTTGCTAGACCTTCACGTCTATTGGACCAGGTAAAGGAAGGACCAATGAAATCTAGATCAATGGCACCCGTATTATTTATAAAATCCCTGAGACTGTTAACTGAGCTTTCCCCTACATGCCTTCCTCCTTTTTTCTCCTTTGAGCCCTTAATGCTATTGAAGTCACCCATTACTGCCCATGGCCCTGAAAAGGATTTTGCCAATTCTTCAATCTTTGCCCAAAATTTTTTCCTTTTGGCTCTCCTAGGGGGACCATATACACAGAACAACATCCACGGAGATCTTCCTGGGTCAGAATAGATTAGTGAAGCAATTACATTGCTATCTGAATAGACTACCTCCAAATCAACACTCATTCTCCAAAACAATGCTAGACCCCCAGCCCGTCCATTGGCTTCCACATAAAAACAATCAAAGAAGTTCAAACGGGTTTTGATTCTATTAATTCTAGGTGACTGGATTTTTGTTTCAGATAAGAACACCAAATCCGGGTTTGATGCTCGTATTAGCTCCTTAAGAGCTCTTACTTTTGAATCTCTACCTATTCCTCTACAATTCCAAGCTAACAAACGCATGCTGAGATTGAAATAAAACACAGCTTGACAACTCAACCAGCCAAGAACAAGCAAAGGATTACGACCCAGCACAATCACAGCAAAAAGAAGGGGAAATATGAATCTTACCAATAAGGGCGTTGATCCACTCACTAGTCGATGAAATTGGGCGATTTCAAAAATCAACCCCCACGAACTGCACAGGACCGCTGAACAGAGACTTCCAGCCAGACCCACTGAGGTGCAGAGCAGATCTCCTCCCTGATCAAACTCGCGAGCCTTGGGAATAATAAGTGGGTATGACTTCTGAGATTTGGGACAAGGAAGTTGGGAAGGATTGATGGGAAAAATTGATGGGTATGGATTCTGAGATATGGGTATGAGGTCTGAGTTTTGGGAATGAAAAGGACCCACACAAAAGTGGGGAGAGGAAACCACACAGAAGTGGTGGAGAAAGAAAACAATGAGGTGGAGCAACCATGCCGAGGTGGAAGGAAGGACCATACGGAGATGGTAGAGAGCACCACACGGGGTGGAGAGAAAGACCACTACAGAGGTGGAGAGAGACAGGAAAGACCACTACAGAGGTGAAGAAAGGTGTTTATAAGAAATAGATATTTCTCACCTTATGTTGCATTATAAATACATATCATAACCTAATTCTTCATCTCACACATTTTACATATTCCTCAAACTTCATTAAGAAAATGGTTGCTCTTAGTTTACAAAAGAGTCTGCTAACTCTCGTTATAGTTGGAATCCTAGCAGCAAATGTGAAGGGTGCTTGTAATTGTGCTGCAAACGAATGTTGCAGCCAATATGACTTTTGTGGCACTACTGCTGAATACTGTGGCGAGGGGTGCAAATCAGGACCTTGTAACACAACTACCAATGATGCTTCAGTCCCTGATATTGTGACAGAAGACTTTTTCAATGGGATACTTAACCAGGCCCAAGGAGATTGTCCTGAAAAGAGCTTTTACACAAGAGCGCAGCATTTCTTGATGCTGTTAATTCTTATAATCAGTTTGCCAAATCTGGTTCTAGTGATGATGGTAAACGTTAGATTGCAGCTTTCTTTGCCCATGTCACACATGAGACTGGAAGTAAGTTCTTGATCCCCTCTCTAACTTTGTTATTATACAATTATTTAGAAACATATATACTACTAATAAGCATTTATGGTTGTCGCCTATTGTATGGATAATATTTCCTCATTTATTATTTTGTTATAGACTATAAATGATATATTTCTATCAGAAAAATAAGACTATAAATGTTATATATATGTTGCTTAATTAATGCGATTTATCAAATTACAATTTAGTTTAATAAGCCTCAACAGAGAATAAAAAGACAACATTGGTTTTGCCGAAGTTTGAAAATGAAAATGAGATGAAAATAAGGTAACATTTATAACAGATATTTATATAGTTTTCATAGACATGCACATTTGTGCATAATAGTCATGTATTTAACTTACAATAACATAATAATAGTGCGATTAGATGGCTTTTATTGATTTTTTATTTTCTGAAGGTAATATAAATAATTTCATCAAAAAGAAATTACAGTAAATAAAAATGAGGAAATTTATAAGTTTGACCTAAAAATATAGCTAAAAAAAAGAAGGATTTGGCTTACCTCCAGTATTTTTTAAATTAGAATCTCATTTTATTTTAATGAGAAACTGTCACATCAACCACTAACTAAGTAAAATATGGAGATTAAAACTCACTACTATTTGTTATTGTATACTTAAAATAAAAGAACACTTCCAGTTTAAAAAAGTACTGGAGGCTGGAGGTAAGCCAAATCCAATAAAAAAAAAAACCCAAATTTTTTACTTTTTGGGACTTTCCAAAGGCAAACATATTATTTGCAAGGACTTATCCCTGAGTAGGGCTGTCCATCTCACCCGCTGACCCGCCCATACCCTACCCGACCCGTTACAACCCAATTCAGCAGCTCCGGTGGTCAGACGCGGGTTCGGAGCTCCAAAACCCGACGCCGGCAGTTTGGTTTTAGTTCCCTTCCTTCAAAACCTGCTCAACCTGACCCGCCCGAAGAGAGAATGACGAGTTGCGATTTCAGGCTTTTTGACGAGTTTTCCAGCACAATTTGGCAGATTTCGGTGACTAAAACACCAGATCCGGCGATTCTTGGCACGATTTGGGGGGAAAAAGCATCGGATTTGGCGAAATCTCTGCCAAATCCAACTAGATTGCACCGGATCTTGGACGGATCAGGAGAGATCTCGCCGATTTTCTAATTTTTTCGCCCTCTCCAGCGGGTTTTGGCCTCACTCGAAACCGCCGCTCACCCGACGAAAACCTGACCCTAATACGGGTCAGTTGCGGGTCCGGCACCTCCCTACCCGATCTCCGGCGGGTTGGTTGCGGGTTGGGCACAAACCCGACCCGTGGACAGCCCTATCCCTAAGAGTTGAAGCAAAATGTTGTTGTTTGGATAGGTTTATGCTATATAGAACAAAGAGATGTTCCAACCACGGAAAACAATTGTAACACAGACTACCCTGATTATCCATGCAATCCTAGCAAATGTTACTATGGCCGTGGACCACTTCAACTAACCTGGAATTACACTTATGGAGCAGCTGGAAAAGCAATTCAGTTTGATGGGCTAGGCTCTCCTGAAACTGTTGCCAATGATGCGAATATCTCGTTTAAGACTGCCTTATGGTATTGGATGACCAATGTTCACCAATCTGTAAGCCAAGGTTTTGGAGCAACAATTCGAGCTATTAATGGTCCTAAAGAATGTGATGGTAAAGATCCTAGCAAAGTTCAGTCTCGAATCCAGTATTACCAACAGTACTGTACTCAATTTGGTGTTGCACCTGGTGATAATCTTTCTTGCTAGGATATTTTTACTAAGAGTTTTTATTTTTCACCATGTTACAATTTTTTTCTTTAATTGTAACTGAATATTAGATCTTATGTATGAAATAAATGAAAATATTAAAGAGTTAGTTGGGTGCCAACTCTCTTAGATAATAAATTTTTTTGTTCTCACATGAGAACTTTGAATCAATCTTGCCTAGTCCAAGAGAAGAAGTGTAAGGAATGAAAGAAATTTATTTTTTCCATTATGTAGTTGTTGGACCCTTCAATGGAATTCTTACATAAAGGGTATCTCAATTTATGTGGGTACATATTTTGATATGTATGTACCCACTTACAAAGTGAAACTATTGCCATTTTTAAGGCTAAAACAAGAAAATAAATTGGCAAAAATACATTTTGGTGGTCTCTATATTTTGGGATCACAGTCAATTTGATTTTTACATTTTGTTAAGAGTTTAGTCCTTACTATTAACAAACTAACAAAAAATGTCTTCGCGGGAAAATGATAAAAAAATCCTGATCGACAAATTTAAAAATAAAAAAGTCTACATCAGAAAAAAATAATAATCAAAAGGTGAATTAAAAATTTTTTTCTCGCTTTCTTACACTTTCTTGGCAATCAAACAGAACCCACTGACACAAAAATCTAATCTTAGCAATCACCCATGAGGGACTATCGCTCCAAAAATCAAAATTAATCCCACGGAGAACCCAACAACCTCAACACTACCCTCGCAAATCAACCAAAATACCCAAAATCCGGCTAGTGAAAAAAAGAAATAAAGATAAGATAAGATGGGTTGAGTGGGGTTTGTGTTTAGGCCGGATTGGACCCATTTAGGTCAGCTACCATTTAAAATTAAACCACATAAGCCCACTCCACTAAAAATGCCCAAGGCCACGCATTAAAAACTGCAGCCAGCTTAACCTTTAAACCCTGTTCCAACTCAAGATCCCTTTTAGTCCACTCATGCCCATCAGCTCACATAATCCCAAAGACCATCCCGTGGTGTGTGTGTGTGTGAAAATTAGAGTTAGCCCACTGAATTTGAACCCAATAACAGCCCAATCTGAATTTCTTTGGCCCAATAACCACCTCCACGCCAGCCCACTCACATTCAAACAAAAACCCACTCAATTTTAAACCATTCAAGGTCAATCTGTGGAACAACTAACGTTTTTTCAATATTATTTCTTGACCCAAAGTTTCCAAAAATTATATAATGCCCTTTGGGCCACAAAAATGCATTTCCAATCTCATTTTGTGCCAAAATAAAATTTTTTTTCCTTAAAAATTAATAAAATTGTCACATGTCATTATTTTCAAACACCCTAGGAATTTACCATTTTCTTGTTTTTTCTTTGTGTCTTTTGTAAGAGATAAAATAGTTTGGGAGAGAGAGAATTGCAAAATTGCATTTGTTAAACTATACTTTCGAGTAAGGTTAGCTTTACTTAACTCATTAATGCAATCTATCTGTCTTAGAAAATGTCATACAATCACATGTTTATGTTTAATTGTTTTATCTTACTTTTTAAAATAAATTGTTTACATTTCATCTTAGGATAGATACATGCCATCCTAGGATATATAGATTATACATGTCATGCATCCACATGTCATCTTAGGATGGATTATACATGCCATGCACTAACATATTATCCTAGAATACATTACATATCATTTTAAGATAAATACATGTCATTTTATCATAGATTAAACGTCATCCTAGGATTAGCTTGATCATTATTTCATTTCACATGAGCAAACATATCATTCCTTTTAAAATCAAATGCCAAATAGTTTAAGTTGTTCTTTTAATGGTGATGTTTAGGATTAAATTCGAAACGAGATACTATCCTTTTAGATAGGCGTTGTGGGGTGTCTAACATCTTCTCAACATGTAATCAAGCTTCCGGGTCCATGCCTTTTGATTCTAGACATTTAAAAAAAAAAAAAAAAAACATTTCTAATTTAGCTTATAAGCCCTTAGGAGTTTCTTAGTTAAATTAGGAAATAAAAATCAATTATATTTAGGAAACCAATCACACCTTAAAATTCCAATGGTTAATGACGACTCCTAAAACTGAAACATGTATTATTGGGTTAAAACCAAACCCAAAAAAAAAGGTATGTCAATGGTGGGTCAAGTTCATTTGTGTGAGAGAGAGTGTGTAGAACACCTACATAGATCATATACACAAAGAAATTAATATAATTTTGTGTTTCATTTTCATCTTATAAATTTCTAACAGAGAGAAAAAGACATATAAACAAAATCCAATCCCAAGGTGTGTGGTGGTATTTATATATATCTCAAGTTATTTATTTATAATATATATATATATATATATATTGCAAAACGCAACATAAAGTGATTTTTTTTTGGATGAACTAAAATAATGTAACCTATTTGGATGAATAAAATTAGCAGTATTTGACCAAATCAATACATAAGTTAAATAAGAAGACTTGTGAATGCATGTGAGGTTTAAAGCAAAAATTAAGATCATAGTGGAGTTGGATCTTGAACTTCGAAGAACCAAGACTAACTCATCTATGGACGACTAAATTTCTTAGTTTGAAATAAATAAAACAAGTAAAATAGTTTCACAAATGCGAATTTGTATTGATGATTGTGTGGTACAATTCTCTGATATTACAAAAGAGTGATCCTCTGATTCGATCTCCTTGCAAGACTTATTGATTGGATTTGTGGTAATGTGATTTTGACTTGAACACAAAATATCCTTCAATTTGGTTGAGGGATGGATCGAAGATTGTTGAAACAGAATTACAATGAATTTCTGGCTATGAGCTTGTTAGAAATTCTTTGTTTTTCGTGTTCTTCGTATGTTCTTCATGTTCTTGGTGTGTTCTTCGTCTTCGAAGGATTGTGGTGGAAGTTCTTCTGTGCTTTAGAGGCTTGAATCCGTAGAGTTTCGTTGATTTATGGTTTGTTGAGGTTTCTGGAGGCTTTTGAGCTTGATTCTAGTGAACTTTGAGATCTAGGTAGATAGTTTGGATGATTCTACTTTGAATGTTCTTCGATTTTGAGTTTGAAGTTCTTGAAGGCTTTGAGGCTTGATTCCTGCAGAGCTTCTGTACTTCTGAGTGCCTTTGAATCTTCTCTAATGCTAGTTATGATTTAGATGGCTTGGTGTCCTCCTAAATGTCTTAGGAAGGCTTCTATTTATAGGAGTTTGGAGGTGGGTGAGCGACGGCAAAGTCTGATTGGTGACCAGTGGCTACTCTAAGAAATTTTTTCAGGGTGTTCCTTAACAAGCATAAATTACACAATCATAATTTAATTTAATTTTTTCAGGGTGTTGTTTAGTCTAACATAATTTAATTTGTTTGTCTTTTATAATGTATTGGTTTATTATACAGCTTTGATTATTGTTGTTTAGCCTAACAATAAACTATATTGCTTTAATTTGTTTGTCATTAATTATACTGCTTTAATTTGTTATATTGTTTAGCCCCATGTGCTGATGTGCACATTACACTAAAGAGCCATTGATGTGCACATTATTTACACATCTTATATGTAGCACAATAATTAAAGCAGTGTGCAATCTAGCCCCATGTGCCCATCCCATCCCACCCACCCCATTCAACAGATAAGCAGGCCTAATGATGCCTGATGCCCTTGCCAATCAGAAAATTTCACAATCACACATTACACTAGTCTAAAAGATAATTAATATCAACACCAACACACTACACACACCAACCCAACGGATAAGATATTAAGATAAACTGACAAACACGCTACACATGAAAAGCAACACATTCAAAAAGACAAAAGTAAAAAACAGACAAAAAAAAAAATAATAAAGGTCAAGTTGTTTGGCCAATAAGAGACACAAACATAATTCAAATTTCAAAAGACTAAAAGTAAAAGAGAGAGTTAGTCTTATTAAAGAATAAAGAGAGAGAGAGAGTTTCATTCATTTTATAATTTTCATTTCATTCAATAGAGAGAGAGAGAGACTGAGAGAGAGTCGAGAGAAAAATGAAATACCTTGAGGAAGGGAGCACCGGAGCAGCCTAGCAGGGAGGCCTAAAGGCTGAGGCCGGCGCCACTGAGGCAGATTCGGTGACAGTGGTGACTTCACAACGACCGACGAGCGATCTCCGACGGCGATGAGGGCGAGCGACGAGCGAGGACGATCTGGACTTCCGATCTCCAACGACAATCTGGACTGGATCCGATCTCCGGCGGCGTTGCTCTTGCTCTGAGGGACTGAGGCATAACGGAGTTGCTGTCTTTAGGTAATAGGTTTGCTTTAGGTTAGGCCTTTAGAAGTTTAGTGATTTCATTTTCTTTGATAAATCCTTTAGTGGTGGATAGATTTAGAAGTGATTTGCTCTGTTACTTGTATTGGGGTTTGGTTTTTTTTTTTTTTTTTTGGTGAGAAATTGTGGGTAAGGTTTGCTACCTCTGTAATCTAGTGGGCTTGTTGTGGGCTTATGGCTCTGTGACATTATTTTTTATTTTTCAGATTTTAGTTCAATTTTTTTTGGGTTTTTTTTTTTTTTTTGCTTGAAACTTGAAAGTAGAGCAATTGAGCGAATAAATTTTTTGTTTTTTTGTTTTTGTTTTTGTTTTTGTTTTTTTTTTTTTTTTTTTTTTTTTTTTTTTTTAATTTGAGGGTGTTCCTAATTTGTGATTGAGGGTGTTCCTAATTAGGGTGTTCCTAATTTATTATATAATTTTTTTTTTAGGTCAAGGTGTTCCCAGGAACACCCTGAGCTGTACATAGCGTTGCCTCTGTTGGTGACACATGTCATAGCCTGATTGGTTCGCTTATGTCATCGCTTACATGTGCTGGACTGGTTATGTCATCACTTACACATGTGAGCTTGCTTATGTTATTGCTTATACGTGCTGATGTGTGATTGGTCTTTGCATGACACTTGGCAAATTTCTATTGGTTTCTGAGTAGCGATAGCAAAACCTAGTAGCAATACGTGGTGCTTTGTAATTGGCTGTATTTTGTGGATTTGGTAGTGTGACGTGTCAGCGTGTGATAGGTCGGAAATTTTCCCTCTCTACATCATCCTTATTAGACTAGGTTAAAGCTCGGTTACAAAAATGGAATGTTATTAAGTATATGTGCATGTTTAAAGAGCAGCCTAAGAAGTGTTCATAAGTCATACCTAGGAAAGAAACTAATTATATTTAAACCCTACCAAATAACGCCAAAACAACTAATATTACAGAGAAAGAAATCAACAATATGTAACCCCTACCCAAATCATGCCCAAAACAACTAATGGTAATTAACCCAAAATAGCATGCATCAAAAGATATGTTAACATTGTAAAGGATAACAATAGTAAAAGGAAAAACTTTCCTTACAAATTAAATAGCTTTTCTGCTTTAGTATTACGGTCTGAGCATATTTTTTAGTAGAATATCTACAGGTATTTTCAACAATTCTTCCGCAATGCCTAAATCATAGCAAACTTTTAAATTATGGGTTGTGAAGGTAGGATTATTTCTTTTAAGTTCCTTATAGCACTTGTTCCTAGATCTTTTTTTTTTTTTTTTTTTTTTGATAGGAACATCTTTTTATTATTTGACGTGCCAGCTTTAATAAAGGGTTGTCATTTATATTACGAGGTTGGATCTTACGAACTTGGAACTTGCTATATTTCATATCAATAGGGGCTGATAAGGACAAAGACTAGAAAAGGAAGGATTGTTGGCTAGCACCACAACTTGAACAATGATTAACACTATCATCATCAAATTAAGTAAATTGCTAACCAATTTTTCCCATAACCACACTCTTTTGGCATTCTTTTGTTACTTGGAACTGGAGTGTGCGAAACCATAATATATAGAATCTAAAGCTTTAATTATGGAACTATAATTTTTAGAAAATTATGTTATAGATATTTCAATTTTAAAATTTGAATTATTTTTTAAAAAGACCCTAGGACACGATTTCTGTCCTTAGCCCAAGGGATGGATGGATTTAGGCCCAAAAAGCCCAATACAATGAATTTGTAGAGAGTGAGTTGGAAAATTGAGTTCTAACGAGTTAGACAACAAGTATAATGGATCCAGATGGCCAAAAAGTAAAGATAGACTGGTTTAATCTAAAGAAAATCGTCCTCGGCACAATCCAAAGAGATCAGTTCTTGTATATATTTCTCTTGAGTTTCATTACAAGTATAGTTCTTGTTGCTACAGTGTTTCTCTCTCAAATCTCCAGTCTTTTCTCTCAGGGTCTCCTTTCTGTTTTATACTACCTTCTTTCCTTCATCTCCACCTTCCATGTGTAGATTAGGTTACTAGTGTTGATCTTTGTCCTATCAACACCTTTCTGAAGTCTTTGGGAGTAGCTGTAAGGCTGAAATTTACTGTTCAGGTATCACTTTCACATTAATGCGGCCAGAGAGTTAGCTGCAAAACATTTAATGCGGTGATAGTAGCTTTCTCTTAGATATTTCATAGTCTCCCTTTGTCTTGTACCTTCAGGATGTGTATCCTTACCAATAGAATCTCCTAGAATGTTGCTCTGGAAGGCAGATCATATGCTTGGACTTTGGCTTTGACCAGCCGAGGAGGCATTCCTCCTCGGATCACCACCCTGGACTCTTATGACTGAACCTCACCTCTTCACTCCCTAATACGGACTCCCATAACGGTGTTTACCCGTCCTCAGACTATTTAATGTCCTCGGATTGGGCATCCGACCCAATATTTTCACAGATATATACTATTGGGCCTATCATCCCTACAATAACCCCTAAAAATTCTCTTCTCTGGCTCTTTGGAAAGAAAGGAGGATTTCGATATCACTATAATTAATCCGTTCTTATTATACATCATTTTTATCTGGGCAGGTACCTTTTTAACTACCCAACATGCGCACCTGACGCTTCGGCATCCGATATGCGCCTCCATTAAATTCTTGCGGCTCCATGTCTCCCACATTCTACGGTGCAATGTGGATCCAACGGCTGGGAATTTTATTAGAACTCGAGCTGGAATTTTCCCTCTTGTCACTTTCTCTTTGATACAAATACCACCTAACCACTTCACTTACCTCACTTTAGCATTCATACACTGAACCTTTGCACTCATAAATATCAAGAGCTAGTCCAATGAGAGTTTTCTATTTTGTGTAAGTCTTTTAACCCTTTCTGTTTACCTTTCCTTCTACTTTTCTTTGCACAGAGCCCTCTTCTCCTCAGCTCTCCTAATCTTCCTTTTACCATCTGAGTTTCCTCAACCCTTCTTCAAATATGGGTAGATTAGCTTAACTAGTAGACTCCACGGAGAATATAGAGAGCTTTAAAGCTCAATATATAATTCTGTTAGGAGCCTCCATTAGGCATTGTAAGGAAGTGGAATGGCATGAGAAAAGGCAAGAGGGAGATGTGATAATCCCAATGATTGCCTTTATAGAGGGAGGAATGAGAATTCCTATGGGCGCCGTCACTAGGGATTATCTTAGGGCTTACAGATTAGCTCCTACTCAATGTGCCCCAAATATGTTTAGAATTTTAGGTAGTGTTGATGCCCTTAATGAGAAAATGGGCTTAGGTCTTACCCATCACGATGTCAACTGGGTCTATAACCTTCACCATTTAAAGGGGCAAGGATATTACCTAAAAACTAGGTACCCTAAGGTTAGACTCATCTCATGCTTCCTTGAGTCTAACAAAGGCATGAACAAGGATTTCCTGATCATTTCAAGGGAGTGGCACGATGGCCTCCCCTGCCCGACCAGAGAGGGGAAACCAGGTGGGGTTTTAAGTCTAGGTTTATTACTTGAAAATCACCTCTTTTTCCCTTGACATGTTCTTTACCCATTTGTCTATGTTTATGCTTGCAATTGAACTTTTTCCTTTGATTTGTGCCATTTTCGCTAACGATGTTTTTTTGTCTTCCAAATGGTCTTGCAGATAAGAACGCTGCTATTCCAAATTTCAATTTTGTCAACCAGCTGAGCTTAGACAAGATACTAAAGGCCGAGGTGTTCGTTCATAGTGACCACTATTTTTTATGTATTTTGTTTCAATTTTTAAGATATTTTTAGTAAATTTTGCTAATATTTACAAATTTAATATATTTATTTATATTTAAATAATTATTAAATTAATTATGACGTTATCACGGTTCGACCCTAGTTCAACCTTAAAAACCTTGAACCTCTCATTTTTACGGTTCAATGAACGATTCGGGTTTCAAAATCTTGATTACTATCTCTCTATGTAGATCGTTCAAAATTATGTTGGAGGTTTTTTGTTTGGAGAGTTTCAAAGAATACATATAAAGATTGCTTAACATTGCTTCAACCTTTTTCAATTTCAGTCAATTTACCTTTCTTCATCAAATTGCCTACTTCCAGTTAAAGCCTGGGTAATATGAGGTACAAACTTATTATAGAATTACGAATTACACAGGGGGAAAAAAAATCTCTTTTTGAGTCAGTTATCTATTAAAAATTTAAAATATAGTGATGCATTATCAAATGTCGTGAACCTCGACTTGGTGATTGTGTAAATTTTTAAGCTTTGTTCATAGGTTCTTCAAAATTTTTTCCCCTAAAGATTAATTAACAACAAATTAATTCGGAAATACTAGCCTCCGAGCATGTGATTACTTCCAATCACTTAAACATTGATTATCACATTAAAAATCATTATGATGAACATAAATCATTAACCTTTAGAAGAGAGAGAGTCTCCGAGCACGTGCTCAGAGGCTCTTTTATTTTTTTGTGTAAAAAAAAATAATTTGGATCCACTATAATTATTTATTTGTTAAAAGTTACTAATGTGTATCCATTACAATTAGGGATTACTATATTTTTTAATCACAAAAAACCTAGAGGTGTGATAAAAAAATATTTCACCCGCAAACACAACACTCATCACACTCTAGGTATTTTTATGATTGGAAAATGTAATAATTCCTACTTATAATTGATGCAAATTATTAACTTTTACCAAAAATAAAAAAATAAAAGTGTCTCTGAGTACGTGTCCCAGTATAACTAATGATCCTAATTCTGCTTTGTTTGTAAGTCCCTTTTTGTATCTGGTCTTCTATTTATACTTGATGTGAGTTTTTTAGGCTATGTGTCCCACGTTTGCAAGGATCAAATAACCTCTTGTAATTCCCTCTGGTAGCCTTTCGTGCTACTCATGTGCGTTTAGGTCAATTTAAAATAACTACTAAAAGTCTTTGTTTGGGAATAGTTTATTTAGCCAAAACTGACGTGCGTTTAGGTCAATTTAAAATAACTACTAAAAGTCTTTGTTTGGGAATAGTTTATTTAGCCAAAACTGAAAATTTTTTGCTGAAAATACTGTAGATAAAAAAAATACTATAGATAAAAGTAAATGTTAGTTGATATAGTACAGTGAGACCAATAAAAAGTACCAAAAAGTATAGTGGGACCCATGAATAGTAGCAAAAATAAGCTGAATAGTGAAATAATTTTAATTTTTAATCCTAATCCAAATGCACATTAAGTATCTGTTTGGGAACAGTTTATTTAGTTGAAACTGAAAATTTTTTGTTAAAAATACTGTAGATAAAATTAAAAGGTAACTAAATTAATATAGTGAGACTAGTGAATAGTATCAAAAAGTGCAATGAGACTCATAAATAATAGCAAAAATAAACTGAATAATAAAATAATTTTAATTTTTAATCCTAACCCAAACGCACACTAAGTATTTGTTTGGGAACAACTTATTTAGCTGAAATTAAAAAAATTTTGTAGATAAAACTAAAAAGTAGTTGAAATAGTATAGTGAAACCAATGAATAGTATCAAAAAGTGCAATATGACTCATAAATAATAGCAAAAATAAGCTGAATAGTAGCAAGAATAAGCTAAATAGTAAAAAAACTGCGTCAAACATACACTAAGTGTGCGTTTGGATTAGGATGAAAAATGAAAATTATTTTACTATTCAGCTTATTTTTGCTACTATTCATGGGCCCCATTGCACTTTTTGGCATTATTCATGGGCCCCATTATACTATTTCAACTAATTTTTACTTTTATCTACAGAACTTTCAGCAATAATTTTTCAGTTTTAGCAAAATAAGCGGTATCTAAATATACCCTAATTATGTGTGCTCATAATTTGGGCTTTTCCCTTATGATACAGTGCTTTTGGGGGTCACTTGGATTTGGGACCTTCCTTGTTACCCATTTATTTTCTTTTGGCCCAACAACTTGAATATGAAAATGCTAAACTAAAATTTAAATAATATAAAAGAAAAAAGAAAAAGAAAAGAGAGCAGTTAAAACTTAAAATATGTAGAATGATCATAATTCATAATAGAGAAAGGAAATTGGGTGGGATCTGATCATGATTGGGAACGCAACCCACAAGCAAAAGAAAAAAATTTCTGTTTTTTATTTTAGAAATTTGTTTCATTATTATTTTTTCCTGCATGCCAACACATGATTTTTTTTTTTTTTCCCATTATTAAAAACAAGTTTTTTTGAAAATAAAAAACAGAAGCAGTTGTCAAACAGGTCTTTAATTGAAACTTGGAAGAGGATGAGCTTAGAATAGGAAAAATAAAAAATGGTGACATGACCACTTCACGAAGCTCAGGAAGAATCTCAAAGTACGTATGTGATTATTTCAAAGATGCTTATGATTTGAGTACAAATATTTTATATAAAAAAAGGTGAAACATTCAGATAGTGAAATCATAAATTGAGAAGGTTTACAAATTCTTTGTTTCATTATTTTGAGAGAGAATCATTTTAGTAAGAAAAATGTAACGTCTACAATATTTTCATAATATTTTTACAACAAATTTTAGGTGATAAATTGTTATTGGATTTAATTTGAACTTACTATTGAAATTATTTTTTTACTCATCAATTATAGCAATTAACAACATGTTTAGTAGAGTGAATTTTAGAGAGGATTAAAAAAAAAAAAAAAAAAAAAAGACAAAAAGAAGAAGAAACTTTTTTTTGAAGAGTGTTTAGTTGAGAGTGGAAAGAGATAGTGGAGTCTAGATATTTTTTCTTGAGTAACACCAAAAATTTTTCTCCCCAAAATAAGGAGAAAAATGAAGAGAGAAAATGTGCAAGTGCACATGGATTGATTCGTCCGTGAATTTTTTTTTTTTTTTTTGGGTCTAGTTGCTTTGTTTAAATGCATTATCTTATTGACGGTATATAAGAAGAAAAACTAGCTATGCTTTGGGCAAGTCAAAGTCGACAAAGACCTTGACCCTTAACTCACGCGCCGTTTACTTCTCTACGTTATACTTATGATCGTAGAAATTTCTTCTTCATTACAGAAATAGATATTTCTCACCTTATGTTGCATTATAAATACATATCACAACCTAATTCTTGATCTCACACATTTTATATATTCCTCAAAACTTCATTAAGAAAATGGGTGCTCAAAGGGTCTGCTAACTCTCGTTATAGTTGGAATCCTAGCAGCAAATGTGAAGGGTGATTGTAGTTGTGGTGCAAACGAATGTTGCAGCAAATATATATATATATATATATAGTCACATGCTTAGCTTTTACCTGAGTTTGGGGCGTGGCAATATTTATAGCATCAGAGCTTTAGGTTTGATCCTTAGGCATTGATTTATGAAACTAAATGGTGAGAGTGGGAGAAATCAGGCATGTGGGGATAAGTTGTATGATATGTGATTGTAGTTGTGCTGCAAACGAATGTTGCAGCAAATATATATATATATATATATATATAGTCACAATCAGAGGCGGAGGGAGGGGGGCTCGAGGGGGGGCACTTGCCCCCCCTGCCTTCTCAAAATTTCTCAAGCAGTCATATTTATTAGCTTTGTAAATAAATATGACTGCTTTTTCTTGTTTTTTATATTTATTAGCAAAAGTCCCCACTTGATAGTTGACACCAAAGACA
Organism: Quercus variabilis; assembly: GCA_030445155.1. Classification (NCBI taxonomy): domain Eukaryota; kingdom Viridiplantae; phylum Streptophyta; class Magnoliopsida; order Fagales; family Fagaceae; genus Quercus; species Quercus variabilis. The sequence goes on from CP129447.1 coordinate 3,570,210, forward strand.
ATCTATTTTTTCTTGTTTTTTACATTTATTAGCTTGTCAACAATTGTTAGATAATTTTACATTCACATGGCAACACTTTTTTTAGATAATGGGTCCCATCCCATCTAATAGTACTTTTTTTTTTTATGCACACTACTTTGCCAACTACGGCTGAAAAAAAAAAATATATATACTGAATTGGACTTTGAAAGAAAAAATTTATGTTTATGTGTAATGTGCCTACTTTAGCACCTCACCAATTGGTTTCCATCTTACAATTTTTTTGCTAGTTATCAACCTTTTCAATATCAAACGAAACCAACTTACAATTTTTTCTCTAGTTATCAACCTTTTCAATATCAAACTTGAGTTTTTGATGTAAATTCAAATTTTAACGACATAAAAAAGTAAAAATGTCTATATAAAATTTTAGAAGCATTCATAGTATTGAGTTGCATATAGCCGAATAGAACTTCATAAGCATATTGCTATATTCTTAATATTTGTACATTGCTTTATTTTTCCAATTTATTTTAAAGATCCAAACTACATGTTTAAATTGTGTGTATTTAGTATCGATTAATTTATCTTAGATTAATTCTACCTTCAATCTTGTCTTTTAATCTTGCCCCCCCTAACTTGAAATTCTAGCTCCGCCACTGAGTCACATGCTTAACTTTTACCTGAGTTTGGGGCGTGGCAATATTTATAGCATCAGAGCTTTAGGTTTGATCCTTAGGCATTGATTTATGAAACTAAATGGCCCACATGCCTGATTTCTCCCCCTCTCACCATTTAGTTTCATAAATCAATGCCTAAGGATCAAACCTAAAGCTCTGATGCTATAAATATTGCCACGCCCCAAACTCAGGTAAAAGCTAAGCATGTGACTATAGCCACACACTTAAAGTGTGAAAGACATTCTTAACAATTAAAGAATTTATCCTCAATGAAAATTTCATTAATTAATTCAAAAAAATATCTTCAATAATACAATTCTCAAAGGATCTCCAAAATAATAATTTTCCAACATCGTAAAGAAAATAAACTAAATCTTTGAGACTACAGACTGAACAAAAAGACAATATTAAACATAAAAGTCCAAATCTTATTCCAATGATTCCTAAACTTCACTCATATACGCACATCCCAATGGAAGCCCAAAACATGCTACTCATCCTGATCAGAATCTGAAAGGGGAAAGAGGAGGGTGAGTTGACAACTCAATAAGTAACTAAAGTCATAATAAGTTGTATAAAAAAATAATTATGTAAAATAATAAGTTGAACATAGATCAAATATTTTAATCTTACAAATATATCATAGATGGATTAAAAAAAAAATCAATTTTCCATATATCAAGCTATAATTTACAGTAAGTACCAAAAAACACATAAGCAATTTCAAAGACTTAAAACAATTTAAATATTAAAACATAATTCATATTCTTAACAATCTTTACGACTATGGTCACGCTATATCCTCGTAATCGGGCATTAGATTTAGATGAAACTAGTTCTGTACTAATGTATATCCCCCATTAGCTGGGTCTAGAAATACGATAGGCTCGTGATGCTCCAAATAGAACTAGTTTCAGTACTAATGAATGACTCCCATTAGCTGGGTATCAGAGTACCAACGAATAACCCCCATTGGCTAGATATCAAAGTCAAAATATAGTCAGATTGGCTAAAATCATATATATCAAATCATAGTTCAAACAAAAATATAATTCATTCAAATACATACATATATATATATATATATATATATATATATATATTCAGTAATCAAAATTTATTTGTGATAATTCTTTATTCTTTACTTTAAATCAATGCAGCTAAAACAATTAAATAAAATTATAACAATTATAAACAAATTTCAGTAGCTAAAATTCAGTCGTATAAGCAAAATAAAACCAATTAGAATAAGTTTACTCATCTCAGCTAGCTTACCACAAAAGAATTTCTCCCTAACATTTTCTCTAAAATCCTTATATATCAACTAAACAATTTTAAAGCACCATTTACTTAATAACTAAATAATTTAAGAAAAATTTATAATAGTACCTGATCAAAAGAGAGGCTACTTAAAATATCCGATACCAATTCATTGTTATCTCACACCCAAATTCCACCAAATCATGATATTTTTCTTCATATATATATATATATTACTATTTTTTTCTGCCACAACTATTTAAGCCCCAGAGATTAGACCATAACTCCTATTACTATGTAGGCACGTGGCCCATCTTCAATTACGTGTGTTTTTTTTTTAATTATAACTTGTCAGACTTCATTGACTTTCCTATTCACTTCTACCACACTTCTACCAAAATCAATAAACAAATAATAATAATAAGAAGAAGAAAAAGGATGGAAGTTCATATCAAAAAAAAGAAAGAAAGAAAGGAGGAAGTTAAGCACTTCTTTGTTTTAATGTTTTCTCGTTGTTTTTTGTTTTTTTTTTTTTGTTTTTAACTCACGTGACTATATGTCAGACCTCAAAGCATGCCTACACTACTAGGCTTCTGTATTTCCCCCAATACCACTTCGGGTTCTGCCATATATGCTAGGAAGTCCACATGAGGTACTATTTATCAAATAAAATTGTGCAGAAAGCTGACCATTAAGCCTAAAAGTTCACAGCCTCTATCCACGCTTAACGGACAAAACTATAGAAAAAGGAGAAAATTATTATGTTTCGGAGACAAGCATCTTCTCCCTCACACGAAGGTGGACCTCAAATATTTACAGTCTCTATCCACGCTTACTGCGACAAAACTATAGAAAAAGAAAAAAAAAATTATTATGTTTCAAAAACATGCATTCTCTCCCTCACATGAGAGTGGACCTCACATGTGTGGGGTCCACTCTCATGTGAGAGAAATGATGCATGTTTCCAAAACATGTAATACTCTCATAAAAAAAGATTAAAGGCTTGTTTGGATCACCATGATTTTGAGTGATATTACTTAGTTTTCATCACTGAGTTTCCAAAACGCGTGGGTCCAATTGAAAAAATCTTATTTGGCTTGGTTTTTGGCTGATGTTTCCATCACTCAAAACTCAAAAATTTGAGTGATGGATGATGGAAATCGAAAACAGAATTTTGGTGTTTTCAGTTTCTGAAATATGAGTTATGGTGGCAAAATGTGAGTTATGTGACCAAACAAGAATTTTGGAGATTTTGAGATAAAGTGAGGTTTGGGTTATGAGTTATGAGTTTTGAGTTTGAGTTATGAATTATGAAAACTAAGTCATGACCAAACCAAATGAGCCCTAAATCATTGAACCTAGAAAAAACCTGTAGGCATATCATCCAGTTTACCAAAAAATAAAACTAAACTTTTCTTCGTTTGCATCATTAAAACTCTTGAATATTTAAATAGTTTCACTACTGGCCAAACTATCCACATAAAAAAATTCTAATTCTAAATAAAGTTTAGATTTGACAAGAAAAAGATTCTTATGTTCTTACCTCAATTGTGTAGTCAAACTTTTTCTATTAGAGTATTTTGGGTAATTGTCTCTCTCAAAATATCTGTCATTATGCGCTGATTTAAATTAATTTATATATAGCTAGGATTTCAACTTTATTTTTAAAAAACCCCCCTTAGTAAAATTAATTGTAAAATTGACTCCACAAACAGATTTACTTAGATACCCCTCCCTTTAAATATTTTTCTCTTTTTTTTTTTTCTCGGGTATTACACCTTGGCCCTTAACTCATGCCCCGTTTACTTTTCTACGTTATACTTCCTCGTGATCGTAGAAATTTCTTCTTCATTAAAGAAATAGATATTTCTCACCTTATGTTGCTTTATAAATACATATCACAACCTAATTCTTGATCTCACACATTTTATATATTCCTCAAACATCATTAAGAAAATGGGTGCTCTTAGTTTACAAAATGGTCTGCTAACTCTCATTATAGTTGGAATCCTAGCAGCAAATGTGAAGGGTGATTGTAGTTGTGCTGCAAACGAATGTTGCAGCAAATATGACTTTTGTGGCACTACTGCTGAATACTGTGGCGAGGGGTGCAAATCAGGACCTTGTACCACAAAAACTAATGATGTTTCGGTCCCTGATATTGTGACAGAAGGCTTTTTCAATGGGATACTTAACCGGGCCCAAGAAGATTGTCCTGGAAAGAGCTTCTACACAAGAGCAGCATTTCTTGCTGCTCTTAATTCTTATAATCAGTTTGCCAAGTTTGGTTCTAGTGATGCTGGTAAACGTGAGATTGCAGCTTTCTTTGCCCATGTCACACATGAGACTGGAAGTAAGTTCTCTTGATCCCCTCTCTAAACATTTTTTTTTTCAGAACCTTATTTAGAAACATATATGATATATAATATGCACACAACCATGCCCAAAAGATATCCATGCTCTGTAATATTAATTTCTCTTTTCATAAGCAATTATGACCATAGTGGTGTTTTTTGAAAACGTCGCCACAAAAATGCGGCATTAGCCCTGTTTTTTTGTAGTGCTATTCTATAGATAATATTTCCTCCTATTAATTTATTTTGGTAACTTGAATCTATAACTTTAGCTCAGATACTATTTGTCACACCGTGAATTATGCAATTTCACCTCAAAACCAGTTGATGATAAGAAAGACACATTCAGATCTTTTATAGCATTCAACATCACGTCCCATTGGCTTGTTTTTAAAGTGATTGTTGAGATTCAAATTGTGGTCCCTCAACATATTCTATCTGAAAAGTAAGAGTATAAATGTAATGTAGTTTAGTTAATGTGATTTATCAAATTAAAAAGGCAACATTGGTTTTCCAAAGTTTGAAAATGAAAATAAGATGAAGATACAATTTTTTTTTGAGATTTACTTTTTATTATGTAGAACCATATTTTTACTGTAATAAACATTTTAAGCAAAATAAGGGAATAAAAATAAATTATCTTTTTTTTATGAAAAAAAAAAAATCTTAAACAAACAATAGCTTTAAAACAGATAATTATATAGTTTTAATAATAAAATGGTGTGTATGACTATACATATAATTAAATCATAGAGATGCATATTTGTGTATAATTGTCACGTTTTAAAGTTGTTTATTTAGATGGCTTGAATTGATTGTTTATTTACTTAAAGTAATATAAATAATTTCATCAAAAAGAAATTACTGTAAACAAAATGAGGAAATTTATAAGTTTGACCTAAAAAAATCAGCTAAAAAAAGGAAAAGAAAACCCAAATTTTTTACTTTTTTGGACTTTCCAAAGGCAAACACATTATTATTTGGAAGGACTTATCCCTGAGAGTTGAAGCAAAATGTTGTTGTTTGGACAGGTTTATGCTATATAGAAGAAAGAGATGTTCCAACCAAACAGAACTATTGTAACACAAACTACCGTCAATATCCATGCAATCCTAGCAAACATTACTATGGCCGTGGACCACTTCAACTAACATGGAATTACAATTATGGAGCAGCTGGTAGTGCAAATGGGTTTGATGGGCTAGGCTCTCCTGAAACTGCTGCCAATGATGCGACTATCTCGTTTAAGGCTGCCTTATGGTATTGGATGAACAGTGTTCACCAATCTGTAAGCCAAGGTTTTGGAGCAACAATTCGAGCTATTAATGGTCTTGCTGAATGTGATGGTCATGAGCCTGGTAAAGTTCAGTCTCGAATCCAGTATTACCAACAGTACTGTACTCAATTTGGTGTTGCACCTGGTGATAATCTTTCTTGCTAGGATATTTTTACTAACACTTTTTATTTTTCACCATGTTACAATTTTTTTTCTTTAATTGCAACTGAATATTAGATCTATGTTTGAAATTAATAAATGAAAATAATAAAGAGTTAGTTGGGTGCCAACTCGCTTAGAAAATAAAATTTTTTGTTCTCACATGAGAACTTTGAATCAATCTTGCCTAGTCGTCCAAGAGAAGGAGTGTAAGGAATGAAAGAAATTTATTTTTTCCATTATGTAGTCGTTGGACCCTTCAATGGAATTCTTACATAAAAGGGTATCTCAATTTTCTTGCACCATATATTCTTGCTCTTTTTATATATATAAATCATGGACAAAGTTTAAACTTTTTAACCTATTAAAATCATGGGAGAATTTTTTGATTTCTCAATTCTTTGTTTGAGAGAGTTGAAATCTATGGCATCTGGTGTTAGCGTGTAGGTAAGGATTGATCTTAAATCTCGTACATTGGCATTGGTTTGGCGTGAGTGTACGTGATCATGATGAAGCAAAGGCTAGCCACTTAAAAATGAGTGGATTGGTTTTTTTTTTTTTTTTTTTTTTTAATTTTTAAAATTTTAAAATTTTTTATTTTTAAGCATCGTCAATAGTTCATTAGGAAGAATTGTAGTGGACTTGCTTTTGATGATGAAGGCTATAGTAGTATGATATTGATGATTATGTTTGTGCTCTTATCAATCCATTAACCACTATAATTCAGATAAGTGTGTATAGTATAATGATTAATGGCCGCTCTAATTTTAAAAGGTGTGTACAATATTATGATCCATTTAGAAATTATACTTTACAATCCTAAATTATACCTTATGTTTAAGAGAAAAAATGACCATTGATGCATTTTCTTATGTACTTGCTACCAAAAATTGAATTAAATGGGTCAGTTTATTTTTATTTTATTTTAAATAAATAAATAAATATATATATATAGGGATTAATTTTATTAATTTTTTTTCAATAAAATTATATTTTGCCACCCTAAATAATATCATTGATCATTTTATAAATAATGCTATAGTTACAAACCTTTTTACAATATTTTTTAAAATTATTGAAGTAATAAACTCTTATTGGTTCACATCTAGACCTATCACTTGAATTGATTTTTTACTTACCAATAATCACTCGTCATATTAATAATTTGTAAAAAAAATTGAAAAAAAGGTTTGTAATTGTAGCATTTTCCTTTTATAGGCCATAAAAATATTTATAAATCTAAAATTTAAAACAAATTACACGAGTCCAAAAAATTAACCCAACAATAAAATTACCAATAACAAAGTTAAAACAAATTAAGCCTAATTCACCAATTTTTCCCAAAACAAAAAACATGATGCTTACCCAGCAGAAGAAGCAAACATCAAAGAAAAAAAAAACCCATAGCTGCTAAGTGATAAGAATTAATTGATTCTTATTAGTTTTAAACCCTAATCTTCACTGACCCTTACTAACAGAATCCAACCATCCTAACTAATTTCTTTAGCTCTTGCCAAATAACTGTTGTAACTAACTCCTATCACTAAGCAGCAGCAGAACCGTCGAATGTAACTAGCAGCAAAACTGTCTCACTCCCCCTTATTTCTAAGTCGTGACTCTATCCTGACTCAATGACTAAGGAACACACCACAAATCTATAAGATTAGTGTTAAGAGCGGTCAAAACTTGTTTTAAGTCAAAAAATCAACTTAAACCTTATGTACAAAGAGCTGAGTAATCCTTACAAGATTAGGTTCAAAGTTATAGTACAAAAACATATTGGCGTACCCCCCCCCCCCCCCCCCCCCCCCCCCCCCGAGTTTTGAATCCAATAGTAGTAAATTTTTTTTTTTTTTTTAAATTAAAACCTTAAAAATTAGGAAAAACTTAATCACCGCCCCTAAGATTTTTGACAAAAAAATACATATAGCAATTTCAGTTCTAAAAAACCCAGCCCATTCTTTGCCCATAAACAATTTTGCAAAAGAAAAACTCAATTCCCTTGTAAATTAGGACTCCAAAATCCCAATAAATACACAAAAACACAACCCAAACTTCCTAACCTCAAAGATCCAAACTTCAAGAGGCTGACTGCCATTTGTAGAAAAAAAAAAATTGCTTTTACGTTGCCAGCTACAACCGAGCAAGTGGCCATGATGGCCACCAACAAATTAGCCCCACTTGACATTTACGCCACCTCCATAGCTCCACCTCCGATACAATCTTTGGTGTGGTATGAGTTGCTCACTCTCACTATCTATGTTCTGTTGTCTACTACTTTAACTGTATTGTTTTTTTGGACTTAACACACTACACTACAATAAATATTTGTACTTTAAGTTTGAAAAGTCAAGACACCACCACCACTACAAGAATTTTGGTCTTTTGCAACAAATGTTATAGCGACAACCAGAAAGTCGTCACTATTAGGCATACATTAGTGACGATAATATATGGTTATCACTAATAAGTGTATTGTAGCGACGATACTAATGTAGTCACTAATAAGTTGTCACTAATGCCATGGAGGGAATTTTATTTACTTTTGGAAAATAGAGGGAAACTTTTAGCAACAACAATAAATTTTGTTGCAATGACATTTACGTCGCTAAAATAAGGTTTATTTTAACGATGACATCTATTGTCGCTAATAATAATCTTTAGTGATGACCTTCTGTTTCGTCACAAATATGTGGCCAAAAATATATAATAAATATTATATATATATATATATATATATATGCTTTATTTATCAGGGATGACACATTAGTGGTCGCTATTAGAAGGCTATTAGCAATGATACAACATGTCATCACAAATATATCTACCTAAATATAATGGAGGGTAAAATTTTCACTCTCAAAAAGTGGTGGAAATTATTGGAGGGAAGCAGATTATATATTAGCACCAAATTAGGACGTCGCTATAAGGGATCTTTTAATGAAGACAAAGATTGTCGTCACTAATGCCAAAACAATTTTGATATAATATGATTTTTTTTTTATTTATCAAATCCTCCAAATGCCTCTTAAAATATTTAAAATGACATAAATTCCTTTAAAATATTTGAAATGATCAAAATACCATTAACCTCGTCAAAATGACCAAAATACCCCAAACTTATATAATGACCAAAATAAACTTGAAACTTCCAAAGTAATTTAAGACTTTCAAATCCGTTTAAAAAAAGAAGAAGAAGAAGAAGAAATGAGACAACGGAGGGCTTGTTGCTTCAAAATACTCTCAAATCATAATGTTACCCATTTGAAACTCAAAATCGATAAAATAATAAAAATTGAGAAAGTTCTGATTCCATTCAAAATACTAACTAATTATCATAGTTATCAAAATGTGAATTGTATCGTGATTCAATTTTTGATTTTTCTATATCATATGTCATAAGAAATGTATTAGTCAATATTTACCAAACTAATAAATTCATTATAAATATATGAAATGTATATTCATTATAAATTCATAATATATTTAACTAATAACCAATTCAATCATCAATTATGTAATAATATTTACCAAAAGTAAGTAAATAAATCAAATTAAAATATATTTATAACATACATATTCAAATTAATTAAAATCAGAAGTGATAATACATGGTATATGAACCAAAATAATAAAATTTTCATCATTTTGCCTAATCAACTTTATCTAAGTCAATGTTAACATGATGTTCATCATCTTTCAAAATTATTTCTTTATTAACATTTTCTAACAACTACTCCAATACCCAATAATCCACTAAAAACCTTCCCGCTAAACCTAATTTCACAAAGTCTAATGATCTCCAGACCATCTATTAAGTTTAACCAGGTTTGACTAATTTTAACTAAATTTTGACTGTGTCTTTCTCTAAATCTAACAGTTTGATTGTGACCATAATTTACTAGAATTAATATTTCATTACACTCTTCAAATCCAACAGTTAGATTTCAAATTTAAGTATGGCGTGAGATAGACATGCGTTGCGTACTTGTATGGCTATGTTCTTTCAATCTGACCATCCAATTGGTCTCAAATTTCACCAACACCAATATGTCACCATACTCTTCAATCCCAATGATCAAGATTTGAATATGAATTTCACCAAGTCCAGTGGTCATAGGACCATCTATTAAGTTTAACCGGGTTTGACCAACTTTAACTAAACTTTGACCGTGCTTTTCTCTAAATCCAGTCGTTTGATTGTGATCATAATTTACGAGAATTAACCTTTTATTACACTCCTCAAATCCAATAGTTAGATTTCAAATCTAAGGATGGTGCGTGGTGGACATATGTTGTGTACTTGTATGGCTATGTTCTCTCAATCTGACCATCCAATTGTTCTCAAATTTCACCAACATCAATATGTCACCATATTCTTCAATCCTAATAATTAAGATTCGAATATGAATTTCACAAAGTCCAGTGGTCTTGGGACCATCTATTAGGTTTGACCAACTTTAACTAAACTTTGACCATGCCTTTTTCTAAATCCAATTGTTTGATTGTGACTATAATTTACTAGAATTAACCTTTCATTACACTCTTCGAATCCAACGGTTAGATTTCAAATCTAAGGATGGTGCGTGATGGACATGTGTTGTGTACCTATATAGCTATGTTCTTTCAATCTGAGCATCCAATTGTTCACAAATTTCACCAACACCAATATGTCACCATACTCTTCAATCCCAATGATCAAAACACGTATATGAATTTCACCAAGTCTAGTGGCCTCGGGATCATCTATTAAGTTTGACTGGGTTTGACCAACTTTAACTAAACTTTGACCGCGCCTTTCTTTAAATCCAATAGTTTGATTGTGACCATAATTTACTAGAATTAACCTCATTACACTTTTCGAATCCAACGGTTAGATTTTAAATTTAAGGATGGCGCGTGATGGACATGTGTTGTGTACATGTATGACTATGTTCTCTCAATCTGACCATTCAATTGGTCTCAAATTTAACCAATACCATACTCTTCAATCCCAATGATCAAGATTTAAATATGAATTTCACATGCCATGTGGCCCCATGAAGATTCGATTATCCTTGTTCTCATAATTTGACTATTCGATTAAAATTATGTTCCCCGAAGTACTTCCTTTAAACTTATGCTTTTCCCAAGATCACATATGAAAGTGACAAGAGTATTAGTTCAAAATACTACCTTTAAAATTATAATTTTTCATAAAGAATACTAATTTTCAAAAATTCATTTTTAAAGGGAAAATACTAGTAGGTGAGTGAATAGTGACTTTTACCCATCGCTAATGGCATGCAGCTTGTATGTGTCAAATCCAAGGGAGTTAATACCATATCGGAGACTATTTCGGTTTGACAAAAGTAATGAAATATTTCGGTACTGGTAGATACTAGTGTACCGTTTCGGAATTACCGCTATTTTTAAACAAAAAAAAATTATATAATTATAATATTAATGAATCTAATAGTATATATATTATTTGAATGTTTATAAATTTAATTTTTGGTAAAATTCCATATAATATGTTATGCATCTTTATAAATGATAATAGTAACTAGTCAGTTTATATTCAGAAAAAAAGTAACTAGTTAGGTTATATCTAACCCAATGAACTTATAAGTTATATATATAATTAAAAATAAGAAGTGAAAGAAAAGACCATGAGACAAGACAAGACAACAATAAAAAAGAAATGGTAAATGATACATTGATGGACACGTTGGGGAGTAAAAAATGATTAAAAATTTAGAAATTTGTGGATGGAAATCCAAAAACTCTTTCTTTAGTTGTTTCTCTTCTACACATTTTGGGACTCTTCCACTTCTCTCTTTATAATTTATCCATTTAAACATTTGATATTATTTTGGAATTATGCTAGGACCACATAAATAGACATAACTTTATGTCACAATTTATTACATGGCGAGTTGTGATTGGCAAAAGTGTGTCAGTGGGCTATATGGGGAACACACTTTTACTAATCACAACTCACCATGTGGCTAGTTGTGGCATAAAGTTGTGCCCAATTATGTGGTACTAGCACAACTCATTATTTTGGTGTACTGTATTTGAAGTGTAAAAGAAAAAAGAAAAAAGAAAAAAAAAGTAATAAAAAAAGAAGAGATGTGAAGTTTAGTGGATGTCAGACACACAAAACAATAAAGCAAAATATAAAATTATTTTATTCAAAATAAATTAGTAAAGAGGCTGAAGTTGGAACTTGAAACTTTGGGAGAAGTAAAGTAACGTTGGGTCAAGCACATAAAAAAGGACAAAATAAGCTAAGCTCTTCTCTTTTTTTGAAGCTTTATGTGGGGTCAATGGATGGTGAAGCTACTCTCTCTTTCTTCACACACTCTCTCTCTTTCTGAGATATTTGGTTTGTGAACTGTGATGGGTTTGCTTGGCTTTGTTAGATAGATGACTATTCTCGTTGAGTTAACATTTTCTTTCTTCCACGATATTTACCTCTTACTCTTACTACTATTTTCTTCTTTTGTTGTTGTTGTTGTTGTTGTTTTTTTTTTTCCTTCTTCTTCTTCTTCTTCTTTTTATTTCTTTTTTCTATCTATATCCCAAAAGTAAAATTTTCCCACTTCCTTAAACTAGGAAAAAGCCTTTTTTAAATTCTAATTCTTATTCTTCTTTAAGTTTAATTCATTATCCATGGAACAACAGCTTTGTACTACAATCTTCTCTGCCTTAAGAGTCCACCTTGGTCATTGCATTCAATGGGGGTAGTGTCTTTGAGACGTCCCATCATCATCTCAATTTTGAGTTCTGAATTTTTATGTAAAAGAAAAAAATAGTAGCTATATAGGCTAGTAATAGTAGCTATAGGCTAGTAATACATCTATGAATTATGATAGAGACATCATAATAGAGAACTCGTTTAACTCATCGACCCACTTCATCTCAAGTAAGAATGTGTTTGTTGAAATTATGATAGGGACATCAAGATGGATAAAAGTTGGATGCATGAAACTGATAGAACTAGCACATGATATAGTGAAGGTGTTAAGCAGTTCATTAACATGGCACGTGGTCATGCGGATCAAGTTGGTAGGATTAAGTGTCCATGTCGTAAATGCACAAATCGATATTATCACCATATAGACGTGGTGGAGACTTATTTGATTATGAATAGATTTGATCTGGATTACACCAAATGGATATTTCATGGGGAAGAAGATCCGTTTTTTAAACATGCACAAGTTGAACATAATGATGATAATTCACAAGCAGAGGACATTGATGAGGTTGAGGAAATGTTAGATGACATTTATAGGGGGACATTTCTAGATGCAAATATAGGTGAATCCTCCACTTCTCCAAGTCCATCAAACAATGATTACAAAGTAAGATCCTTTGATCAGTTGTGGGAAGGCGCCCAACGTGAACTTTGTCCAAGTTGCAAGAAGTTTTTTAAACTCTCTTTTTGTATGAAGCTGCTTCGTATAAAGACACTTTGCAATTAGAGTGATAAGTCGTTTGATTTGGTGATTGACTTGATAAAGCAAGCGCTCCCAGATGGGGAGTCATTGCCAAAATTGTATAATGAAGCAAAGTAGTTTAGGCGAGACTTGGGTTTTAGTTATGAGTTGATACATGTATGCAAAAAAGTGTGTACACTTTTCTAGAAGGAACATGTTGATAAAGAAGAATGCCTAAAATGTCACACTTCAAGATGGAAAGAGGACAACGGTAAAGGTAAAAAAATTCCTTGGAAGGTCTTAAGGTATTTCCTAATTAAACCAAGGTTGCAGTAATTGTTTATGTCGAAAGATATAGCTAAAGACATGAGATGACACAAAGATGAGCAACTTGAAGATGGAGATTACCTTAGACGTCTTGCCGATTCAATAGTGTGGAAAGAGTTTGATAAAAATGTTAGGACATATGTGGTTCACATGTTAAGAACATATGTCATGATTTTTATGTAGTTGGCTAATCTTTTGACAAAACGTAGTTTACTTGTAATTGGGTAAATCTAAGATGTGTTTAATACTTCAAGGAACATGTTGTTCAAGTCTAGTATTAAAGCCATGAAGATTGGACTAAGAAACAAGTGAAGAAAAAGTGTTCATTAAAGCTCCTGTCCCCTTGACAGCTTCTCGACACCTCCTCGACAGCTAGCTATCTATCGAGGTTTAAATCTCGACACCTCCCGATCGATCGAGGTATCTATCGAGGTTACGGGAATTCAGATTTTCAGATTTGATTTTTGGGTTAGGCTTTTGTATTTGTGTAGGGTTTCTTTTCTCACAACCCTAGACCTATATAAGGCTTATTTTAGAGGCTGTCACATAAGAGAATAAAAAGGAGAACATATGCAAAAGGTGACCGATGCCTTATTCTCTCTGAAAGAAGCTACTGCGTCTTTGCGCCTTAGGGTTTTGTAACCAAGTGCTTCTTAATCTTCATTGTTGATGAAGTGAAGAACTTTGCAGCCAACATTCTTCTTCCTCAAGTTGGTGAGTGAGTCACGTACTGGGATTTGTGCAAAGGAGTTAGTCACGTACTAGGATCCACGCAACAAGAAAAGGGTGGCGTTCATATATTGAAGAGTTCAGAGGTTCTGAAGCGGTAGAAGGTTTCTACTGTGAGTTCATCTACGGGGATTGTAAAGTCTAGGGACAAAGGTTTTGCACTAAATCTGAAACTTCTCTTTATTATAGTGGATTGCTTTTCGGGAAGGTTTCCCTCCAGGTTTTTTACTGTGAAATTGGTTGGTTTCATTGGTTTTCCTAAGTCATCATATCTTGTCTTATTTACTTTTCTGATGCATTCATTGTTGACATGATATTGATGTTTGTCTATTTTAACAAGTTTTATTGATAATAAATCTAATTAACAACTTGAGTTTAAAACTTGTTAATTCTATTAACCGGGGTCTAAATTTTCCAACAAAAAAACTTGCTTGGTTTGCTGCAAATTCTCACAATGTGCAACTTGGTTTAGCAAGCGATGGCTTCAATCCATTTGGTAACATGACTACATCATATAGCATGTGGCCAGTAGTATTTATGTCATATAAGTTACTTCCATGGAGGTGTATGAAGGATCCGTATATGATTTTGTCCTTACTTATTCCTAGACGTAAGGCATCTGGAAACAAAATTGATGTGTACTTGCGGCCGTTGGTGGATGATTTAAAATAATTATGGAATGAAGGCATCAAGACGTATGACGCATCAACGCAACATTCATTTAAGTTGCATGCAGCGTTATTATGGACTATAAATGATTTTCCTACATATGTGAACTTATCTAGGTGGTCTACCAAAGGATAGTTAGCATGTCCTATATGAAACGAGAATACAAAGTCGAGTTATTTGAAGTCTACTCACAAATTGTGTTGCATGGGTCATTGTCGATTCTTACCTCAGGAGCATAATTGGTGCAAAAAAAAAAAAAAAAATTTTTTTTTGATGGAACTAAAGAGCATAGGATAGCCCTTAATGAATTATTAGGAGATCAACTGTTACAATAACTAATGAATGTTCCATAAGTGCAATTTAGAAATGATGAAGCTACAAGAAAAAGAAAGCGTACAAAGATCGAGTTGAATTGGACAAAGAAAAGTTTTTTTTTTTTTTTTTTTTTTTGAGTTACCTTACTAGTCAATATTGAAACTAAGATACAACTTAGATGTCATGCATATTGAGAAGAATATATGTGACAGTGTCTTAGGTACACTAATGTATGATAGTGGAAAAAGAAAAAAGAAAAACACTTCCAACGCACGAAAGGATTTAGAAGATATGGGCATATGTAAAGATTTGCACTTACAGAAAACTGGTACATCTACAAAAATGCCACAAGTAAAGTATATATTGACAAAAGCTGAAAATACAAGTTTCTGTGATTGGTTGAAAAAAGCGAAGTTTCCTAATGGGTATGCATCTAACATTGGTAGATGCATGAACACCAATGAGGGTGCAATTTCAAGAATGAATAGCGATGATTTTCATGTACTCTTACAATGATTACTTCCTTTTGCAATTCGTGGATATTTCAATGATAATATACGTACAACATTGATTGAATTGTGTTTATTTTTTAAGGACTTGTGTTCACGAACATTGAAGTTAGATGTTTTAAATCAAATGAAGGAAGACATTGTTGTGATTTTATGCAAAATGGAAATGATACTTCCACCTGCTTTTTTTCAATATAATGGTACATCTAGCTCTTCATTTACCTCGAGAGGTAGAGCTTGTAGGCCCTGTTCAATTTCTCTGGATGTATCCAATTGAAAGATTTCTTGGTAAATTAAAGCAGTTTGTGCGAAATAGAGCACGTCTAGAAGGGGCAATTGCTGAGGGATATTTATCTATTGAATGTTTGACATTCTGCTCCATGTATCTTTGTGAGATTGAGACAGTATGGAGTTGTAAGGAGCAGAATAGCGACAGGTGCCGGGGGGAAAGGGATGTAGGCTTGTCTATTTTTTCACAACTAGTACGTTCTTTAGGAGCCGAAAAATATGTAAAACTTGATGATACGCATCTCACACAGGCTTGATGGAATGTGCTTAGCAATTGCTTAGAAATTGATTCATACAAAACGTAAATGTTTCATTGAATTTTTTTTTTTTCAATTTACATGTTACTTAGCAATAAAATGAAGTGTTTATATGTTTTTGTTATGTAGTAAGCATTATCTGAAGATCCATTGATTTTTTTTTTTTAGAAAATTTTCATGTTACTTGAAAATAAAATGAAGTGCTTATATGTATTTATAATGTAGTGAGCATTATTTGGAGATCCAGGGAAAAGGCCTCATTGACATTGATCATAAACATGAAGTTGAATTTGAAAATTGGTTCCAAAATTGTATATGTGGTAGTAATGCAACAAATGTGTCAAAAGAATTATATAGTCTTGCATGCAGATCTGATGCTCTAGTTGTAGTTTACCAAGGTTGCATTGTGAATGGTGTTAGGTTCCACACAAAAGACCATGAACATACTCGTTGTACTCAAAATAGCGATGTCTTTGTTTTGGGTGAAGATGGCGTAACAAATACTGACTACTATGGTGAGTTGAGGAATGTTTTGGAGCTAACCTACTTGGGTAATAATCATGTATATTTATTTCAGTGTGATTGGTGGGACACTAGGGATGGAACAAGAATGCAAAGGGATGAGCATTTTACAAGTGTGAATACATCTCATAAATGGTATCATTTTGACCCATTTTTCCTAGCATGCCAAGCTTTACAAGTTTTTTACTTGAATGATACCAAATTAGGCAGTAGTTGGCGAGTGGTGCAACATATGACACATAAAAACATGTATGATATTCCCACAGACATAGAGAAAGTGCATGAAGAAAATGAAGAAGATAATGGTGATGAGATACCAAGAAAGTGAATGTATTGGGGTTAATGCAACAGTTTAACAAGAAAATGATGAAGACTAAACTTTGTTACATAGAGATAATGTGCCAACAATAGATTTGGGGGACTTAATACCTATTGATGATGTAATGTGCAACTTGATGGAAGTATGTTTATCAATGATAACTTGTCTAATGAGGAATGGGATACTGACTCCAACCATTAAGAAGAAACATATAGTGATGAGGATGTTTCAAGCTCAGATCAAGAAAAAGATTTATCTAGCAATGATGAATCTATTGGAGATCTTGGGGATGAAGATTAAGTTGAGTTTTGATTCAGGTTAAGTTTTATAGTAAGTCTTAGTTTCAAAGTCAAAGAGAGTAAATGATACTTAATTAACAGTGAACCTATATTCCCTCTTCTGCAGTTTAGTCACATCTTGAAAAAGATCTATTAAACATGTCCAACTTTGCAGCTAACTGAGTCAAATAAAGCATGTAGTAGTATTTTGAGAATTGTGGAGAATTTTGCAAGATAGAAGTGAACTTTGCAGCTAACTGAGTCAAATAAAGCATGTAGTCAACTTTGCAGCTAACTGAGTCAAAAGGCTAAAATTAAATCAGTATAAGATGATGAACTCTTAAAATTCATGTGTTTGCTTCTTCAAGAACTCTATGCAAGCTCCCCCCCTGCCCCTCTTTCTGTCTCTCTCCCCTCCTCTTTTTTGCTTAAGCACATTGAGAACTAGCTCTTTGTTGTAGTGAACTACTAGTTGATAGGGTAATTTGAGAATCAATAATGTTAATGTGACTTGGAGACATAAGCAGCAAGCTGATTAAGGAAGCAACACCAAGACCGAGAAAATCAAAATAAGCCATAAAATCAACACATCCTTCAGAACTGACAGTGATGGGTCTCCCTTTATGATATTGGTTCACTAGCCTGTAGGCTATAACACTATACTAACTAAAGAAACTACTGGGAAAATTGTTCCTTAATTTTTTTCCCTATTATCTCTTTGCTATTGTTTAAATGTATCATGATGGATGATGATAATAATGTCTGTAAGGAATATCAAAGTCAGTTTTTGTTTAAATCACTTCTTGAATTTGCAGGACCCATGACCAATAACTTAAAAGGTGCATAATAGTATGGAAGAAGCAAACATGACATTTTGGTCATGATCAAACAATCATAAATGCTGCATAAAGCCACATGCAAGAAAATACTTAAAATATCTATATCATTCTATAAAGCACCAATGTTGCTTGGTAATGCTTAAACTCTTATGAAATCAATCTGTTATTTAGAGTTACCCAAACTCATGAGAATTCAATCCATGAATTCTTATCAAGTTATTAAGTTATTTTAGCCTTTTGTAAACACACAAAAAAAATTCAAATTTCTGCATACATTTAGCATCCAAAAATACATTCAAAAAAATTTCTGTTGCAATATAGAATCTGCAATACAAACCTGCTGCAATACAGAATCTGCAATACAAATTTCTGCTGCAAAAAAATTTCAACATACATTCAGCATACAAAAAAGGCGTAAATACACTTTTAGTCCCTACATTTTGGGCCATTTCTTGATTTGGTCCCTAAACTGATTTTGCTCCTAGGTCAGTCCCTGAATTCAGAAAATCGTTTTTATTTTGGTCCTTGCCGTCAACCCGGTAACAGAAAATGCATACGTGGCAAACGATACGCACTGTTTGCTGACGTAGCCAATAAAATAATAATAAAAAATCACATCAGCATGCCATGTCACCGTCCAATTTAAAAAAATTAATTTATCAATTTGAAAAAAATTATAAAAACATAATTAAAAACATAAAAATTCATAATTTCAAATTTGACCATGAATACACGAGAACTCAGGAACATGATCCCAGATCACAAGATCTCAAGAACACAAAATTCCTGGGCATTCAACATCTTTCCCAGAAAATTTCACCAAACAATGAAAAAATTCACATTTACAAAGCTGATGCCTAAGATTTTCATCACAACATTTTCTTTCCACCCAAAATCAAAAATTTTCTTATGAAACAAACACACATAAACCCAGAAAATCATCAACATTTTCCCCAGAAAATCAAGATTTCTTTCAAACCAAACACTAATCGCACCTCATCGCGGCATCAACACTTATCTCTCCTTCTTCTCTTTTCTCCTTTTTCTCCTCAATACCACAAAAACCCCATTCACACCACGACCAACATAGATTCATCCATATCTCGCCGCCACCACCACCATGGGCGACTTAACGGACACTTTGATGCTGTCAATGACTCCTCCGCTTCCAACCATAGCTTTAACTGTGCCTAACGCTGCTACTCCGCAATCCTCGAGTCCGTTACCTGTCCGCGAAGATTGTTGGAGTGAGGACACCACGTCGACACTCATCAACGCCTGAGGCTGCCGTTACATGGAGCTTAACTGGGGGAATCTCGTTCTTCTAATGGAACCCTGACTTCATCGTGGATTTTCTTCGATCGTCTTGACTCTTTGATCGGATCTAATGTGACGGTTAAGAAGCCGACTTTGACTCCGATTCCGATTCAGATTCAACATCCTCCGTCGTTGTCTCAGTCTCCTCCAGTGGGGGTTCCGTTGTATCAACATCAACTACCACCGATCTCGGCCCATCTCTCTCAAAACCCAGATCAAACCCTCATCCCAAAGAGAAAGCCGAAAGTGAGAGATCTTGATATGAGGAAAAGCCGAAAGAGAGTGAGAGCTTCAGACTTTTGTAGAAAGAGAGAGGGAGAAGACGCTTGATCTGCTCGCCGTTGGTCTGCTTGTGAGCTCCGGCGCGTGGTGGAGAAAGAAGGCTGAGTGAGCTCCAGCCATGGACATTGGAGAGTGAGAGATTAAGCGTGAAGAGAGAGAGAATTTGAGATTAGTAATTAGTGTAAGGATTCTTTTTTAAGCTGATGAGGTTAAAAAATAAAAAAGATAATGATTTTTAATTTTTTAAGAAATGATTTTAGTTTAAATTAGATTTAAGGTTTTTTTTTTTTTAATTTTCTGAGTTGGCTTTTTTAATTAATTTAAATGCTGACGTGGCATTTAAAAATACTAAATATAATTTTTATTATTATTATTTTATTGGCTACGTCAGCAAATAGTGCATTCCGTTTGCCACGTATGCATTTTCTGTTACCGGGTTGACGGCAGGGACCAAAATAAAAACGATTTTCTAAATTCAGGGACTGACCTAGGAGCAAAATCAGTTTAGGGACCAAATCGAGAAATGGCCCAAAATGTAGGGACCAAAAGTGTATTTACGCCAAACTGTTAATATCTGAACTTGAAAAACTTAAAACACGAGTTTTTCGTGGGTAAGCTTCCCGCGAAGCTACTTGCGAAAAAAGCCACTGAAGTACAAAAAAATTTTCACGGTTAAGCTTTACTCGCGAAATAGTCACGAGATAGTAGCGAAAGTTTCTGTGTGAATTTTTGTGTTTTTAATTTTTGCTTAACTTGTTTTCATGGGAAGTGTTAAGTCGCAAGATACCCGCGAGACAGTAGCGAAAGTTTCTGTCTAATTTTTTTTTGGAAAATTGGGAATTCAGAGTTTTTCAAGATGTTTTTAATTGTATAAAATGCAAGGCTAAATGTGTAATTAGCTTATGCATGTTTACAAAATAAAAACCTTTAATTTAAAACGTCTAGTGGGAGAGAGATACAAAGGTTGGATCTCACCGCCTCCATTGTCGGTTTATAGTAGTGTGATTAAATACTTCGCCTTGGCATATATGCCTTGCTCCCTTCGGAGGGTGTTTAATTCATGGAACTACAGATTAAACTTCTTAATGATGGATGATATATGTTTTTACATTAAGAACGACCACGCTTTCGTGGAGGTACTTAGTGACTCACATTGATTCTAGGCAATGGTGTACACTAAACTAAGTATAATGTTAACTTTCCGTCGGAGCTATGTCATTATTACTTAGAGGCTAAAGGAAATACAGCAAATTATTTTTGTTTGGTAAGAGTTATCATGATAGCATTAATAATGAGAATAATTCTCACCTGATCATAGTGATTGGTATGACCTCGCTTCCGGGGAATATTAATTATGGGATTAGGTTGTCGTTGCATATATTATATTATGGTTTTGTTAAGGTTCCATACTATATGATTATATGCTAAATTGATAATGTCCAGTTTACTTATTATATTCATGTTTATTATTTTCAGATTTGTAATGGCATCATTTAGCCCACTTATTATTATTCTTAATCAAAACAAATTGACTGGATCCAATTATGTTGACTGGAAAAGAAATTTGGACATTGTTCTTATTGTTGAAGAGCACAAATATGTGCTTACTAAACCATATCCTAGCTTTCCTTCATTAGATGCTCCTCCTGAGGAAGAACAGCGATATGATCATTGGCAGAAATTTAATGAGATAGCCAAGTGCTACATCCTAACATCTATCTCAAATGTTCTACAACATCAAATGCAGGATGTAGAACTAGTTTCGGACATTATGCTAAGTCTGAAGGAGATGTTTGGTGAGCAAGGCCGTTCTGCAAGGCAAGAAACCATGAGGCAAATTTATAATACTAAAATGGCTGAAGGTAGTTCAGTTAGGGAGCATTGTTTTACAATGATCTCTAATTTGAATACATTGGAGATTTTAGGTGCCGATATTGATGGAGAATCCCAAGTGGATATGATACTCCAGTCACTACCGAAATCATTCAAGGAATTCAGATTCAATTATAATATGAACAAAAATATTTATTCTTTGTCTGAATTAATGAATGAGATGGTAGCGGCAGAAGGCATCCTTGGTATTTCTAGTGTAGATGCTAATATGGCTGAATCTTCTACTTCTCAACCTAAGTCGAAAGACAAGGGTAAGAAGAAGAAGAAGAAGGACTTCACCAAGCAAGAGGGTAAACAAATCGCCTTAGGGGTTGCTGACAAAGGTAAGAAGCTCAAAGGAAAATGTTTCCATTGTGGTGAGAAAGGACATTGGAAGAGGAATTGTCCAAAATTCAAGGCTGCCAAGAATAAAGGTATGAAAATTTCATTCCTCCTTGAAATATGTTTAGTGCAGAATCTCACAGATTCCTGGTGTGTGGATTCAGGTTGTACTAATCATATCTGCAATTCTTTGCAGGGGTTCCAAGAGACCAGAAAGTTTAAAGAAGGGGAATTGTTTCTTACTTTGGCTGATGGGAGCAGGATTCCGGTTGTAGCTGTTGGTGTTTTTAATTTATGTTTTGAGCCTAGAGTTTTAATATTGAAAGACTGTCTATATGTACCTAATGTTCGTAGGAATTTGATCTCTGCAACTTATTTAGGTAAACATGGATATTGTGTTACCCTTAAAGACAATATTGTAATAAAGAATGGTAAAGTGTTTATTTGTTCTCGCAATATTGTGGACGGTCTTTATATTTTAACTCCTGATAAGCATGAATTATATAATTCTGAATTAGATAAAGACTCTCATGTAAAATCATTAAAGAGAAAGTTTCTTTCTACTAATGATGCATATCTTTGGCACTTGCGTTTGGGTCATATTAATTCAAACAGAATTCAAAGATTGATCAAAGATGGACTCTTAAAGCCTATGGACTTTGATGAATTTTCAGTTTGTGAATCTTGTTTGGAAGGCAAAATAAACAAACGACCTTTTAATGCAAAAAGTAGAAGGGCCCAAAAATTGCCTGAATTAGTTCATATGGATGTGTGTGGTCCTATGTCAACCCAAGCAAAAGGAGGTTATAAGTACTTCATCACTTTTACCGATAATTACTCAAGATATGGTTATGTATACCTAACGAGACAGAAGTTGAATCCTTTGAAAAGTTCAAAGAGTTTAGGGCTGAAGTTAAGAATCAATTGGGTAAACGCATAAAGGCCATTCGATTTGATCGTGGTGGCGGATATCTTCTTGGGGATTTCAAGGATTACTTAACACAAAATGGGATTGTATCCCAATTGACTGCACCTAGAACTCCCCAACAGAATGGTGTAGCAGAAAGAAGGAATAAGACTCTTTTAGAAATAGTTAGGTCCATGATGAGTTACTCAACTTTACCAATTTCTTTTTGGGGTTATGCCTTCAGTACAACAATACATCTTTTGAATTTGGTTCCGTCAAAATCTGTTCCCAAAACACCCATGGAATTGTGGAGTGGGCATAAGCCTATTATGAAATATCTCCACATTTGAGGTTGTCCAGCACATGTATTAAAAGGAAAGCCTAATAAATTGGAACCAAAATCAAAAGTATGTTTACTTGTAGGTTATCCAAAAGAAACTAGGGGTTATTTATCCTATAGTCGTAAGGATAATAAAGTTTTTGTTAGTACAAATGCCAAATTCTTGGAAAATGACTATATGAATAATTTTACTCCTAGAAGTAGAGTTGTGTTGGCTGAAATGAATGAATCTGTAAAAGAACAACCAATAGTTGAGACTAGAGATGATGTGGCTGTATTAGATACACCACAAGATACGACTTATGAGATGTCTAGTACACAGGTGCCTCGTCGTAATGGGAGGATTGTTAGGCCACCTATAAGGTTTATAGGTCTGGGAGAAACTTATGAAGCTATCTCAGAAGAGGCCGAAACCGATCCTTACACTTATGAAGAAGCAATGAATGATATAAATGCACATGGTTAAAGCTATGAAATCTGAATTAGATTCCATGTATTCCAATCAAGTTTGGGATCTTGTGAAGGCACTTAACGACATTAAACCTATTGGTTATAAATGGGTTTACAAGAGGAAGAAAGGGATAGATGGAAGGGTTGAAACCTTTAAAGCAAGGCTAGTGGCGAAAGGGTATACTAAAAAAGAAGGTATTGATTGTGAAGAAACCTTTTCACCAGTAGCAATACTTAAATCTATCAGAATTCTCTTATCCATTGCCGCTTTTTATGATTATGAGATTCGGCAAATGGATGTCAAGACTGCTTTTCTCAATGGCAATCTTGAAGAGGAAATTTATATGATGCAATCGGAAGGTTTCATAGCAAAGAACCAAGAGCATATGGTATGGAAGTTGAAAAGGTCCATTTATGGACTTAAGCAAGCATCTAGGTCATGGAACATCAGATTTGATCAAGCAATCAAGTCATTTGGTTTTGAACATAATCTTGATGAACCATGTGTGTACAAAAGACATCAAGATAAAGTAAAAATGTTCCTAGTACTTTATGTCTAGTACTTTATGTTGATGATATTCTACTCATTGGAAATGATGCAGGCGTAATGTCATCTGTAAAGGTTTGGTTGTCAAGCCAATTTGATATGAAGGACTTGGGTGAGGCTAACTTTATTTTAAGGATCAAGCTTTAGCGAGATTGCAAGAATAAGATGTTAGGCTTATCACAAGCTAGATATATAGATAAAGTTCTAGAACGGTTTAGCATGCAAAACTCCAAAAAAGGTTTACTTCCTTTCAGACATGGAGTTCCTCTGTCTAATGACCAAAGGCCTAAGGCTCAAGAGGAAGAAGATATAATGAGACAAGTTCCTTATGCTTCAGTAGTAGGAAGTCTCATGTATGCCATGCTTTGTACTAGACTAGATATTTGTTATTCAATTGGCATGATCAGTCGATATCAATCAAATCCAGAACCAAAACATTTGCAAGCAGTAAAGCATATTCTTAAGTACCTACGGAGAACGAGAGATTATATGCTTGTTTACTGTAGTGAGAATTTGATTCCTATTGGCTATACAGATTCAAATTTTCAATCAGATTTAGATTTCAAAAGTCCACATTAGGATGTGTTTTCACCTTGGGAGGTAGAGCCATAACATGGAGGAGTGTCAAGCAATCTTGTATTGCGGACTCCACCATGGAAGCAGAATATGTTGCTGCTTGTGAAGCAGCAAAAGAGGCTGTATGGCTCAAGAAATTCCTTTCTGACCTTGGTGTAATGAGAATGGAACGAGTTCCCATCACATTGTTTTGCGACAATAGTGGTGCAGTTGTACAATCAAAAGATCCAAGGAATCATAAGAAGGGAAAGCACATTGAGAGAAAGTATCACATCATTCGAGACATTATTGCTCGTGGAGATGTGGTGGTAGCAAAGATTGAAAGTGCAAATAATCTAGCAGATCCTTTTACCAAAACCTTACCTCAAAGGACTTTCGAGTCACATTTGGAGGGAATGATAGTTAGATTAGTGCACAATAGTCTTTAGGGCAAGTGGGAGATTGTTGGGATTAGTGCCCTTAAATCCTATTGTATGATACTATGTATAATATTATTTATGACATTATGTATGACATGATGTATGACTTAATATTGTGATTAATAAAGTTATTTTATTATCATCTAAAATAATGGTAACATGAATATTTGAACATTATTATATAGTCCATGAGATGCATAGTATGTGATTTATGTGATTTAGTCACAGAAGATATAAGTCGCAAGATCTTTGTAAATTCAGAATTTGGTTCGTAGTCGGTGATGAAATTGGGCATTTTATCTATGAAGACTATAACATATCAATTAAGATGATTTGTCTTGATCATGAAAGTGGTGACTTCTAGTTGATATGTTAATATGTTTTAAGAGTTAAGACATATTGAACAGGACCGCTGTGAGATTTATTATTTTCTTAAAGACTATCAATAGAATAATAAATCTCACGACTTATATTTGCATAAACTCTTTATCCTAAGATAATAATGGACTTGATCATGAAGTATGAGTTGTTTTGATATATCAGGAGTGAGATCTAAAGTAACAGTCAAAATCTCAGTATGTTGGGCAGCCACATTTAGTGTTGATGGAATATATATTCTCAAGATAGAATTTATAGTCTCTTAACGGAGATACAAAATATTCCCTTGAGATAAGTTTAATAGATTTGTTATTCAGAGAGTTAGGCCTAACCACTTTAGTAAGACTAAAGTATATATTTATGAAATTGGATTTCATAAATATATGATGAATAACATTAAAGGATTAAACCGAGTACTCAAGGATTAAGATGTAGTAATTCACAAAGTAGCAGTCTTCATTCATGACTTTGTATTACTACGAATATTTTATGAAGCAAATGCATGTACAATAAAGTCTTGGGATATAATTTATTAATAAGGCTTAGAGTGCAACTATATTTATATAGTGGTATTAAATATAGTTAATGATAACTTTGGACTTGTCAAGAGTTGACAGAAAAGCCCAAGGCCCATTGGAGCTAGAGTCTTATTTATTTCCTTTTGGTCCCACTCCAAGTCACACACTAAAGCCCAATTGGAAAGGCTCAAAAGGCTAGCTCAATTAAATAATTAGATATGTAGAAAGAAACATACAGAATTTTTATGGACAATGAAATGAAATGTATGTGAGGAAGAGATACACTCTTTGATTCTCTCTAGAACACACACACATAATTGATTGAGAGACCACGCTTCTTGGGCATCAAGTGGAATTGAAGTGAAGATTAAAAGTATTCCTAAGTGCTTCTGATTTTCGGTTTTGAATTTCACTGTTTCAAGGTACACTCTCTTGTTTTATAATTTTGAAACTTACATAGCACATGTTAACAATTGTGAATGGAGTAGATCCATTTAATTTTAATTTTTCCGCTACGTACATGCAAATTTCCATCAACAATATGATAGAAATTGACATTTGCCTTGTAGATTCTAAATAATGCCCTTGCTTTTGGTTGTCCTTCAATGGATATGGTTGTAATAGTTTCTCCTCCCCCTAATTCTCATTTATGATTAAAAGGTCAATTCTCGTATGTGGTGAAGTTGCACGGGTAGTTGAAGATCCATTGATGTTAATCTTTTGCGAGTCACCAATCTCTTTATGTGGAATAGTGGTAGTAAATGGTACTTTAGTTTCTTGGGCTTGATTATGGGACAGTTGATTTGATCTTCTCTTCCATCATGGGTCCTCTTTCAGTGCATAAGTACATTAAAAAAGTTGTTGAAATTTTAATCCATAACCACCAAGATTTTGGTTAAATACCAAGGATTTTGGTGTTGAAGTCTTAATAAATTAACAAGTGATTGGTTACATCTCAATAGCTAGGGGTCTTTATGAAATTTTCAGATAAAAAGAATTTTATTCCAACTGTGGGGAGAGCATCTTGTATACTGCAACCACAACAATTTGTTAATATTTGTAGCTGATGGTACATGAATTTGACCAATATCCAAGTTGAAGGCCACGGAGTTTTTTTTTTTTTTGGTTGATGGCCAAGAAGTTTTGACCATCTGGTGTTGATGGCTCATATTGTTGAACTTTTTATTTTGTTTTATATACTTATTCTTTGTTCATTGTAATATATTACTGGGAAACACTGCAACTTATAATGACACCTATCCCATCTTTAGTTTCTAACAATTCCGCTAAACTACAATCAAGAATAACAACTCCGCTAAATAAAACACAACTAATTTAGATTTAAAACCTTGATGTCTTTTATTTAAATTTTTATGGTCAAAATGTTTTATTTATATCTTAAAATTTCAAAATACATTTTATTTTGCCAAGAGTATTGTAACTCGACTAGTTAGCACCACCTTTTTTTTCATGACAATTAGGAAAAACGTGATATAAGGTTTAAATAAAACGTTTTTAGAAACTTTGATATTTAAATGAAACATTTTAGAAGTTATAAGATTTAAATGAAACACACTCAAATCAACTAAGTTGAAATTACATTAGGATCTTAGTATATTATATTTTCTATAAAACTAAGTTGAAATTACATTAGGATCTTAGTATATTATATTTCTATAAATAGTAGAATTAGGATCTTAGTATACTATATTTTCTATAAATAGTAGAATAAAGAATTTCCGTTTTCATACACAAATATAGTAATAATAAATGTCTATAAATAACTATGATTATTATCAAATTTCTATTTAGACAAGAAAAAAATAGAAGAGATAAAATATTCCACTATGTTAAATTCACCCATGTAGTTGCATTAACCGATAAGCTATACATTTTAATTTATTTATTCTTGAAAGAAGATAACACATTTTGTATTGTATTGGCCAATTCAATTACATAGATGAATTTTATTCAAAAACCTAAGGTATAGAATCCTAATAAATGTAAGGAAATATGCTTAAATTTTGCTCTTAAAATATTATGCATTTGTTGGGGAAGTTTTGTTGTACAATGATTGATTTAAAGAAAATTTGTTAGAAATTATCAAAACTTTGAAACAAATAAATAGTTTAAAGCTGATTGAGTTTGTTTGAATGCACCATGATTCAAAGAGGTATTGAGCTTGATGTAGTCTCTTATAATTCTTTAATTGATGGATATTGTTTGCAAAATAAATTGAACGATGCCATTGAAGCATTGAACGTGATGATTGAGAGGGGTTGTTCACCTAATGTTGTTAGCTATAACATATTGATCAATGGATTTTGCAAAAATAAAAGAATTGATGAAGCAAGGAGTCTCTTTGATGAAATGTCCAACAATGGAGTGGCTCCCAGTATTGTGACTTATAACACTCTTATAGGTGGGTTTTGTCGTGTGGAGAGACACAAGGTTGTCTAGAGCTATTCCATAAGATGCAGGCTTGTGGCCAACCTCCAAATCCCCAAACTTATGCTGTCTTGTTGTACAGCCTGTGTAAGAATGGACAATTTGTTGAGGCAATAAAAGTGTTTCTTGAGATGGATGACAAAATGTTGGGCAACAATATTGTGATTTATACAACATTTTGATTGATGGTTTGTGTAATGTCAGGAATCTTACAGTTGCAAGAGAACTCTTTTATAGTCTACCTGCGAAAGGATTGCAACCCAATGTTCAAACTTACACCATAATGCTGAAAGGGCTTTGCAAAGA
This sequence comes from Quercus variabilis, assembly GCA_030445155.1. Classification (NCBI taxonomy): domain Eukaryota; kingdom Viridiplantae; phylum Streptophyta; class Magnoliopsida; order Fagales; family Fagaceae; genus Quercus; species Quercus variabilis. The sequence continues at coordinate 3,599,096 of CP129447.1, forward strand.
GGGACCGCTAGAAGAAGCAAGTGAGATATTTGAGAAAATGGATGGGAGCGGTTGTTCACCTGACGATCGCACATATAACACAATAATCCAAGGGTTACTGCAACATGATGAGACATCAAAGGCAATTAAATATCTTGAAATAATGGTTGACAAGGGTTTTTCAGCAAATGTGACAGTTGCAAGCATGTTATTTGACTTGCTGTCATCTAATCAAGTAGATAAGAACATTCAAGAATTTCTCTAGAAGCTTGTGTGAAGGTTTTTAAGTTTCTCAACATGAAGGACAAGTTTCATATTTTATCCATCACATGTCAATCTTTAAAAGATGTGTATCATTTTAGGTAAATTTTATAGTTTCTAAAGATGATTTTCTATTTCATTTATGTATGCATGATTGTTTGTACCTTTAATTGTTCTATCTTTTGTTGTGATTTCATTGTGCACTCATGTTGTTTTTTGGAAGTTGGAACCTATTTTCTTGGATAGTTGTTTCAATTTTTTTTTCTTATTTAAGGTTAATGCTAAATATTGTTGCTCTAAAATCTGGCATTTTTTGTGTGGTTATATGGTCCCTTAGCTAGTGGAATTAATGATAATAAATGTTCCCTCCAATGAAATTAAGTTTTGGAGTTGCATTTATGCAAATTGAGTCCGCCCCCCCCCCCCCCTTTTCCCTTTTTTCCCCCTCTTATAAGCCTTGTGGTGCTTTTGTGCAGTGGACTCGAGTCAAATTTTGTTAGACTAGCTTGGTTGGTCTATCAACTCAAAGAATTAGCTGATAATTTTGTATGTGCTTCTCCTTGAATTGTCTTAGAGAGAAGCAACTTAGGTTGTAGTGCAATAATTGTCTTAGAGAGAAGCAACTTAGGTTGTAGTGCAATACAAAATTAACTTCATGGTATAATCATTTTGACATTTACGATTTAAAGTAAATGAATTGAGTTGGAAACTCCCAACTTGCAATCATATAGCTAAAGAATAGTTCATTTGTTAGTGATTGATTACATTTCATGGACACAAAGAGTTGATTCTTTTGGAGCTTTTGTAATTTCATTTTGTTGTATGTAGATTGTGATTTCCTAGCCTAACTTAGGTTAGGTTTCTTAGTTTTAGTTAGTGATGTTATGCTTAACGAAAACCAATCTTTTTGAAATACACAAGGTTAACTTAGTGACGTCATGTTGGTCAAGTATTAGATAGATAATCCCATAGGTCCTGTGAAATATACAACAAGGTTTATAAAAGTTGTGCTGTAGGTTACTGCAAAATCATTATAATGAGATAATTATTATGTATGAGTGTTTTCTTGTTAGGTTGATTTGGTCTTTGACTTGTGATTTTGGGAATTTAGCTTGAGATAAAAGATGGGGTTCTCTTTCACCAAGCTTTTCAGCTGGCTTTTTGTCTAGTAGATGCGTATTCTAATGGTGGGTCTTCATGTAGCAGGCAAGACTACCATTTTGTACAAGTTGAAATTGGGACAGATTGGGACCACCCTTCCTACCATTGGTATTCTTTTGCTATATTGTTAACATTGTTCTATTATATAATGGAATACTCTTAAAGAGGCCTCTCATTTTACTCTTTAAAAATAAAGAATTCTTCCCTAAAGAGAGAGAGAGAGAGAGAGAGAGAGAGAGAGAGAGAGAGAGAGAGAGAGAGAGAGAGAGAGAGAGAGAGAGAGAGAGAGAGAGATAGATAGATAGAGACAAGGGAGGGAGACAATTCATATTTTTTAGTTCTACATCTTCCACGATTTTAGGATATTGATGAAGTCACCAATTACTAACCTTACATTCAACTGGTCCTGATTCACATTGAAGGTGTTTCACACACATACAAGTGGGCATTCACACATACAATGCTCAGGCCTTAAAATGTCATTTTAATCAAACTGCTATATTACCTAAACTAATACAAGTTTATCGCGCTTTGCATCATTCAACAAATCTACGCAAATGTTTCTGGTTCTCTCCATGTAGTAAACCTGCCAACATAAAAAATCATTTAACTTCTCATATTGTTCTTTAATGTATAGTTTTTGACTTTAAAAAATGAACATGTTCATCTAGTGCATCCCAATTGTTGGTATGAAGGAGCAGGTAAGCAAATTGCTTGTCGACTAGAATGAAGATCCAATACATGTAAGTAGCCTAACTTCTTCAATACATACTGCATGACTAGTCCACACATTTAGATCATTGAAAGAAATGAAAACCATAATGTGGCCTTGAATTTCAAAACATAAGACATTATTGTAAGAATGGAAGTACTCACAGGAATTTGAATTACATCATTCCTCTCCCATCTAAGGGAATTGTAGACCACAACTACCTACAAAGATAAGAAGACACCAAAAAATGGTATTTATCTAAATGGAATAGATAAATAACTTATTTCCTTACCAAATTATTTCCTTGAGACAGATCAACTTTTGATCCAGGACAATAACTTATATTCAGAAGTGGGCACTAGAAAAAGAAAAGAAAAATAAGAAGATAATAAAAGGATAGAAGACTACAAACACAATTCATATGTCAAAACCATTTTTAGCTTGATTTTCAAAGTTTATTTATTTATATATACATTTTTAAAAATGTTTCCTGCAAAACTATTCTTTGACAAGAATGTCAATAATTAAATCATGAAATGCCTTGTTAGTTGTTACAAGCATTTATGCCCTAAAGAAGTTAGCATTATGTAACATAGCCAAAAAAGAAAGAACAAAAAGCAAATGTACAAATATTAGAACAAAAGGTTTCAAAAAAAATTTTAATTTTCAGTTTAAAATTTTAAATTTAACAGAATTTTTTAACTGCAGAGGGCATTTTGCCCGTTATTATCAATCAATCAGGAAGGACAATGCTCATTTTTTGAGTTAGCGTGGAGGTTGAATTGAACCCTATAGTTTGGGGGGACAAATTGGAATTAACCCATAATAATACAAAGATGAACTACCCCTCTAAACATTACCACCTCTTAGTCATTAAAAAAAAAATGCAAGGATAACAGGTTGCGGCCAAAAATACCATATTAACAAGAGAACAAAAAATGTGCTCAAAAGTAAAAAACAAGATCCATCATCAGAGCTATACGAATGCCACAATAAAATGAGCCCTTTAAGCAATGAATTAAAATAGCTCAGTAGCTGAAGCTCATAATAGTTTACCGGTTGAAACTTCCCACATCCAGTATTTGACGTAGACTGAGCCAAGCAAGAAAGTGAAGATGCAAATAATTCCTTAGCCTACACATAAATTTTGAAGAAATGGATGACACTTGGAGGAGAGAGAGAGAGAGAGAGAGAGAGAGAGAGAGAGAGAGAGAGAGACTTTGAGAAAAATCATATGGTTGAATTGATAAGCCAAACTCACATCTTTGTGTACCCTATCGACAAATGTTTTGAGTAATCATTAGCCACATGTAGGTTTTCTGTACTAGTAACTCCATCATGATGTTGAGCAATTGCTAAAGCATCTGCCTGTGATTCTGTATTGGGCTCGGAACTATTCCTTCCCTTGAAAAACTCTAGTTGCCTGACAGCCAATTATTCATTAGAGATAAATATATCTCAAACTCTAAAACTGTCATTAGACTGTTCCAATTAAATCCATCAAACAAACTGAAACAGTCATATAAATGATACCAAATAATAGCCATTCATTATTCTGACATAGCGCTTCAAGGCTGGTCTACTGGTAAAGTATCCTGTCTAATATGCATTTGCAATATCTGCATAATTGGCATGGTGCATGCTTCAAACTTTAAGAAAAGGTTGAAGTGGGAAACAACAAGAAAACAGGTTATATAACATCCAGACGTTAAACTTACGGGAAAAAGTCATCAGTCTTGGTTGGCCAGGATTCAGCTAACTTTGCATTAGTATATATGGATGGGGCAGAGTATAGAGCATTGACACGCCCATCCTAGAAAGCCAATTAGAACCCAAAAAAAAAAAAAAAAAAATTTAGAAAATAAAAGAAGGATGTGAAACGATGAGGCAGAATTTACTGACACACGAAAAATTCAACATTAAAGAGAGAGAGAGAGAGAGAGAGAGAACAAGAAGAAGAAGAAGAAGAAGAAGAAGAAGGAAGACATATGTATGTGTAAAGTTGTGATTTACAACTATGTTTTATAATGGCTTTATTCCATGACAAAATGTGTTGTAATTGCTTCAATTTTGTTCTTTGTATTTTGTGAGATTTTATTGTATTGAGTTTAGTATTAAGTTGGTGAAGACTTAAGCTTAATTGAAGAATCAGTGCATTTCGCGATTAGCTTGAGAGAAGTTCGTGAGAAGGGTTCCTACGAAAAGGGTATTTGAGCAACATATGACTGGAAGCTGAAGAGTTGTGCCAGACTGTCGATTTCGCGAGTGTCTTGCGGGTAAGGCCTTCTTGCGAGGTAGTCGCGAAACATTCTGCTTGGAGGTTTTTAATGTGTGACTTTCTTACCCTTCACCCATGCTATATATACTCTCATTACTCACAAATGTATGAGAGGCCATTTCAGAGAGAAAAACCCTAGATAGGTTTTCTATAACACACACACACCCATCTTTTGAGAGAGAGCTACTCATCTTTAGTGAGAAATCATTGTAGCCCTTTCTCCATCCCTCTCCTATTGCCATACCTTGAGAGGAGATTTGTATCCAAACACAACCCACACCTATTCAGAGTGTTGAGAGTATTTTGGAGTTGTTGGGAAGCATTAGAAGAAGCCAAGGATGGCAGATGTAACATGGAGCTTATTGCGAGATCCGGAGAACTAGAAAAGACACGGTTCCGAGAAACCTTGTTGGAGTAGGAGGTTGGAGGGTTTAGGTACATTGGGTAGATTAGGCTTGGAGGGTCTCTTGCTAACTCATGCATCCCAATTGATTGTCCAGTGGATCGATTATCGCTTGGAGGACGGCGGAGAGGTTTTTCGTCGAGTTCTTCAGTTTCCACTTCGATAACACATTGGCGTGTTATCTTATGTTTGCATCTCTCTTCCTTACTCTTTTACATTCAATTTTATTGTTGTGTTACTTTGATTGTGGATTAGAGTAGCTTGTTTGTTTATCTACTCGCTTTTACACTATTTCGCACTTAGTATTAAGTTAGTGTAAAACCAATCGAGCCGTAACTTTATTTTGGAGGTCTAAACAACTTTTGTATTTTCAACACATTTTTGAGCTTTCAATTAGTATCAGAACGCGTACACTTGTTTTGGTTTTATTACCTAAGTGTGATCCTTGACCCCTTGTGTGTTTTTGCCATGGATAATGCTTTTTATGCTTTTATGGATGTTGTTGATTGTAACATGCCATGTGTTTGTGAAAATGCCTCTATGAGTGTTTATCCTCATGATTGTGATGACATGTTACTTGAATCATTTGCTGTTGTTGATATTCCAAATGACAAACTCTTGAAGAAAAAGGCTAAGAAGTTTCAAAAGAATTTGAGCAAGTTATTTTGTGAAAATGATGAGTTGATTGCTAAGCTCAATGAATCCAACAAATTGGTTGAGGAATATATGAAACTTGCTGAAAATTCTCTTGAAAAGTTAAAAGAGCTTGACTGTTTGAATATGGACTTGGATGCTAAACTTGTTTTGTCTAACAAACTTGTTGATAATCTTAAATGTGAAAATGAATCTCTTAAGATGCATGCCAAGTGTTTGATTGCTGAACCCTACTGTTAAAAAGGATGAAAATATTTGTTGCAATCATGTTGTGGTACTCGATTTTGTGCCTATTGTATGTTTTACCTCAAAGGACAAATTGGTGTACATTTCTCCACACAAAAGAAACCAAAAAGTGGAGAGAAAGGCTTTTAAGCCTAAGCCTCTGTTTAGGTCCCATCCTAAGGATTTGAGTGGATCTAAGTTTGTTCCTAATTGCCACCATTGTGGTGTGATCGGTTACATAAGACCTCAATGCCCCAAGTTAAAGAGATGACAAACTCATGTTGCTAGATTCCTTCTCAAAAGGCCTAGTGGACCTAAACACATTGTTTGTCACCATTGTGGTGCCCTTGGTCATCTTAGACCTCATTGCTCTAAGTTTCAAGTTTTTAAAAGAATCAAAAGAAAAGAGAAACTTGAACTTCTTGGAAGTTGTACTAAAAATGATAAACTGGATTTGAATGAAAATAGTATGTTGTTAAAGAAAGTGTTTAATGCTTTTAACTCCTTGACTATGTGCATCTTCGGTTCTCATTCTTCCAACCCTTGTCTCACTTCTCATGAGACACTCATTCCAAACAACCATTCCGTTTGGATGAGGAAGGGTTCCTATGGTTGAGCTTTTGCTCATTTGGTCCTTGATCTAATTCTTTCGATCTTTGTAGGACCCTTCATGTATTACTTGCTTCATTGTCATGCATTGTTTTGTTTTTGTTTTTGATCTTACTTTTATGTCTTTGTTTTGTGTGTATAAAAATCCAAAACTACATAAAAAGTGAAAAATTCAAAAAGTTTGATTGTATATGTTTGAGCACATTTCACATGTGAGTTTGGCCTAGTACCTACGTACTAATGGCGTAGTGCATTTACGAGCTTCGCTTGTTTTGTATGCCATTTATTTGTGTGGAAGAAATCTTGAAAATTCTGTGTGATTGTTGTAAATAGATCTTCAAGTTTGTTATGAATGATTGGTCATTAGTCTTGTTGGTCTTGATACTTGCATAGACTTGTGCCTATATCTCTTCCCACTTTACTTTTATGTTTTTGCTTAAAAAGTTCACCAAATGTAAATCTCAAAATGAAAAAGAGATTATAAGCTACAAAAGCCTGTCGCACATACTAGTATTTGACTAGGAAAAAGGGAAAGTGACTTTTATATTGAAATGCATGATGCTCAAAAAGCCAAAGGCTAATTTTAAATGTTGAAATATAAAAAATTTCAAGCACCGATCTTAAAAAGAGATGTATTATCCAAAAGGGATCAATTGTTATGATTTATACAGAAGCCAAATGAAAAGCTTCTAAGATTTGTAATCAATTTGTGGGAGGTCATATATGTTCATTTCTATAATTGAGATAGACCATTTGACTTAGTACTAGTTGTGTATGACTTGATTGAAATGATCATTGAAACTTCGCTCTGGACTAAGGACTATTTCACACTTGATCCACACACACAACACACAAGTCTAATGTTCAATGAATTCCCATTTCATTTGTGTGTTTGTACATGTTCAAATGTGATGTGTGTGTGCTCAACCATATGTGGTTCAAACCAAAAAGATTTTTGTTCTTTTTGTTTGCTTTTGGAAGTGATTTGTATCACCTATGTTTTCCAAAGTTTTTAAAGTGTTTTTGTGTGAAAAACATGTTTTTTGGGTGTTTTCATGACCTATTTCATGTATAGGCTCAACTGGGAGTTAAATGGTCCAATTTTAAAGTTTTTTTTTTTTTTTTTTTTTTTTTTTTTTTTTTTTTTTTTTTTTTTTTTTTTTTCAGCTTTAGACAGAGACTTTCGCCACTGTCTCGCGAGTAAGACTTACCCGCGAAAAATTTAGCGAGTAAGCTTCCCACAAAAACTCCCAGATCAGCTTTTTAAAGGGCATTTCGTGGGTCTTTTGTTTTAAACGCCTCCTATCCTCTCCCAAACTCCTGTCTTAATGTTTCTACATCAAAACCCAACTAAATCAAGTGTTTTTCATTCTATTAACATCTCTAAGGTAATCTTTAGCTCTTTTCATTGATTTTGATCCTTAGTTTATGTTTTTGGGGGTTTTATGTTCATAGTTGGGATTTTCTCAAATGGAAGTTGGAAAACTTAATTTTTGTCAATCTTTTTGACTAGGCTTTGTTTTAAATGATGATTTGCTTTGGTTGTTGGCCCCTTATGGCAAAAATAACATGTATTTAGGCAAGATTTTCATATGTTTTTGCATTGTTTATCATACATGTGTAGTGTGTGCACTCTAAGTGTTTGATAAAATGCCAAAATGACATTTTCTCATTGTTTTGGACTTCGATGAGTACCAAATTTTGGTGATCACCATAATTATTCATGTTTATCATGTTTTGATCATTGGTGGTGTGTTTTATACACTTTGCCCCGTGAGTGCTTATTCATGCATTGATCATGCATCTCACATGCATACTAGATGCACCTTTACTGCACACACTCTAATACTTGACATGTTTTTACATTCACTCATACTAGTTAAGTCTTTTTAGACCTTTTAGCTCATATAACATGTTCTTGTGTCTTTTTCATGCCTAGATTTATATCATGTTTCATCATCCTTAGCATGTCATGTTCTTTATGATTTGTAGCATTTTTTAAAGATGTTTTATTTTGCATTTGAGCTTCATTTTCTCATACATCTTGCACCCCTCATGCATCATCTTTTACCCATATTCATATCTTTTTTTCTTTTCCTCTTTCCTCTTGATTAATTTATTTA